>CM045758.1:36501620-37101620 GCA_025200525.1 Camellia lanceoleosa
TATTATTATTTGTATATATTGTTGTATTACTATAAAACCAGCAAAGTGTCTTTTTGACATTGTATGATATATAATATTGTTTTATTTTACATAATCTATAACATTACATGGGCTCTGTTTGGTAGGGTTTATTTTCAGCTTATTTCAGCTTTTAGCTTAATTTAAGCTATTTTAATGTGTTTGGTTCAGCTTAACAATACAGATTATAGCTTTTTGTGAGTCAAAAATCAACTTATTCTTTGAGTGGGGCAGGAGAAACTTAATTTATAAGTCAAAAATCAGTTTATGTTCACAGTTATAAGTTATAATCTGTTAAGCTATAATTTATAATTACTTTCCCACAGCTCTACAAAACGGGGCCATAAAAGAGCCAAAATGTAATTGTGAATCTAACGCTCAAAATACCGAATATAACCTCATTGTGGGAATATAATATCACCGGAACCAAGTGTAGAAAGGCGTTCTAACGCTTAACAGTGGACAAATCGGGCCGCTTCGCCTCTGTTTGCTGCTCAATTGCTTTTCCAAGAATTCTCCACAACAGAAGTGGTGGCTTGGTGCTGGTGGCTCAGTGCTGTGGACAAATCGGGCCGCTTCGCCTCTGTTTGCTGCTCAATTGCTTTTCCAAGAATTCTCCACAACAGAAGTGGTGGCTTGGTGCTGGTGGCTCAGTGCTGGTAGCTTCCAGATTACATGTCAGTGAAGCCTACCCAGGGCTCCCATCTATCCTTTGGAAAGATTTTGCTGTATGCTTGCAATTTGGGATTCGTTTTCCACGGAAGCGGTGGATTGGTGTATGTTCTATGAGCTGGAGCAACTTGCTGAAACTGAGGTGCGTCTTCTTCCTCTTGTCTGTTATACATTTATTCCTAATTTGTCTATTTGGAGCTCTGTTCTTGTTCCGCACAACTGTTTAATTGTGTGCCCACCATGTGCTCGATCATATGCTAAAATCAAACAAACAGAGAGAGAGAGAGAGAGAGAGAGAGAGAGAGAGAGAGAGAGAGTGCTTCATCTCTTTTTTGTTCTCATACCCTTTTCATTCTTTGTTTTTGCATACATTCTTTGGTAAAGAAATATATTTTTCTCATAAATCAATCCAAGGAACAAAACTGAGGTTTCTATGATTCTACCATTCTCATTTGATAAGATGGTTGTTATTAAATCATAAATATCTATAGAAATCAGAGAGGATTTAGTGAAAGTTAGCAATGGCACCAAGTTTTGATTATACGGTGTCAAGCCTTCTATGTGCAGAAGACAACGCCAGTAGTTTCAGTATCAGTCAGATTGAAGAAGTAAAAGCTTCGCTTGTATCTCAATTTGATGCGGTTGGTAAAGACGTTCCAGATTTTGAATACACTTCTTAGGGCATTTCTCATTTACACAACCTTGCCACTCTCTCCCAAGCTAACACTCAAGCTGCTTTGATCGTTGCAAACAAGTTTTCTTTTTTGAATCTTTGATGTCAAGGTCTTATTTAGTACACATACAGTTTTCTTGTAGCATCAGGAGACATATCTTTAAAAAAGAATAGAGTTGAGGAGAAGAGGAATCAACTACAGAGGGAGTCCAAAATTCTTCTGGATTACACTCGAAAGGCAATAACAAGGCTGACTTATCTCAAAATGTATACTCCACCTTCAATTCATTGACAGATTGTAAAATATATATATATATATTTGTAGAATATTTGTGGGGATTATACTTTTTGTTTTTCTCTTTTTGTTTTTTATAGAACCCTTCAACAGCTGGAGGATGAGGTATCTCCCTATGAGGCTCAGATGGAAAATTGGAAACAAACTTGGCACTTATGACTGCCAAAGAGCAACGATACATGCTACAACATGCTGACTACAAGATAATCACTCTTCCTTATTGGTGAATTTTTTTTTTTTTTGGCTAGATGTTATTGATGAATTTGATGTTTGAATTTTGAATGTTTTGCGTTTTATATTCATAAATCTCTTTTAAAATATTAAAATAAATGACATGTCCCTTCTTTTTTGGTTCACTTTTCCTTTCATGTAAGAACTTTCGAGTGATAGGATTTCATGTGTAGAAAAAGTCCCTAATTTATGCAGAAATGCTGTTTAATTATTCAATGAGAAATAAAGGGGAGTGGCCAAAACTATTGAAATCCCCATGATATTGTCTTTTTCACTTCTGGGTTTGTTGATTTTTGCAGTCAAGAAGAGAAAAGAAAACAATTTGATAATTTCTTGGATATTTGTTTACTTTTTAAAAAAAAAAAAAAAATTAAATTAAATTATGATTTTTGGAATTGATTGATCTATGTTTGATCAGAAAGGTTCTTCACCTTTCTTTGGATGCATTGTTGGCCGAGTCACGAGCAGGATCAAAGATGGCAAATTTACACTTAGTGGGGTTGATTACTCTTTGCCCATCAACAGGCCCCCAAATAGTCTCCATGGTATTTTCTCTTTATTCAAATTTCTGCTGAATCTAATCTAATATATATTTTTCCTTCCAATCTGATTTGTGCTCTGGAATATGAAAAAAAAATTAATAAATAAAAATTCATTGCTAGACTAGACTACACGTAAGTTCATTCAACTAATTTGACTTCTGGTGTTACTTTACATGAATTTGAGGTTTCATGATTGCAATCGGAAGTGGCTGAAATTGTTTCTGCTTACCATCATGAATTTGACTGTCATTGAAAAACCAATGAATAATCCAGGCGAGCAATGATTTAGACAGAAAATTGAATATTTTCATCTACTGGGGCAGTGTATATCTCTTAACTAATGAATAGTGAATACTGATTTTTACACAAATACAATCCAATAGCCAAACATTAGGCTATGTTTACATCTTGGATTCATTGAGGGATGCCTATTATGATTTTTCTATAACTAGACAATACTGGATTTCTTGAGATATGCTTCTTCATTTTCTTTACATTTCCCAACCAATCATCCAACCAAAAACAAGGAGTCTAGATTGTCAAGTTTCATTTTCGTTTCCTTTTATTTTGCCCTTGACAAATTCAAGAACCAAACAGAGTGTATAGTGGTGATAAATTGTCGTTTTGAGTGGGCTTTGTCTTCCAAAGCCCAGATGTGCTATTAACGTTTGAAGTAGCTGCAACTGTAAGCTCTTGGCTCTCACGTCTTCCAAAATTTAAAATAATTTCATTTGAAGCTTTCTTTAGCTAACCTTAAGTGAAAAATCCCCATGTTTGAGAGCAGTTTATTCTATTTTTAAAGATGTTCTTCGAGGCCAACAGTGTCTGGCCTCTAATTGATATATATATATATATATTTTGGTAAGTGCCTCTAATCAATAATATCAGGGGAGGCATCTATTCTGCCTCTATGCATGACCAGTGGCACGATTTGTTATAAAAAATTCTGTTCTCATCCACTTGTTTTGTTTTGCTGCATAATTTTTTTTTCCCTGCATAGTTTTGCTTTTGATTATGTGTCCATAAACTATTATATGACTTTATGGTTAGCAAAATTAAATATTCGTATAAATAGTTCATGTTCCTCATAAACCATGCTTCAATTTATGAGAAAAATAAGTGTGTTTGGTTTTAGTTCTTTGAAAATTGTGTTTTTTTGTTTTTAGTAAATATTTTTTAAATTTTAAGCAATTTTTTTTTTACTTTTTTAGATGTATCTAAAGAGTAAAATATTTGTTAAAAAACATTTTAAAAAATTAATAAATACACAAAAATACGAATTTTTTTTGTATTTTTTTGGTATTTAGTGTATTTTTTAAAGATTTTTTTCACAAATATTATATTTTTTAAGTGTATTTATGTTAGGTGTGTCTAAATTTTTTTAAAAAAATTTGCATAAAATATTAAATAATTCATTAAAAACATTAAAATACGGAAAATAAAAAGTAAAACTTTTTGAAAATTATTTTCTGAAAACCAGAACCAAACAAGCTTAATGGTATTTGGAAAGAATGGTCATGCAATGCCATCTTCTTATAGTATGTACTTTGGTTGTTTCCCCATTTGCATTGCTTCACTTGTTTACTTTGGTAGTTAGTATCTTATTTGGTTGTTTGGAACAATTCATGAATCCTGCACAATCGGTCATGTGTTATCATTTTGTTGCTCGATTATGCATCTTAAAATTATTCTGATGCATAATCAGACTGAAAATTGACTCTGTTACTAGCAGTTATTAAAACTTTGCTCACACTAGATACTGGTAGCATGGAATGCTCATTAACTATAGATTACTGTTTAATTTTTTTTTATCAATGGAGTACAACATCTAAGTTAGATATAAAATATTCAACCGTTCAAGGCACCTTAATAATATTGTACATTGTGGTGCATCTTACTCTCAGCCAATGTAAAAATTTCTTGTCAAGTTTTCATAAGCCAAGCATGGTGAGGCATGCATGTGGAGACAAAGACCAAGGTATTATTATTAATGTTTGGTTGAAGAATTTGTGTTGATTTAAGTATATTATTCCCAGGCGCAGGGTCATACATTTGGTCATTGGTTTAAAGAGGAAGCTTGGAGACCTACTGGAGATTGGGGCTTAGTTTTGAAGTTATTCATTTTTTTTTTTTTAATTTCACATATAGTTTCTATATAAAGTACATTTATAACAAAATTGATTCATTTTTTATAACTGCAGTTTTTCTAATATATTCATTGAGGCCTTTCAAAAAAATGAGAAGAAATTGGGTAGTTTGGAGAAGTGATAAGAAGATAAAAGGTTCCTTTTTGGTGATTGGGAAGCTATTGGTGGTGAAGGTAGTGCTTAGTTGTTCAGCCATGGGATAGATGTATGAACAGTTCAATATGAATGTGAAACTATGAGACACTGAATATGCAAAAATAATGCACTGAGTTTCCTTTATGTCCAGACTTGCAGGTAAAAGACATTATATTCAATGAATCTTCATGTGTATTTTGTTATTGTTTGTAGATCCAATTGTTCTAATCATAATGAGGAATGTGACAGGTGGGTGAGTCTAAATTTGTGTTTGAAGCTAGAAAGACCCATAGAGAAAAAGGAGCTTCTGGTCTTTTGAGCACATTGAAGTGAAGAATGCAAGCAGTCACCCCATTCTCTTTCATAGACAATTTCCCCAAGATCTTCAATATTTAGATTAACCCAACTCATATTGAGCATAATAAAAGGTAAATTCTCACTCACTGTTGAATAATGAAACTTTAATTAGTTACACATTTTATAAAGAATGTACAATCATTTCAAGCTTGACTAATGATAGTGGGTGGGAATTCAATGCAGAGGTTGACTTCTAGGAGTTCAGTCCTTCTGAGGTTGCAGCAACAGTGACTATCTTTTGCAAGAGAAACTCAAACAGTAGGCAAGGTAAAGTTGGTGATATAAATCATAATTTTGCCTTTTTAATCAAATCATTTGTGTTTTAATTACCCACAAATTTTTTCCAGTTAACATATGGGGTTTTTAAAACCAAATCCAAATCTGTTTGGTTTGGTAGAATGGGAGTTTTGGTCGGAGGAAAAAAAGGTTGATTTTTTATTTTGTTAAAAAAAAAAAAGAAGGGGTGTAAAGAAGAGCTCAATAAGTTAGGTCATGAGTGGGGGGCATGGAGGATGGCATTAAAATTATTTCATGCTCTTGGCATGAAGGAAAGTCACCCGCTGTTAAATATGAGATTTCTTAACAGCAATGGACAAGGAAGAGAGTGTTGGAAGAGAAAATTTTTTTTGAAAAGAAACTCAATTTGATTTTGTTTTTAGAATCTATTTTGTTTTATGGGATATTGGCGCTCCCCGTGCGTTGGATAAAAAAAATAGAGGGGAGGAAGAGAAAAGTATAACTTTTGTATTTAACTTCTCAATAGGAAGTGGGTTAGAGACTAAAATAGCTAATAAAGACAAAAACAGATAAAAATACTCAATAACTCAAAATATCACATTCAAATTATAATCATTTCACTTTTTCTGTCAGAACTATAAAATCAATTAAAAAAAATAAAAATCAATCAACTTTCCAAACATAATTTTTTAGTTAGGTTAAAATAATCAAAAAGTCATCTCAAATAATCAACTTCACAAATAAGGCCATATGCCAATTTTTTTTATTTATTAAATAATATATATCTTGCGAATGAAGCTTTACTACAAATCCTTACTAGAAGAAGAATCAAATTTCGGACATGGTTGTTGAGAATTGCTTTGCGGAGAAGGTTGACTACTCTTTAGTAGTTAAATATTTATTTTGAAAATGAATTATTGAAAAAACTACTTGTGACGATGTTCACATTTGTATAGAATCATCTATATCCATACAAATTATTAATGTTATTTTTCAATTTATTTCATAGGGAAAGCTCGAAAGTGGATTTAATTTCAGTTCCAGCTTTGATCCGCATTGGTGCTAGATAAAAGGAAAAAATAGACGACATAAAACAATCTTTCAACCGCCTTCGTGAAATGTAGGATGTAGTTATGATTGATTAGGGTAGAAAATAAGAAATATTTGTGTATTTTATGTTAGAGATTTTCTGGGTAAATTACAAATACACTCCTTGAGGTTTGATTAAAATACGAATCGCCTCCTGTGATTTTAGAAATTACATTCCATCCTTAAGGTTTCTAATTTCATAACAAATTGTTAATTTTATTAATAAATCATTAAGTCAATTAACAGTTTTTAATGATATTAGAAATATGTTTCAATTAATAATTTAGGTAATTTTATTATTATATAGGAGAATAATTATGGATTTTATTTTTTTAGTTAATTCTGTTAAATAAAAAATTCTAACAAGGGGGTATTTATAATTTTTCAAACTACAGGATAATCTGTATTTTAATTAAACTTTAGGGGTATATTTATAATTTATCCAAAATATAAATAGAAATATATCTATATAATAAAACAACGGTGTTTTTGAATTGGGGATGAGATATTTGTCTATGTGTCAAAATGTGGATTATTAGATTGATTCAATCCAAGGGTTGAAAATGCCTTACTCTCATTGTTCTATTTGGACATTTCAATGGTTGAGATAAGTTTATTAAATTTAAATGGTCTAGATTAACTTTTGGTTCCCACCGTCACAAACACCTCTTCTCTCTCTTTTTTTTTTTTTTTTTCTCTCACGTCTAGAGACTTCTCACACCTCACATCTCTCACAAACATCTTCTTTCTCTAATTTTGATTTCAAATTTTGAAACTCTATTGTCTCTCACACCTTTTCCTCTTCCCACCACACATCTTTCCACCAAGTTTTCTCTCTCTAAGTGATCTCCGGTGGTGATTTCTACCATTTGGCTCCGACGGAATATAGCCCCGCTTATCAATGTTTGCCTCATCTCTCTACATGGCTCCAAAGTAGAAAGCTAAATCCTCACCTTGTTATTGTTCTATTGGGTTTGTTATTGTTCAATCTTTGCCTCTGTCTCTAATCTAGACAGCTCCCTTATTATTATTATTATTATTATTATTATTATTATTATTATTATTATTATTATTATTTATTTTTTTTGGGGGGAAGAGGGTGTGTGAATCTAGGGTTATTATGTGGGTTTTGGATTTTGATATGATAATCAATTTTTGCCTCCTCACTTTTTTCCCCCTATTTTATTTGAAAAAAATACTTCTGTCCTGTTTGGTTGTTGAAAAAGTGGCAAAAAAAAAATAAAGAAAGTTAAATTTTGGTTACTTTCATTTCTGGGTCTTGCTGAAAGTTCTATTATGATTGTATTTTTATCATTTTTTTTTTTTTGGTACTCAAGAACAAGGGTTTCCTTTGGCTAATCATTGGTTACTGTGTTTTGTTGCTGAGAAAGTGGGGGAAAAGAAAAGAAAGTGAAGTGTTGATGTTCTTAATTGACTTGGGTTATTTGTTCAAGCACCATTAATCTATCTCTTTATATTTTTTCTACTCTTATCTTTAAGCACCATTATGTTTTTTGCTTCATATGACGTAGCGACTTCAACGGCGACAATGGAGCAGACTAAGGTTGTGGGTATTTGTCTTGGTCTTGCTGGCTCTGTTCATGGATATCCCAATTAAGTATTTTAATTAGTTAGTTATGCTGGAGATGTTCAAACCATGGGAAAAGCTGTTGGAAACTTTAATTAATTAGTTTTGTTGATTAATTAGTTATTTTTGTTGCTAAAATTGTGATAGATTTGAACTATACCTTTTGGTACCTATTAATAGTTGAAGTTTTGATTTGATATTTGATATTTTATTATTATTATTATTTTGCAATATTTGTTGGTAATAAGGTGCTTGGCTTTTATTGGGAAACAAATTTGTAGCATTTGAGTTGACAATAATAATTGTGTGTAATTTTTTTCCCCCCTCACAAGTCTTGAGAATATTGCAGGCTTCAAATAAAACAAAAAAACACTATCAAATTGGTTTTTTTTCATTTTTTTTTTCCTATTATGAGTTATCAATTTGATTTTGTTAAAACAGTGTGATTTTGTTAATACAGTGTGATCTCCCATTTCTTTTGAACAAATAATTGATTTTGTTTTGCCAGGTGACTTATGCTATTTTGAAGATTATTTGATTCTCAATGGAGTTGTTTCCAATGACTCTCTCTCTTTCTCTCAATTGATAGTGGCACATAACTATTTTAAATGGATACAGTATCCATTAGCATAATTATAATATTAACTTATGTTACTTTTCTTTCTCATTTATATGAATTAGTTTTCTTTTTGTTTTCATTATTTTTATTGCAATTGGTTTAGTTTACTTTTTTTTGTTTCTTATTTATTTCCCTTGGGATTTAATAAGATCTAGGAAAAAAATAAAGAATTAACCACAAATTAGACCCACTACCAATTGCATGTCAGGTTTTACAATGTTAATTAGAGTATAAAGATGTAACAAGCCTCACTTTTTATTATTATTTGGGAACATGGATTGGTATGCTATGATAGAAACTATACTTTGAGCTTTGTTTATTAGTTTTTCTTTGGTCTTCTTCTTCTTCTTTTTTAGACTCGATTACTCAACTCAAGCAGAAGAATTGGGGTTTGAATGAATCAATTTGATTTGGGTAATGCTTTGTATTTGAATGATTTATTTTTTGGCTACCCATCACTTTATTCATCTTTGTAACAAAATGATTTTTTTTTTTTTTTTCCTTCAGTGTTTCAATGTGATTTTTTGTTTTTGAATATGCTCTACTCTGCAGAGTATGGACATCCATATTGATGATAATGAACTGTGAAAGTGATTCGATCTGTGACAAAGTCACCTAAGATATCATTATTTTCTTTTAGTTACTCGGTGGATAATATACATCTATGTATATTTTTCCTTACACTATTAATGGTTATTTTGATTAATTATTTTCTTTCCTTTGTTTTGATTGCTAGATTTGTATTAAATCAGTTTCTAATATCTGATTTCCTCTTGCTGCAGTTCATCAATTTTTGTTGCAATTCATCAATTTCTATAATGAAAGGTATTCAATTTTGAGATCTCTTTGATAATATTTTTCATTAAAGTTTTGATAAATATGTCATTCCCTTTCTCCCTCTAATCATTAGTTTTCTCCCAAGTTTTAGTTTGTTAGGTTTTGCTGTTTTCATGTTGTTCTATGTTTTTTGTTTATTACATTTGTTTCATTACTCATATAGTTTTGATCAAAGTTCAATTTTTTGGTCTGTTACTTATTGGGTCTTCGGTGATTATAGGGTTTCAGACTATGCTCCCCTCCCATTTGCATAAAAGATGGAAACAAAGTGGGATTGATGAGCCGTAGACAATGTAAACCATGATGAAAAATAGTATTGCTGAAACTTTTTGCTTTCTCCACTAGATTAGTTTTCTTGAGTCTTTTTTTCTTAATCTTTCTTTCTTATGGAGCTTAATAAAGGGTATTGTAGTATTCTTTGTACCTCACATAGGTTTCTGAAATATATTTTTAAAATGGGTCTTTGAAATTGGTTTTCCATTGGGTGTCTAATATATGCAAGATGGGATAGCACTACAAGAATTTTCACTCTTGGCAACTAAATTTTGTCGCAAAAAGTCATTTTTTAGTCACCGATAGGCTTTAGCGACTAAATTTTTCGGTCGCAAAATTAGTAGCCGAAGAGTAGTCAGGAAAGCTAATTGGCGACTAAATCTATTTTAGTCGCTAAATGTATTCATTTGCCGACTAAATATTTAGTCGCCAAAAGGTTGGAAAATTAATTAAATAATACATTTTCGTCGATCAATTTTTTTGTTGCTAAAAGCCTCAATTATTGTTAACGACCAATGATTTAGTCGCGAAAAAATTTTTAGCTACTAAATTTTTTAGTCGCCTAAAGCAAATATTAGTGTTTTGGCTACTAAAATTTTAGTCATCTGAAGTCAAACTTTTTTTGCTACTAAAATTTTAGTCGGCAAATAGTATTTGTTTTGGCTACTAAAAATTTAGTTGCCTAAACTTCCACATTTTTGGCTACTAAAAATTTAGTTGCGTAAACTTCCAGATTTTTGGCTACTAAATTTTTAGTCGGTAAAAGTATTTTTATTCTTCAGCTTCTGTTTTTAGCTATGAAATATTTTAGTGGCCAAATGTTTGATTTTCTTTTGGCTACAAAACTTTTAATAGCCAAAGGTTTGATTTTCTTTTGGCTACGACACATTTAGTCGCCAAATATTTGATTTTCTTTTGGCTACAATACTTTTAGTAGCCAAATGTTTGTTTGTTTGTTTGTTTTTTTTTTTTTTTTGGGCTACAAAACGTTTAGTCAGCAAAAACATGATATTATGTTTTATTGCAAATATTATAATGTGTCCATAACTTGTCTCTATTTCATGCAACTTGTAATATGTATATAAATAAAATGATACATAAATTATCAATCATTCCACAATCTGCATCCGTATACAAAAAATAAATTACTTTAACTATCCAAGTACATACAAACCAACTATTGTCCAAATTAAAATAATAATTCCATACAAAATATAAAATCATACAAAAAGTAAAGTCCTCCATATACAAAAATTACATTTACTACCATGTGAAATGACCATTTGGTATGGTATAAATTACCATCGTAATCTGTACCATGACAAAAGGTGATGTATGTACCAAGGCAAAAGTACATCTATGTACTACGACAAAAAATCATATATATGTACGGCGACAAAAGGTGATCTATCTACCATGCTAGTAATTATCTGTTGGCTGCCAAAAGTTTTCTGTATCAGTAATAGTTAACTGCACAAAAGCCGGATACGACAAAAGTATTATATTACTTCTATACAAAAGTACAATTTTTTCTCCATACACCAAAATATCTCTGGAAGTCCACGCAACAAAGTCATATACAAAAAAAAAAAAAAAAAAAAAAAAACATTAGAATTAGATCCAAAAATGCCTAACTTCATGAATGAATTTGCCAACAAGTGACAAATAAAAATAAGTGAGAAGCAACCTTCTATGATGAATCAATTATTAGTCTTTCTACAGTCATTCTATAGTCTTTCTAAAGTCTTTTGTTATAAGGAACATTGTTAAATGCAGAACAATCATTACTAAATCTTTCATTAGTAACATAAAGCTAATGTAACAATCTTCTATTTGTATGCAACATGTATCCAAATTTTGTGGCTAAACCAATATCAAAGCCCAATATGAATAGAAAGTATTCTTTTTATCAACTTCCTCATTATTTGTTTGCAAAAGGCACTTGAATCATTAGATTGGATATAAAACCATCCCTACTTATTAATGTATGTCAGCGCCATTTCATTCAGGATATTAAAACATGTGAGAAAAATAATAACAAAAATAAATTTCAATCATAAAAAAAAATATGTAGAAATGTATGTTGAGACACCTATAAATGGTTCATCAAAGAAAGAATGCTTGATATCTCATGAAGCACATGGCCTCAGAAACACCATGAGCATGCTTGATACTTGTATGAAAGCTTAAATATAATATAACACACGTGTGTACGTTCAAGAAATTAATATAATATAACAAGGCGCAAACTGAGTTCATATTGGTTTCTGAATATTTTTTCCATAATTTTCCATTACCATACATCTCTCATACATTCCGTCAGTTGTCACAAGTCCTATTTGTAATGGGGAAGCTGCCTGTGAGAGTCAGACGGAGGTTCGGGGGCTGTTTTGAAGTTTCGCCCCCGAAACGCCCCTTTTTCGACTAAGTTCTGGGCGTATTAGTCTCTAAATCCCAACCTACGAGTCCGAATAATATTCCGTCAGTTGTCACAAATCATATTTGTCATGGGGAAGCTGCCCGTGTTAGCCACATGGCGGTTTGGGGGCTGTTTTGAATTTTCGCCTCCGAAACGCCCTTTTTTGACTAAGTTTTGGGCGTATTCGGCTCTAAATCTTAATCTACGGGTCCGAATAACATTCCGTCAGTTGTCACAAGTCCTATTTGGCATGGGGAAGCTGTTCGTGTCGGCCACACTACGGTTCGAGGGCTGTTTTGAATTTTCACCCCCGAAACGCCTTTTTTCGACTAAGTTTTGGACATATTCGGCTCTAAATCCCAACCTATGGGTCTGAATAATATTCCGTCAGTTGTAACAAGTCATATTTGGCATAGGAAAGCTGTTCATGTCGGCCATACGGCAGTTTGGGGGCTGTTGTGAAGTTTCGCCCCCGAAACGTCATTTTTCGACTAAGTTTTAGGCGTATTGGGCTCTAAATCCAACCTATGGATCCGAATAACATTCCGTCAATTGTCACAAGTCATATTTGGCATGGGGAAGCTGCCTGTGTTGGCCACACGGCGGTTCAGGGGCTATTTTCAATTTTCGCTCCCGAAACGCCATTTTTTGACTAAGTTTTGGGCTTATTCAGCTCTAAATCCCAACCTACGGGTCCGAATAACATTCCGTTAGTTGTCAAAAGTCCTATTTGTAATGGGGAAGCTTCCCGTGAGAGTCACACAAAGGTTCGGGGGCTGTTTTGAATTTTTGCCTCCGAAACGCCATTTTTTGACTAAGTTTTGGGCGTATTCGTCTCTAAATCCCAATCTACGGGTCCGAATAATATTCCGTCAGTTGTCACAAGTCCTATTTTGCATGGGGAAGCTGTTCGTGTTAGCCACACGGCGTTTCAGGGGCTGTTTTGAATTTTTGCCCTTGAAACGCCATTTTTCGACTAAGTTTTGGGTGTATTCGTCTCTAAATCCCAACCTACGAGTCCGAATAACATTCCGTCAGTTGTCCTAAGTCATATTTGGCATGGAGAAGCTGCTCGTGTCAGCCACATGGCGATTCGGGGGTTGTTTCGAATTTTCGTCTCCGAAACGTCCTTTTTCGACTAAGTTTTGGGCGTATTCGGCTCTAAATCCCAACCTACGGGTCTGAATAATATTCCGTCAATTGTCACAATTCCTATTTGGCATAGGGAAGCTGTTCGTGTCGGCCACACGGTGGTTCAAGGGCTGTTTTGAATTTTCACCTCTGAAACGTCCTTTTTCGACTAAGTTTTGGGTGTATTTGTCTCTAAATCCCAACCTATGGGTCCGAATAACATTCCGTCAGCTGTCACAAGTCATATTTGGCATGGGGAAGTTGTTCGTGTCGGCCACACGACAGTTCGGGGGCTGTTTTGAATTTTCACCCCCGAAACGCCTTTTTTTGACTAAGTTTTGGACGTATTCATCTCTAAAATCTCAACCTACGCGTCCGAATAATATTCCGTCAGTTGTCACAAGTCCTATTTGGCATGGGGAAGCAGTTCGTGTCGGCCACACGGCGGTTCGGGGGCTGTTTTGAATTTTTGCCCCCGAAATGCCTTTTTTCGACTAAGTTTTGGGCGTATTCGTCTCTAAATCCCGACCTACGGGTCCGAATAACATTCCGTCAGTTGTCACAAGTCATATTTGGCATGGGGAAGCTGCCCGTGTCAGCCACACGGCGGTTCGGGGGCTGTTTTGAATTTTTGCCCTCGAAACGCCTTTTTTCGACTAAGTTTTGGGCGTATTCGGCTCTAAATCCCAACCTACGTGTTCGAATAATATTCCGTCAGTTGTCACAAGTCCTATTTGGCATGGGGAAGCTGTTCATGTCGGCCACATGGTGGTTTAAGTGCTGTTTTGAATTTCTGCCCTGAAATGCTCTTTTTCGACTAAGTTTTAGGTGTATTCGTCTCTAAATCCCAACCTGCGAGTCCAAATAACATTCCGTCAGTTGTCATAAGTCATATTTGGCATGGGGAAGCTGTTCATGTCAGCCACCCGGCGGTTCGGGGGCAGTTTTGAAGTTTCGCCCCCCAAAACGTATTTTTTCGACTAAGTTTTGGGCGTATTCGACTTTAAATCCCAACCTATGGGTCCACATAACATTCTGTCAGTTGTCACAAGTCATATTTGGCATGGAGAAGCTGGTTGTGTTGGCCATATGGCGGTTCGGGGGCTGTTTTCAATTTTCGCCCCCGAAACGCCTTTCTTCAATGGATTCGGAAGACATTATTGCAAAGCAACTTCTCCAGGACAGAAATTTAAGTATTATGCTGTGATGAGAGGCATTGTTCCAGCTGTATTCCAGGAGGGACCTTATCTTTTAATTTTTCACAATGTAATGTTTGTGTGAAGTCCGGGACTTTCTACCTATATATAGAGGTCCTTAGTTATAGAATAGATATCTTAGGATCTGGAGATATAGAGAAAAAGAGAGATAGAAAAATAGTGAGCGTAAGAGTGTACCAACCATGAAAAACCCACAAATATTGTATTTTTCTATTTGATGTAATGGAAGGTTAAGCGCCAATATTTTTCTGTTGATGTAATGGAAGACTAGCGACAATATTTTTCTTTTTCAATATTGTCATTCTGAATGACAATATTGGCCCCATTTGGTAGAGTTATGGAAAAGTGATTATAGATTATAGCTTATAGTTGTGAACATAAACTGTTAACCTATTTGGTGTAGCTGTGGAATTATGGATTTAAGCAGCAGAGTAGTGTTTGGTTGATAAGCTGTAAAATAACTTTTTGCTTTGTAATTGTCCCTTTTTTCCTTATATGATATAAAAATGATTATTTTGTAATTTTTTTTTCAGTTTTAATTTTTAAAAAAATTATTTCATTAATAAAAGTTAATATAATTAGTATTACATATTAATTAGTATAGATTATGTCCTTTTTCATTATTATTATTATTTCCATTTTTTCATTATAAATTATTATTTTCATTTTTCAATTAGTATAAAATTATTTTATTATAAATTAAGTAGTGTCAATTAATGGCTTATTTTCATTTTTTCATTATAGATTATTATTTCCGTTTCTCCTTATGTTCTTATCTCTTCTTTCTTTCTTTTTTATTCTTTTTTTTCTTCTCTTCTTTCTTTTTGTTAATTTTGTTTAATTTATTAATTCATTACAATTAATACCCATTATAATTTAGATTTTATAGATTATTATTTCCTTATTTTCCATTTTGTTTCATTATAGATTATTAATTTTTTTTAAAAAAATTATGATTATGTTTTATTAAATTTTTTTCATTACAATTAATAATTTATTAATTTCAATTATTAATTTAATAGAAGTTATAATATTCATTTTTTATTTCATTTTTTTGATCGGATTTTTTATTTCATTTAATATAAGTTATTTCATTTTTTTTCTTCAATTTTAATTTAAAAAAAAAAAAATTATGATTATGTTTTTATTAAATTTTTCCATTACAATTAATAATTTATTAATTTCAATTATTAATTTAATAGAAGTTATAATATTCATTTTTTTATTTCATTTAATATAAGTTATTTCATTTTGTATTTTATTTTTTTCCTTCAATTTTAATTTTTTTTAAAAAAATAGTGATTCTATTCTTGTTAATTTTTTTTTTCATTGCAATTAATAATTTATTAATTTCAATTTTAATTTTTATTAATTTCATTTTTTAAATTTTTTTTTATTTTTTTTCCATTACAAACCGTCGGTGGATAGGGTTTCACATCGCAGATCGCGACAGCGACAGCGACGGCGACGGTCAAATCGCGAAGAGAAAGAGAGGAGGCGACGATGGTGATTGTGGTTAGGTTTTCAGATTGCGATCACGACGTCGATGGCCGTGGTGACGGGAGGCGGTGACGGAGCAGATCGTGCCCCAGCCACTGCCTTTAGTTCGTGAGTGAGAGAGAGAGAGAGAGAGCTCCGCTCTGAGATCGTGACATGACGGTGAGCTCTGGTTTCAGATTGCGACGGTGTGGATCAATCGTGACGGTGAGCTCTGGTTTGAGATCGCGATGTGACAGTGAGCTCCAGTTTGAGATCCTCACGTCGTCGATGGCGGTAGTTAGGGTTAAGGTTAGGGTTGTCGACGCCGAAAATCGCCTTCGTCTCTCTCTGGTTCGTGAACAGTGTTGAGATGTGGTGTATATATAGTGGCATTTTCGTAAATAATGGAGATTAGGAGGGGCATTTAAGTCATTTTAGCACCCAATATGCAGTTGCGCTCTTAAGCTATAAACTTAAGCATCCCTAGACCTACTTTCCAAATAAGTTGAAAATTAGTTTCATTTAAGCTATAAGTTGGTGAAATAAGCTAAGCCAAACACATGTTTTTAACTTAAATTAAGTTAAAAGCTGAAACAAGTTGCTTAGAAGTTCTACTAAACAGGGCCATTGAAAAAGATGCTTATGATATTCCAAGAAAATAAGAGGGTATGGTCAAATATTTACAGGTAAGCCAAATATTTATGAAAGATTCCAGTTCCAAGCAATGACACTTGGAGCTATGTTAGATCTCCCCAATCACAATCCCTAGGATTGGCTTGTAGTAATTGATATGTGGAAAAATTTACTCCAACAGGATTTTAATAGAATCTACAGTAAAGAACAAATGTCAATTGAAGAAGTATATACAACCTTAGCTTGTTATTTAGGTCCAATGGCTAAAGCACTATGGGAAACTTTTATCAGAGATTATCCTTCTGATTACCTAGCTTTAATGGAATTAGGACCAAATATTAACAATTTTACAAACAAAATTGCTTCTTTAGTTACAGGACAAGACCCAAATTCAGGACAAACCAAATTCCAAGAAGATTGCTTAAGGTATTTAGAGCAAATCTATTTAATTGACTATATGTATGTCCTTGAATTCTCCAAAGCTTATGCTAATAAGGCATGCTTAGCAGGTAAAGCTTTTGACCAAGCAATTGGTGACAAATATTTCCAAAAACCACCAGGACCAATAGGTAAAGAAATTTTAGATAAATGGAATAATCTTCCTGGTAGAATACAATATCCACATGCTGCTGCAACTATATTGCAAAGAATGACACATGCAATAGGAGTTGTTAGAGACCATTGTGTAAAAACACAAATCCAACAATCCCTAAAGAAATCAGATTATGGATTTTGTAGTAAGATTGAGACTCCCTTAAGTTATTTAAATGATCCCCCTAAGTATAGACAATTTAGGTCAGCCTTTGAGAATCCTAGAAAAACTCATAAATGGAAACAAGGTGGTCAATATAGATCAAGAACATTTAATCAAAGACCTAGACAAAGTAACACAGCTAGTCCTAAACCAAGTGGACCTTATAAACTTAAATATGCTGCAAGACATTCCACAAATAAGGCTTCATTCCTAAATCCAAACAGACATGTTTGTAAAGTAAATCTTGAACGAACATATAATAGTAGTTTAAATTGTTACACATGTAATAACCTGGACATTTTTCAAGAAAATGCCCATTAAAACACACTGCTGATGATAGGCGCATCGCTCTCACAGCAAGGGTTAATGCTGATTTTGCAACTATTGATGGACATGCTTCAGAAACAGAAACAATTTATAGTGTCTGTACTATTATAGACCCTACTGATATGTATCATTCTGTTCAAGGAGCTGATGATGATTCAGATTGTGAACCTTGTCAATCAAATGGTCTACATGTTCTGACCAATAAGTTAAATTCTTATCTTGACCAATCAACCACATTTAATCCTTACGAAGAAAAATGACTAAGTTTACCCATTTTTCTTCCTCAAAAGAATTTAAGTTAAATACAGATTGTGAACATCGTTGGATACTTGAAAAAGGTAATTCTAACCAACCTTGCCATATTTGTTTTAACTACCCAGCACCAAAATTACGAACCCAATGCACAAAATGTTTTTGGGAAGGCTGTATTAAATGTATTGAAAATAAATACCAATGTATTATACCTAACAAACCTGATGTCTCTTGTTATGGTATACCCACAATCTCATCACCTCAATCATCTACACCAATGTATCCTTCTCAACTTGACGGTGTTATTACATTTTTACTTAATCACATTGTGAGAATAGAAAATCAAATTAACCATTTAACAGATAGAGTTAACATTCTTGAAGCACAACATGAATTTACCCAATCCCTTCATGAATTTGGTAGGGAGATTATTCCATTTATCTAAAATTTGTTTACCTATGGGTCTTGGTAGTTTTTGGACATATTTGTAACCAATTTTTTGGCACTGTTTTCCCCATTTCATTTTTACGAACATACCATTTTCCTTGAGGTTCTACATATTTTGACATACAATAAAAATAATCACAGAAAAGCAACAAATTTAAAGTAAATTCAAGGTCAAAATCACATAGTATTGTTTGGTGAACAAGTAAATCTAAGTGTGTATAAGTGTTAGTATGATACGAATGAAATTCTTCTTACCAAATACGACGATGCCCATTTGAACCCTCCAACAGTGTTGATAGTCGTAAAACCACAGAGTTCAAATGATTCAGTTGTTCTTGTTGCGCCTCCCTTGTTTTTTTTCCTTCTTCTACTTCTTTCATCAACTTTTCTCTCTCCCTCGTCATCTCTTCACAATCTCTCTGGACTCTTCTTTCTCCTTCATCAAATTTTCTTGAAGAACGTCAATCTCAGATCGCATTGCCTCTATTTGTTTGTCACGAGATCGTGCCGCACTATTAGATGGCGAATAGGGTCATGGGCCTATCCCAAATCCATGCAAGTAATTCTTTCTTTGTCCAAGCACTTGTCGTGAGAGTTCCTCATGTGTCAATGGGATCCCCGCATCTGTGGCTGTCGCTTGTAGATTCACCATCGCATCCTATCATTACCAAAAAAAGTAGACTATTTAACAAAGGCACAAAGAATCACATGCAATTTTGTGCTAAGATAGGCATTAATATTACGACTGTAGGCCAAAAAAGTTTACTCCTTATATGTAGCACACCACATTTGGGATCAGTCCATTCGTTTGTTTTCTTCGATTTGTGTGATTTCGAATAAAATTCCAAAAAATCCAACTCCCCATTTTCATTTACCTGTCAGTTTCAAATAACAAAATTAATTCGTCACAATAATAACCATGACTTTCATCTTACATATATAAGTGATGACAAATCTATTCCAAATGTATGTAACTCACTATGAGTGACATTGCTATTGGAAAAGAGCGAGATCTACTGGTGTGATTGTATGGTAGCAAACTCCGGTTTGCCTTACCAGCTTTAGAGCGTTTCTAAAAAAAGAATTATTCAAGAATTAGTACATATCAATGCATAATACACAAATAAAACAATAGAGTCGTTTATAGTTGTTTGTTACCAAATGAGATTCATCATTTCAAGCCACATCAATCATGTGTTTCCAATCATTTAAGCAAACTCTTTTAGGCGGATGACTATATGGGTCATCAACACCCTCTTCTACAAGTTTTTCGTAGTGTTGCTTCAGGGTGTACCTCCAATCCTTGTACAAGAGATATGCCTTCGTGTCAACGATCTCTTGAGCTTGTTGATCAATATGGAAATCCTCACCGATTTCAAATGTGTCCTGCAAGCATAAGTGTGTGACGTATTACAGAAATGAAATGCAGCAATTGGAACTTTACATAATGAAGACATTTAGTTTAAGGTCCGAAATTACTAGCACAGCTTGTACTACAGCATCTTTGATACTCTGATTAATTTTCTTCCATGACTTCACTCCCTTAAGTGGGCACAACCACCTTATCTGCAAGCCCAATTCATTTGTGGCAGGCGTGGCATTCCCTCTAGTGAGTACATTCAGTATGCGATTGACATATACATGTAGTTTCTCCCATTTTTTCCTTGCAAGCCTTTTTTGCACTCCTTTTCCGACTGTAGAACCGCGTACACGATTTGACGTACTTTTCCCTGGTCAAAAAGGGGCAACAAGTGTAAGGCCTTCACATGCAATTAGTGCCCCAAACATATAATCAATAATAATTAATATTAAATTTAACAATCATCCAAGCAAATTTTGTAAGGGATTATAATTTTTTAATACATGCAAGAATTGTTCTTCTAGATGACATAAAATCCGTTGCTTAAGTCAAGTAAAGTGATCTTTAGGGGTCGAAACACACCTACAAGACTACAATGGTCTTACCTACGCCGTGCGCTTGTATTTCTTCCACAAATGTTTGTGTGTCATCCGTTTGTAAGGGATTATAATTTTTTAATACATGCAAGAATTGTTCTTCTAGATGACATAAAATCCGTTGCTTAAGTCAAGTAAAGTGATCTTTAGGGGCCGAAACAC
Source organism: Camellia lanceoleosa (assembly GCA_025200525.1). Taxonomy (NCBI): domain Eukaryota; kingdom Viridiplantae; phylum Streptophyta; class Magnoliopsida; order Ericales; family Theaceae; genus Camellia; species Camellia lanceoleosa. The sequence continues at coordinate 36,522,111 of CM045758.1, forward strand.
ACCTACAAGACTACAATGGTCTTATCTACGCCGTGCGCTTGTGTTTCTTCCACAAATGTTTGTGTGTCATCCGGCGGTTGTGTCTCATCGGATAAAGTCTGTGGTGTGACAATGACAGGTGCAAATGTTCCCGAGTGTGATGCTATGGGGTCAGTTGCTGTTTTCTTACGCCGCCTTGTTTTTGTTCCAGGAACCATGCTCGTACCTGCAAAGTAGAAGCAAACATGATGTATTAAGTAAACGCATCACATGCATCATCGATATTATGACCAATATGGATTGTTTACAGGCGCTCAAGTATTCACAAAATTACAACAAGACAACAATAGGAAACTAATTGATAATGATTGTCAAATAAAAGTGATGTATACAAACCAATGTTAAGCATAAATGTCAAATGAGGAGGTTCATCAATTTAACCGGTTCAACATTGCGAAAAAGTTTACAATATAGCTCAGCATGATGACATCAAGAACAATATAAACAAAAGGACTAAACTCTTATCTAATTACATAACACAAAGAAGGGGAATCTCCTCCATCCCTTTCCCCATTACATCAACAAAACGACAAAAAGACAAAACAACAACTACCAAGAACACACATCGAAATTTAGAACCCATACATCAAGACTCTATCACACATCCAAATTTAGAACCCATACATCAACACTTTATGTCCATATCTGAATCAAAATCACTGTCAAGCTCATCTTCTTCTTCATTGTCACCCTCCATTGTCGGTTCATCTTCATCATCACATATGAAGTCATCGTCTATACCAACCAAGGGTTGTACACGATTATCAGATTGCAAAACTTCCATTGGAATAATTTCAGCGTCAATATCATCTCGACGCAACACCACATCGTCATCCATAGGCTCAGTTGGTACAACATTAGTGCTTTTATCTGGTTGGAACACATCATCAGGTTATGGCACATCCACCTCGAGCACATCCCAAATTCGTCGTTGTTGAAACTTTCCTACTACTCTCAAATTGGCACCTAACTTCGTATCATGCATGTAGAAAACTTGTTGCACTTGACTTGGTAACACAAACGGGTTATCTTTATACCATCGACTTTGTATCTGAATAGTAGTGAAATGTGGTTCGACATGCAAAGTTCTGTTACTACCGATGTTATACCATTCACATTGGAATAAAACAACACGGTGCCTAAACAAATATGTCATTTCCCAAACTTTGTAAATGTAGCCGTAGAACTTTATGAGTTGGCCTTCATGGTCCCCTTCCACTACCAATCCACTATTTCGAGTTTTACGATGGTTATCACGATCGCGAGCATAGAATCGGACGCCATTACAAATGCACCCCGAATATGTGTTCACTAAGTTGTTAGGACCATTTTCCAGTGACCACATCTCATCGGTTGCTTCGGGTGACTTGTTGTGCTGCAATTGGTTCATCTACATAAGCAAAAACTGTCATGTTATTTTTGACATAACTTAAGTTGATGTGTAAACTACACTATAAGGAATTTTAGCATATGCGATCTTTGAACCATTTAGGAAATTCTTTGCATTGTATCTTGGCAATGTCGCATGCACTTCTATGTTGTTGTTACAACAACATCTTGTGTTCCCTACGTAGGACAATATAATTCATAAGTAATTTGCAGAATGATTACTATAAAAAAAAAGAGCATATAGGTCACATATAGTACGTCACAGGTTCGACACGTACTCTAGATATTCTTCCATTTCTAAGTCGTTGTGTAGGACAAACCAATGAGCCCTTTCACGGTCAGCTACAGACACATCAGTTTCCCTTATTAGTAGACCAAACGGACGAACATTTTGAGTGAAAATCGCCAACCCCGGGATGTTGTCACCCCCATCATAGTTTCGTTCTTCCGATTAAAAATCGTTTCAACGCCGTCTAAGTACATTGAACAAAACGTCGTACACTCTTTTGAAATGTAAGCCTCCGCAATGGAACCTTCTAGCCGAGCTTTATTGCAAACAAATCCTTTCAGAAGTCCGAGCATCATACATGCCAATATGATTTGAATGTTAATGTTTACATTATATACTAGATGTAAATAGGGATGTTCGTGAACTTGTGGTATTACCTCTCAATGGGATACATCCATTGATATTGCACAGGTCCTCCAAGCATAGCCTCGTGAGGCAAATGAACTGCCAAGTAGACCATGACATCAAAAAACGCATGAGGAAAAATCTTCTCAAGCTTACAAAGTATAAGTACTATTTGTTCCTCCATTTTCTCCAAATTAGTTACCCTCAATGTCTTTGAACACAACTGTTTGAAAAAATTTCCCAACTCAAAAAGTGTGGTCCCAATCTCCTTGGAAAGGTATCCACGTATCCCAATTGGAAGTAGTCGTTGTAGAAGGACATGACAGTCATGAGTTTTGAGGCCAGTTAATTTTCCACCTTGAGCAGTGACACAATTGGATATATTTGCTGCATAGCTATCAGGGTACTTAATCGATTTCAAGAAATCACAAAAACCTTGTCGCTCTACCGGGGACAATGTGTACGATGCCGGAGGCTTCTCAAATGAGCCATTGGAACGTCTCTTCAAGTGTAACTCCTTTCGTATCCGCATGTCTTCTAGATCCAAGCGGGCTTTATCTGTGTCCTTGTTCTTGCCATCAATGCTTAGTAGTGTCCCAACCAGATTGTCACATATATTCTTCTTTATGTGCATGACATCAAGGTTGTATTGAAGCTTCAGCATTTTCCAATAGGGTAGGTCAAACATAATGCTTCTTTTTGTCCAATTGGAAGGTGGACTTTCATTCTGTTGTCTTTTTCGGTTGTTTGGATGCTTGCCATACGACCTATATGTCCTCGAATCAATTTGCTGCAGTATTTGTTCTCCCGATAACTCCACAGGTTTGGACCGATGCTCGTTCTGACCATTGAAGAGCTTACTTTTTCACCAAATATGGTTCTTGGGCAAATGGCGGCGGGCACCCATATACCCTATCTTACTTCGCAGACGCTGAGATGATGCATCAATGTTACAATTAGGGCAAGCCAAGTAACCTTTTGTAGTCCAACCAGAGAGGGTACCATATGCGGGGAAGTCATGCATTGTAAATATTTCACCGATTGTGGCATCATATGTTTGCACACCATGCTCCCACAAATTCTTTAACTCCTCCACTAATGGTTGCAAGTAAACATCGATGTCTCTTCCAGGAGAGGATGGATCGGGAATAAGCATTGACATCATCAGATATGGCTCTTTCATACACTTCCACGGGGAAAGATTGTAAGGCATTAACAGTACAGGCCGCATGCTGTTCGATGTGCTCATATTTCCAAACGGATTGAAACCATCCGTGGCAAGCCCTAACCTTACATATCGGGGTTCCATAGAAAACTTAGGATGCTGCATATCAAAGTCCTTCCATGCTTGACCATCGGCCGGATGCCTTAACACTCCATCATCTACACGCTTCTCTTTGTGCCATCTCATATCTGCGGCGGTTTTTTTCGACATGTACAATCGCTTCAACCTTGGTGTCAAAGGAAAGTACCTCAATATTTTATGAGGAATCTTTTTACCACTCTGATTGTTGAACTTGTATCTAGACTCCTTAGATGTAGGGCAATTCTCCTGTTTCACATTATCCTTTCAAAACAAAATACAATCATTCTTGCATGCATGAATGGCCTCATATCCCAAACCCAATTCACGTAAGAACTTTTTTGCTTCATAAAGGGTCCATGGAATTGTTTCGTCACACTTTGGGAGAATGTCTTTGAAAACTTGCATAACCATATCGAAAGATTTGTTGCTTCATTTATTGTACACCTTAATATGAAGCATCTTAATAGTAAAGGATAACACGGAAAACTTTTCATACTCCGGGTACACTTTGCGTCGGGCATCATCAAACAACCTAATGAACTTCACCAAATTTTCTCTCTCTGAGCTATTAGGTTTTTGTCGATATGATTATCCATGAGACCACTCACGTAAATCTCTTCCAACATAGTAAGCAACTCGCCCAAATTATCATCAATGTCAAAAATTGTAGCTCCATATCTTTCACCATCAATGTTTGACGCACTAGGATGATCATGACACAATGGAACATGTTCCCCATGGTGTACCCAAGTTCTATAAGAATACACGATTCCTCTTCGAATCAAGTGCAGCCGTACAACTTGTGGACTATGTTTTGTGCCATTCAAGCAATCGACACACGGACAATGAATGTCATCGTGTGGGCCTAAATCCTTTGTAGCAAAGTCAATAAATGACTTAACACCTTGTTGGTACTCTTTACTTTTCAACCTATTTTTAATCATCATCCAACTCTTGTCCATCTTCTGAACCCTACAAGTCCAGCAAACTTTAACGTAGGAATGGACAACAAATAAACAAAAATACTCAACAATGAAATGATATGATCGTCATATTTTGACTTTTTAATTAAGACAGATGACATTTATATATATTTAAGTGTTAGACGAATAAGTATATTTTTGGACAGATGACTGTAAATATAATGTATTCCCTATGTGGAATCTGCCAATGTGTTAATTAGCAAGTTGAAATGAATAGACTGATTACATTTACATATTGGATTTATCATCTTTATTTCCATATTAGTGCCGCCTCTGATTAATGGACCCCTCAGAATCAGAAATGAACCAGTTCTAAAGTGATAAAAAAAGACCATTCTATCTACATCATCAAAAAAGAAGCATTGCAAAAGAGACTTGAGCCATGTGCTACTATGCATTTAAAATCACATAAATCAAACACAAATAGTGAGATAAAACATTACATGTAGAAAAATCTTTAAATGTTATGCAATTGTTAACTAAAAATAATACAACTATAGAACTAATTATAGAACCTCAAATGTTTCTTGAGTAGGGCTTCGTCTAAGCCCTAAGGGTAAGAAGATTAGATACATATGATTTGTAGAAATTGTCATACACTCTTGGAAAAAAAACTTTCTCTACACATTTTCCTTCACTTCTTCTCTCCATTTGATTAACCCAACCTTTCTATTTATAGAGAAAATACATGTACAAATTCATTCCTCTCCAAATATTTAAGGACATTATACAATTGCCATTAGAAATTTCTGCTACCATATATTAGATAAACATGGCATTTCCTAATTGAATAAGGAGGCTATCATTGGAACTGTTTTCCTTGATATCTTATTGATTAAATTTACAAACACAGAATTAAACCACAGAAAAATACCAAGAATGTATATGTTAGCACGATGGGGCCAACCTCTAATGAAAATAGTGAAGGTATCTTTAGTGGCCCCATGAAGCTGAGATGTACATTCCTGATATTTTTTTGTGATTTAATTTTGTATGTAGAAGACTATTTTATTTGGAGATTTTTCTAAACGAATGTTCTTGTATTCTAAACTTTTGACATCTTGCTATTTGTCATTTCTTAGTTGTGTTTTTCCACTTCATTGAAAGAATCTTATGGTACCTACTTATGCGACGTGGGTCTTGCTTGTGGAGCCTATGTTTGAGAACTCACTATTTTTCAAGGTTAGTGCCTCCTTTTTGTGTGTTTGTGTGTAGGTGTTTTGGAAAAAGATCCATCTTAAAGTGGAGATAGAATAAAAACCTTTGTAGGTTGTTATACTGCTCATGCTAAGTGAATTTGATTGCACACACATTTGTGAGTACTTATCTACTCTTGGCCTACCTTACCAAAGTAAACTCCACTAATCAACAATTGGTTTTCCCTTAGGCTCACCCAACCTTATGTTGCTATTGGGAAATTTCCGTTGCATCCAACTTGATGATGGGCGAAGCTATATTGGAAATGAAGATTGAGTAGTTAAGTCCCATAATACAACCCATGAACTCATACCAAAGTCCATGTCTAGCTAATCCAAAGATTACCAAACCACCCCTTGACTGCTTAACCTAATGAAGTATAAATAAATATGTCCAGTAGCATCTTAACTTAGAAGAAAGATAATAAGACTCAAACTGACCTAAATTTCATAAGATAATGTAGACAGGCCCGCGGGGGGACCTCGCTACAGCTCGGACTCGATTTGTTGTCACGGTTCATAATCTGAACCAAAGAGTCCAAATCCGGCAAATCGTTTTGAGAACACAGATTTTTGAAAGAAGTGCCAAACATGGACTGCTTTTCCAGATACAGAGTTGCCACCTAAATATTTTATTTTGGGAAAATTTAGGAAACCCTGACTCGGTGCCAAAGGCCACGTGTCCGTCATTACCAAAGTTGCCTCGGCTCGGGAACTTGGGTACGATTGGGGAAGGTCACTTCGTGAGCACCCCCGCTCGCCCGATCAAAGATCGACCTCTACTAACCATGATATCAAGTTTTGAAAATATTATGTGTTCTTATTCCGGTTTATTAGCCTAGATTTACTATGTGATGCGCACAACATACAAGTATAGATTGGGTCGCATGACTTGGAACAAAACATTTCATGTTTGTTTTTGAAAGATGGTTTGCTACTCGCAAGTAGGCTAAGACGTGGATTTGCCACCCTCGGGTGGGCTTAGAAAGATGGTCTTGCCACTATCTAGTGGGCTTAAAACTCACAGTCAATGCATTGTTCCAATCCAAATAACCCAACCTTCACCCACAGGCATTCAGGCAGTTATATCACATAAGAAATTAGCCTCATGGTAAGCATGCTATTCATGGCAGTCACTCACACGCATGCAAGGATGCTAAAGCATAAAACTCACCGAGTACTCCAAGCCAAAATAGAAACTGATTAGAAATCATGCATGATCCTAACTATACAGAAATGCAACTATAGCAGGCTCGGCTATTCTAAACATGGCATATGAGATGCAACAACTATCAAGTATTCAATTTGGAATTGAAATACAAATGCAGTTAGTATGATGCGCTGAGCCCGGTGCCTGCAAGACAGATGAATGAATACAACATGCTATCATACTGTATGCTAATTGAAACATGCCCTAATCTAACCATCATAAGCGGGTAAATAAAAGGGAAGAAAGACGTGGGATTGGAAGACATACATCACACTCACGCACACTTATTACAATTATGCCCTCGCACAGAGGGTCCGAATAAATAGTACAGTCCGAATAATACAATCCAAATAATACAGTCCAAATATGTACAAATTCCCTAATTAATTTACAAATTAACTAAGAAAAATAATAAACTGGCATGCAAGCCAGGGACTGTCTTGACTCTTCTCCAGATGATGAATGATGCATGTCCGGGTTGCCTTGTGTAGAAATCCACTGTGATGCCCCAATTAGCCTCTGTTTTGCAATAATTTTTGGAAAGCGCGCCAAGCCTCGGAAGACTGTTGATTCTTGATTTGCTGCAACAGAGAGTAGGAAAGGGGTATGGCAATGTATTTTCACAAATGTATGCATGACTCGATCCTCGTGCCACCAATCACGCATCTCGATGCATGATGGCCGAGGAATCGAATTGCACAACTCAATATAGAATGAATGCACATGAAAACTCAACTAAAACCTAACTCCATCATGGATAATCCGGAATGTCGGTGACTGGGAATTAAGACACTTTCCGTCACTCGAAGTACGAAACGCCCCTCGTTTCCCGTGCTCGGGCTAACCCCTATCCCGAACACAATGCAATATGCATGACATGCATGAAATGCAACTAAGATATATCCTAACATGCAGCATGCTATGAAATGGCATACACGATGCATGAGGTAACATGGCATACACAATGCACTAATATACAACTTAGTATACACAATGCTATGGAATGAAATGGTATACACAATGCAATATGGACTTACACTAACACAAGTGGACCTCAGCCACACTTACATAAGAGGCCATTAGATGAAAATGAGACACTCGAAATGCGTGCACACGTGCACGCAAACCGAGGACCGACCCTAAGGCACGGAATGCCACTCTAACAAGACGTGGCAAGGCATGGAATATGGCATACTAGCATGAAAATTTCAGAGGCAATAAATGATGCAAAACAGCCCCGAAAGATGGCGAAATGACACCCGATGCATGGAATAAGTCCCGAAACATGAAATTAAGCATACGGAATGACCTATAACTATGCAATGCATGCATTATTTGAACATGGAATGTGAAGACAGAATCAATACAGCCCAAAAATAAGCATCTTTACAGTTCTAAGCAAGGCCAAACAGCGAACGAAAATGGGGCTAAACTAGCATGCAAAAATGGCCCCGAAAGCAAGATAATGAAGCAAGTGCAAGCTTCTGACTCTAAAAAGAGAAGGGCCCTTCTACAATGTTGAACAGGGGCCCAAAATATGATGTTTTACAGTTTACCACAAGCCACAAAAACAGACACAAATATGGAAAAACTCTTATGCAAAAAGTGGGCCTAAAAGAGGACAAAGAAGCAAGTAATTCATGATGGCCCCAAAAAGATGAAGGTCCTTCAACAAAGTTGAAGAGGGACCTAAAATATGACCTTTTACAGTTTATGGTCAGACCCAAAACAGTGCACAAGCATGCTCAAAATACCATGCAAGATAAGGCCAAAAAGAGAGCTATAACACAAAGTATAAAAATGATGCTTCAAACAGTAAAATACCCTTAATGAAACATGAAGAGAGGATCAAAATAAGGCTATTTTTAGTTCGGACCAGAGTCCAAAAACAGAAGCACAAGAGTCTAACAAATCATCAAAAAAGGGGCCAAAAGAGGGATACAAAGGCAAGTGACAAAAGGGGGCCCCAAACAGTGATGAGCCCTTCAACAATGTTGAAGAAGGGCTCAAAATAAGCTACTTCACAGTTTACAATATGCCTCAAAACAGTTCATATATAAGCCAAAAATAATGTGCAAGAGAATGGCATACAAGAGAGGTAATGAAGCAAGTGCAATAAGGAGGCCTCAAACAGTGAGAGGCCCTTAATCAAACATGGAAAATGGCTCAAAATAAGCCTATTTCTAGTTAGAGTCGGAGCCCAAAAGTGCAAGAAAGAATAGCTTAGATTGGATACAAAAATAAGCTTAAAAGAGGGGAAATGTTACTCACCCTTGAAGACCAAACTTTTGCAGCCTTTTGGCTTGAGAAAAGGTGCCTCCAAAGCTCTGAGAAGGCCCTCCAAGCTGCTGGAATGGAGTGGTGGTGTGGTGCTAGGTGGTGGTGTAGAAATGAGTGTAGGACTTTAGAGGTTTGAAGCTTGGAGGTGTAGGGAGAGAGAGATACAATATAGGAGCTCAAAGGCAAATTTTCTAACCCTTAAACCAGAGCTGGAGGCTGGTTTATATAGGCAAAAGAGGGGGGAAAATGGGGGGGAAATGAATTCAAGTTTCCCCCCAAAAAAATGGCCCCTTGAATACAAAATCTGGGGGGAAAAGAGATGCATATTTGAAGTGTACCTGTAGCAAGGAGCAAGGCCGGCTGGTTATTGGGCTTGAAAGTGGCCAGCCAGCCCTCCCCATGGTCGGCCAGCCAAGGGTCAAAAGGGTCAAGTTGTATTAGTGGCCGGCCACCACATATTGGTGGCCTCCCATGTGTGCTCAACACAACCATGTGGTCAAAAATTGGAGAAAGTGAATCAGGAGAGAGAACAACCCACTTTTCAAAGGGGTTCAAAAGGTTCAAATGGAATTACTGGCCGGCCATCAAATATTGGTGGCCTCCCAGATGTGTACATCACAAATATGGGGTTTAGGGTGCAAGAAAATGGCCCAAGGGTGGTCAACATTGGCTTTGAAGTGGGAAAAAACGGGTGACAGAGGGCGATGAAGGAATATAACTGGTTGCTGAAAAAATTACTAGCCTCCCACCCTACTACGACCTTCCTGGTGATGAAACAGAGGCCCCTGCCAAAAATAAATGCAAACCGATGCAAAATGAAGGTTCGGGGGCCGAAATGCGCAATCCGAGGCCCCGAAAACTGACTGTTAGGCACCGGGAGTGGTGCTCGACCATGAAGTTGGTGTCTCGGACCATAGTGTCCCTCAAAAGGGAGCAAATAAGATGCATGGCAAAAACCGGAGCAAACGGAGGTGGTTAGGCGGTCCCGAACCGAGACACTCGGCCTGACGGCTCCGAAAACCGGGAACCGGGCTCCGAAATGGGCAAAATGGCCTACAACCACGAAATGTAGCCCGCGGCCACCGAGAGATGATCTACGAGACCTCTCCCTCCCTTTGGGAAGAGAAACAGAGAAAACCGAGCCTGGCTCGCAAACCGAGGCAAGGCGCAAAAAAGCCCGGAAGTTCGGAGGCAGGGCTCACGGCCGAGACTCTGAAACCTCTGGACGAGCACGATATGCAACATCACCAAGCGTTCAATCGGTGACGTCTGAGTCTTAAGGTCAGTCAAAAATGGGGTGTCTATAGTTGGCCCTCTTTGGCAGAACTCGAAAGTCATAAGTGACGGGAGTAAATGTCAAAGCCCAGAGACGACCCATTTTTGACAAGGCCGAAGACTTAGACAAACAGGTGAGATAAACAAAGGTGTGCCCGCAGGCGTGCCTGCAGGCAAAGGGGCAAAATGCAAAATGATATGCACAAGGCCAAATGTAACTTGATGTTCATGCAAGCGCAGCAAGCTGTAATGAAGCAAATATTCGCAAACAGATGCAACAATTTTAAGCAAGAATGCAAAACAAAAACTACATTTCATACAGTTTAGGAATGTGGAGAATTATTCAATTCTCGTCATGTCTCACACGGAGAAGATACGATACCTGCGCGATTCGTCTGGTCGCACCAGCTTCAAATGAACCGTACATACAATATCGTGCTTGCAAAAGAGAGAAACTCAACAAGCACAACATACTAACAACATATGTTCAATGCGATATCAAAAGTTTGACAAGCGCGGTGTCGGTGGGTGAGTACATCGCAATGCGAGAAAGGAGTGTGCGTGACAACGCAAGCTTAAACACAGAAGCATGGTAATATCAAAGAGACGTGCATAACAATGCAAGTACGCGCATGAGAATGCAAGTTACGTGCACAATAATGCAGAACAAGCGTGAGTCAGGACGCGTGTTTGTCACAAAACGGCGAGCAAGGAAATGCGTGTTTCGGCGAGGGCGACTCGATCGCGGCCTTCGGTTAACCTCCCGGAGGGGTTACAACATGCTCAAAAAGAATACACCTTGATTTTGATGAGTAATGATGAGACACAAGTCAGAAGTTTGAAGCTGAAGTTCCGGCGGAACGATTTCGCGGCAGAAAGTGCACTTCTCTTGTACTTTTTCAGGTCCCGGGGACTCCAATCCTTCTCAAAATTTGCAGAGACCTTGGGACCAACCTAGGGATCACCACCGGCCAGTTTCCTTTCCCATTGGAGGCCACCGGCCACTTTTCAAAAAGGAAATGGCCGGCCTGCCAGAAAAGGTGGCCGGCCGCCACTTGTCCAAATCCGTGGGCATTTTTGTCTTTTCACCCTTTTTTCTTTAAAACCATTCGGCCAAACTCTTTGAGCTAATAACCTTAGCTCCGAAATCACCTCCTCTAGCCTCCCAAACCATTTTCCTCCTCGATTCAAGACCTATCTGCTTTTCCAACGCCTCGCAAAGTTGTTTTCATTTAAAACTTTCAATTTTAAGCACTTTGAACCGATTAAATTTTGATTTCGGTGCTTCTTTTTTCATTTTCGCCACTTGAGGTGAGTTTGTCTCAATATTTGGAAGATTTTCTCGGGGGTTGACTCTTGTTGACTTTTTCATTTCCCGAGAGTTGACTTTTGTTGACTTTTTCCAATTTTGGCTCATTTTTGCTCGTTTTTGCTCCTTTTGCAGATTTTCTGAAATGGCCGGTCATTTTCCTCATGGTGGAGGTCCTGCGGATGCCAGAGGTGATCCCAATATCATGGCTCTGCCTCCGAGGGTTCGACCCTTCATACCCGAGAGGTACGCCCCGACAGCACATATTCTTCCGCGAGCTGTTTTCCATCACTTCACAGACTTTGATGAGCGAGCGCCCGGAGACCTGCTTCTGCGGGAGCCGGAGTATCACCTCTCCCATGAGGCACGAGAGGTATTTACTTCGTTTTCAACCTTTCTGCAACATATTGTGAATTTTTCATGCATTCTATTTATATTCTGAATACACGGTTCAATTATCTGAATTTCTGAACACTCAGCCCATAAGTTGATTGTGAACACACGACACACACTGGTTGAGAATTGAACACGCAGCCCAAACACTGATCTTCTGAACACACAGCTCAAATTGAAGGTGAACACACGGCGCACATTGATTGAGAATTGAACACACAGCCCAAACACTGATTTTCTGAACACACAGTTCGAATTGAAGGTGAGCACACGACGCACATTGATTGAGAGTTGAACACACAGCCCAAACACTGATTTTCTGAACACACAGCCCAAGTTGAAGGTGAACACGCGGCATACATTGATTGAGTTTTGAACACGTAGCCCAAACACTGATTTTCTGAACACACAGCCCAAGTTGAAGGTGAACACACGGCACACACTGATTGAGTTTTGAACACGCAACCCAAACATTGATTTTCTGAACACACAGCCCAAATTGAAGGTGAACACGCGGCACACACTGATTGAGTTTTGAATACGCAGCCCAAACATTGATTTTCTGAACACACAGCCCAAATTGAAGGTGAACACGCGGCACACACTGATTGAGTTTTGAACACGCAGCCCAAACATTGATTTTCTGAACACACAGCCCAAATTGAAAATGAACACGCGGCACACATTGATTGAGTTTTGAACACGCAGCCCAAACGTTGATTTTCTGAACACACAATCCGAATTGAAGGTGAACACGCAGCCCAAACACTGATTTTCTGAACACACAGCCCGAATCGAAGGTGAACACGCGGCACACACTGATTGAGAGTTGAACACGCAGCCCAAACACTGATTTTCTGAACACACAGTCCAAATTGAAGGTGAACACACGGCACACACTAATTGAGGGTTAAACACGCAGTCCAAACACTGATTTCTAGCACGCAGCTTACACTTTGAAATCTGAACACGCGGCTCATTCACTTTACTTTGCACGCAGCCCATTCATTTGCACACAGCTCATTCATTTCATTTGCACACAGCTCATTCATTTCATTGAGGCGTGTATTCATTCTGAATGCAGGTGACTTCTTGCACTGTGCGGGGATACGGCTCTACCGTGGCTAGAGATTGGTACGCCGAGCTCCCGGAGGCTGTCCGGGATTTGGTTGATTTGGCAGGGTTTGGGCCTTTCTGTACTGGGCTTTCCCGTTGTCCTGCCAGGAGAACGTTGATGGCAGCTTTGGTGGAGAGATAGTGGGACACCACCAACTCCTTTCATTTTTCCGCCACAGGGGACTTGACCATGACCCCGCTTGACTTTGCTGTGCTGATTGGCCTTGACGTAGGAGGTTGGCCCATTCCTTACGACAAGGATATGGGTCAATGGGAGGCCGCTTGGGTATATTTGTTGGGGGCTCACCCGCCGGTTGATAGAGCTTCGGGCAGAGTCCGATACACCTAGTTCTCTTCTCATTTTCGGAGGGTGGAAATGGAGCCCGGGACTCCTGAGAAGGCAGCACAGTATGCCCGTGGCTTTCTGATATTCTTCTTCGGGACCACTCTGTTTGCCGACAGGGGGAACACTGTTGGGCTGTATCTGTTGAGCGCCTTGGTGGACTTATCACAGGTCAGACGGTATGACTGGGGTGGCGCCGGCTTGGCTACCCTTTACTGCTACATGAGCGCGACCTCCCGCGGACGGGGGGACTTACTTGGTGGTTACTGGAGAGCCTGGGAGGTACTTTCTGCCCTCCTGATTTACATTTCCGCTCCTTATTACTTGCACACTGCACACACGGCGTACTTTACACACTGTATTTTGCCTTTAGCACTTTGCATTTACATTTTGCACTGTTTTCCACAGTTATAGGTCTATGCGTACTTCTCGATATTAGCCCCAGAGATGGTGGTAGAGGGGCCCCTCGTGACCCCGTACTCACTCGTATTTGAGGGCCAGCACTGGTCAAGACCTCGGGAGTCTCTCCTTTATCTACTAAGATTTCGACACGATGTCGACGGAGGTATTTCAGAACTCTCAGTTCTTTGTGTTTTCATCTTTGATTTGTCTTGTACCTTCCTGATTTCTGATTGATTGGTTACCCGCAGATTACATGGGAGCCCTGGGCACCCTTAGGTGAGGGTCTTCGATACCAGTTTGCTGGAGGACGGGGTGCCTCCCAGTACAGGATCCTATTCGAGGGGCCAGTTGGTAGGGCTTGGTTTCTGGGGGAGCGCTTCTTGCGTCAGGTATGGGGCTATACTTCTCAGGACCCTCCCTCAGCACCTCCAGTCGAGATGCGGATCGTTGATAGGCTCTCTTCTCGGGATGTTGTTAATGCTATGCTGGGTACTAACGCCTTGCTTCATCTTGAGGAGGGGGACTATGCCACTTACCGTCACATATACCTGATGCCTCCATTGACGGGAGTCCGTACTCCGACGATGAGGCCTGCTGGTATGCCATCTTCGAGCCGGGCCCAGGCTCGGGTTGCGGATGCCCCTTTCACCAGTAGAGCTGGTACATCTAGAGGTGGGGGTGGATTGGTTCCCCCGATTCCCCTGACTTATCATCATCCTGGATGGCCGGATATGCCGACTGAGCTGATGGGGTGGCAGTATGGGACTACCTCTCCGATTCCGATCCTGATAGAGCCTCCAGTACCTGGCCACCGCTACGTCAGAGACCCCGATTCACCACCGGTATGTTCTACAGCTTTGATTCACTACTCAGATACTTGAACGTTCATTTCTTTACTGATACCCCTGCCTTTTGCATCTGCAGCCCCCTGTTGAGTACATGGATTAGGTGCTCGAGATGGTAGCCTCACTTGAGGGGATGGTCCTGCGGAGGGAGGCGCAGTTGTCCATTATGGGCTTCCAGGTATCCTTTAGTTTTCTAGCATTGTATCTTCTGACAACATGCTGATTTTGGACATTTTACTACATTAATAGGCTACTTGTGTAGAGCACATCTGACATACACTACATTCATGCATTATTCCTGCGTACATCCACTCTGTGTAGCTTGCTTGTATCTGTATCTGATATACATGTTTTGGCTAATGATTCAAACTGCATTTTTCATTTTTAGATGCCTCCAGTATATGCTCAGCCACAGGCCGGGCCACCTGGGCCTTCTCGGGGAGCTGGGCCATCCAGGCCTTTTCGAGGAGCTGGGCCATCCAGGCCTTCTCGAGGAGCTAGGCCATCTATGCCTTTTCGAGGAGCCAGAGGAGGAGGGTCGTCTCACAGGCGCAGAGCACACATTATAGAGGAGGAGCCCGGTGAGGATGAGGAGGAGGAGGCCGCAGATTGTCAGTCGGAGACATCTGCTGACAGAGAGGAGGGCTCTGGTCTTGGCTTCGAGAGTGGAGGCGAGGCTGAGGGGGATCCTGAGGATGACAGCTCTGATTCAGACGGTGATGGCAGTGCAGAGGCTATTTCGCAAAAGAGGATGAAAAGGGCCTCTTATTCCCGCCCTTGAGAGCATTGATGCGACTGTTCCTTGTTTTATTTACCTTTTTGCTAGTAGTTATAGCACATTGTGCATTATTAGGCAGTTTTTATTTTTGTAAAACTTGTGCCCTTTGTTTGCAAAATAAAGCATGACGGAATGAAACGGCTTTTGAAAAGGGTGTTGTATTATATCGCATCATTTTGCACCATAATAAGATTGAATAAGAATGTGCATTGTGCATTTGCCCAGTCAGGTAGTGAACCGACGCAATAACTTAACTTACTAAGATACAACAAAACCTTAGCAAGTTTACAACTCGATAAGCAAAATACAATAGTGTTGACAACTTAATAAACAAAACTTAACAAGAAAATTGCTTAAACAAAGAGTACCAACTCAAACACACGAAAACACGACAGCTCGACAAACAACTCGATAAGCAAAACGACAACTCGATAAGCAAAACAACAACTCGATAAACAAAACTTAACAAAACAAAATGTGCTTCGGACGATCTGGGCAACGGAATGCATCCGAAATAGAGGGAAATGGAGGCCTTTGACATACCCGTTGCATGGAAATGCTTGAAATTTCCTGCTGAAGGGTAAAACAGGACTGGAGGAACACATCAGAGCATGGCCGGCCACTTTTGGGGGCCGGCCGGCCAGCTTTTGGTATATGAGGGAAGAAATGTGGCCAGCCTGCTAGAAAAGGTGGCCGGCCGGCCACTTATCCTGGCAGCCGCCAAATTTTCGACACGTGTCCTCCTGAAAAGTGTCCCATCCTCTTTAAAAGCCCCAACTTCGGGACTCATTCATTTCATCACTGCTTTGCACAAAAAATGGAGGCATTCCTTATAGAAAATCTCACATCTTGGATCTCTTCTTTAGATGGCTCGGAAAAGTTGAACTTCCGGGGTTTCGGCTTGAATGCACTATTTATGCTGAGTCGTACTCCGCTGCACCTTCCTTTCCTCCATGCCGCAGCAAGGTTCTGGAACCCAGTGACACACGTCTTTAGCTTTGGCAGGCAAGAGGTATGTCCAACTTTTGAAGATTTTTAAGTTTTGATGGAGTCTGAACGTTCGGAAGAGATCTTGCCCCAGTTCCGCTTTGGCCACGCCCAAGCTTTAGGGCGGATGTGTGGGCTTACCGCGCATGATGCTCGATCTCTGATCGGTAATGGGGAACTAGATATCCTCGGTTTGATCCATCGCTTTTCTGGTGCTGGTGACCGCGGTGACCATCATTGGCAAGGTTTCCGACACCACGCCATCTGCTTGTGCATGCTATCTCACTTTCTGCTTGCCCTCGGCCTGGGTGGACCCAACATCCGTTTGATTGAAGTTGCTCAGGACCTGAAGGAAGGAAAGAGTTGCATTGCCATGGCATTGGCCGAAACACTGATGGGCTTGGACGCTTTCCAACGTCAGGAAACGACCAGATTCGCGGGGAGTCCACTACTGTTGCAGGTAATGTTTCCCACCCAATCTCACATATGTATTTGCTCACATCACTCGGCCCTCAGGCTCGGTTTTTCTCACAAAACCTCTGTCTCACTGTTCTCTCATCGCACATCTCTCTATTCTTTATTCTCTCATTTTTCATCCCTCCCCAGGTATGGTTGATGGATAAACTGCAAGTTGTGGACTCTTGCCCTGCCTACTCAGCCCGCGGCTACTTCTTTCGGCAATGCCTGGTTGATGCACTTGATGAGGGATGGTGGTTTAACTGGATGTGCAATTTGTCTGCTGACCGTATTGCTTGGCGCTGTCCTTGGCTCAATCTTCCGGTAATGAGCTATAGCATGTCCCGGCAGACTAGGGTCCAGCTGATTGGTCTGACTCACTGTGTGTTCTATTTTCCGTTCCGGTTCCAGCGCCAGTTTGGCCATGATCAGACTTGCCCGCCAGAGGGGATTGAGTACCCGGCTGCCTTTCCGGTCCAAGGCGCACAGCTTGCCCGATATGCCACAGCGTGGAGGACTAGAGAGCTCCTGGTCCCTGCTCCCACTTTCAGTTGCACTTTGTCTGACGAGTGCTGGGATTGGCTCAATGAAGAGGCACAAATTGGGCCTAGCTTGGCATCAGAGGCTTCGACTGGCTCCGGGAGGGGGCGCAGGGACACCTGACTTGACTATGCCCCAGATTTATTGCTTTATTAGTACTTTCAAGTTTTCTTTATGAGTGTAATAAAAAGCAACTTCAATTGTATGCAAGAGCAAGAGAACTCTATATTGAAATCAATGAAATTGAAAGTTGTGGTACTGAAAATTTTCCGCTTGGGTCCAAAAATGGTCTTAGTTGTAAAAAAAAAGACTAATTTGAACAAAGTCAACTTTTATTAAAACTTTTCAAAACTATTTTCGATATGGATCGAATCGACACGCTCGAGATCTCACCTTTGAGATGCACAACCCTGGATCCTAGCAACTGGAAAGTTGTCCCTAGTCTGAATAGTACTGCGGCACTGTGTGGCAACGGAAAGTTGCCCCTAGTCTGAATAGCACTGTATCGGAGATTGCGATAAATGCTGATGGAAAAAGATGACTGAGATGATCAAAATGGACAAAGTTGATTGGGAAAAAGTTTATGGCTGAATTTCAGGATGAAGTTCCCTACGTATCCCAAAGATGGGAATCAAGCCTTACGTAGTTCAAGCTTAGGTTCGCTCGGGTATTTTCACTCTCTTTTTATGCTCTAACTTTTACCAAGGCCGCCCTTGGTGGGTTTTCAACCTTGGGAGCTCAGTTTTTATGATTTCAAATTTTCTGTGCTCTGAGTTTTGCCTAGGTCGCCCTTTCGGGTTTTCGGCCTAGCGAGCCTCTCAAGGATAATATTTCTTCAACTTGTCCATATTGATCGGTTGTGAGAACTCCAAGCCATCTAGATCCATCAGAACCATAGCTCCACCTGACCAGATTGACTTGATGATGTAGGGACCAGTCCAATTGGGTCTGAACTTGCCCCTTGGGTCGTGGATGGGAGCTCGGTTATCCTTGAGCACCAAATCTCCTTTTTTTAAATTTCTGGACTTAACCTTCTTGTTGAAAGCCCGGGCAATTCTGCGTTGATAACCTTGGATATGGTACAGTGCTTTCAGCCTTCTTTCATCAAAGAGCATGAGTTCCTCAAATCTGCTCTGCTGCTAATCCGCTTCGGCTATCTGACATTCAGCCAATACTCGTAATGACGGGACCTCAATCTTAATAGGCAGAACGGCCTCCATCCCATAAACTAATGAGTACGGAGTCGCCCCAATAGAAGTTTTGATTGAAGTCCCAGTAGAGCTTAACGCATACGGCTTATCTCGCCGATCGTGAGGTTTCTACCATCTTCTGTAGTATGTGCTTGATATTCTTGTTGGCAGCCTCAACCGCTCCATTGGTCTGCGGCCGATAGGTAGATGACTTATGAAAAGCCACATTGTATTTCTCCAACAAATCAATCACCTCCTTCTTGAAGTGGGAACCATTGTCTGAAATTATTTCGTTTGGGACCCGTAGAATGACAGATGATGTTGTTTCGATAAATTTTATGACGGGCGAAGCCTTCAACACCGCATAAGATTGGGCCTCAACCCACTTTGTGAAATAATCTATCGCTACCAAGATGAACTCATGCCCATTCGATTCTTCGGTGATGACCCGATCACATCGATTCCCCAGACTGAAAATGGCCATGGCGAAGTCATGTTGTACAGCTTTGACGGCGGAATGTTCATGCGATTTGCATGAATTTGACACTTGTGGCATCATCGGAAAAAACCAATACAATCCTCCTCCATGGTGGACCAGTAGTAACCCTGTCTGAGGATCTTCCGTGCCAACATTACCCCATTCATGTGCGCACTACATTCTCCTCCGTGGATGGCTTCCATCAGACACTTTGACTCTTTGGCATCAA
This sequence comes from Camellia lanceoleosa, assembly GCA_025200525.1. Lineage (NCBI taxonomy): Eukaryota > Viridiplantae > Streptophyta > Magnoliopsida > Ericales > Theaceae > Camellia > Camellia lanceoleosa. Next base: position 36,541,489 of record CM045758.1, read on the forward strand.
CACACAGTTTATGCATTCCCAGATGACCCCTTTTATACAGCTTACCCCCACAGATGATGAACTGAACGGCCATTCTTCTGATTGCCCTCTTCTCTTTGGCATTTACCTTGGGCGGGTATGCTTTTTTCTCCAAGAAGTTCCAGATGTCGTAATACCAGGGGTTTTCGTCCTGAACTTCATCTATAGCGGCAATCGACTCGTAGGCAGGTGCAAATTTCTGGTCGATGCTGACTGGACGCATCTGGACTCCACACGGGATGTCTATCATGGAAGATAGAGTTGCTAAAGAATCTGCGAACCTGTTGTTCTCTCTTAGTAGATGAGTAAAACTTAGCTTCTCAAACCGAGGAATCAACAAGTCCAAGGTCTGGTGATACATCATCATCTTTTCCTCTTTCACTTTCCAATCTCCTTTAGCTTGAGACACAACAAGGTTCGAGTCCCCAATGACGTCCAACCGTCTTGCCCCTAGTTCCAGGGCTGCTTCTAGACCAGCAATGCACGCCTCATATTTTGCTTCGTTGTTCGAGACTTTGAATCGGAGTTTGAAGGCTAGAGGGATACGGGAATTGTCGGGTGCTATCAGCAACACTCCTATCTCATACCCGTATTGATTTGACGCTCCGTCAAAGTACATCGTCCAAGCTTCGTCGTCGATATGCAAAATGGCCTCATCTGGAAATAAGTACTCGACTGCTTCACCCTCTTCCACTGGATGGTCGGCTAAGAACTCTGCCACTGCTCTTCCTTTGACCGACTTGCGTGTTACATACTTTAGATCAAATTCGGAGAGCAACAGCAACCACCGAGCTAGCCTACCCGTAAGTGCGGGTTTCTCGAAAAGATATTTGATAGGATCAAGTCGTGAAACCAACATTACAGAGTGAGCTAACAGGTAGTGCCGTAGCTTCCTGGTAGCCCATACCAAAGCTAAGCAAGCCTTCTCCAGCGGAGTGTAGCGGGTTTCGTACTCTAGCATCTTCTTGCTTAGATAGTAGATGGCTTTCTCCATCTTGTCTTCCGATTCTTGCGCAAGCATGCAGCCCATTGTAGTCTCAGTTACTGACAGATACAAAATCAACGGTTTCCCTGGTTCTGGCAGTGACAACACGGGCGGGTTCTGTAAATATTCTTTAATCTGTTCAAATGTAGCTTGACATCGGCCGTCCCATTGGAACTTCTTTCCTTTCTTGAAGAGGCCAAAAAGTGGTTCACAAGTCAAGGTTAATTTTGAGATAAACCGTCTTATGAATTGCACTTTACCCAGAAAGCCTCGTACCTCCTTTTCAGTCCTCGGTGGTGGCATTTCTAAGATGGCCTTGATTTTGGAAGGGTCGACCTCGATGCCTCTTTGTGTAATCAGAAACCCTAGCATTTTTCCCGTTGTAACACCAAATGTACACTTCTGAGGGTTCAGCCGCAACCGGAATTCCCTGATCCTTTGAAAAAACTTGTGCAAGGCGGTGTAGTGGCCCTCTCTTTCTTTGGATTTGACAATCATGTCGTCCACGTACACCTCAACCTCTTTGTGGATCATGTCGTGTAATATCGTGGTTGCGGCCCGTTGATAAGTAGCTCCAGCGTTCTTCAACCCAAATGGCATGACTCTATAGCAGTATGTCCCCCACGGAGTGGTGAATGCAGTCTTTTCCCGGTCTTCTGGCGCCATCACTATCTGGTTGTAGCCTGAGAAGCCATCCATGAATGAGAGCAAAGCATGCCTTGCTGTGAAATCCACCAACTTATCGATGTGCGGTAGGGGAAAGTCGTCCTTCGGACTAGCTCTGTTCAAATCCCTGAAATCCACACATACCCGGATTCTGCCATCTTTCTTCTAAGATCTTTGGAACAATGTTGGCCAACCAAGTCGGTATTCGGATACCAGCAGAAGCTCGCATCGATTTGCTTGGTGACCTCTTCCTTAATCTTGAGAGCCAGTCACCGGCGGATCCTCTGAAGTTTCGCTAACAAGTCGGGCCTCGGTCAAGGGGATCCAATCTTGTACAATCTCAGATCGATTCGGGCATGTCTTTGTAGGACCACGCAAAACATCTTTGAAATCTTTTAATAAAGCGACTAAGCGCTCGCGTTCCTCCGAAGACAACGTGGACCCGATCCGACGGTACCGCGGGTCCTCCTCAAGACTAATATTCACGGTAGTGATTTCATCCATTAAAGGTTTGACAAATCTCTCTTGCTCTTGCTCAATTAAACGTTAGAAACCGAGGAACTTCGTCCTCGCTGCTTTTCATCAAAGTTTTGAAAGTCCAATTAATGCAATAAATCAAGGGCACGTAAAAGTACTCGAAACCACGTTACTTGATTCTCATTAAGCACATCCAAATCGTCCGATTCATTTACAACAGACTCAAATGAAAAGGAAAAACGACTTAGACAGATCGTGGTATCCGGGTTATCATCCCTGTGATTACTAGATTCAGACTCATCGAGTTGGAACTCGATTCGACTCACAAGACTCGGAATCAGATTCGGGTCACTACCGACCCGCATCGCTGACAAAAATCCTCCTCGTATTGCCAAGTGAGAGAGGGTGCGATAGATGCATCCAAGATAGTCATTTGGTAGGCCCGAGTCGCTTTCATCTCCAATCATGGAAACCGAGAAGTTATCCCCAAGCACTTATGGTCGATCGGAGGATCGAAAGTAGACATGCCAAGATTACCCCATTTCAAATTTCGTGCCCTCGGGATCCACCGCCTTTACACCGCTCAACCTTAGTGATGGGTCTGCTCGCTCTGGGCAACGCTATCCCGGATAGTTTCAGTCGAAGAAGATCTCAAACTCGCACGCGCTTCTTCTCCGCGTTTAGCCACGGCTCTGGGAAGCCGCAAAATGGAAAGTCCTCCCCCTCCCGGACGAAGCGTCCGTTCAGGGTACCCTGAATGGGCCTATGCATTAACTCAAAAGGCTTCCCAGCCTGCTTTGCTCTGGCTCTTCCAGCCATTTCTTTTCCCTTCCTCACCCAGTCCTCTTTGGTGGGCAGATAACCCAGGCCAAAGGTATGAGGGTTGTGTGGCACTTCGGCCAATGCCGCAACGCCTTTCCGGCCGCTTCTTCCTAATCTCATCCCGGGGATATGTTATAGCTTGTTTATGAGGTAGACAGATTGAGCACTGACGTATACTCCCTCATTCACGGCCATGATATTCTGCACCGCCCGGGCCTCAGCCAAAGTGAACCCTGATAAGAAAACGTCCTCTGTGTCATGCTCGATTTCCAAGACAGGTGTAGACACTTCTGGCGGCGGATAGATTGATGAATTCCGGAAGACAATAGCCATCCCCTTCCCGTGAGGGTACTTCAACATCTGATGTAGAGTAGAAGAGACTGCCTTTACTTGGTGCAACCACGGCCGTCCCAAGAGTAGATTGAAGGTTGCGGGAACGTCCAAGACATGAAATTCAATGTTATGTTGTCCCGGACCAACCTGAGTCTGAATTTTGACAGTCCCCATCACTTCCCTGCTAGTATTATCATATGCTCTGATCACCTGAGTAGTCGGCACGAAGTCCGCGGGCTTCAACCCGATTGCATACGCTGTTCTGGCTGGGCAGACATTGATGGCAGACTCGATATCAACAAGTACCACCGGTATCCACTTGTCTCTACATTCCACGGAAACATAGAGGGGTTTGTTATGATTTATTCCCTCAGGCGGTAGTTCTTTGTCTGAAAAGGTTAATGTCGGGGAACCTCCTCCCGGAAAAACCAGCCCAACCAGTTGCTCTGGTGTAGTACCTATAGAGAGTTTGGCCTTGTCCATGGCAGATAGGACGGCCTGTCTGTGTACTTGCGATGCCATAAGCAGTCCCCAGATGGAGATGTCTGCTTGTATCTTCTTCAATTGCTTGAGCACAGCTTCTTCTTCAATCTGTTTCTCTCTCTATTTCTCAGCTTCCTTGTCTTTCCCGGATGCCTCAGGTTGGTCTAAGTGCGGGGGCTTAAAATACCGTCCACTTCTTGTCATATGAGCGACCTCGTCGATATACCAGGTATCATCTGGTTGGTTATTCCCCCAATCTTCATTTGTGTGGGCAAGACATAAATCGTCTTTCCACCACATTCCGTCGGCAGCCGACAGACACTTGTCCGGCTCCGGTATGATCGTACTCGCAGCACCTTCAGTCTTCATGCCCGCAGCATTTTTTGTTCCCGTGCACACAGTACTTTCGACCCCCACATGGGCCTTAGCTTTTCTGATTCTCTCGGAATCCTCAAACCTTTGTTGTTCCAACTGTGTCAGTACAGCTGGTTGTTTAATTTTTCCTGTATTTATAATCCCCAAATTCTGAGCAAAATTCTTAGTGCCGACGCTCTCCGGCGGTGTATTCTGACTCTCAGTCCTTCCGGCCACCACTGATACTCTCACCCCTGCCGGGCCCTGTTCTGGTTGAAATTCTACAACGTCTGGTTGATCATCTAACCACCCGGTAGCTTCTGCCGACTCCTCATAGTCGAACCAGTTGATTGCCGCATCCCCTGATTCTTGGTCATTGAAGAACTAGAGGTTGGCAAGGTCCTCTCCCACAGCTGTTAGATCATCTATTCCCCGTTCAAATCTGTCCCCCTGAATCACACATAACTCTGCTCTTTCTGGCAGCCCTATACTCACTTCGATCGCCCTTGTTGGATGTATTCACTTGGATCATAGGCTCCTTCAGCAAGATTCCCAGACTGTTCAATCTCAGACTCAACAACCCCATTTTTCTCTGAAATCTGCCCTGTTCCATCTTCGGTGGTCACCACCATCGGCTTAGATTGGGTTGTGGAGATATCCATCATGCACAAGTCAGTGCAGACAGGAAGGATCACCTCCGGCTTAGGTAGGTGGGATGGGGTGATATAGATACTAGGATCGTAAGACACGACCCTAGTTTGGATGAAGTTGATTCTGTTGGGAGGAGGGGCTTGGTTATGTGGTGGGAGAGGATTTGTCGTGACGTTGGGTTTTTCGGGAGGCGCGATCACCTGCTTGTCAATAAGATCCTAGATCTCATGATGCAATCTAAAGCAGCAGGTGTCATGACCGCTTGTTGGTGATACGTCTTGATTTTTCCGGGTCATGAGAGGAGGGAGTGGATTTGGCAAAGGGCCTCGGCTTTAGGGGTCCAAATGGTTCTTCCTGATTAATACCCCCAGAGCTTTGGACAGGGGCATATATAGGGGGGTGAAGGTTCTTTGGCCTCGGGGCTGGTACTTGGCGGTTTGGGTATTGTTTCCAGATGCGCCAGAGAAAGGCGTGGCTACCATGGGTCTTGGGGGAGGGGGAATGGTGGTGACCATGCTCACCTCTGAAGCTCGTCTTGATACCACACTGCCTCGCGTTGTTGTTACTGGTTGAAAGTCCTTCTAGGTTGCTCCCTATCCCGGGTCGATCGGACCTTGTTTCATGGCATCCTCGATCCAGACTCTATCTCGTAACCGAGAAGGTGGGAAAAGGGAGTACAATCATCTTCTGCATCAATTTTGGTTGGAGATTGCGCACAATCATCCTGATTTGATCTTTGTCCGTAGGCCTCAAGGTCATCATCGATGCCTTCGCCCTCCATCAAGTTACGAAATCTGAGAAAGTCTCTTTAGGCTCCTGCCTCGTTGTTTCGAGATCACGAGTTGTAATCTCGATCTGGGTATTGTACGAAGCATCAGGCAACAAAGGCCTCAACCATTTCATCCCAGCTTCTTTTTACCTCATCCTCTAACTTCGCGTACCAAATGGCGGCCACACCCAACAGGGTTCGGCAGAACAGCGAAAGCTTTTGTGGTTGGGTCAAGCCCATTGGCCGCAGGATGTCTGAGAATAGCCAAAGATGGACCATGGGGTCCCCAGACCTGTCGAAGCGGTCAATTTGTGGCATCTTGAACCTATCGGGCAATGTCACGGCCACATCGGTGTATCCGTCCTCGATGTCCGGAATAGCCTTTACCCCTTGTGATTTCTTGAAAAGCTTCTCAAGCTTGCTCAGTTTCAGAGCTGTATGGTCCATTTCGAACTCAAAGGGAGAGTCCGGGTGGTTGGGTGTATGGGTCTTGGATAGTTGTGGCGGAAGCGGGGGCGGAGCTGGCCCCATTGGAAGGTTTGTGTCCTCTTGGATGTTCTGGACATTTGGCACGGTGTTCTGGGTGTTTGGCAGAGCATTCCGGACAGTAGGTGTCTGCTCGGGTAATGGGGCCCCTGGTGGAGGAGGAACCTGATGTGAAGCAGATGCTGCATTTTGCTGTTGCAGTCTAGTGATTAGCTCGGCCTGCTGGGCCATGATCGCGGCCTGCTGTTTGGAGAACTCCGCTTGACGGGCAGCATCTTCTTGCATTTGTCTCATGCTTTCCTGCATTTGGCGCATTAGGGCTTCCACCCCTGACTTATTTTGCTGATCCATCCGACTGACCGGTATGTCTATTTTTATAGCAACAATTGAGACCTCAGTCCTACTGTCCTCTGATGGAGTAACCCACTGTTCTGGCAACCTCTGTTTTGACACACTGCGCTTCCTTGGCTTTCTTCTGACAACGGGGGGTAAAGAATAGAACACCGGATGTCTGTCAACCAGATCCTCAGATCGATTGAATCGACGACCTTGTGTCCAAAGTGCTTGGGGAATGTCTACTGGGTCGGAAGCAATGGCGCTAAAACTGCCCTAGCAAAAGATAGATAAAGCGAAAAGGAAATAAATAACCAGATAAATGAACAGCATGACAGCTTAAAATAAATACACAACACACAGTTGGGCATACAACACACGGTTGATAAGCTGAAAACACACTGTCCCCCAAATACTGATCACTATCCCTGAATCACTGTTCCCAAAAACTGAATCTGATATCCGCAGATAACTGATTCCCAAATACTGACTGATGCCCGCAAGCCTGATGCCCAAACTTGCAAACTGATACATGCATTCCTGTAGAGACGCACTCTAAAGCACATAACAAGTAAGTGAGAGCCAAAACACCCCTATGTTGGGGTAGGGTTTCCCTGTCCTATTTTGTCAGGAACTAGGGTTTCACTACGCACGCAGCGGCTTCAAACAACCTATATCGGGTAAGCAACCTGTCCTAATTTGGAATGGTCACTACGGATTTCGATATGCACTAGGTCGAATGGTCAAAGAGGGTGCCCCGGTAAAACCGGGATTTGTGTTCCCATACTGGCAGAGCCCATAACCGGTTAGCCTTATAGTCATGCCTTGACAAGACAAGCCTCCGGCAAACCGTTCAGGAATAGCAGATGGCAAACACGGTGTCCTAGGCGCACCAATGCAAATGCAATGCAAAGAGACACACAAGAGTAGTCAAAATCAGATATCATGAGTTCGAGTCAAGTTCTCTAAATCCCCAACAGAGTCGCCAGAAACTGTAGACAAGCCCGCGGGGGGACCTCGCTACAGCTCGGACTCGATTTGTTGTCACAGTTCATAATCTGAACCAAAGAGTCCAAATCCGGCAAATCGTTTTGAAAAAACAGATTTTTGAAAGAAATGCCAAACATGGACTGCTTTGCCAGATACAGAGTCGCCACCTAAATATTTTATTTTGGGGAAATTTAGAAAACCCTGACTCGGTGCCAAAGGCCACGTGTCCGTCATTACCAAAGTTGCCTCGGCTCGGGAACTTGGGTACGATTGGGGAAGGTCACTTCGTGAGCACCCCCGCTCGCCCGATCAAAGATCGGCCTCTACTAACCATGATATCAAGTTTTGAAAACATTATGTGTTCTTATTCCGGTTTATTAGCCTAGATTTACTATGTGATGCGCACAGCATACAAGTATAGACTGGGTCGCATGAATTGGAACAAAACATTTCATGTTTGTTTTTGAAAGATGGTTTGCTACTCGCAAGTAGGCTAAGACGTGGATTTGCCACCCTCGGGTGGGCTTAGAAAGATGGTTTTGCCACTATCTAGTGGGCTTAAAACTCACAGTCAATGCATTGTTCCAATCCAAATAACCCAACCTTCACCCACAAGCATTCAGACAGTTATATCACATAAGCAATTAGCCTCATGGTAAGCATGCTATTCATGGTAGTCACTCACACGCATGCAAGGATGCTAAAGCATAAAACTCACCGAGTACTCCAAGCCAAAACAGAAACCGATTAGAAATCATGCATGATCCTAACTATACAGAAATGCCTAATGCAACACATGCAGAAATGCAACTATAGCAGGCTCGGCTATTCTAAACATGGCATATGAGATGCAACAGCTATCAAGTATTCAATTTGGAATTGAAATACAAATGCAGTTAGTATGATGTGCCGAGCCTGGTGCCTGCAAGACAGATGAATGAATGCAACATGCTATCGTACTGTATGCTAATTGAAACATGCCCTAATCTAACCATCATAAGCGGGTAAATAAAAGGGAAAAAAGACGTGGGGTTAGAAGACATATATCACACTCATGCACACTTATTACAATTATGCCCTCGCACAGAGGGTCCGAATAAATAGTACAGTCTGAATAATACAATCCAAATAATACAGTCCAAATATGTACAAATTCCCTAATTAATTTACAAATTAACTAAGAAAAATAATAAACTGGCATGCAAGCTAGGGACTGTCTTGACTCTTCTCCAGATAATGAATGATGCATATCCGGGTTGCCTTGTGTAGAAATCCACTGCGATGCCCCAATTAGCCTATGTTTTGCAATAATTTTTGGAAAGCGTGCCAAGCCTCGGAAGACTGCTGATTCTTGATTTGCTGCAACAGAGAGCAGGAAAGGGGCATGGCAATGTATTTTCACAAATGTATGCATGCCTTGATCCTTGTGCCACTAATCACGCATCTCGATGCATGATGGCCGAGGAATCGAATTGCACAACTCAATATAGAATGAATGCACATGAAAACTCAACTAAAACCTAACTCCATCATGGATAATCCAGAGTGTCGGTGACTGGGAATTGAGACACGTTCCGTCACTCGAAGTACGAAACGCCCCTCGTTTCCCGTGCTCGGGGTAACCCCTATCCCGAACACAATGCAATATGCATGACATGCATGAAATGCAACTAAGATATATCCTAACATGCAGCATGCTATGAAATGGCATACACGATGCATGAGGTAACATGGCATACACAATGCACTAACATACAACTTAGTATACACAATGCTATGGAATGAAATGGCATACACAATGCAATATGGACTTACACTAACACAAGTGGACCTCAGCCACACTCACATAAGAGGCCATTAGATGAAAATGAGACACTCGAAATGCGTGTACACGTGTACGCAAACCGAGGACCGACCCTAAGGTACAGAATGCCACTCTAACAAGACGTGGCAAGGCATGGAATATGGCATAATAGCATGAAAATTTCAGAGGCAATAAATGATGCAAAACAGCCCCGAAAGATGGCGAAATGACACCCGATGCATGGAATAAGTCCCGAAACATAAAATTAGGCATACGGAATGACCTATAACTATGCAATGCATGCATTATTTGAACATGGAATGTGAATACAGAATCAAGAAAGCCTGAAAATAAGCATTTTTACAGTTCTAAGCAAGGCCAAACAGCGAACGCAAATGGGGCTAAACTAGCATGCAAAAATGGCCCTGAAAGCAAGATAATGAAGCAAGTGCAAGCTGCTGACTCTAAACAGAGAAGGGCCCTTCTACAATGTTGAAGAGGGGCCAAAAATATGATGTTTTACAGTTTACCACAAGCCACAAAAACAGACACAAATATGGCAAAACTCTCATGCAAAAAGTGGGCCTAAAAGAGGACAAAGAAGCAAGTAATGCATGCTGGCCCCAAATAGATGAAGGTCCTTAACAAAGTTTAAGAGGGACCTAAAATATGACCTTTTACAGTTTATGGTTAGACCCAAAACAGTGCAAAAGCATGCTCAAAATACCATGCAAGATAAGGCCAAAAAGAGAGCTATAACACAAAGTATAAAAAGGATGCTTCAAACAGTAAAATACCCTTAATGAAACATGAATAGAGAGTCAAAATAAGGCCATTTTTAGTTCAGACCAGAGTCCAAAAACAGAAGCACCAGAGTCTAACAAATCATGCAAAAATGGGGCCAAAAGAGGGATACAAAGGCAAGTGACAAAAAGGGGCCCCAAACAATGATGAGCCCTCAACAATGTTGAAGAAGGGCTCAAAATAAGCTACTTCACAGTTTACAACATGCCTCAAAACAGTTCATACATAAGCCAAAAATAATGTGCAAGAGAATGGCATACAAGAGAGGTAATGAAGCAAGTGCAACAAGGAGGCCTCAAACAGTGAGAGGCCCTTAATCAAACATGGAAAATGGCTCAAAATTAGCCTATTTCTAGTTCGGGTCGGAGCCCAAAAGTGCAAGAAAGAATAGCTTAGATAGGATAGAAAAATAAGCTTAAAAGAGGGGAAATGTTACTCACCCTTAAAGACCAAACTTTAGCAGCCTTTTGGCTTGAGAAAAGGTGCCTCCAAAGCTCTGAGAAGGCCCTCCAAGCTGCTGGAATAGAGTGGTGGTGTGGTGCTAGGTGGTGGTGTAGAAATGAGTGTAGGACTTGAGAGGTTTGAAGCTTGGAGGTGTAGGGAGAGAGAGATACAATATAGGAGCTCAAAGGCAAATTTTCTAACCCTTAAACCAGAGCTGGAGGTTGGTTTATATAGGAAAAAGAGGGGGAGAAAGAGGGGGAAAAATAGGGGGAAATGAATTCAAGGGTACCTGCAGCAAGGAGCAAGGCCGGCTAGTTATTGGGTTTGAAGGTGGCTGGCCGGCCCTCCCCATGGCCGGCCGGCCAAGGGTCAAAAGGGTGAAGTTGTATTAGTGGCCGGCCACCACATATTGGTGGCCTCCCATGTGTGCTCAAAACAGCCATGTGGTCAAAAACTGGAGAAAGTGAATTAGGAGAGAGAACAACCCACTTTTCAAAGGGGTTCAAAAGGTTCAAATGGAATTACTGGCCGGCCACCAAATATTGGTGGCCTCCCAGATGTGTACATCACAAATATGGGGTTTAGGGTGCAAGAAAATGGCCCAAGGGTGGTCAACATTGGCTTTGAAGTGGGAAAAAACGGGCGACGGAGGGTGATGAAGGAATATAACTAGTTGCTGAAACAATTACTGGCCTCCCACCCTACTACGACCTTCCTGGTGATGAAACAGAGGCCCCTTCCAAAAATGAACGCAAACCGATGCAAAATGAAGGTTCGGGGGCCGAAACGTGCAGTCCGAGGCCCTGAAAATTGACTGTTAGGCACCGGGAGTGGTGCTCGACCACGAAGTTGGTCTCTCGGACCACATTGTCCCTCAAAAGGGAGCAAATAAGATGCATGCTAAAAATCGAAGCAAACGGAGGTGGTTAGGCGGTCTTGAACCGAGGCATTCGGCCTGACGGCTCCGAAAACCGAGAATTGGGCTCCGAAATGGGTAAAATGGCCTACGACCACAAAATGTAGCCCGCGGCCACCGAGAGATGATCTACGAGACCTCTCCCTCCCTTTGGGAAGAGAAACAGAGAAAATCGAGCCTGACTCGCAAACCGAGGCAAGGCACAGAAAAGCCCGGAAGTCCGGAGGCAGGGCTCATGGCCGAGACTCTGAAACCTCTGGACGAGCACGATATGCAACATCACCAAGCGCTCAATCGGTGACGTCTGAGTCTTAAGGTCGGTCAAAAATGGGGTGTCTACAGATAATGCCCAGTATAATGAGCTATTGCAATCCCAAATTAATGAAACCCAGTATTGTTTTCATCACCTTATTGCAAGGTTAGTTTCACAAACATTAAACATCATGTTGGAAATTTTTAATCAATTTCCGAATTACATATTTGAATGATTAAAAATTGCTTAAAAATTGATTTTGTATTGTTCATTCAAATATCATTCACACACATTAAACATCATTCACACATTAAACAACAACAATGTCTAGAATGGGGGAAACACAGAAAGGAGGAGACACACAGAGAGAGAGAGAGAGAGAGAGAGAAAGAGATGGAGAGACACAGAGACAATGTCACGACCCGTTCCCCGTACCCAAGGATTAAGCATCGTGATGGCCAGTAACTGGGGTTACCTCCGGCCAAATCTTTAAACAATTATTAAATGCGAGCGGAAAAATATTTAAGTGAGGGTACTGAAATAATCATTGGAACTTCTATTTAAGTACATTATCAGAGCTGAACTATATCTACAAAATGCTTTGTGCCTACCCCACACGCTGGTCCTGACATGTCACCTGAAAGTGGTAAACAACTATACGCACACGGCAGAGTGATACATATTATACTAAGAGTCTAAGGGCATAAAATTCACCATGGATAATTATTGGTTAAACAAATTAAAATACATAACATATAATACAGAGATCAAATACGGAAATCATATACATATAATACAAAGATTACGTAAACAACTATAACCATGGTACAGAACAAAACAGGGGTCAATGGATCCATGACAAACAGGGGACCACAAAGTGGTCAAGCAGGGGCCAATGGTTATTTAAGTCCCCCAAGGCGTGGGACTCCTGTGGTGGCACTTACAAAATATAATTGTTTATAAGGTCATAGTCAAATATTCTTTAAAAGTAAAACAAACGTATCCATGGGTTTCCTTTTAAGCAAATAGGGCTCAGAAACTAATCCACGCAACTGAAATAATAATATAGTTTATAATAATTTATAAAACATAACTCGTATAAAATAAATATAGTAAGTCAAAACATACGTAAAATACATTTTGGTGACTCAAGTTATAATATAACTCACCTTAACTTTAATACCTCACTATTTCTTTCCACTATCAAAGACCTTCTCAGCTTTCATTATTTTTTTACCTTCCTTTTCTTCCTCTCTTTCTTTCTTTTTTCTTTCTTTCTCTTGTTTTCCTCTACCCAGCCGAATCACCTTCTTTTATACTAGGGAAATGCTTGCCCAGCAAAGTTGGTGACACGTGGCCATGCCACATACCCGTCTATATATATAGTTGCCATCATCATCCGTAGGTTTTAATCTTATCCCTTAGAAATGTAAGTATAAATTAGTGATTTATTTATGCTTTGACCCTCAAAGTTCTTACTAATTATATTATTTTACAAAATTACACATAATAATACAAAATAAATTATATATTTTCCCTAACTGTGATTAAATAATATTAATATAAATTCTACAGAATAATTAAAAATCTGGGTTGTTACAGACAAACAAATACATAGATACACTGTGTCAGAGAGCTCGAGCGAGAGAGCGAGAGGCGCACAGGCGGACTGAGAAGCAAAGCGCGAAAGCGGGAGAGAGAGAGAGAGAGAGAGAGAGAGAGAGAGAGAGAACCTGTGATTCAAGGGCTGCGACGGTGGTGATTGGAGTCAGTAGCGGTGGCAGTGGCGGTGGCGGTGACCATCTGTGCGTCGCCCGTATAGTAGAATATGGTGAGGGGGGTTGAGTTCTGTGAGATTTAGTGAGGTATGTGTGATACACTGTTGTTTAGTGTGTGATATTGTTGCCTATACATCAATGTGTGCGCATCAATTAATGAAGTGGCGCGCGAGTTGAAATTTCAACTTTTACCGACTATTTTGTAATTAGTCGGGAAATGAATGAATTATCAGGCTTTAGCGACGAAATTTTTGGTCGCTAAAAGTCCCATTTGGCGACTAAGCACTATTTTAGTCGGGAAAAAGTACATATTACAGATTAATTTTTTTTTTTAGCCTAACTTGTACACCAACAGCGACTAATATCCTATTTAGTCACTAAAAAGTTTAATTTTTGCCAACTAATTTTAAATTTAGTCGCTAATTACAAATATTTACCGACTAAAATATTTTAGTAGGTAAATATGGAACCAATGCTGACCAAATTAAATTTTAGTCGCCAAAAATTATACTTTTGGCGACTAAAAATGTTTTAGTTGCCAAAATTAGTCGGCAAAGGTACATTCTCTTGTAGTGTATAGTAAGTTTTGGGGGGCTAATCATATGGCCTTCCATGAACTGAGTGTCTGGATTAGATATAGTGGGTTCTAAAATGGTTGGTTGTGATGACCAAGAAAGGTTTGATTGTAGGTGGATTTTGTTTCTCATTTATATTGAATGATTTGTTTCGAATTTACAGTGTTCAATTTGGTTGTGATGACCAAGAATGATTTGATTTGGTTTGTCAAATAGTATTTTGTATTTATGGATTCTGCTCTTTCATTTTGATTTATTGAAATTTTGATGGTAAATTTGGTAGCTAAGTTTGTATTGTAAAGAAATTTAGCCTCTGTGCTCCCTCCCTCTAAAACCCATTAATGTTTTTATGTGGGTTTTTTTTTTTTTTTTTGAACTTTGTTGTGAATCTTTGAGAGTTATCTTTGTTTGCTATAACATTGTTTTCTAATTGGGATAATATAATTGATTTTACTTGAAAGAGTAATTGAGTCTTTCATGTTCAAAAATTCACTCAATCTGAAGTGTTGAAAGAGTGAAATCATAGAAAATTAGTTTAATATGGAAGGTGGATATTTACGGCATGTGCCCATTTGAAAGTATACTATAACCAATTTTTGCTTCTTTGTTGATAAGACAACAAGATAAACTGTAAGTACTATGACAAATGAGTATATCGTTTCTTTTGTTTTCTCTGTTTTTATTTTTCTCTTTTACACTGTAGTAGTGGGTATGTAAATGGAACTTAGTTATAAGCCAAAACATGCATATTAGTTATCCAAAACTAGGAAACTACTCATTTCAATTTACAGGCATATGGGTCTAATTTCTCTTTGGGGTTTAATCACTGAGTTTATTGATTGATTTGAAATGGAAGGTGAAAGGAAATTAATCAAAATTTTGAATTTTAGATTTATTTCAATCTATGACATCAGGAAACAAAAGATTCCCTTGGCTGAGCTTTCTACCATGTTCTCTCAGCAACTTGTGATGTTTATTAGTTGACTGGAATCATAGGTGGAGGGAAAGATACTATTGGATTGGATAAAGGGAGAACACCATGAAATTGGAAGCTTACTATGAGACGTAATCTTCGAAGGATGTAAGAAAATTGGCAGCTTACAACTTTTACTTTCATTCCTTCTAAATAGTTTGGGTACTCTCAAATGATCTCGGTTTGGAGTTTATGATTTTTTTTCCTTTTTTTAAATTGATCACATCCTTTTGATAATATTTTTATGGAATACAGTAAATTATCATCTCTAAAGCAATTGTCTTCATTGTTCTTCATCTTGATATTTCATATAGGATTTCATTTGATATTATATGCAAGGTTTTTTTTGATATTCTATACATAATTTCTTTTGTATTCTAATTGTGGAGCTTTTCTTAATTGATTATGAAAGGAACATTAAATTAGCAATTGAATTATTAATGCTGCCATGAGAATGCTCAAACTAGCTGTTTGGTTACTTCTCTTGCATTTGAGGCTACAAAATTGAAGCAACTTTTGCACTATAAACAACTTCTACAATGCCAAAAAAAGGCAATTTAATATTTCATTCACCAATTGTGTTATTCTTGGTTACTCTACATGGAAAGAGTGGAATGTGAATGTGGGAGGGTTAGGGGAAAGGTACCCAGGTGAATAAACTTTAATGGATTGATTTAAAATTTTTTGGTGTTGAAAAAATGATGCTAATGAAATATTTATGGCTGAATTACTCTTACAGGCTTTGAAAATATATTTTTTAGGTTTTTACAAATACACTACAGAGTTTTATAAAAAAAATTTCCTCATTTAATGTTGAGGTGTGTACACTACCGAATGCTTAGGCTTTGTTGATGAGTGTCTTTAGGCATGGGTTATCACTATATTCTCTATGTTGTTGTGTATTAGTGTCAAAAAGCATTAATTAATCTTCTAGGAGAATACAATTTGATTTGAAATTTGCATTATTTAAACTTACGGTTTCTACACATTGTGTAGGTTATTTATATGAAACTTTGAATTTAGTTTGGTTGTCATGATCTGAATTTTGTGTTTCTAATGGATTTGTCTCAAGGGTAGTAAAAAATGTATAATTTGAATTTCGAAACATTAACAAATGTTTGCTGCATAGATTAGCATATATCCTTATTTTGATTTTCTTGAAAAAATAGAATCTTCGAGAATTATTTCAGGATTGAAAATGGAGTGGGAGGCTGTTTATATAGAATAAAATTAATGCTTGGAGAGAAAATGAAACCGTAATGCGATGAGACGAGTAAAAGGTGAGTTTCATATAAGACGTGTTTAGACCCATTTCAGCTCTGAATTGCTGCCAACAAAATGACTTATTTAGTTTCATGCATTTTGCAAAGCTGGATAAAAAGAGGAGACACCAAAATTTTTTATTTTTTTAGAGAATTATAATTTTATTAATTATCTATGGTTGTGATATTTTCTTGGAGATATTCCTATTCAAAAATTAAATTAGATCTTTTTTTTTCCCCCTAATAATGCAAGTTGGAAGGGATAGATTTTTTATTTATTTGTCCACGACCATTCATGAAAGAAATTTAGCATTACTTTATCCTTGGTTTTGTTTGGATTGGTTTATTCTATGGGTTTGTTTTTGTTAAGAAACATACTAGATTATATAATTTATTGTTTGGTGATTTCTTAATTACTAGAAAATTTATTTTAATCTAATTTGTTGGCCCTTTTGCAGTTAGAGTAATGGAGCTTATTGTTTGTTTTCTCACATGACAATGGACATAACTAAGATGCAGGATGAGTCAAGTCTATGGAGGGAGTGTTGGTGAACATAGTTTCAAAGCAAGGCAGCTTTATATGACAGTGTCACTTAAGCTAAAAATGTCTGCTGGTCACACATAGAAGTTGGTTTTGAATTAGTTGTCTCTTTTCAATGTTAATTAACTTTCAATTACATCAATCTAAAAAATTTGGTTATTATGTTACTTTTGTTGGGTTTATTTTTTGTTTTACTTTGTGCCGTTTCTTTTAACATAGTGAGTTTGAATGTGCTACAAGTGTTAAGAGTTTGAGATAATGTGCTATTTTAGAGCTTGAGTTATTTATCTTTTAGGGTTCACTCGGTAGTTTCATATAGTTCTCAACTTTGTTCACAAAGTTTTATTAGAGAGCTCGGATGTATTACAAGAAGTTATTTATGGCGTACTTAGTTGTGCTATTAACTAAGTAGGCACTGTTAATTAATTTTGCTAGCAATGTTGAATTTAGGAGTATCGTAGGTATGAGTAATTTTTTGTTTTGATTGTTGTGTGGTACTTCAGATTTTTAGACTTTAATTTTGTCATTTTAATTTGTCAAATTGTTAGAAGGCTAAAGTGTTAGGACTCTTTGTTGTCAAATTCCATGGATCAAACCCAAGGTTGTAATTTTTTAAATTCACATGTTGGGTCAAACTAGGATTACTTTGGATTTCTCTAAGAAGTTGATTTTCTTTCAAAACTAGACTACTCATTAATTTTTCCTCCAGATCTTCTTTGTGGTTCTTAAGGTTAATATATGGGGATATTTTGTTAGTTTTTTTTGATGTTTTTATTGAGTATTCAACTCATGGTCTAAAAGAGAATACATCAAAGGTTTTGTTTGTTAAACAAAAGAGAGAGTTGTTCTTCAGTGGATTCTTAAGAATTCGAGCCTGAAGCTTCGGTGGATTCTGGAGTGACTCATCAGAAAGACAATTCCGTGGTGAAGATGGGGTTGGAAGAGGCACATAGAGGTTGGTTCAATTAGGCGTTGTGGATTCGCTAGATAATTGAGAGTATACCTGTGTAATTCCTTTAAATCTTCTTAGTGGATTGTTCTTGTGGCTGTTGCCCGTGATTTTTTTTATCACAATTGGAGGTATCCAATTGTGGTTTTTCCACATAAAATTGTTGTGCCTCTTTGTCTTGATTGTTTGATTGGGATTGTTATATTCTGCTTAAAATTGATACATAATCACAAATCAACATCTAGGAGGTTTCTAGATTTTTCATAAAGGAATTTTTTGAGTGTTGCAACCTACAATCTCTCAAGCTGTTAGAAGGCTAAAGGAATTTGTCAAATTGTTAGAGATAAAGTGTTGCAACCTACAATCTCTTAAGCTGAGTCAATTTTGTAAAACATTTGGGTGACATGTTAGAGTTGTTTGACTCATCTCTAACGTTTTATTTGGAAAAAAGGCATTGTTGGTTAAATATTATCTAATGCGGCACTATTTTATCATCAAGTTCAAATTTTAACTTTTATTGTGCTGCTTTTTTTTTTTTTTTTTTTTGTCCTATTTATTTTTTGCAATGCTTGCTTAAATATAGAAAATAAGTGTGAGACATGTAATCAAATTGTTCGAGACATGAGGTCTATATTTTTTGTGATTCAGTAGAGATCATTTTATTATGTGATTTTATTTGACAATGAGTTTGAGAACATATGAGATGTTAATACACTCTATGTGTGTCGTTCATTGACTCTCATTCTAAATTGAATGGCTAATTTTTTATTTTTGGCTAGTTAGGATGATTACAATTTTGTATCAAAATATTCATTCATCCACTCAAAAAAGGTATTGAAATATTTTATTGAAGGCGAAACAGTTACCAGTTATGATACTAATTCAGTAATATTCTTTTATTGAAATTTGTTATATATGTGTCATTTTAACGTGGATCAAATTATAAAATTTGCTATTTGGATTTAAGTCTTAGCAAATCTTTTTAGATTTTTGCTTATGCTACACTAAAATATAGAATTCATTATTTGGATTCTATTTTTGATGTTTGCTATTTGAGATTTATGAATATTTTTATCAGTTCAATGTGTAGAAACAATTTTAACTTTTTATCTATGAAGTTATAAATTAAAATAATATTATAATTTTAAATTAATTTATTACAACTAAATTTCATAACAGATGTGATACCAAAAAAATTGATGACCGTGCCTTCATGTACGAATTATTTCTAATAGATATATATTTTTGAGGGAGTTTTCTTAAGTGTGCAAGTGCACACCATGTGCCACTTACACAAAAAGTGTAAGTGTAAGGTGTAAGTATAAGTATAAGGTGTAAGTGTAAGGTGTAAGGTGTAAGTGGGTTGCATATGATGTGCAACCTCAAAAAAGGTGTAAGTGTAAGGTTTAATTTTTCACAAAAAGTATAAGTGTAAGGTGTAAGTGTAAGGTATAAGGTGTAAGGTGTAAGTTGCACACCATAACCAAACCCATTTTTGAGTTCATCTATTCTTAAATTTAAGATTGGATGGATTTGACATTTAGATGCTTATCAACACGTGACACTTGTACAAGGATCACTTGTAAAGTTGATGAAGGGCAACATTGTAAAGTTGTTTGGTTATTGGGGGAATATGCTTTTTTCACAATCTTTTGCATCTCATTTTGTTTGGTAGTACAAACAAAGTGGGAATACTTTTATGGCTTATTTTATTTTTTTTTATTTTTATTTTTGAACTACTTTTATGGTTTTCAAACCAGCCCAATAGTTGAGAGGTCAATTGTTAAGTGATTGAATTCAACTTTGCTTACACGAACAACTAATACCTTGTATGTTTTCACAAGTTTGAAAAATGAACCACAAAGCAACTTTTTGGTTGAAACTATAATAAAGACGGTATCTACCCCACAAAAAAAATAATAAAGATGAAGATGACATGTGGAATAGAAGTGTCATCCCATATTTGCACTGGAAAAAAATGATAATCGACCACAATATGATTATCTTATTTGAAAAATAGAAAATAATATCAAGTTTTAATATTTATTATCTATAAAAAATTAAATTAAATCGATTCAATAATTATATCATGTTTTTGAATGGTCAAGAGAAAAAGAAATTATAATTTATTACTCTTAGGGCAAAACAAATTTAATTGATGTTCTAACGTAAATATTATCAGAGGTTATTTGAGGAGTGGTTATAATAGTCAAAATGTCAATTTTTTTTATAAATTGTTATATCATTCTCTTTAATTTTTTTAATATTTTTTTAAAATAAAAAATTAAATATTTAATTAAAATAATCAATTTCAAAATGAACTCTTAAGCCATGTTTGTTTCGCGGCTTGAGTAGCCGGATTAGACTACTATGGTTATGGGTCTCATCTACAGCATGTTTGGAAGTAAAATGGAAGAACAGATTGATAGTCAAAGGGGCTTAGTAATCTCTCTCAGTAGGGGGATTAGCTTGGCTGGGTTTTAAGTAAGATTAAAAAAATAGTGCGGGGATTGAGTCTATTTTAAATTTTAAAAATTTTTTTTTTTTTTTTACCAAGTGCACCTATTGTTTTAATATTTTTTTTAATTTTTTTAATATAAAAATAATTTAATAATCACATTACTAACCATTTCACATACTATCATCAAAATAAACATACTTTTACTTAATCCCATCACTAACAATCCCCACATTAACAATCTTTTCATTAATTATCTTCTCACTAACTGTCACGACCCAAACCCGCCCCTATAGGTTTAGTATTGTAACCGGCCAGTAATCCTTAGATTACCGAAGGCCTCTGAACAAATTAACAAGATTAAGGGGCTAGCGGAAGCAAATACATAATACAGTTGTCCAATGAGCTGTGCTGACTTATATGAACAGAATATTTAAAACTTTATATACATAACCGGTAGTCAACCATACATTATACCCACACACATTACAGTATTTTAAGTACAGCCAACGACATCAAATCAAGTCTTATATAAACAGAAAACCACAGAACTTAAACACAAGACGCTTCGGGAACCTCCACGTGAGGCACAATGGTTGGCTGATAACAGAACACAGATCCGAACAAAAGCCTTCAGGCTCGAACTCCAGAATGCTCACCTATACATATATATACACAAACAGTGAGCTAAAGCCCAATGAATAATATTAAGGTAAAGGGGTTAGTGAACGAAATCCGAATATATCATAAGCTTAAAACAGATCATAGCATAATCATTTTCATACCAGAACAAAATCATGGTACATCCCATAGAATACATTACAGAACGTCTTTCGACTAGAGTAATCGGTTCCGGATACCGATTAAAAACATATCACCACAATGAAGTGGCTAACGAGATCTCGTAAACTTGTATGTCATGGACCCGCATTTTCATGCCGTCCCCCATGACTTGGGACTACCTATAGATGGCATAATAGATTTCAAACATGGAATATTCGTTCACGAAAACAGATATCATTTCAGAAATCAGAACTTATCATATTTCATTTGGAACGTAATTCATATGAACGTATCTTTACAATAACGTTACTCACAGTGGTTCCAGCAAGCGGTCAATCAATCCTCGAGTCTTGACCTACAATCACAAAATACATAATACAAGCATGTCTTATCATTACACATTCAAGTGGCCAACACGGCTAGCTTTCTCACTTTAATTGCCCATTCATTCCATGCTACAAAACTTGTTCATATTGCCCATATACTCGGATTCAACACATATTTTCTAATTCACTTACTTATGTTATTTCTTAGCTAATTAATCTTTAACGGCTCATAAATCATGCCTAAGAATGCCCATAAAGAGATGGGAGTGAAGATATGCACTTAAAACATCTCTTGAAAACATGCTGAAAATAAGCTGGTGGCTAGAGCCAGCTTTTCTTAGCTAGAGCTAGCAGAAGGCAAAAACAGAGCTCGCTTGAGCCAAGACTTCTTCGCTTGAGCCAGCTTTTGCAGAGTATAAAATTCTGAGAGCTCGAAATGTTGGCTCGAGCCACCACTTCTTCGCTCGAGCCAACTGTAAATTTCTGTGCAGTAAGCTTAACAAAAATGGCTTCCAAACCACCTTCAAACCTTGGGGTCTTGCATGATTTGATCAAACACACAAAAATAACTTTAGAAAACTTCAATACAAGACCCTTGAAACAAATTTTATTCAAAAACTCATCAATTCTTTAAAGGTTTGAACCAAAACTTCTTCATGCAATATTTTTCAACTCTTCCATGGTTTTTCAAAACATGCAAATGGTGACCAACAAACTCGTGAACTCTGGAACCATGGACAAGATTAAAGCTCACATGCATGCAAGGACTTCAAAACTCTAACAAAAAAATGATGGAACCAAAAGGTTAATCCCCAATGATGCACATGCAAGACATCTACAAGCCCAAAGACCCACTTCACTTGCTAATTTCATGAAATTGATTCAAGGGTGAGTTGAAATCATGATGCATGGGAGTTAACTGCAGAATTTAAACATAGAATCCTTACCCAAAGCTTGTTCCCAAATTATGAGAGGTGAATCCTCCTATTTCTCTTCTTCTTCTTCAAACTTTTGAGCTTTCTCACTCTAAAGCCAAACTCTCTCTCTCTCTCTCTCTAGCTTGAATTCTCTCAATATAAGGACTCAAATAAGCAGAAAGGAATGGTACAAACATTCTCACACTCGGCTAAACAAACACAACTCACACTCTCACATTTTGAATACACTACACGTGCACACACATGCACTACTCCAACACACCCACAAGGATTTAATCCTCTACATTCAACAACACCAAGGCCTAGCACACCTTACTCTTTAATCACATCTTGGATCACTAATAGGTTTAGATTAGGCATCAATCTTGCATTATTTAATCACACATAAGTAACCTTGATTTATTCAGATTAGACTGAAATTCAATTAATCCAAAATAGTTCCCATCAAGGTTCAATTTAATCACATGCGATTTTTATCAAACCGAATCAATTTTTTAACAAAACTTTTCAGATGGTTCTAAAAATTCTAATTAGTCAATCCATTTGCTCAATTCGGTTTCTGAAAGCATTTAGGCTAACAATTTCAGATTCAAAGTAGAAATCATGACAAATAATTTTTAAATCAGATAGATATGCACAAATTACTACAAAGCACATATCACAACCAATAATAACACATAATTCCATTCTAAACACTTAGTTAGCATTTTTAATTACGAATTAGTAACTAATTACGGACCGGGGTTGTTACACTAACAATCCCATCTAGCCTAATCCGCCAAACAAATATGATCTGAGTTCATGTTTGTTTGATTCCATAGGTGGGGGAATTGGACTAGCAATTTTGTAAGCCCTACATATCCCATATTTGGTTGTTAAAAAATATAAGGGGACTAATAGTCCCATAGGATTATCAATACCCCTACATGGTGGGTTAGCTTTCCCATGGGAGGGGTGGGATTGTTAATCCAATCCTGCAGGATTGCTATGACAAATTTGCCCTTACAGAGTATAAAAACAACAAAACTAATTTTTATACAATGAGGGTGTTTACGTAATTTTATAGATTTAATCCTAACAAACTAATACCATCACATTAGTACACAAACAAACACATTTTATCATAAATTTCCAAACTTATACCACTACATAAATAATTTCGTCACTCAATCCTACCGTACTCATGGTCTCATCCAACCTAATCCGCCAAACAAACAAGACCTTCACTCAAACCCACTTATTTGTCTTTATCAAAAGAGACAACTAATAATACTTCTCCCTTGTCCAAACATAAAGAGTAATATTACATCCACTGAATTTGGTGTCGTCACAATTGTCCAAATTTATTCATGTCGGTTGTCCGACAAGTCGATTGGCCGATTGTTCGAATGACAAGGTGATGACCGCAATAGACGAAGGTGACGACCATGGTAGATGAGGGTGAAACCGGTCGTGCTGCAGGTCGTTTGGGTAGTCGTCTGAGAGGTCATCCACTTGACACAAATTCGGACGACTTAAATGACAACAAATTCGGTAGATAAATCATTTTGCAAAGATAAATAAGGTAGAGCAATAGTCCCAGACTACCAACTAACTTTTACGTGAGAGTAGAGAGTTGAGTTGGTAGAGAAATAGTAGAAATGTTTATTTTAGAAAGTAGATTAAAAGTTAAATTTTTAATTTTTTTAAAAAAAAAACGTGTAAAAAAGTAAAGAGATGATATGATTCAATAAAGTCAAAAGGTTGAGGACATCTCCAACGGTTCATCTTTTTCTTCATCAAATCTAAGTAAACATTTGAGTAAAACCTCCATTTGATGACGGAGGTCTTTGAGGTTTCATCAGAACACTGATCGACCGAGCAGACGACCGGATAGATGTTCGGCTAGTGTAATTTCTTTTACAAATTTTTCCCTTGAGGTAGTCATCTGGGAGACATCCGGTGGTAAAATCTAACAGATATAAACAGTGATTTAATGAAAGGTACATCTATCCTCAATTTAATGAAAGAAAGGAGAAATCTTGAATTTGATGAAAGATTTGGTGCTTAGTTAGAACGGAAAAAAGTGCATCTTTTCATTAAATTTAAATTTGATGAACCATTAAAAAATGGTGTAATAAGTTGACTTTTAACTTAATTACCCAAAAAAAAAAAAAAGGACCGAAGTGAGGGTGAGACGTGACTGTGTACCATATATCGTCCCATTGTGATGAAAGATGTTTGGTTGGATTTTTAAAATTTAATTTAAGATTTTTTTTAAAAAAAATTTAAAAATTAATTTAGTAAAAGAAATAAAGAAATAATTAATATTTTTATATAATTTTATCTTTTAAAAAGTCAAAACTAATTTTAAAAAATTTAAAATAATATTTTTAATATTTATTTTTATCAAATTAATTTTCATTTTTTATAAAAAAATAATTTCTAAATACAAACCAAACAACGCCTTGACCGCTGCTTCTAATTTGTCACCTACTCTACTTCCATTCACTATGTTTGATTTTAATTTTCTGAATTTAATTTTTTTAAATTTTTTTTAAAGAATATTTTTAAAATTATAAGTAATTTTTTTACTTTTTTAGATACACTTTACTTAGATGTATATAAAAGGTAAAATATTTAAAAATTAATAAATATACAAGAATACAAAAATGAATTGAATTTTTTTTATTTTTTTTTTATATTTTTGGTATTTAATGAATTTTGTAAAGATTTTTTTTACAAATATTATATTTTTTAAATATATTTATGTTAGGTATATTTAAAAATTTTAAAAATTAGTAGAATATTAAAAAAATTTAATAAAAATAAAAATAATAAAAAAATAATAAATTTCAATTTTGTAAAAGTGAATCGTGGACCTTGCAACCAAACAAATTGATTTGTATTCTTGTGTTTTAACACACTCTCTCTCTCTCTCTCTCTCTCTCTCTCTCTCTCTCTCTCTCTCTCTCATTAATTGCACACTTTAGGTAAAACACCTACCAATACTTAGAAACCGATAAATATTTTAAAAAATTTAAAAATGATATAATATATGTATCTTTAATTATGTTTTTTTTTAAATTATCATATTATTTTAATTATGATATATATTTTTTTAATTATGACTCAAAAAGTATGAAATTATATCATTTTCTTTTTTAGTTATAAAGTGTATATAATGCACATCATTTGAGGGGCATGTACCGTAGTGATTCCCTAAATATTTGCATCTCAATATTAGAAAATTTGATGAGTTTGTGAGATTTATCACGGGTCTCGTTTTGATAATTTAAATTTATTTTGTACATTTTTCTAATATATATCATTCATAAAAAATTATATCGATGTGATAATCATAACCATTTCATTTTATTGTGTTTTTCTCTAAAAAAAATGAATTGTCTATTTTCAACATATATTTATGGTCAATTTTTTAGTGAAAAATACAAAAAAGTGATAATTATTGAATCGAACTATTTTATTTATTTATTTTTATGAATAATATTCATTGAGAACCTACAAAATAGACGATGTGAGTGATTAAAACGGGACTATAGTAGATTCCACGAGTTCCCCAAATTCTCTTCTATTAAAATATGAAATATAAAAACACGCAACTCAATTATAAATCTACTCAAAAAAATACGACACAAAAATACAAAAAAAAAAAGAAAACAAGAAAGGAAAATTTACCCATAAATCCTATTTTATGAAAAGTTAAACCATTTAGTCCTAAAAGTTTTCTTATGCACCATTTAGTCCCATTTATACATTATCATCAAAACAATATCAAAACAACATCAAACATCATCATCAAAACAACATCAAACATCATCCCATATTTTTTTTTTTTATGTTTGTGAGTGTTCAAACATCAGATTCATTTTTTAAAAAAATTACCATCATCAAGAAACCACTAAAAATGGGCAACATCGCAAACATCATCGTAATTTAATTAATTTTTTTCCCTTGAAAACCTTATCCCCGCCATAACCTGGTTCTGGTTCATCATTCATCATCACATATCTTCATCTTCCTCTCTGTAAGAATCTCTCTCTCTCCAACACATACACGCAAACCCTCCTGTTTCGGTTCATCTCTCAAGCAACATCGCAACATTGCAACATTAGCAACATCTACCTTCCTACCAATGCGAATGGGTTCTCCACATCGGCGGATATGAGCCGATCTACATCGGCGGTGACTTCGATGGAGGTGAAACTGAGATCTGGCGGTGGTGGTGGATCTGGATCTCGCGGTTGGAGGAATCGGCGCCTAATAGGATTCAATTTAATCGGAACTTGGGAGATGGAAAGACTTTTATTTTCTCAATTTTGAAAGTATGGTTGCTCGGTTTACGATGGAGCAAACATTCTTCTGCAGATGATATCGATGGGGTAATCTGGACTTGTTTGTTCGCGAGAAAGAAGGCCAAGAAAAGGGTCGAAATGAGAAAGCGATGGAAAATATCCGATATTCGATCTGATTTGAGGGAAGAACATCACTGTGTTGATGATGTTTTGTTAATGTTGATTTGTTTTTGATGATGTTTGATGTTTGTTGTTAATGTTGATTCGTTTTGATGATGTTTGATGTTTGATCTGTTTGATGATGTTAATGTTGATATGTTTTGTTAATGTTGATTTGTTTTGATGATGTTAATGTTAATGTTTGATGTTTGATCTGTTTTTGATGATGTTAATGTTGATTTTTTTTTGTTAATGTTGATCTGCTTTGATGATATTTTAATGTTAATGTTTGATATTTGATCTGTTTTGATGATGTTAATGTTGATCTCTTTTGATGATGTTAATGTTGATCTCTTTTGATGATGTTTGATGTTTTGATGATAATGATGTTGTGAGGTTTGATGTTAATAGGACCTTTTAGTCTATAAGAAAACTTTTAGGACTAAATAGTGTATAAGTTATTAATTTGGGATTTATTGGTGCATCACCCAAAAAGAAAAAGAAAAAGAGACAGAATGTATTATGGTTAAAATTTATTTTAATTATGGTGGCGTTACATGTATTAATTAATGTACTAATAATTATGATATTATTATTAATGTCACTCATTATACAAATTACAAATATTAAAAAAAAATTAAATTACATCATCAATTAATACATTAATTAATATACTAATCAATGCATATAATATAATTTTTTCAGTTATGGTGCAGCAGTAGCACACACTCAAAGAACAATGATGAAATAGCCACTCTGGTCTTTTTGTTTTTGTTTTTCTTTTTTTTAGGGGGTGGAACGACAAGTTCGGATCGTCTACAGGGATTTCCTACGGCATCTCCTGCAGCGGTCCAAAACAACGTCGTTTTGGACTTCTTCTTTTTTTTTTTCTTCTTCTTCTTCTTCTTCTTTTTCTTTTTCTTTTGCTTTCTCTCTCATTTGCTGAGAGCCCTAATCCTCAAAATAGAGGAGACGAACAGAGAGAGTCAGAGGCTTTCTTGTGTTTTAAAGAAGTTGATTATCTTTTAATCTTTTTGTTCATCTTTCGAGCTTAGAAAACCCAAGAAATCAAACGCATGAGAAATCAAACCCAAGATGAAATCAAACACAAAGGTATTTTTTATTATCTTTGCAAGTTTCTCTACTGTAGGATCCAAAGAGTAAATCTTGTCTCTTCACTCTCTTCATTACTGCTTCGTTGTTTTGTGGTTCTTACTTCATTGGGAGTGCATTCCTTGCAAAAAATTGCAGAGGACATATCATTGCTTCAATGGCTATGGTTTTATTCTCTCCCTACCACTCTCTCCCTGCCATTCTCTCCTTGGTTGTATAATTTCAATTTCAACACTTCAAACACCCAAAATTTCATAAACCCATTACACAAATCATCAAAAATTATATAAAACCCCAAAAAATCAGAAATATATATATACACATAAAATAGAGAGAAGCAGAATATCTTCAAGTCATCGTTCGTCCTTCACCAGTTGTCGCTTCATTGCCGTCGCCGTGGTGTATGAGTTAGGTTCTCGCCGTGACGTCGCCTCGTCGCCCTTAACCTCTTTCGCCTTTATCTCTGCCTCTCTGTCAGTCTCTTCTCTGTTTTGAGGATAAGGGTTTTCAGCAAATGACAGAGAAAGCAAAAGAGGGGGAAAAAAAAAATTCAAAACGACATCGTTTTGGACCGCCATAGGAAATGCCGCAGGAAATCATGACAGACGATCCAGACTCGTGGAACGACGCCACTTTGGTCATTGAAATTGCATTCTCCTCAGTGATTGGAAGATAAAAATGTGTAGAAGTGATTCATTAAAATAACATAAACAAAACTATTTCTCAACATTTTTCACTATAGACTATACATTTTTTAAATATATTGTCTAATAAGCTCTCTATTCTTATTTTATATTATTTTATTCATTTTAATTTAAAATTATTTTTTTATAAACTCAACACAATCAATTATAAAATTTAGTATAATTGAGTCAAAACTACAAAAATTAAAACCACTAGCTATATTTATTGAGTCAAAACTACAAAAATTAAAATTACTTACTTGATAGCTAGTTTGATGGAGATAAAATTTAATATTTTAAGTAAAAATTAAAATGACTAATTTGATGAAAATACTGACTTATCTTATCTTGCCACACAATCGAGTTTGATTGTGTTTACCCATTTTATATTGTTGATCTATTTTCATTATATTGTTGATCATTATCACATCAGATGGACCACACATACACATTAGAACTAAAAAATTAGACCTCCAAAACATTTTTGTTTCATTATTTTAGTTGTTTTCAAAAATAATTTATATTTTTTTTATCGATTTTAAATATTTTAGGATAAATTATAAATAGATTTGGTTAAAATACAATTTCTGAAAATTATATCATGTCTCTTAAAGTTTATAATTTCATTCCAAATGGCCAATTTTATTAGTTAATCATCAAGTCAATCAAATTTTTTTTAATGATGTCATAAATTTATTTTAATTAATAATTCAAGGAATTTTATCACTATATAGAAGAACAGTTAGAGATTTTATTTTTTAATTATTTTGTTAAATAAAAAATTATGACAAGGGATAATCTATATTTTAAGTAAACTTTAAGGGGTGTATTTATAATTTATTCTAAGAATTAATTTACATAATGTGATTAATTTTTTTATAAAAATATATTATGTATTGCAAATGTATTATTTACAAATAATTTGAAGTGATGGAGTACAATTTTTCCTTGGGAATTTTTTTTTTAAGGTGTCTCATATTAAGATTTTATGGCATAAAGGACGTGAAATATTTTCATAATAGTTGGGGTATCTCAAATTTTTATAGAGAAATTTCAAAATACAAATTTCTTTGTGTTTTGAAATTTCCTCTGTATTTTGAAATTTTTGTGGTTTGCTGGCAATTAGGTTACTAATTTAGGTTACTTTTTTTTTTATTTTCACTAATTAGTTGTCTCTTTATATGCAATTTTTCCTTTGAGATAAATTTTCTCTGGCACTAAGATATCCTTTTTAGATTAATTTTCTCTAAACAGATTGGATTCCCTTTCTCTCTGTGTCTGGCTTAATTTCTCTAACTAGTTGTCTCTTTGAAGTTCTCTCAATTTTTCTCTGGTATTTGAATTTTCCCTGCCCACATTAAACTCCCACTAATTTATGTTTGCTTGTTTGATTTTCACTGGTTTGTTGTCTCTTTGTGCTGAATTTTCTCTAGTATTTGTATTTTCTCTGACCACATTAGAGTCCAATTTCTTTTTGTGTTGATTTTCTCTACCTAGTTGTGTGCTTGTGTGTGTGATTTTCTCTGTTTTTTGAAAAAATTTAAGGATTTGACATCTTTAATGCTGAATTTTCTGTCCTTGTGTTGAATTTCCTGTTGATATCATTATGTTTTCATTGTTTAGAAATGGCAAAACGTAGTAGTAGCAAAACACCTGAAGCACCACCAAAAAAAAAAAAAAAAAAGTCGTTGAGTCTTCTAGTTATGAGCTGAGATCAAAACACAGCAACAACAAAACACCATAAACACCCCAAACAAAACAAAAAGTCTCTGTCACTGCCAGTTATAAGCTGAGATCTAAAGGCAGCAACAAAACACCAAAAACACCACAAACAAAACAAAAAGTGCAAGCCCAAGAGGCAATTAGCATTAAGAAGACACCAACTCCAAAAGTCTCAAGCTCAAAGGGAAAACAAGATTGCAGAGAAAATCCATCTCAACCAAATTACTAGTTTCAATAAGATCAAGTAAGCACATAGAGTAAAGTGAATCTAATATGTTCAGAGAAAATTGTAATGCTAGAGAAAATTCATCTCAAGGAAAAAATTACACACAATAAGACAACTATCTAGTGAAAATCAAACAAGCAACATAATTTGATGGGTCATGAAAAATTCAAAATGCTAGAGAAAATCAATCAAGGCACATAAGTTAATGTGATTATAATTGTGGTTAGAGAAATTTTAGATTCAAGAGAAAATTCATCACATTGAGGAAACTAACCAGTAAAAATCAAACAAGCAATATAAATTGAAATGACAAAAAAATTTTATCTTAACCAAACTAGGCAAAGAAATTGTAAAGAAATTCATCTCAACCAAACTACTTGCTTCAACGAGATCAAGCAAGCACATAAAATAAAGTGAATCTAATGTCATCAGAGAAAATTCAGATGCAAGAGAAATTTATAGACATAATCACATAACAAGCTTCAAGAAAATACAAAATGCAATCGCAACCCTAATTAATCTGGATATTATTATGAAATAGAAACCCTAATTAATTGAAGAATATTATAAAATACAATAAACTGTAGGTACAGAGAAAAACTAGTTTAAGAATAAAAACACTTACTAGAGTGAGGTGGTGATGATAAAACCCTAATTTCGAATGAAGATGAACCAAGTTGAAGATGAATAGACTTAAGGATGAAAGTAAAATGTGTCAGAGAAATTTTTGAGAAGAAATCTCAAAGATTTTCGCATAGATGAAACCCTAGCTTCACTGAATATGATTGACAGAGCTGCCATGGCTTTGAAGATGAAGGGACCCAAACGGAAAGCTTGAAGAAAGAGAAGAAAAGATGTGAGATTTGGATGAGCAAATCGAATTTAGAGAAAAAAATCCTGAGATTGAAGAAGCCATTGTTGTTTGTTTCAATTTTGTTATCGTTCTCAATTCAGAGAGAGAGAGAGGAAAGAGAATGAGAGAGTTGGTATGATATATGGGTGTAAATGAGGGATCTTAGGCTATAAAAAAAATATTGTAAACCTCTCCTATTACTAAAAGTTAAAGAGGGATGTTAGACCAATTTTTTCTTTTTCTTTCTCATTAATTCTTTCATTGAAATCCACTCACTATAGTTCGCAGTTTTAAAAGGACCAAATAAATAATAAAAATTATTTTCACCATCCATATCAATGGGCAAACAAAATGATAGGGGTAAATTACAAATACACCACTTAAGTTTTGTTTAAAATATAGATTGTCCTCTTATGATTTGAAAATTATAAACATCACTTGTCAGAATTTTTTAAATTGAAAAAATAAAATTTCTAATTGCTCTCTGATATAATGATAAAATTACATGAATTATTAATTGAAATAAATTTCTGACATTATTAAAAATTTTTAATTGACTTGATGATTTATTAATAAAATGAGTCATTTTTTATGAAATTAGAAATTTTAAGAGGTGAAATGTAATTTTTATAACCACAAGGGGAAAAATTATATTTTAAGGCTTCGTTTGGCTATTTAGTTAGGACTAAAAAAGTACAAAAGATAAATAAGCTAAATAATCTAATAAGATAAAATATCACATTCAAATCATAATTATTTTACTTTTTCTCTCACAAATATAAAAAACGTAAAAAAAACCAATTCGAACGAAATTTTTAATCCTAAGCTAAAAAAGTCCCAATTTAAAAAAGCCAACTAAAAAAATTGTTATCAAATGACAACTAAGTAAATCTTTGATGGTTTATTTTGTAATTTATCCAAATTATATTTAGGAAAATGTTTGAAACCTTAAAAGAGCTATCCTAATTTGACCTATAATTATGTGACTTGATAAACGTCCACTTTTAATATATTATATAAGATTCTATTATCTTATCACATCATTGGCCTATTTTGACAAGTTGGTTATAATCCGCTTTTTGGATTATAACCAACCTCCTCTCTTATAAGTTGCTTATAAGCAGCTTTTTACTAAAAAGCTGATTATAACCATCTTTCCAAAACACCCCATTATAAATATCTAAATTTTGGTTCTCCATCATTTTACAGTATGAATAAAGATTAAGAGTTTTAATTTTAGAACTTTAAAAAGAGTTCTAGTAATATAGTAAGGAGTGAAATCTATATGTAATGTGATGTGTTTGCCTATCTTTTGTTTTATTTTATTTTTTTTCTTTCTTTTACCACATCATTAAAGTTCTCTTCAAAATTTTAAAATTAGAACTTTCTTTGATTATAATACATTTATTCAAAGATTTGACAATCTACTCAAACAATGCGATTGTATGATGAAATGAAAATTTTGGGGGAAATATTATTAAAGTGAAAAAATAAGAAAAATATTTTCAAATTAATTAAAAAAAACTTTGCAAACATTGAAAATTAAAGGGACAATTACACACAAAAAAAAAAAAAAAAAAAAAAGCCCCAAGTTTGAGCCATTTAATAAAATAAACACTAAATTTTTAATTTTATTAATTTAAATTTAAAATTTTTAATTTATTTTCAATTTAAATCATTCATCTACTTTTGTTAAGTAAAATTAATAGAAAAAAAATATTTTAATCATTAAACTTAATATAAGTACATATAAAATATCTAAAATATCTTTTTCATTAAATTTAATGACTAAAATATTATTTTTCAGTCGATTTTATTTAATAAAAATAAGTAAATGATTTAGATTGAAAATCAATCAAAATTTTATAATTTAAATTGATAAAATTAAACGTTCATGGTTTATTTTACTATAAGGGTCAAATTTTTAATTTTTTTTTTTTGCAATTTCCAAAATTAAATGTACAGATTTTTCCATAAAAATGATTATATTTTTTAAAATTAGCACTGAAATGTTATTTTTCCAAACTTTTTACGAGTTAAAAGTCAATAAAATAAAAGTTAAAAACTCTTTTATGCAATAATTAATTTTTTTAAAATTATTTTTATATTGTAAAAATAAATTATATCAACCACTTTGATAAAATTTTCAAAATTTAACAAAAAGAAAAAAGCTTATAAGTAGTTCGATTAATTGCATCGAACAACCCTAATGTTGTTTGTGATCTCTTCCTAAATTTAAAATTAAAAATAAAAATATTTCAATTTTAACAAAAAGAAGTTAATAACTATTTTCATTTAAAAATAAATTATTTACAATCTCCATCAACAACATCTAACCATTTCAACCCAACTAAAATCAAGCTCAAAATCCTAACAAATCAACTTAATGTACATCAAAATTAATAATCAAAATTACACTCAAAATCCTAACAAATAAATTTAAAAAAATCAAAAATTAAAATTACCTCTCTCTTTCTGTCTCCAATTGCTAACTACCATTTCTCCCTCCGGCGAGAGGCACCGGAGAACCACCGCAGCCAGTTTCAACATCTCCATCGCCACCGGACGAGAACCCACTTACCTTCTCAAAATTCGACGACGAAGGATACGAATGAACAAAATCCTCAAACTCAATCCCACCACCAACACCACCACCACCACCACCCTTCTCCTCCGGAGGCGCCACCACCTCCGGCAACCCCACCTCCCCTTCCAAATACCTCACCACCTGCCTCATACTCGGCCTCTTCACCTGAACATTATTCGAACACATCAACCCAAGTTTCAACACCACCACAACCTCAATTTCATCAAACTCACCTCCCAATCTCGGATCCACCACCTCCAAAATCGACCCCTCTTTCCAACTCTCCCACACCCAATCCACCAATATCAACTGCTCCGGTAAAGCTTTCGGCTCGATCGGTCTTCTTCCACACACAACCTCAAGCAGCAAAGCCCCAAACGCGAACACGTCGGAGCTCGTAGTCGGCTTACCAGTCCGAGTCAACTCCGGAGCTAGATAACCCAATGTTCCCACCACTCTTGTCGTACTCGGGTTCGAACCGTGCTCGTATAGCTTTGCTAATCCGAAATCGCCGAGTCGCCCATTGAGTTCGGTGTCTAACAATACATTACCGGCTTTAATGTCTCGGTGAATGACAGTCTGTTCCCAACCTTCGTGCAAGTAAAGCAAACCCGAAGCTACTCCTTTGATGATCTTGAATCTCTGTTCCCAACTCAAAACCGTTGTGGGTTGGTCGAAAATATACTTGTCTAAGCTTCCATTGGGCATGAAATCGTAGACGAGTAATAGATCTCCTCGCCGGCGACACCAACCCAATAACTGAACCAAGTTCCGATGACGAAGCCGACCAATACTCGCGATTTCTGACACGAATTCGCGCAAACCCTGCTTCGATTCGTGTGAAATTCGCTTCACCGCGACTTGGGTATTCGAATTCGGAAGAGTTCCTTTGTATACTCTACCGAATCCACCGAACCCAAGTAGCTCTTTGTCTTTGAACCCTCTCGTCGCTTTCTTGAGCTCTTTGTATGAGAATCGATGAGGACCAATATCGAGCTCCCAAGCTTCGATTATGTCTGCGTTCTTGATCTTCCTGATGATGTAAAAGGCCAGTCCAATCGCGAAGACGATGACTATAACAACAGATACAGAGACGCCTAAGATTAAAGCCGTGTAGCTCTGTTTGGGTCCAGGAAGAGAGGGTAGAGAAGATAGATCGAGAGATTGAGCTTGTCCACTCATGTTGAAGATCCAACCTTGTATATAATGATAACTCGCGAGCAGACCTGTTGAAGCAGAGAAGCCCACATACATGGTGTCTTCGAAAATTAGCGACAGATCGATCTGAAACGTCAAAATTGAAGAACTGGGTTTTGTCGAAGAGAGTGAAAGAGAGACATTCAATTCGTTTTTGGCAGAATCGTAGTCGATCCATGCCTGAATCGTGTTCCCACTCTTGAGATTGATTGATTGCATTGTCGAATTGCCTTGTACATAATACCCAGCGCTCACCGAATCATTGGAGATCAGGCCATTGATATCGATGCCAACGTGATTGTCATTGATGTCTTTGAATTCGAAGTCTTGGACTGTATCGAATTCGACAGCGAACAAATGGTTTGAGGAATTTCCAGTGCTGTTGGCATTAAGAAGACCCAAATACTGGCTCGGAAGAGCCCCATGAAGCTCCTTGGTCGGCGAAATCGTGAAGGCCAAGCCATGGCCGCCGAGCTTTTTGTACTCTGGAACGATTGCGAAAGCGAAGGCTGTAGAGAAAGAGAGAGCTTTACCAGTTGTGGAGTTCTTGAATCTGATCGGAGTTGGGTAAAAGGCGTGGCCGATCAATCGAAGTGTGTCGTTGGTGAGTTGGAGGAGACCATTGTTGTGGATCTCTGCAACACCGTTTAGGCTTATGTTTTTGTTGTTGGTAAAACCCTTGAAGCCATTGTAGACGAAGCAATTGTTGAGCTGAGAAAGAACTGGGTTTGTTGAGAGGAAGAGAAAGAGGAAGAGATAGAGAAAGAGAAAGAAAAAGATTGATTTGGCCATGAAAGAGAGGACAGAGCTCAGAATATGTTAAGATGTGATATGATCATCCTGAGAGTGTGATTGTGGAGATGCTTTGATGTTTGGTTTTTGTTGCATTATGTTTGACTGGCTGGGAGGAAGAGCGAGAGAGAGAGAGAGAGAGAGACAGAGAGGCGCTGCTGATATGGCCTGTGAGAGGTATTTTTAAAACGAAAATGTTTGGTAATTTGAATTTTTTGTAACTTAGATAGTTTGAATATGGTAAAATGAGGTTGTTTTATACTCAAAATGATATTATTTTAAGTGTTTCAAATCATTTGAATCATAATTTTTCGGGCCACCTAATCTTGTTAATTGTTCAATTTGAGATGGTCTATTATAGTTTCGTTTTGATAATTTAAATTATTTAATATATAATAAAATAGATTTTTTTTTGAAAAGTGGTTTAAAATAGATTTTTTAGTTTTAGATTAAAAATTATCATATTTAAATTATAATTATTTTATTTTTTCTCATAAAAGTTAAAAAAATTTTAAAAATTATTCCAAATGAGTCAATCCATATCTCCAATGAAACCTATACTTTTTAATTTTTTTAATTAAAATATGAGTTAAAAAAATCTAATTTTCTGAAAATTTAATTTTTTTTATTCCAATTTCTTGAAAATTGACTTTTTAAACTTTTGGTTTGAATTTTTTTTGAATTTAATTTTTTTAAAATTAAGAATTTTTATTTTTTGTATTTATTTTTTGGTTGTTAATGAATTTTTTTAGATATACTTGTATGTTTAATATTTTTTTGAATTTTTTAATATTTGTAAATTTTTTTATAAAAAAAGTCACTCACCAGAAATATTAAAAAATATATGAAATTATTTTTATGTTTGGTTGTTATAATTCCATTTATTTTTATGTTTTGAGAGAGACTAGAAAGTTGACTTGGGCTTGAGGTTTTCTCTTCACAGTGGAACAGAGGCCCTGTTTGGTAGTGCTGTGGGAAAGTGCTTATAGTTTATGCCTAAACAGCTTATAACTTATAACTTTCAGCTTAAGTTGATTTTCAGCTTATTCTTAAAGCATCTCTTGCCTCACTCAAAGAATAAGCTAATTTCTGACTTTCAAAAAGATATAAGTTATAAGTTATAAACTAAATCAAACACATCAAAACAGTTAAAATTAAGCTAAAAACTGAAATAAGCTGTAATTAAGCTCTGCCAAACAGACACAGAATTTCACACTTATAAAACGTTATTAACACTTCATTAAAGTTTAACTTATTTTTATATTCATTGGCCATAAAGTTAAGTTGGAGTACTTGCATTATTAATGGTGCCAGACAGTCCTACCCTATAAATCTAGCCACTTGGTTGATGGCAGACCATTGGGATTGACAACAACAATAGCACATCAAATCATGCTCCATTTGATTTTTTTCGAAGAAAATTGGGGAGAGAACAAATTTAATTGTCCTATGATATTATACCTTGTTTGGTAGAATTTATTTTTAATTTATTTTAATTTTTAATTTAATTTAAATTATTTTAATATATTTGATTCAATTTAATAATATAATTTATAATTTTTTATAAGTTAAAAATCAACTTATTTTTTGAATAGAGAAAGAAAAACTTAATTTATAAGTCAAAAATCAACTTATGTTTACAGTTATAAGCTGTAAATTGTTAGATTATAAGTTATAATTATTTTCTCACAACTCTACTAAACGGACCCCATGTCATGTTTCATCTGACTTAAATATCTTTTTAAAATATAATTTAATTTTTTAATATAATAATATTAAAATATCAAAATGCTAATATATATCTTATTTATTTATTTAATCATTCATTAATTGTTATTTGTCATATCTATATACCATTTCTTTCACTGATATTGTTTTCTCTTAAAAATAACAAATTAAATATCTCATTTTCCTACCTTCCTAGTTTTCTACCCTTCAAAACAGGGAATGGAAGGATACATCACAAACCCAACCCAACCCAACCCTGCCGAATTGCCATTCCTTGCGATGTCATAGGGATTTAGCCTCGTTTGGAAATTAATTTTTTAAATAAATTTTTTTATTTTTTAAATTTTTTTTATGAGATAAAAAAATTAATATATTAAAATGATTTCTTTTAGTTATATTGAAAATAATAAATTATTCAAATAATTGACTTTTTTTAAACAATTTTTTTACTTTTTAATTAAAATAATCAAAAATAAATAAATAAATATTGAACCTCAACTTTGGCTCAATTTGGGAAGAAAGTTATAAGTGGCATTTTGGCTTTTTGTCAAAACGCAAAAAGTGACTTTTTTTTGTCATAAATTGATTTGGGATGTTGGTTATAAGTCAAAAGAAAAATTACGAAATTACCCACCATAGGTGGAAAATGAAAGGGTAAAAATGTGTAATTTTTCAATTAGCTAGGGATACTTTGGTCATTTCATTATAATTTGACATTATAAATAAATATTAATCAAAAAAATCGAAAGTCACTTTTTACTAACTTTCCAAATTATTTGTCTAAAAAAGTCAAAAATTTGATTAAAAGTCAAAAAATTACTTTTTACCATCTTTTCAAAACAACCCTTTGAAAGACTCATTGACTACACGTTTTCTTTCACCATATGTATAAAAAAATATTAAAAAAGAAAAAAATTATTACATATTTATTAACTCATCAACACTCATCCATTGGGGTTAAAGCCGGATTACCCGCAACCTATGCTATAAATAACAAAAATTGCATGGTGTCAATTGCCACTTTTCTCATTTTAGCTTTCGTTTCACATGTTGGTTTTAGAGGTTAATGGGATTACAAAAAGATAAAATAGATTAAAAATTTAATAATATAAAATATATATTTAAATTATAATTATTTTATTTTATTTTTCACAAAAGTTAAAAAAATAAAAAAACTTAACATAAATGAGACTTTTTAGCTCAAGCTAAAATATTCAAAAAATTAAAAAGTCAATTCACTATCCAAATGAAACCTTAATCTTTGAACACACTTCTCTTTAGTAACATTTCTTAATTATTCCTTAAAAAAAAAAAAAAATCTTGTTCTAGATATATAGGGGGATTATGTTTGAAAATAACAATAGTGTGTTTAGTTTGAGTTTTTTAAATTAAATTTTTTGAAAATTGAGTTTTTTAATTTTCGTGTTTTTTTACTTTTAGTGAATATTTTTAAAATTTTAAATATTTTTTTTTACTTTTTTAGATGCACCTTATTTAGATATATCTAAAAAGTAAAAAAATTATGAAAAAATATTTTTAAAAATTAATAAATACATAAAAATATAAAAAATGTACTAAATTATCGTATTTTTTTTTTATATTTTTGGTATTTAGTGAATTTTTAAAAAGTTTCTTTCACAAATTTTTTACTTTTTAAGTATATTTATGTTAGGTATGTCTAAAAAGTAAAAAAAAAATTGCTTAAAGTATTTAAAAATTTTAAAAAAACAAAAAAACACAAAAAATAAAAAAATAAAATTTTCTAAATTTTTTTTTTAAAAAACTCTAAAAACATGTTATTAATAAGATGACCGTTGTTTTTGAACTAGTTGTCAGTGATCTAGGTATGGACATATACGTGCGGTGACTAATGAATTTGGATCCTCTCCTTGAATTCGGTGCTTGAGCTCGGTCCTTGAGGACCTTCGGGTCCACTTTGAGACCCGATTTTGATAATCTGAACTGTTCATATTTTAATATTTACTCAGTATAAGATACCTGTAAAAAATCAAATTGATCGGATATCAGAAAGTATGTGTTCGAAAAACTGTTTATTAAAAAATAGTTTGTAGTCCCAATTTTCTGAACACATACTTTCTGATATCCGATCAATTTGATTTTTTACAGGTATCTTATACTGAATAAATATTAAAATATGAACGGTTCAGATTATTAAAATCGGGCCTCAAAGTGGACCCGAAGGCCCTCAAAGACCGAGCTCAAGCACCAAGCTTAAGGAGAGGATCCAAATTCGTGACTAATTAGGACCCATGTAAGCACCAATAGCAAATTGATTTAGCCTCAATTTGGAAAGTGAGTTGGTTTTTTGACTTTTTAATTTTTTTGGTTATTTTAGCCTGAGCTAAAAAATTTAGTTTGAGAAGGACTTTTTGACTTTTTAACTTTTTTGATTTTTTTTGTAAGAGAAGAATGTAATAATTATAAGTTGGATGTGATGTTTTGTTTGTTGTGAATAAAATAGCCTATTTTATTTTTTGTGGCTAAAATAGCCAAAAAAATCCCAAACCAAGCTTCCCAAACGAAGCCTTAAGAATTTGAATTTTTAGCAAAATTTTTCATAGATATAATGGTGAAGTAAATAGACTTTGAAAAAAAGGAAAATAAAAAAAATAAAAAAATTAACCCCCATGCCTTGGATTTGAAAATGATAGACAACTAATTCCTACCCCAACCCTTTTTTAATTATGTGGTTCAAGTATACCCCATCCCAACTGTTGCACTTACCAAGTCTAGAAAATGCAAAGACAGAATATACCGCTAAAGTTTTGACATGACAATGACACAACTCTCATTGAAATTTAACATATATTTTTTGGATAATTAGTTATAAACCCTTACATATTTTTGTGTTAAAATTAAATATCGTGTATATTACACCAAATAATTTTCCATTAGTTATAAGTCCATTCATGTGGGATATGACACTTGGTTAAACAATTGATTTTTAACAGAAATAATGATATGATTAATTAAATTATTTGGTGAGAAAGATGAATTATTATTTTTAAAGTGTTTTTTGATTTTTTTGGAGGGGGGAGAGGGTGGGATTTAGGCCTCGTTTGGGAACAGGCTAATTTAATAATTTTTTGGCTATTTAGCTAAAATATAAGCTAAAAAAAACTAGTATGTTTGGGATGACTTTTTGAGTTTTTACGAAAAGATGTGCAAAAAGTAGAGAGAAAAGAGAATCTTTGACTTTTTGGTATGGGTTGTTGATTTTTTGACTAATTTAGTAACTTTTTGACTTTTTGGCTAAAAGGGAAGGCTCCCAAACGAGGCCTTAGTTAAAGTTTCTTTATAATAAAATTTTAATACATTAAGAACAATTACAATTTTTTTTTTTGAAAAGTTACTATTATCAAAATATTTTTAGTGAATAATTTAATATTTTAAATTTTAAAATAATATAATTTTTGATTTAGATGTCAGTTTTTAATAAAATTAATATTTTTAGAATCTACTCATCAAGATTTATCAAACAAAATCGATGTTGATTATGAAATTCTTATAAATAAAATAAAATAAAATAAAATTTACTATTAAAATTGACGTAAATAGTAACATGTTACTAACTACCAAAGTAATACTTTACTGTCTTTTTAAACATGGCATCAATAATAAAAAGAAAAAGAAAAGAGTATGAGCTGAAAGAAACCCTACAAAGGAGTTCACAAACAAATCAACAATAATTCAATAACAAATCAACAATAATTCAACATACTTGAAGAAAACTTTACAAACAACAATCAACAAACTAATAAATTAATCAACAATTTGATCACAATCTTCGACTCATTCAATACTCGTTGTCGACTCACACTCGTTGTCATCATACACACCTATCTGCTTTGCTCATGAAGAAAAGAAGAGACCGAAAAAGATTAATGCCTTCGATCAAATTGTGAAGCTCTTCAAATCTCAGACTCTCGTATTGTGACTCAACCATGTTATAAAGCTTCACAATTTGATCGGAGGCTGAGGATCGAAATTAATGGTTTCAATTTGATTGATTAATGCCTTCATTGGAATTCTCTCTGCCTTGTGCGGTTCCTTGAACACCACTATGAGATTCGAAAGGGTTCCACACATCAATCTTGCAACTCACTGTCCGTTTGGCAAGTTGGTTTGTGACTATTTTAATCATAAAAGACAAAATAGACTATTTTAACCACAACAAACAAAATATCACATCCAATCTATAATTATTACAATCTTTTCTCACAAAAAAAAAAAACTAAAAAATCCTTCCCAAACCAAACTTTTTAATCTAGGCTAAAATAACCAAAAAAGTCAAAATACCAAAAAGTCAATCCACTTCCCAAACAAATAAACATAAGTGCAAGATTGTCCAAAAAAAAAGAAGAAAAATATTAGTATGTCCTTTATGGAAAAAGCGCTTGTTGCTTAGGAGGTTTAGGAAGTAAAATATTTTGAATTGTCCTTTACATACTAACATGTTAGGCCTAGGAAGTTTCGGCTAAATTTCCCTTTTTTTCCATTTTTATCTCACTGCCACTAGATCATCGTTGATAAGTCACCGAAAAATGGTCGGAAAAGTTGCCAGTGATGGTGATATGGACAGATAGACAGATTAGGTGGATAAATAGCTGACATATGGACAAATTGAGGAATGACATGTGGATAAATACGTGAACAGATAAATGACACTTACGTTATGTTTGGATTGAGTGATCAGAAAGAAAATAAAAGAAATTGAGAGATATGTATTTTTCTTACTTGTTTGGATAACTTAAGTGAAGAGAAATAGGGAGAAATGAAGAGAAACAGAGAGAAACTCATTTATCTTATAACTCTCATTTTCAATATTCCCAAAAGTTGAGAGATTGAGAGAGAAAAGAAACTAATATTTTCATAATACCAAATTTGTCCTTGTAAAAATAAAAGAAATAAAATGATTGAAAATATAAAAAGGTTATTTTGGTAATATAACATAAAATAATTTCTTTTCTTTTCTCTTATGAAATCTAACCAAACAAAAATGAGAGAAATCACAATTATTTCTTTTCTTTTATTTCTTACTTATCCAAACAAAAAGGAGCGAAATCACAATCATTTTATTTTATTTCTTTTTTCTTATAACTTAAATAATATTTTCTTTTCTCTTCTAAGTTCCCAAACATAGTGTTAGACATATAGGTGACATGAACAAATAGATAAATAGGTTGAGGTAATATAGCCTTTTCAATTTTTTTTAATCTTTTGGCCCCAAAAGAATAGACCTTAAGCGGGAAATTCTACTTACATCACAAAATAAACTTCTTACACCCATTTACTTTTTACACCATTCTCAAAAATTTGAGTTGCGTTTGGTAGAGTTTTCTAAATATGATTTGAGAGTAGGAGTTGTATTTTGAGTTTGTGAGTTTTAGAATTATACTTTAAGTGTGAAAATTTTGTTTGGTAAAAGAGTTTTGAATTGAGTGGGGAATTTTTGATGTGATATATGATATTTGATACAAAAATTTACAACTTATACCAAACACACAACTCAAAAGTCTATTAAATTTAAAGCACATAAATTTTTTTTAAAAATTCGAAAAATATTTTTTTCAAATATATAAAAATTAACATATGTCAATTGCAAAAAAAAAAAAAAAAAAAAAAGCACTGTTTCGGTCAACTGACTAGTTAACCGGTGGGACGATTGATTAGGCCAAATTTGAAAACAAAAAAATTGAAAATCGCGTCTCATACAGAGTTTTTTAAATGTTGTGAAAATATAATTTGAACATCCTATTAAAATGTGGAGATAGAATCATAATTTAAAAATCGATCCAAACACAGCTTTGAAATTTCAATTTTTTTTCATCACACTCACAATAATATCAAATTTATCCTTATCTTCTCAAATTCAAACCCTAACCCTAACCCTCACTCCCAATCACCTCCTTCGGTACCACCATCGTCGCTTCTAGCAGCCATCCCAATACCTTCCCCACCAATGACCAACATCCTACAACCTTTGACCACCATGTCCCACTTTTCCGCTTCCCTTCTTTTTTCTTTTTCTTTTTCTTCCAGATTTGAATTCTCTCTCTCTCTCTCTCCCCCCTAAATCTGTGTTCTCTTCTTTTAGGTTTACTCTTTCTCTCTTTGTAGTAGGCGATAGAAGAGGGTGTATGGGCTGAGTAGCGATGGCGAGGGTGGGGTGGGGTGGGGTCGGGGCTATTTGCGATGGGGCGACAGGGGGTAGCGAAGTAGGGTCATCATAACAATGGGGCTGGGTTCCAATGGTAGGGTGAGTAACCGGTGCAGAAGGAGGAAAGGGTTTACAGTGGAAAGGCATGGATGAGCAAAGGGGATCAACGGTGGGAGATGGAGTCAACAATGGGGAAGAAAGGCTAGAGGTTAATGGTCGAAGGTGGCAAAGTCGCAGGGGATAAAAGAAAGGTTCACCGGTAGCATTGACAGTCGTGATCGCTGGTGGAGATAGTGAGGAAAAGGTTGCTAGATATGAGGGATTTTTTGGTAATTTTGAATGAGGATAAAAAAAAAAAAAAATTTTAAAAAGTTTATGAGTGTTAAGAGATAAAAATAAAAATTAAAAAAATTAAAAAGAAAAAAAGAAGGGATAGTGTAAGTAGAATTACCCCCCTTAAGCCCATTGTCCCAAAAACTTTGAAATTTGAGTTATGGCCTAAGTGCGCCCTTCTGTTTTCTCATGCGATTTGGTTTTTATCTTGTTGAGGAAAAAGAGCAAATCTTTCTGAATATCTGTGTGTTAGATTAATTTTTTTAGTAGCTTATTTATTTATTTAATTTTGTATTTAATGAATTTTAAAAAATTAAAAGCTTTACGATTTAAATTTTTCTCAACTAAACAGACAAAAAAAAAAAAAATTAAAAAATTAAAAAGATAAAAAATAAAAATTCAAAGAATTTTTTTGAATTTTTTCAAAGTATTTTTCTTT
Organism: Camellia lanceoleosa; assembly: GCA_025200525.1. Classification (NCBI taxonomy): domain Eukaryota; kingdom Viridiplantae; phylum Streptophyta; class Magnoliopsida; order Ericales; family Theaceae; genus Camellia; species Camellia lanceoleosa. The sequence continues at coordinate 36,585,968 of CM045758.1, forward strand.
TTAAAACCTTCTACGATAGAGAAACGTCAAAAATAAAAAAATTTAACACATTAAAAAATATATGACAGAAGAACAACCCCCCCAAAAAAAAAAAATTTAATAAAATAACAAGACAAAATAACTTTATTTTTCCTAGATCCCAAACTCACAGGGATTTGATTCCAATAATGTGAGTTGTTCATTTTTTAAAAATTTCGGATAAATTATTAGTAGGTCTTAGTAAAATTATCGCTAAAAATAATTTTTTGTGATGATATTTTGTATGTCGCTAAAAATTGACGATTAATGACCTTTTTTTGTCACGATTTTTATAAATTGTTACTAAAATTTATAATTAATGGCGTTTTTCTGTGACAAATTTTTCAAACTGTTGCTGAAAATTAAAAATTAGTGATTTTTTTGTGACAATTTTTTTAAATTGTCACTAAAACTTATAATTAGTGACATTTTTTGTGATAATTTTTAACAATTAGTGACTTTTTTTTACTAGTGTTTGATGAAAAATATCATTAATTTTTACATGACCTAATGGATAATAAGTTAATCTATTAAGACCTACACTAAATCCCCTTAATTTTTTTTGAATAAATAGTTTGAGGTTGACTTATTCTGTTGTATTGTTTTTGTCCAAACTGTCAATTTATTATTCACCTTATTGTAAGGTTGTTTTGAAACATTATAATAGAATAATTTCTATAAAGAACATAATAATAATAATAAATAATTAAAAGACTATAGACTTTTCGACATATGAATTCACACTGACCTGAAAAATAGTTGACAATCTTTTTGCAAAACCAAAAAAAAAAAATTCAAATAAAATATCACATCCAATCTCATAATTATTTCATTTTTTCTCTCACAAACATCATATCCAACCACAAAAAAATCCAACTATCTTCCCAAATACCAAAATTTTTTTCTCTAATAATATCCTACAACTAAAAAAACCTACATAAAAACCCATTTCCCAAACACCCACAAAGTTTGTGTATGAGTCAATCACTAATCCATTTGCCACAATTTGCTTTATTAATTTGCTCTCTATTATTTGGTCCAAAAAAATAAAATAAAATTTGCTATCTATTATCAAGTCAGTTCAATAAAAAAAATAAAAAATTAATTTTGTTCATATTGTAATATTTTTGTTTATGAACTAAATACTTGTATCTTGGTGGGCTCATGCCTGGATAAGCCTGCAAATTAAGATAATCAGTTTATGTCAATTGTTTTATTATAAATAAATAAATAAATTCATCCCATAGTCTATGACGTGGTTACATAGTACTGGTCGAAGATTTTGCAAATATTTTAATTTGATCCTTGGACTTTAATATTATGTTTGAATTATAAATTTTTATAGACAAAAGAAATTAAGAAGAAAAAAATAAGAAACGAAAGTGAACTTTAGGAATAATTTTTTATGTTGGGTTAAGAAAATGAATGAATACTTATTAAAAAAATCTACTTTGGCCTTGTTTGGGAAGTCCCAAATAATCCAAAAAGTCAAAAAGTTACTCAAAAAGTTAAAAAGTTAACACTATTCACCAAAAGTCAACAATTACGGCTGCACAACTCCCAATTCAAATTTTCCTCTAAAAACCAATTTTCACAATTTTTTATTACACATTTTTTCATAAAAAGTCAAAAAGTTAACCCAAACATCCATATTTTCAACCTCAATTTTTTTGTCCAAAAAGACAAAAAGTGCACTTATTTAGTCTTCCCAAACAAGGCCTTTGTAATTGCTTATAAAAGAAAAAAAGAAAAAAAAGAAAGAAAGTGTTTTTATTAACAATTGCCTTAAGGGCGGGTAGCATTGCAAGTGGCTTAAGTTAACAGTATTGTTAACACAGTATTAAATAGTTTTATATTCTTCAACTATCTTAAAAATGTATAATCATTTTCAATGTATTAAAAAAATGCTGTTTTACCATTCCATCAAAAGCCACCAATTAAAAAATTAGTAGTATATTGTTGACACTGTCATATTATAATGATCATTTTTATGTATTAAAAATTATTTATCATCCCATCTATCTATCTATATATTATATAAGAAAAATGAGATTTCTAATGAGAAGTCTCCTAAAGTTTCAAACTTTCATTCTAAACTTATTGATTTTTTAATTTATAAAATAGATCAAAAAAAAAAAAAAACTATTGGTTGATTTATTTATTTAATTATTTTAAAAATAATAATTATCCCTTAATTTATGAATTTCAAATAGAAAGATAACAAAAATATTTCATAATCTCTCCATCTTAATCTCTCTCACTGATCTTCAAAAGAAAATATTAAAATTTGTCCTCCTTCTCTCTTTTCCAAAAAATTAAATAATATTTTTCATGAGAGTTATGAGTATTTATCTATATCTTATATATTATATTATAACATAACCAAAAAAAAATTAAAAATTAAAAATTAGATATACAAACAAATAAAATTAATAATTTTGATTTATATTTATTCAGTTAAAATCTTTCTTTTGCATCTCAATATCCAATTTAAATTTTAAAAATCTTTAAAATCTATCTAAACAAATCTAATTTGAAAATATCTCCCACCATCATACTTTAAATCTATAAAACTCACATGTCTATCACATATCTAACTCACTTCATAACTTATCTAAATAATAATAATTAAAAACAAATAAAAATCACAGATAACTTAAATTTAAAAAAAAATAAAAACCTACAACTCCATTTTAAACAAATTGAAGAAAAAAAAAAAATAGAAACCACACAAAAATAAAGAAGATAATAATTTAGATATGGATCTCAAAAAGATATGATAATATCTAAATTTGAATTATAATTTACTAATATACTTATCAATTTTTTTGATGTATATTTATCAAAATTTTAAATCACCTAATTGAACAAATTAATCAATTTTTAAGTCTTATTTAAAAAATAATCTAATTAGTCATCCTAACTCCTGGACTTCGCAGGCACTAACGAAAGAGCTAACGGATTGGGCTGGGCAATGTCTAAGTTGTTGGAGGTAATATCTTACAACTCCATAAATTTATTTATTTATTAATTTTATTTTTTTCCTGTGTGATTCTTTTTCTCTGCTGTTAGTTTGGTTTTAGTTTCGGTTTTAGTGAGGTTTATGTGTTTGTTTACAGGTTTGTATGCTGGAGAAGAATTATTGTTGATGATGGTTGCAATTGAAGTATGTATGTTTATTCCGTGCCAAGAATTTTGATCAGATTTTGTCTTCTTCAATGAAGACCATAAAATTAAAGTAAAAAAAAATGGGTATTGAATTTTTTATTTTTTATTGTCATTTTATTTTATCGAAAATGTGAATTTATTAGCAATTCAAGATTTTACTATAACATTAGATTTTTGTATAATTAGGTGAATTTAAAATTTTTAAATATCATTGTGTTCTTTATTTTTATCCTCTTTTTATCCCATTTTACCATTACTGCTATTTGTTAGTTTGTTAATTATAATTCAATTAATTGAAAATGAAAACTCAGTATAACTTTTCATATATATTATAGTTAATTTGTTTTGTATATAATAGCATAATATATATATATATAGAGATAATCTCTAAATATAATTTATATATTTTTATGTGATTAAAATAGTCCATCTTAAATAGTACATAGAGGAATTAAATGGCTTCTTTTATCCCCAAAAAACTCAACCTATTTTATTTTATTTTTTACTTTTTAATTTTTTAAATTGAAATATCAGTTGTTTATATCCAAAAGCTAAACATTTTTTTTTTATTTTTTTTTAATAGGTAAGATATTTACAAATGAAAAATATTTGACACGCCAATTTTTTTTTTCATAATTTAACTTATAATGATGTGGTCATAAGTGTTCATTTTTATACAAATATGAAAAGAGAATTAATCAAATTATATATTTTAACCAACCACATACTCAAACTTTCATAATTTCAAGATGTTATTTCACTATAATTTCAATTAAGAGACTCTTCAACCCTTAATATTTATTTTTATCAAATTATAAGTTGATAAAAATTTAAAAAGATGATGTGTTGGAAATTATTATTTTTTTCATCAAAATTGATGAAAAGAAAAAAAAAATGGGACTAGAATGAGAGTTCTTTGAAAATTGATAAAAATTTAATGAAAAAGTTAAAGTAATTCATATCAAATCAATTTTTTTGTTTAAATTTAAAATCAAATTAGATAAAAAAAAATTTTAAAAAAATGATGAAAGGTTGGAAATATCCTAAAACCTTCTTATTTTTAAAGATTAGAAATATGTGTGTGTATTATATTCATATTATATTTTTAGTTATGAAATTGAAATCAAAATAAATGTAACTTAAATTATTGAATTAATAATATAAACATCATATCAATTATTGTTAAATATCACTTCATTTCACATTTAATAATAAAATTATATATTTATCTTAATTATAACTTTTAAATTTGTATATTTTCATAACAATAAGTGGTATGTCATAACTCATTATATAACTTAATCATGTTTAACTTTTTTTAATACTAATTATCAAAATTGCACTAAATAGATTTTTATATATTTTAAAAATTTTTAAACTAATAATTTAAAAAATTATAAACATAAAATTTAACTTAAAAATATGAGGTATATCACAAGATAAAATATTAAATTATTTTAAAATAATTATAATAATTTTTTTTAATTCATAAAATCTCCTTACATAACACGAGTTATCACTAATATCTACTAATGCCTATTATAATCACGTAATAATAATAATAGAAGGTTGTAATTAGTGTCCTTTGAGAATTTTATATAACTTGTTCGTCAGATTTATGTATTATATCCATCAATTATTTATAAGAAAAATAAGAGAGCTTTGAAGATAGCAACCAAGTCAATTACATGTGGAACATTTTCTTTTCCTTCCTAGTTTCTTGGTGGAAAAGAAAGCCATTTAATAGAAGACTGTGAGGATGAGGACTGAATTTTCCACAAAAGAAGTAAGAATTATCTCTTTTTGTTTATCAATTAATTTATTTAAGTTATTTATGTTTCTTAAGTTATAAGTAGTTGTTGATAATCATAAAATACAAATTAACAGTACCTTTTTATTTAGAAAAATTTATTTATAAATCCCATATTGAGGAATGGTAATTTATTTAGTCCCACAAATTTTCTTATAAATCAATTAGTCCCATTAATTTTGGAAAGGTATATTTAATATATTATTAAAAAATTAGATTTACGATTATATCATTATTTCTATTATATTTAGGCCAAGTTTGGCATGAGCCTAAAAAGTCAAAAAATTTCTCAAAAAGTTAAAAAGTTATCACTATTCACCAAAAGTCTAAAAGTACGGCTGCACAACTCCTAATCCTAATTTTCTCCTATACACCCATTTATACAAATTTTTAATACACATTTTTCTATAAAAAGTCAAAAAGTTAACCAAAAAAACCATATTTTTTTCTTCAACTTTTTGGTCTAAAAAATCAAAAAGTGCACTTATTTAGGACATCCCAAATAATTGTGTGTGCGCGCGTGCGCGCGCATGCGTTAGAAAGGTAAGATACACAACCTATGATAATCAAATTTAGGATGAATTTTTATATGAGATTTGAAAACATTTCAAAAAGAGTACAAAAATGAATTGAAATATGGAATTCTTCAAACATTCTAAAAGGATATGAGATTCTTCAAATATTTCAAAATGAGTGCAAAAACTAAACGTATAATTTCAAATTGTAACACTCAAACATAACTCTTTAAAAAAATTCATTAGGATACTTTTTTCAAACGTAACACTCTAGTATAACATTCCAAAAACACTCCTTAGTGTAAGACACAAAAAAAACTTTTTAACGTATTTTTTTTTCCAAACGTAACATCCAATGTAACACTTTAAAAAAACAATGTAAGATTTTTTAAAGCATTTCCTAAAAAGTAAAATAATTTCTTAGTAAGGTTTGTATAATTTCAAACTATAAATGATACGTTTGGAAAAAATATACTAAGAAGTTTTTTTTAGTGTTTTTTTGTGTTACATTGGAATGTTACGTTTGACATTATATTAATTGGAGTATTACGTTTGAAAAAAGTATACTAAGAAGGTTTTTTTTGTATGTAACGGTTCTTTTTTTTGAAAACTATTGGAGTGTTACACTTAGGAAAAGTATATTAAGGAATTTTTTTGCAGTGTTACGTTGTTACGTTTGGAAAAAACATATTAAGAATTTTTTTAGTATGTTACATTGGAGTGTTACATTTTTGTTCGTAATGTGAGATTTGTTTCAGAATGAAGAAAAATCCAAAATTTTTATAGTGCGGATTGTCTAAATATATAATTTCACATTTAGAAAAACTTATTTTTATACCTAAAAAATTAAACCCAACTGTATAAGTGACTACCCTTTTGTGTAATTTTCATTTTAATCAGACTTTTAGGTGCATAAGAAAAAAAATAAGAAAACTAAACAGTTCGTAAGATCACATTTTGAGATTTATTAGTTTTACACCCTTTATTTACTTATCAAAAATTAACTTACTTAAGTTATTTATACTTTGTAAACAATAAGTAGAATTATATTAAACTCCTATAAAATTTAAAATTAAAAAAATTATAATAAAGAACAATCAACTTGTTTGGTTTCATTTTTTCAAAAACACTTTTCAGAAAATTATATTTTCTTATTTTTCGTATTTTTTTTGTTTTTACCGAATTTTTTTTAATATTTTAAGTATTTTTTTTTACTTTTTAGACACACCTAACATAAATACACCTAAAAAGTAAAAAAATTAATAAATTTTTTTAAAAAAAATTCACCAAATACCAAAAATATATAAAAAAAAAATATAAGAATTCAGTACATTTTTTGTATTTTTATGTATTTATTAAAATTTTAAAATATTTTTTCATAATTTTTTACTTTTTAGATATATCTAAGTAAGGTGTATCTAAAAAGTAAAAAAAATATATTTAAAATTTTAAAAATATTTACTAAAAATAAAAAAACATGAAAACTAAAAAAACTTATTTTTAAAAAACTTAATTCAAAAAACTCAAACCAATCACACTGAATAAATTTTACCATACACCCTCAATGTTTGCTTATAATAGGATTTAGGATAAATTATAAATATATTTTTTAAGATTTTCTTAAAATACGAATTGTTTTTTTATAGTTTTGAAAATTGTATCTTACCATTCAAGTTTCTGATTGCATAATAAATTACCCTTTTTATGAATAAATTATTAAGTCAATTAATAGTTTTTAATGATGTCAAAAATATATTTCAATTAACAATTTATGTAATTTTATTGTAATATAAGAGAATAGTTAAGAATTTCATTTTTTCTATTAATTATGTTAAATAAAAGATTCTGATAAAGATATATTTGTAATTTGTAAAACCATATAAAACAATCCGTATCTTAAATAAATCTCAGGGGTATCTGTAATTTATCTTAAAATTTAAGTATATTTTGTTTGGTAACATAGGTTTATAGTAAAAAAAATTTGGGTGGTGATAGAGACCCCCTTTTGACCCCCTCTCTTCTCTCATTGGTCCATTTTCCTGCACATCCAATCACCCCCTGACACATGACAAAAGGGGGTGAGGGGGTGCCCCCAAAAGGGGGTCCCAAGTATTATCCAAAAAATTTAAATGTTAAGTACATTTTGTTTGGTAACATAGGTTTGTAGTAAAAAAAATTTAAATGTTAAATTATTATACCACTCTACATTTGCAGATGTTCCTTAACGGGATTGGATCCTCTCCCCTTAGAAACGGTTTAAGTTTGAGGTGTGGTTTGGAAATATATTTTTTTAGTAATTTTTTTTATTAAAATATGATATAAAATTTTTTTTATGTTTAAGATAATTTTTTGAACTAAAAAATCATGTTGCCAAGAGAACTTATTTATTGTGGCTTCATGTTATACCCGCTTTGATAATTAAAATTTTGAGTTAATTATTTAAAAGTCTTATTTATAAATATTGAGATAACTTAAGCCCTATTTATGATTTTTTTTAATCAATAAGTCTTATTTAGTAAAACTGAAAATATTATTAGTTTTTATCAATTTTTAAAACTAAGAAAATTATCAATTTTGCATAATAATATTTTAGATAATTATTTCACTAACTGATAAAAAAAACAGAGCATGAGATTAAACGTTTTTGCCCTTCTATTTATTGATTTGATTCAACTATCCAATAAAACTGAGATCATTAACAGTTTTTTCTAATTTTAAAATTGAGAATATTATCAGTTTTTTCATTTTTAAAGTTTTTTTTTTTTTTTTTCAATTTTTGTATATCAATGTTCTATCATCATGTATAGATACAAAATTTTTAATTTTGCACAAAAAATTAATTCAAATTTTTCAAAGAAAATTATTATTTATTTATTTATTTATTTTGCACATAATTTTTTTTTTAGTTTTTTTAATTTGAAATTTGATATTTTAAAATTTTGAAAATCAAACAAATAAGCATGTTCTTTTATAAATAATCATAAATGATAAATAATCATTGTTTGAAGAGCAATTCCAGATATTAAAAATTTAATGGGATTTAAAGGTCCAAAAAATCTTAATTAGGACTTAACAGAGTATAATTAATTCATAAATTAGGACTTGTATGTAAATGTCACTAAATTTTTTTTATATAACTCTTTGAACCTTCGTTTGGAAAGTGGATTGACTTTTTGGCTTCTTTGACTATTTTAGCCTGGGACTAAAAAGTCTCATTTGGGAAGGACTTTTGGCTTTTTTGTGAGAGAAAGAATGTAATGATTATTAATTGGATGTAATGTTTTATCTTGTTGCACTAAAAAGCTTATTTTATTTTTTGTGGCTAAAATAGCCAAAAAAAAGCCTAGCTTTTAACTTCCCAAACAAAGCCTGAGTAGATTATGCATATTAAAATGAAATCAATCAAATATCGAGAGTCACTCAATTAGATCATATTTGTTTAAAAAATAACTAAAGAACTACTTTTAAAATTCCGATGTCTTTTAATTATTTTTCAAACAAATGTGATTTAAGTGCAATTTGGGCACTTGATAAAAAGCCAACATTTTGGCATTTTACCAAGTTCTCTCCAAAAAATTACAAAAAAGTTATTAAAAAAGTCAAAAAGTCAGAAAGTCAGTTTTTCATTAACTTCTCAAAACACTCCTTAATTGAGTAGCTTTTGTTGTTTGATCTATCTAATTTTTGTATGATCTCTTTGAAGGACCCTACAAAATTAACGATTTACAATGTAAGTTTGAAATGGTCCCACAATTTTCTCGACTTAAATATTGTAATGGGAGATAATCCAGTCCTTTTTTAACAAGGGTGAACTACATATTAATGGGAAGACAAAAAATTATTTATAACAAAATGATAAATATTATATATAAATAATTAAAATCATAAATTATTTTACTTTTTATAAATATTTTTTTGACTTCTCACTTATGTATAATTCCCCCTTTTAACAATCCAACAATCAATGTGTTTTCTTTCAAAAACACGTGAACCTAATGGTTGAAAACAAATTTTAAAAAGAATTATAAAGTTGTACTATGTAGATTTTTGTTTAAAAAGAATTATAAATTTGTACTATGTAGATTTTTGTTTGGAAACGATCGTTTAGGAACAGGCTAATTTAGTAATTTTTTAGTTATTTGGCTAAAATATGAGCTAAAAAAAATTAGTATGTTTGGGATGACTTTTTAGTTTTTTACGAAAAGATGTGCAAAAAGTAGAGAAAAAAGAGAATCTTTGAATTTTTTGTATGGATTGTAGGCTTTTTGGCTAATTTAGGCTTGGTTTGGGAACATGCTATTTTAGTAACTTTTTGACTTTTTACGAAAAGGTGTGCAGAAAAGTAGAGAGGTGATGTGATGTGTTTTAGTTGGCTTTTTGACTTTTTGGCTATTTTAGCCACTTCCCAAACATAGCAACTTTTTGACTTTTTGGCTAAAATGGAGGGTTCCCAAACGAGGCCTAAGTGCTAAATTAGTTCAAAAAGATAAAATAAATTAATTTAATTAATAAAATAAAATATCATATCTAAATCATAATCGTTTCACTTTTTCTCTCCTAATTATCATATCCAAACTACAAGACCAAAAAATTCTTCTCATTCAAAACTAATTTAGTCAGACTAAATTAATCAAAAATTTAAATTAAATTAACTCATTCCAAACAAAAGCTCAATTAATCTCTGTCGTACTTAACCAATCTTTGTAATTAGTGAATAATGTTGGAAAATTCACAAAGGTAATGGTGAATTGAAATAGACTCTATTTGAATGAAATGGTGCAACCCTCCATTTGAAAGAAATGGTACAACCCTTTCATAGTGTCTCTTTATTTTTAAAGGATGTGACCCAAGGGTCATCTTCTTCTTCATGCATTTTCTATTCGAACCGAATAGGTGCTTACAAAGCCTATATAAAGGTAGCTCCCATTCAAATTTTCTTCATTCTAAATTCTTCAAGTTCAAGCATTCTTCTTATATTCTTCATCTGTGTGGCTCTGAATTTTGTGAGTGCAAAACATATTTTTGGTTCGTTGTACAATCAAAAAGTGTGCTCTTTTCGTTTGTAGTGATTGTTGTTTCCTAGATATAGGACATCCATTGTTCTCAGGCATCATTAGAGAGGACGAAATTCTGTTTTAAAGACACAGTGTTTAAACACCGATCTTAATCACAAACTTGTTCATAAACCATCTACAGAAGTCTGTAAGGTTTAATTTTGTTGTTTAATTTAATAGACTTGTGGGTTGTATAATTTGTTTATTGTTTTTAGGTCTCTTTTGATAAAGAGATTAAAAGTAATTTTTTTTTACTCTTTTGAGTCACATCACTTATATATTTTTTTTACAATTTTTTTTTAATTTTTAAAATGAACTAAAAAGGTAACTTTTAATAGATTTTAGTAACCTTGTGACTTTTAATTTAAAACTTAGGGTTAGGGAATGGTTTTCAAGTAATTATAGTAGTTTTAAAATGTTATATAAAATTAATTATAGGGTTTCAATTTTCAAATTAGCAAAGTATTTGGTGAGACAAGTCGAATTATCTTTAAATAGTTAAGAGATAAAATATGCTCTATTAGTATGACTTGTGTTTTTTTTAGTGATTGAAAATAGTACAAAAATAATACAATATGCTGAGAGTATCTAATAATGTTTTGGAATTTTCACATTCAATGAGATTGATTCCGTTAATATTATTATTTTATGTGCCACAAACATGTGAGAATCTCCAAATTAATATAATGATGATGCATAATACAATAAATATTTTATCATATATAAATATGATAATTATAATATCGTTAAATTTTTAAATATTATTGAATTACGAGAATGTTTTTATTGAAATGATTTTTTTGTTATGTGAGTTTCATTATTTCTAAATATTATATGTACAATTTATTATATAGATATCTAAAGTAAAATATATGATGATTATACATTTAATTTTATTATATAAACACACCTAAGAAAATAAAATAAAACCACATAAAACATCATGTCAAGTATAATTTTTTTTTCTCATTCATATGCTTAGCATTGATGCTCTGGTTATAGGTTCACCAACCTTTTTTTGAAATATTGAATGCAAGGAATAGCTTTGATGATAAAAGCGAAAGTGTTTTTTTGTGTTACCTAAATATTTAGGTGTAGGGGTGATTTTGTATATTAATATTAATCAATAATTATTTTAATCAATAACACTACTTAAAATAATGCCACAATTATATGTAATATTTGTTGTTGAGTGTTATGTCTATCCATTTTTTTTTTCTCCAATATTTGTGTTCTCAAAATCATCCTAAAAAGTTTTAAAATGCCTAATTTTCTTATGCATCTCCTTTTTCTAAACAAATTACCATTTATTTTTAGTGACATTTTTCTGAACAAAAAATGCCTAATTAGTGACATTTTTTGTCATAATTTTTAAACTGTCGGTGAAAATTAACAATTAGTGACTTTTTTTTACTAGTGTTTGATGAAAAATGTCATTAATTTTCACATGACCTATTGGATAATAAGTTAATCTATTAAGACCTACACTAAATCCCCTTAAATTTTTATGAATAAATAGTTTAAGGTTGACTTTGATACGTGCATGCATTGGCGTGTCCCACGACCTGCCTTTATTATTATTATTATTATTATTATTATTATCCTTGCTCTGTTTTTGTTGTTTTGTTTTTGTTTTAGTTAGTGGAGTCTGTCGTGGGTTGTATGTGGGTTGTATATTGTTCATGTCCTAGAAAATAGGATCATGAACATATCACAAATCTGCTGCTAAGAACTATAGCTATTTAAAGAGTCCTTGAGTCATGTATTTGTTCATGCTTGAAATAAATTCAGAAAAGACTAATTACTAGTCAACTTGGAGATCCAGCTTCTCTCGAACGAGGCTCCCTCTCTCTCTCTAAATTCTTTTTGTTTTCTTTTCTATAACCAAAGGCCACGACGGGTCGAAAGACTCGAATTAGTTCTAAGACGTTGCGATCTGACGAAGGTGATCGTAACATTTTGGTATCAAAGCCAGGTATGTCCGACGATTAGATCAATTACCTTGAGGCGGAAGTCAACAACCTCTCTGCCTCCCAAGAACGCGGTCATCTCGAAATTCAAGAAATGTTTGCGGCCTTGCATGCCCGCTTCGACCAACTTACGGCCTCTAGAAAAGATGATCAAGGTGAAGCTTCCACTGGCCATTCTTTTGGTCAAAACATGGCCCCTAGAAACCGCTCGATTATGCCACGACTCACCAAATTGGACTTTCCCAGGTATGATGGCAGCAACGACCCTACGAGTTGGATTTGCCGTTCGGAACAGTTCTTTGAATTCCAACAAATCCAAGCCAACGACCAGGTGACCCTTGCAGCATACCATTTAGATGGCGATGCACAACTTTGGTATCAAATTGCCAAGAAGGAGGAACGAATTTATACGTGGACCACACTTAAAGCCGAGCTCCAAGCTTGCTTCGGCCCCACACAGTTTGAGGCTTTTTTTGGCGATCTTACCAAACTACAACAACGAGGAAGTGTTCGTGAGTATCAAACTCAGTTTGAAAGATTATTAACCCGAGCAGGTTCTCTCACACCGCAGCAGCAAATTGGGTGCTTTACCAGTGGACTTAAGGAGTCCATTCGAGTGGAGGTACAGGCCTCTCGGCCTCCCTCTCTCTCTGTTGCTGTCGGCCTTGCTAGGTTTTATGAAGCAAGGGTCATGGCCGCCAACCGGAGGCCATCCAACTTGAATCAACCACCCTTGTTTGTCAATAAGGGGTAAGAACGCAGCACAATACCCACGTTCCCTGTTCTGTAAATTCGGAGGTTCTCACCATCCGAAATCGAGGAACGCAAGCAGAAGGGGTTGTGTTTCCATTGTAACGACAAGTACAGACCTTTTCATGTATGCAAGAAATTGTTTATCATGGAGGCTTACTGGCCTGATGAAGATGTAGATGTGGAACCTGACGAGCACTCTATCGAGCATCCAGATGAAAGCGAGCACCATGAGGACCCACCAGCCATCTCTCTTCATGCCATGTCTGGCATTCATGCTCCTCAAACCATGCGGGTCTTGGGTAAGATTCTTAACCATTCGGCCACAGTCCTCGTAGACTCTGGAAGCACGCACAATTTTCTTAAGAAAGAGTTGGCGACAAGAGTGGGTTTAAAACCTGACTTGTGTGGCAGGTTGGAGGTCCAAGTTGCAAGTGGCGAAAGGTTGTCTAGCGCCGGAAAATACAAGGAGGTGCCCATTAGTCTTCAAGGAGTCCCACTCACTGTGGACTTCTACCTATTGCCCTTAGAGGGTTATGAGTTGGTCTTGGGTGCACAATGGCTGCAGACGTTGGGCCCAATTTTGTGGGATTTTTCAAAGCTCCAGATGTAGTTCGAACTAGGAGAAAAAAAGGTGTGCTTGCGGGGGCTATCTAATCCTAGTCCTAAATTTGTAAATGAGACAAATATACACCGAGAGTATCACCGGCATAAGGAATGTCTGGTCATCCAATTACATGCCATGAATGGAGCGCTGCCAACCACTCAGTTCACTACTCCTGATCCATGCATTTAGTCTCTTTTGAAGGCATTCCCTAATATTTTTGAAAAGCCCAATGATCTACCTCCACAAAGAAGCCATGACCATAGCATACCTCTGTTACCGGGTAGTGCACCAGTTAATGTTCGACCATATCGATGCCCGCATTTCCAAAAAAATGAGATTGAAAAATTGATTAGAGAGATGTTGTCCACAGGAATTATACGCGCCAGCAATAGTCCGTACTCTTCCCCAGTCATATTGGTGAAGAAACACGATGGATCATGGCGCATGTGCATTAATTATCGCGCCTTAAACAAAATCACGATCAAAGATAAATTTCCCATTCCCGTAATCAATGAGTTACTGGACGAGCTCCATGGTTCTCAATTTTTCACCAAACTCGATCTACGGTCAGGATATCACTAGATTCGGGTCCGCCAGGAAGACGTGCAAAAAACAACATTTCGTACTCATCAAGGGCATTATGAATTTCTCGTAATGCCATTCGGATTGAGTAATGCTCCATCTACTTTCCAATCTTTAATGAATGAGGTATTCCAATCTTATTTGGAAAAATTTGTATTGGTATTTTTTGATGATATTTTGATCTACAGCCGTACCTTGCAAGACCACGTCCATCACTTGGATTTGGTACTTACTACCTTGCGGGCTCACCAATTATTCGTCAAAAGGGAAAAATGTACCTTTGGCCAATCTCAGGTGCTCTATCTTGGCCACAACATCAGCAAGGAGGGCGTTAGTGTAGACTAAGGAAAAATACAAGCAATGCTAGATTGGCGGAAACCTGCAACTCTAAAATCTTTACGGGGTTTCTTGGGACTTACGGGGTACTACCATAAATTCATTCAAAATTACGGTGGCATCGCCAGACCCTTAACTGATATGCTCAAAAAGGATAACTTCATTTGGACGCCTACTGCAGAGGAAGCTTTTGCAAAACTGAAGCTCGCTATGACCACACCCCCAATGCTTGCTCTTCCTGATTTTTCTCAACCATTCATGATCGAGTGTGATGCATGTGGTTCTGGAGTTGGTGCGGTCTTACAACAGCAAAATAGGCCACTTGCTTTTTTCAGTCAGGCCTTACATGGACGCAACTTGGAGCTCTCCACTTATGACAAAGAGATGCTCGTTATTGTTCTCTCCAACAAAAAGTGGCGACCTATCTTCTTGGCCACTCCTTCGTCATCAAAACCGATCAAAAGAGCCTCAAGTATCTATGGGATCAACGCATTTCCACTGACGCGCAGCAACGTTGGCTCTCCAAACTCATAGGTTATGATTTCATCATTGAGCACAAAAAGGGAGTTGATAATATAGTTGCCGATGCTCTCTCTCGCCAAAATCATGGTGATATCTACGCTCTCTCACAATCGGTTCCAAGCTGGTTGCATCCCATCCAAGAGGAGACTGCATCCGATCCTACTCTACAGCACTTAATCAAGTTGATCAATGATGGTGAAGCCGTGGGTCCATGGCGGCATACCAACGGCGTCTTATTTTTTAAAGATCGGATTTACCTGCTTTATACTTCTGAACTCATCCCTCAAATCATCAAGGAATTCCACACCACCACCCATGAAGGTTTCCATAAAACTCTCCAACGAGTTTGCTCGATTTTTTATTGGAAAGGGATGCGAAGCACTATGCGTAGTTTCATTCAAAATTGTGACACTTGCCAACGTCACAAGTCTCAAACTCTCTTCCCTGCTGGTCTCCTTTACCCGCTGCCTATTCCAACTCAGATTTGGGCCGACATCTCAATGGATTTTGTGGACGGGCTACCACCATCCAAAGGCAAAACGGTTATTTTTGTGGTGGTTGATTGCCTATCCAAGTATGCCCACTTCATGCCATTGGCGCACCCTTACACTGCTATCATAGTGGCCCAGGCATTCTTTGAGAACGTTTTCAAGCTACATGGCATGCCCGAAAGCATTGTCTGCGATCGCGATCCTACATTTACAGGTGTTTTTTGGACTACCCTCTTCAAACTACAAGGAACTGATTTCAATTTTAGTTCGGCATACCACCCTCAAACGGATGGTCAGACGGAAGTTGTCAACCGTACCCTGGAGATGTACCTGCGATGTATCACTTCAGATCGACCTAAGGAATGGACCACTTGGCTGCCATGGATCGTGTACATCTACAACACACCCTCCCATAGCGCAACCAAATCCACACCGTTTGAAGTAATCTATGGTCGAACTCCTCCATCACTGCTTGCTTATATTTCGGGCACTACTAAGCTTGAAGCCGTAGACCAAGCTCTACAAGCTCGGGGTGAGATGTTACGGGTGATTCGTCACCGATTACAGTTGAGCCAAAATCGAATGAAACAAATTTATGATTTGAAGCATCGCGAGGTTGAGTTTTTCGTCGGTGACTGGGTTTACTTGAAGAAACAACCATATCGGCAATCCAGCCTGTCCAAACAGTTCAACTAGAAATTGTCACCCAAGTTTTTTGGCCCTTATCTGATCATCCATAAAATCAGTCCTGTGGCCTACAAACTCTCTTTGCCAACTGATTGCAAAATTCATCCCGTGTTTCATGTTTCACTCCTCAAGAAGAAAATTGGTCCTGAAGCTGTGGTTCAAAGCGCGCCCCCAGCTTATATCGATCTTTCCGATCAGGCCGTCCTGCCACAAGCTATATTAGAAACCCGTGTTCAGCCAACTGGCAAGCAACTGCTCGTCCATTGGAGGAATCATTCGCCGGCGGAGGCTACATGGGAGGATTTGGTCGACTTCAAACTGCGGTACACGGATTTTGTCCTTCAGGACAAGGAAGCTCTGAACAGGGAGGGATGATACGTGCATGCATTGGCGTTGCATTGGCGTGTCCCACGACCTGCCTTTATTATTATTATTATTATTATTATTATCCTTGCTCTATTTTTGTTGTTTTGTTTTTGTTTTAGTTAGTGGAGTCTGTCGTGGGTTGTATGTGGGTTGTATATTGTTCATGTCCTAGAAAATAGGATCATGAACATATCACAAATCTGCTGCTAAGAACTATAGCTATTTAAAGAGTCCTTGAGTCATGTATTTGTTCATGCTTGAAATATATTCAGAAAAGACTAATTACTAGTCAACTTGGAGATCCAGCTTCTCTTGAACGAGGCTCCCTCTCTCTCTCTAAATTCTTTTTGTTTTCTTTTCTATAACCAAAGGCCACGACGAGTTGAAAGACTCGAATTAGTTCTAAGACGTTGCGATCCGACGAAGGTGATCGTAACAGACTTATTCTGTTTTGTTGTTTTTGTCCAAACTATCAATTTATTATTCACCTTATTGTAAGGTTGTTTTGAAACATTATAATAGAATAATTTCTATAAAGTACATAATATTAATAATAAATAATTAAAAGACTATAGACTTTTCGACATATGAATTCACACTGACCTGAAAAATAGTTGACAATCTTTTTGCAAAACCAAAAAAAACAAATCCAAACAAAATATCACATCCAATCCCATAATTATTTCATTTTTTTTTCTCACAAACATCATTTCCAACCACAAAAAAACCCATCTTCCCAAACATCAAAATTTTTTTCTCCAATAATATCCTACAACTAAAAAAACCTACATAAAAACCCATTTCCCAAACACCCACAAAGTTTGTGTATGAGTCAATCACTAATCCATTTGCCACACATTTGCTTTATCAATTTGCTCTCTATTATTTGGTCCAAAAAAATAAAATAAAATTTGCTATCTATTATTAAGTCAGTGCAATAAAAAAATAAAAAATTAATTTTGTTCATATTGTAATATTTTTGTTTATGAACTAAATACTTGTATCTTGGTGGGCTCATGCCTGGATAAGCCTGCAAATTAAGATAATCAGTTTATGTCAATTGTTTTATTATAAATAAATAAATAAATTCATCCCATAGTCTATGACGTGGTTACAGAGTACTGGTCGAAGATTTTGCAAATATTTTTATTTGATCCTTGGACTTTAATATTATGTTTGAATTATAAATTTTTATAGACAAAAGAAATTAAGAAGAAAAAAATAAGAAAAGAAAGTGAACTTTAGGAAGTTAATAATTTTTTATGTTGGGTTAAGAAAATGAATGAATACTGATTAAAAAAAATTTAAGATACGAATTTAGATATAGATCTCAAAAAGATATGACAATATCTAAATTTGAATTATAATTTACTAATATGACAATATCTCAAAAAGATATGACTTCATAGGTATTGGCGAAAGAGCCAACGGATTGGGCTATATCTAAGTTGTTGGAGGTAACATCCTACTACTCCATAAATCTATTTGTTTTTTAATTTTATTTTTTTTCCTCTGTGATTCTCTTTCTCTGTTGTTAGTTTAGTTTTGGTTTCGATTTTAGTGAAGTTTATGTGTTTATTTACAGATTTGCATGCTGGAAAAGAATTATTGGTGATGATAGTAGCAATCGAAGTATCTATGCTTGTTTCGTGCCAAAGATTTTGATCAGATTTTGTCTTCTTCAATGAAGATCAAAAAATTAAAATAAAAAAATGGGTATCGAATTTTTTATTTTTTATTGTCATTTTATTTTATAGAAAATGTGAAAATTTATTGGTAATTCAAGATTTTACTATAACATTAGATTTTTGTATAACTAGGTGAATTAAAACTTTTAAATATCATTGTATTCTTTAATTTTATCCTTTTTTTATCCCATTTTACCATTACTGCTATTTGTTAGTTTGTTAATTATAATTCAAGTAATTGACAATGAAAACTCAGTATAACTTTTCATATATATTATAGTTAATTTGTTTGTATATAATAGCATAATATCTATAGAGATAATCTCTAAATATAATTTCTATTTTTTTATGTGATTAAAATAGTCCATCTTAAATAGTACATAGAGGAATTAAATAGCTTCTTTTATCCCCAAAAAACTCAACCTATTTTATTTTATTTTTTACTTTTTAATTTTTTAAATTGAAATATCAGTTGTTTATATCCAAAAGCTAAACATTTTTTTTACTTTTTTTTAATAGGTAAGATATTTACAAATGAAAAATATTTGACACGCCAAATTTTTTTTCATAATATGACTTATAATGATGTGGTCATAAGTGTTAATTTTTATACAAATATGAGAAGAGAATTAATCAAATTATACATTTCAACCAACCACATATTCAAACTTTCACAATTTCAAGATGTTATTTTACTATAATTTCAATTAAGTGACTCTTCAACCCTTCATATTTTTTTTTTTTTTATCAAATTATAAGCTGATAAAAATTTAAAAAGATGATGTGTTGGAAATTATTTATTTTTTCATCAAAATTGATAAAAAGAAAAAAAATTGGGATGAGAATGAAAGTTCTTTAAAAATTGATAAAAATTTAATGAAAAAGTTAAAGTAATTCATATCAAATCAATTTTTTTTTGTTTAAATTTAAAATCAAATTAGATAATTTTTTTTTTTAAAAAATGATGAAAGGTTAGAAATATTCTGAAACCTTCATACTTTTAAAGATTAGAAATCTATGTGTGTATTATATTTATATTGTATTTTTAGTTATGAAATTGAAATCGAAATCGAAAGAAATGTAACTTAAATTATTGAATTAATAATAGAAACATTATATCAATTATTGTTAAATATCACTTCAATTCACATTTAATAATAAAATTATATATTTATCTTAATTATAACTTTTAAATTTGTATATTTTCATAACAATACGAGGTATGTCATAACTCATTATATAACTTAATCATGTTTAACTTTTTTTTAATACTAATAATCAAAATTACACTAAATAGATTTTTATATATTTTTAAAATTTTTAAACTAATAATTTAAAAAAGAGTTAATTACCTAAAAGTCCTATCTATATGTTTGGTGGTAGCTTAGGTCCTATCAAAAAGTTTTTGAACCAATAAGTCCCATTTAGAGGTAAAAAGACGTTTTTGCCCTTTAACATAAACAACTATATATAAAATTCCATTCACGTTATTTACTAGAAAGAAAAAAGGAATCTGTTAACATGGAAGTAGCTGAAGATTTGAATCGTGAATGATCTTGAAGGATTTATTGCTTTGGTTCGCTATTATACGTAATTTATTTCTCGATTTTGATTCGAATAGGAAAGGATTTTGAAGGATTTGTTAGTTTGGTTCGCATTTTGAGTTGAAATCTGTGGGAGTTTGTTATGTGCGATTTCGATTTGTAAATTGAAAAATTGATTTGCTGGATATTTGATCTTCGATCTGTTGATAGGTATGTATTGTTTCGATTTTGTATATTATGTTTTTGCTGGATATTTGATCTTCCATTCACGTTATGTTTTGTAAATTGAAGACGTGTTTTGCTGGATGATTTCTCGGTTTTGGTTATTTATTTTTATGAATTGGAAACGTGATTTGTGAAGTATTTGTATTATTATGAAGTTTTTTGTTCTGGTGTTTATTGTTATGAAGTATTTGTGAAAATTGAGAAAGTTCTTAGTTTTGTTATGGTTTGATTGATGCGATCTTTTTTTCTTGTTTAGATTGAAAGATGAGTGAAGGTTGTACAAGTGCGCCTATTTTTTTGTTGTGCAAGTATAATGGTTGCAAATTTGCAATTAAGATTTATTCGAATGTTACATTTGGTCAGTTGGTTGAGAAGCTATGTTTGAAATGGGATAATTTGCAATCTGATAATATTTGTCTATCTTACTCATTGCCTGGACATCCTAATTGTACGTTGGACAACAATGAGGAGTTAGATTTGTTGTTGGCATTAGTTGTGCATTTTGATTCAAAGTGTATTGATGTTGTTGTGCGAGTAAAAGACTCAACCATTGACTGTGGTTATCTGAACAACAGATTGGATTTTAGAGAAAGAGAGTCAATGTTGGATCTTGAAGTTTGTGATATTGCATTGTCTCATGACAGTAGTAAGTCTGTGAACTTGTCAAACAGAGCATCTACATCTTCCAAAAGGAATTCGAGGTTGGAGGTTGAAGAAGAGGTTGATATGTTATCATCATTTTGTCGACACAAGGGAAAAGTACTGTTGTCTGCTGGTTGGGCAGTTAGTATTACACATGTAGGACAGAAATTTGAAGGTGGAATTGTTGAATATCGTAATGCATTGTCGAAGTTTTCTATTAAGTGTGGATTTGAGTTCATATTTGTTAAGAATGATAAAGTTCGTGTTACGGCACAATGTTTGTTTAGAGAGACAAAAGGTTGTATGTGGAATGTTCATGGTAGAGTGGAGAATGCTAATGGGTTCTTTTATATAAGGAAGTTGAACAATGTCCACACATGTGGTGCTGAAGTACGCACGATGACTCATTCTCGTATGAGTTCTGATTTAGTTGCTGATTTGATTGTTGAAAGTGTTCGTGATAATCCATTGACACGTCCAGTTCATGTTGTTCGGGATTTTAAGTTGGGGTATGGGCTAAGAGTTAGTTATCGTCAAGCTTGGTTGGGGGTAGAAAAAGCAAATGGTGAGATTTTTGGAGACTACTTAATGTCATTTGACCAGTTAAGATGGTATGTGGATGTTGCAAAGAGTTGCAATCCAGGGAGTTACATTGAGTTTGAGTGTGATGATGATACTAAACGGTTTAAGAGATTATTTGTTTCTTTTCATGGTTCAATTAGTGGATTTGATTATTGTCGGCCTCTCTTATTCCTTGATGGCACATTTTTGAAGGGAAGATTTAGAGGAAATTTACTTGCTGCTACAGGAAAAGATGGAAATCAAGGTACATTAGAAATTTGTTTTCTCTGTTCTGAAATTGAGAAAGTTCTCAGTTTACTAATATGATTGAATGTTTTAAATTTTATATAATATTGTTGTTGTATATGCATTTTTTTATTTTTTCAGTTATTCATTTTAGTGTTTGATATTTTGAATGTTAGAGTGTTACCATTTTCTAAGAATAATATAATATTTTCATTTTTTCTGTTTTGTACATGCAGGGTTCTTTCCTGTTTGTTTTGCAGTTGTTGGCTCAGAGAATCAAGATAATTGGCGCTGGTTTTTGGAGCATTTGAGTATAATTGTTTCACCAGAACGAAATGTTATCGTAACCTTGGATTAGTTGAAGTGTTGCCAAAGGTTTTTCCAATGGCTTTTCATGCTTATTGTTTATATCATTTGAAGATGAACTTGAGGCATCATTTGCGTGGTATGTTTCATGGATTGAAAGAAAAGTTGATCACTTTGTTTGGGAAATGTGCATATGCTCCAACTGAAGAAACATTTCATCAATGTTTGGTTGAGTTAAAGACTGAAGGTGGGTTAAGAGTTGAGAAGTTTTTAGATGACATACCATATGATCATTGGAGTAATGCATACTTTCAAGGGCAACGCTTTGGAGAGATGTGGTCAAATGTAGCTGAATCTTTCAATTCGTGGATACGAGAGGAACGCCACTTGCCTATCACAAAGTTGATTGATAGTGTAAGAATAAGTTGATGAGGAAAATTACTAAGAGAAGGGAACTTGTTAATAAATGGAATGGTTTGATTTGTCCTAAAATGGAGTCCAAGTTGCATGATGGTTTTAATACTTCGAGGCCATGGATTGTTAATTCATCTGGAAATGATGTCTATGAGGTGCATTCACATCCATCTGTTTTAGTTGACATTAGTAGACGAATATGTTCTTGTGGCGAGTGGCAGTTGAAAGGGTTTCCCTGTGCACATGTAGTTGGTGCTATACAAAAGAGTAGACATGATTTGAGTTTATTTGCTGATCAATACTTCTATGTTCAAAGTTATCGAGATTCCTATTCTTTTCCCATATATCCTGTTCCTTCAATTTGGAAACCAGATTGTAATGTTGTTGGTGATAGTGAAGTTGTTCTTCCTCCTTTGTCTAAGAAGCAACCAGGAAGGCCAAATAAGAAGAGGATTCGTTCAAATGGTGAGAAAGTGAGGCAAATTACTTGTAGTAGATGTGGGAAGGTTGGCAATCACAATAAGAAATCGTGTAAGGAGGCTTTGTGATTTTTTGTAATTGCTTTGTGATTGTAAAAATTTCGTATTCGTAAATTTCTTGAAGTAGCAGTTTGTGCTGTTGAGCTCTGAGTAATAATCTTCTATGTTTTTGAATAAAGTGACATTGAATTGAAAGTGAAAATATTCTTAGTTTCATATTTTAATTTTGAAATTATTTGTGATAATATTGTTTGGTTCGCTTTTGGAAATAAAGTAGACTGTTGAATGTTTGTTTTGCAGATTGTGTGAATACTGTATAAAAGTGAACATATTCTCAGTTTAAGTTTTTAGTTCAAAACAGCTGATTTTGTGATAATAGTGTGAGGCTCTTGTTATGAATTGGAACTAGTTATAAATGTGATGAATTGAGTGAGTGTGAATTAATATTCTAAATAGATGTGGTCAATGCTTTATGTTTTGATTAAAGTAAGAGTGGACTGTAAGTAAAAATATTCTTTGTTTCGAATTTTAGTTTTTCATATTGTGAAATTATTGTGAGGCAGCAAATAAATTGTTGTGATAATGTTGTTTGGTTGGCTTTCGAAAATAAACTTGACTGTTGAATGTTTGTTTTGCAGGTTATGTGAATACTGTATAAAAAGTGAACATATTCTCAGTTTAAGTTTTTAGTTCAAAATAGCTGTTTTTGTGATAATAATGTGAGGCTCTTGTTATAAATTGGAACTAGTTATAAATGTGATGAATTAAATGAATGTGAATTAATATTCTAAATAGATGTGGTCAATGCTTTATGTTTTGATTAAAGTAACAGTGGACTGTAAGTGAAAATATTCTTTGTTTGGAATTTTAATTTTTCAAATTGTCATAATATTGTGAAGCAGCAAATAAATTATTGTGGTAATATTGTTGTTTGAAAATTGAGTGATCTGTATAAAACTGAAAATATTCTCAGTTTTAAAGTTTCTAAGTTTGAAAATAAGTGATTGAAACAACAGTAAAGTTTTGTGTCCACTATTTTCACGTGTAATACTATTTTCGCTTTTGCCATATAGTAGTGTGAGGAACAGGATAATAGAAATTGAGAATATGGACAAAAACATCAACAAAGCTCGGGTGCATATATCTTTGAGAGTATGACAAAATATTCCATTACACATCATAGAAATTGTAATATGTTTGTTACGTAATATGCTTGGAACTATTAACAAAAACATTAGTCATTGTATCAGAGTGTTACAAAAAAGAGTTCATTGAGTTACACATCAAAAAGATTTCATTGAAGGTTGCAATCTTGACTCTACTTGACTTTGATTGATCTTTGTGGATCACTGAGGAACTCATGTACCATGTCTGCTCTGAGTCTTGTGGATGTGCCTGGTGGTAATGTGTTTGGAATTGGTTGATGCCTGATGTATTGTCTTATGATGTAGCAAATAATAATTCCACAGTCATTCCTGCAAGATTCCATTTTTGACACAGTTAGGGAAAAAAGAATTTTTTTTGAAAAAGATACTAAAATTTGTTAGTTAGAATAAATTAACATACGTCATTGCTTCTTGTTGAGGGTTGTCTTTGACTGATTCAATCTTGACATCAGGATTCCAGGCTTTTTCTGCTTGACAAGGTGTATCCTTCATGTATTGATGGATGATTTTTTGCTGTAAAAAACATCAACACAAAGTATGTAATGATTTACATCTGATTATTGTAATGCTAATCTGAAATTGTTTTTACCAGTTGATTTGCAACATTATAGTGCTTGTCCTTTCCTTTTCTTGGTCTCAAAGAGTTGAAATGTTTCCAAGTCCCCAAGTGTTTGTCGATAACAAGTAATGTCCAATGATTGAAATTGTGGATGGGGATATGGATGTATCGACATGGGAGGGATTCTTGCAAAGTATTTTTCAAAATCTTTTTCCTTTGTTCTGAAGTTTTCTTCTTCAACATTGGCTGTTTTTTACAAAACATATGTAAATATTCACAGTAATGGTACGAACTCAATATTCATGTCGATTAACTATGATTAACTATGATTAACATATGGATGTATTGACATATGTGAATATTCACAGTAATGGTTCGAACTCAACATGTGAAAAGCAACAAAACATGATTAACTACGATTTGTCACTCAAATTGTTTTGAAATGTGGGTATATTCCCAGCAATGGCACCAAAATCAAAATTTGAAAACATTTACAAGAATGATATCAAACACAAAAAATCTACTTTGAAACCAAAATTGAATGGAAGATAAAGTATAGAATTGACACATGCACATTGATTCCTTACCCAATATAGACTTGACAGTATGAAACAATTGCCATTGTGCTCTGCTCCATCACCAGAATTCTGTGCTTGTGGTTCTCTTTGAAGAATCTCAGCATATGCATCAATTGTCTATCAAATTGAAACACAAAAGTGATGTTAACAAATTAATAAGAAGTTTTTCAGTGTTCAAATATTATAAATATTATACGTACACAGCTGGATATGTCTGTCCCTTTTACCAAGTTCTTGATATCATTAATAAACACACAATTTTCATATCTTGCGCCAAACCATATACAAGCACTACAAAACAATAAAAAATGTGTTAATAAGTAAGTCAGAATATTTTTAGAAAATAGAGCTATTTCTCAGTTTCATTTCATATATTTGTACTACATGAAAAATTGAAAGATTTATGTAAGATTATACCTTGATTCTGTTTGCTTTTCTTTCCAAAGAATTTGTAGTTTATATTTATCTTCAGGAGGTAGGAATTGAGCCACAGCATACTTGTTTGAAATTGTCTCATCTTTGTGTTCCTTCTCTGTCTCAACTTTAACTTTCTTGCCTCTATACTCATAATCTGACACCTCAGTAGTCTTCCTTGCTTTAGCTTTGATATTTTTAATCATGGAATTCTGCAGATTTGTTTGTCTTGATTCTGTCAGATCATCGGCTTTTATTGCCCAAACTTGTTGGGTTAAGTCATGGACTTCTTCCTCCAATAACTGATTCTGGAACTGAGAATTTTGGCAATCTTTCACATTTGTATTTGTCTCACAATGTTTCGTTGCAATAGGTCGCTATGTTATCTCATGGACCTCTTTGTGATGGAGCTCTTTGTCCACAATTTCAGAATTTTCATGGACCTCTTTCTGATGGAGCTCTTTGTCCACCACTTCAGAATTTTCATGGACCTCTTTCTCCAGCACTTGAGAATTTTCATCATTTATTGTATGACCTTCATTCTTTCCATCTGTCCCAGAATGTTTTACTGCACAAACTTCTTGGGTTATCTCGTGGACCTCTTTTTCAACCAATTGGTTATGCAATCGAGAATTTTCATCTTTCAATTGTTTTATTTGTGCTGTGAGTAGCCTGTTATCCTCTTCAAGTTTATTTATGTAGATGGTCTTCATTGTGTTGTCTAGTTGCAAATTGTTGTTCTCAGTTTGAAGTTTCTCAAGTGTTTGTTGATGAATTTGTTCTTCTCCCTCAGGTGCATCATTGAGTATAATGTTGCAGAAGTGATTAAAGTCTTCATTTGCTGGCTTTTGTTCTTGGTGGCAGTCTTCATCATATTGACCATCTTCTTCTTCTTCAGAATCTTCTTCTTTTTCTTCAGTATTTTCAGCATCTTGTTTTTGTTGTTCTTGTTCTTGTACTTCTTGTTCTTCTTCTTCTTCAACATCTTCTTCTTCAGCATATTCAGCATTTTCAGCATCTTCTTTTTCTTCTTCTTCAGTGTCATCAAGTTCTTCATCACTTTCCTCATTCAATTGAGCAGTAGTTACCTGTAGGTCAACATACAATAGATATTAGTTTTTGAAATAATTGAAGTTTAGGAAACTAAAAACTTTCTCAGTAATAATTCATTGTATAAAAATAGGGATTTTTCCCAACTTGAATTGTAATTCAAATGAGATGAGGATGTGACCTGTCTTGTTGTCAGCTGGTGTAGTGATATGACTTTCATACGTTTATGTAATTTGGCAAGATTCCACTTGATCACCCTTGGGCATGCTTTGCTAAGTTCAGGGTGGATGATCAGTGTGTGCTCACACAACCAATACTACAAAGCAAATGTAAAGAATTTTTGTCATTTGAATAAGAAGTAATACTATCTATTATTAACAACAAACTAATAGAATAGAGTAAAGATGTGACTTACTAAGAGAGCCATAACACATCCTGTGACTTTAGCTGGATTTTTGTGGTATTTTTCAATTGAAGACATCAGCGTGTTCCTTATTGCTTCAAATTTCAATTGTATTTTCTCATTGAGTTTATGTCTTCCATGTAATTAAGAAATACCCAACCAACTGTTGTTCCTGATGTAGAGAAAAAAAGCTTCAAACAAGTATACATACACAGCATCCTTATCACATCTTCAGTGTCTTCTTTCTTCTTGCCTTTCAATGCTTTTTGCAACAAGTTGGTGATGGTTGTGCTCGATAGCGTTTCAGTTTGTATGTATTTTCTTGTGAGAAATGATAATCTGCTTTTATTTCCATAGCCAAGATGTATTGGCTCATCTCCACAAGATATACCAAAGATGGACTTGATGTCTTCTATTGTTAGCTTTACAGTTTCTGGTCCTAACCGGAAAGAACCACTGCTGCCTGGCTGGTATGTTTGAATTATTTTCAGTGAAATGTCATCATATTTGCTGCATTCTTTACAATTCATCTTGTTTTTCAATATTGCATCAAACAATGCCCAAAATGGGGTTTTCTTCAAGCCATTAATAAGCTCATTCCTGAGTTTGATGCGCTGTAATAGCTTCACTATTGCCGCCATGTTTGATCTGAAAGTTTGTTCTTGTACTTTTTGTTCTTCTTCTTTAGCATCTTCTTCTTCTTCGTCTTTAGTATTTTCAGCATCTTCTTTTTGTTCTTCTTCAGTGTCATCAATTTCTTCATCACTTTCCTCACTGAATTGAGCAGTAGTTACCTGTACGTCAACATACAATAGATATTAGTTTTTGAAATAATTGAAGTTTAGGAAACTAAAAACTTTCTCAGTAATAATTCAGTGTATAAAAATAGGGATTTTTCACAACTTGAATTGAAATTCAAATGAGATGAGGATGTGACCTGCCTTGTTGTCAGCTGATGTAGTGATATGACTTTCATACGTTTATGTAATTTGATAAGATTCCACTTGATCACCCTTGGGCATGCTTCGCTAACTTCAGGGTGGATGATCAGTGTGTGCTCACATAACCAATACTACAAAGCAAATGTAAATAATTTTTGTCATTTGACTAAGAAATAATACTATGTGTTATTAACAACAAACTAATAGAATAGAGTAAAGATGTGACTTACTAAAAGAGCCATAACACATCCTGTGACTTTTGCTGGATTTTTGTGGTATTTTTCAATTGAAGACATCAGTGTGTTCCTTATTGCTTCAGCCCAATTGTATTTTCTCATTGATTTTATGTCTTCCATGTAATTAAGAAATACCCATCCAACTGTTGTTCCTGATGTAGAGAAAAAAAGCTTCAAACAAGTATACATACACAGCATCCTTATCACATCTTCAGTGTCTTCTTTCTTCTTGCCTTTCAATGCTTTTTGCAACAAGTCTATGATGGTTGTGCTCGATAGCCTTTCAGTTTGTATGGATCTTCTTGTGAGAAATGATGATCTGCTTTTATTTCCATAACCAAGATGTATTGGTTCATCTCCACAAGATATACCGAAGATGGACTTGATGTCTTCTGTTGTTAGCTTTACAGTTTCTGGTCCTAACTAGAAAGAACCACTGCTGCCTGGCTGGTATGTTTGAATTATTTTCAATGCAATGTCATCATATTTTCTGCATTTTTTATAATTCAGCTTGTTTTGCAATATTGCATCAAACAATGCCCAAAATGGGGTTTTCTTCAAGCCATTAATATGCTCATTCTTGAGTTTGATGTGCTGTAATAGCTTCACTATTGTCCCCATGTTTGATCTGAAAGTTAATCTCCATTCTCTACACTTTCCCTTTTGCTTTTTATCCGTTGAAGTTGATTTTGTATGCTTTCTTATCATTTTCTTTGCATTACTTTTTAGTCTTGGGGTTTTCATGAGTTGCTTTCCTGTACGGAAAATCAACATAAACAAGATATAAATGCTGAGAATGTTCCCTAAAAGAATCAATCCAATGTCATTCTCATGAAGTCTAAGTTTGATGACATTCATGGCTATAAAAACAAAATCAACATTGAAAGTTAAATTGAAAGCAAGAGAAGATTATTAACTAGGGTTTTTCACTCAAATTGATTCAGAATATGAGAACATTCACAACAATAGCAGCAAAAATCAACATTGAAACTTAAATTGGAAGCAAGAGAACATGATTAACTAGGGT
This sequence comes from Camellia lanceoleosa, assembly GCA_025200525.1. Taxonomy (NCBI): domain Eukaryota; kingdom Viridiplantae; phylum Streptophyta; class Magnoliopsida; order Ericales; family Theaceae; genus Camellia; species Camellia lanceoleosa. The sequence goes on from CM045758.1 coordinate 36,615,323, forward strand.
TTTCAGTCTAATTGATTGAAAACTTGAGAAAATTGACAACAATCATGTCAAAATCAATATTGAAACCTAAACTGAAATAGAGAGAATATGATTAAGTCCAGGTTTTCACTCAAATTGACTAAGAATCTGAGAACATTAACACAAATTGAAACCAAGAGAATATGATTCACTAAGGTTTTTTTACTCAATTTTTCTAAGAATATGAGAACATTCACAGCAATCACAGCAAAATCAACAATGAAAGCTAAATTGAAACCAAGAAAATATGATTAACTAAGGTTTTTCACTTAAATTAATTGAAAATATGAGAACATTGACAGCAATGGCACCACACTCAACATTGAAACTTAAATTTAAAGGAATGGGATATGATTAAGTAGGGTTTTTCACTCAAATTCATTCAGAATATGAGAACATTGACAGCAATAGCAGCAAAATCAATATTCAAACTTAGATTGGGGAGCAAGAGAACATGATTCACTAAGGTTTTTTGCTCAAATTGTCTAAGAATCTGAAAACATTCATAGGAATCATACCAAAATCAACATTGAAAGCTAAATTTAAACCAAAGAACAAGATTCACTAAGGTTTTTTACTCAAATTGTCTAAGAATTTGAGGACATTCACAGGAATCGTGCCAAAATGAACATTGAAAGCTAAATTGAAACCAGAGAATAAGTTTGACTAAGGTTTTTTACTCAAATTGTGTAAGAATCTGAAAACATTCACAGGAATCATGCCAAAATGAAGAATGAAAGCTAAATTGAAGCCAATATAATATGATTAAGGTTTTTGAGTAAAATTGATTGGAAATGTGAGAACATTTACAGCAATGGTACCACACTCAACATTGAAACCTAAATTGAAAGGAATGCGATATGATTAAGTAGGGTTTTTCACTCAAATTCATTCAGAATATGAGAACATTGACAGCAATAGCAGCAAAATCAATATTCAAACTTAGATTGGGGAGCAAGAGAACATGATTCACTAAGGTTTTTTACTCAAATCATCTAAGAATCTGAGAATATTCACAGGAATGATACCAAAATCAACATTGAAAGCTAAATTTAAACCATAGAATAAGATTCACTAAGGTTTTTACTCACATTGTCTAAGAATTTGAGGACATTCACAGGAATCGTGCCAAAATGAACATTGAAAGCTAAATTTAAACCATAGAATAAGATTCACTAAGGTTTTTTTACTCAAATTGTCTAAGAATTTGAGGACATTCACAGGAATCGTGCCAAAATGAACATTGAAAGCTAAATTTAAACCAGAGAATAAGTTTGACTAAGGTTTTTTACTCAAATCGTCTAAGAATCTGAGAACATTCACAGGAATCATACCAAAATCAACATTGAAAGCTAAATTTAAACCATAGAATAAGATTCACTAATGTTTTTTACTCAAATTGTCTAAGAATCTGAGAACATTCACAGGAATCGTGCAAAAATAAACATTCAAAGATTCAGTAAGGTTTTTTTACTCAAATTGTCTAAGAATTTGAGAACATTCACAGGAATCATGCCAAAATCAACAATGAAAGCTAAATTGAAGCCAATATAATATGATTAAGGTTTTTGAGTAAAATTGATTGGAAATGTGAGAACATTGACAGCAATGGTACCACACTCAACATTGAAACCTAAATTGAAAGGAATAGGATATGATTAAGTAGGGTTTTTCACATAATTTTAGTAAGAATCTGAGAACATTAACAGCAATGGTACCCAAATCAACATTGAATCCTAAATTGGAAGTAACAGAAGTTGATTAATTAAGGTTTTTCACTCATATTCAATATGAATCTGAAAACATTAACAGCAATGGTACTAGAATCAACATTGAAACCTAAACAAAAAGCAAGGCAACATGATTAAGTAGGGTTTTTCTCTTAAATTCACTAAGAATTTGAGAATATTCACAGCAATCGCACCAAAATCAACATTGAAACCTAAAGAGAAAGCAAGGCAAGATGATTAACTAGGGTTTTTCACTCAAATGCACTAAGAATCTGAGAATATTCACAGCAATCGCGCCAAAATCAACATTGAAACCTAAAGAGAAAGCAAGGCAAGACGATTAACTAGGGTTTTTCACTCAAATGCACTAAGAATCTGAGAATATTCACAGCAATCGCACCAAAATCAACAATGAAACCTAAACAGAAAGCAAGGCAACATGATTAACTAGGGTTTTTCACTCAAATTCACTAAGAATCTGAGAATATTCACAGCAATCGCACCAAAATCAACAATGAAACCTAAACAGAAAGCAAGGCAACATAATTAACTAGGGTTTTTTCACTCAAATGCACTAAGAATCTGAGAATATTGACAGCAATCGCACTAAAATCAACATTGAAACCTAAATAGAAAGCAAGAGAACATGATTTTTGTGGCATTACAATGAATGTTCTCAGATTCACAAACAAAAACAAAAACAAAAGTTTCGAACTCAACATTATGAAAAACAAAAGGTTCGAAAATGAAAGTTTCGAACTCAACATTCAAGTTGAAATGGAAATGAAAAACAAAAGTTTTGAAAATGAAAGTTTCGAACTCAACATTCAAGCTGAAATGGAAATGAAAAACAAAAGTTTCGAAAATGAAAGATTTTGCAAAAACTAGGGTTTAAGATACTTGAATCTTACTTGTTTTCACCATTTTTGGTTGTTCGGTTGTTTGAATGTTTGATGATCTAGTTTGTTTTTGGGAAATCTGAGACGAGATTGATGAAGGAAGACGAGATTGATGAAGGTAGACGAAATGTGAGGCGAAATTGATGAAGGTGAGAATGAAATCTGCGAGAGTGAGAAATTGCGGGATGAACTGTCAATGAAATCGTGAATAAGCGATTTTTGTTTTGTGTTTTGATTTGGTAAGGGTAGTTTCGTCATATTAATGGATTATGGGACTTACTGGTGAAAAGTTTTTGAACTAGGACTTAATGGATCATTATTTGCTAAAACGGGACTTACCTGTAAATCACCCTTTAAAAAATTATAAAAATAAAATTTAACTTATAAATATTAAGTATATCACAAGACAAAATATTAAATTATTTTTAAATAATTATAATAATTTTTTTTTAATTCATAAAATCCCGTACATAACACAAGTTATCACTAATATCTACTTATGCCTATTATAATCATGTAATAATAATAATAGAAGGTTGTAATTAGTGCCCATTGAGAATTTTAGGCTCCGTTTGGTAAGCCTCTCAAATTATAGTTCCACTAATTGATTTGAGCGTGGTGTTTATTTTGAGCTTTTAAATTATAATTCTACACCCACTTCACAAAACTCAATTCAAAACATAAGCATTACTTTTCAAAACTCATAACCAAACACATAATTCAAAACTCTTTTCAAAACTCAATTCAAATTAATATTTTAATTTTTCAAATATTTAAAATATTTAAATATTTAAAAAATATTTTAATTTTGTTAAGATTTTAAATATTTTAATATCCAAATATGTTACGATTTTTTTAATTTTTTGAATATTTTAATTTTTAAATATTACGATTTTATTTTTTTAAATTCTAAAATATTTTATAAAAATAAATTCAAACTCTATTTTATAAAAATATTTTTTAATTTTTTGTTTTATGTGTTTAGTTACGATTTGACTGTAGAGTTATTTTTAAATTTAAAATATTAAAATTTTAAATTATTTAAATTTTTTGAATATTTAAATTATTTAAATTTTTACGATTTAAATTTTTTGAATATTTATTTTAATTTTTACTTATTAAATTTTTTAGATTATTTAAATTATTTAAATATTTATGATTTAAAATTTTAATTTATATTTATTTTGAAAAAAAATTATTTCCTTTGTAGTATTTTCAATTAAAAAATTGATTAATGTTATTTTCTGTTAATAATAAATTTTTTTAATTGAATTTTAAAAAGAGTTTGGTTATGAATGTTGATCAGAATTTTCAATAGTGTGAAAGTAGTGTGCTTTGTTATGAGTTATGATCATTTGAATTAAGCTTTGAAAACTTTTTCCAAAACTTATAACCAAACAAATTTTCTTACTTCACATGTCAAATCAAACTTTCAAAACTCAATTCCACACTCAACTCAAAATTTAATTCAACACTCTATTTAAAAATCACAACCAAACAAATTTTCTACACTCAAATTATAATTTCAAAATACACAAACTCAAAATATAATTTATATTCTCAAATTATAATTAGAAAATCTTACTAAACGGAGCCTTAGTAACTTGTTTGTCAGATTTATATATTATATTCCTCAATTATTTATAAGAAAAATAAGAGAGCTTTGAAGATAGCAACCAAGTCAACTACTTGTGGAACATTTTCTTTTCCTTCCTAGTTTCTTGGTGGAAAAGAAAGCCATTTAATAGAAAAGTATGAGGATGAGGACTGAATTTTCTATAAAAGAAGTAAGAGTTATCTCTTTTTGTTTATCAATTAATTTATTTAAGTTATTTATGTTTCTTAAGTTATAAGTAGTAGTTGATAATCGTAAAATAAAAATTAAAAGTATTTTTTTATTTAGAAAAATTTATTTATAAATCTCATTTTGAGGAATGGTAATTTATTTAGTTTCAAAAATTTTCTTATAAATCATTTAGTCCCATTAATTTTGGAAAGGTATATTTAATATATTATTTGAAAATTAGATTTACGATTATATCATTATTTCTATTATATTTACTTTGTGTGTGCGTGCGCGCGCATGCGTTAGAAATGTAAGATACATAATCTATGATAATCAAATTTGGGATGAATTTTTATATGAGATTTGAAAACATTTCAAAAAGAGTACAAAAATGAATTAAAATATGGAATTCTTCAAATATTCTAAAAGGATATGAGATTCTTCAAATATTTCAAAATGAGTGCAAACACTCCTTTGTAAGATTAGGGCAAACACATAATTTCAAATTGTAACACTCAAACATAACTCTCTAAAAAAACTCCTTAGTATACTTTTTCCAAACGTAACACTCCAAAAACACTCCTAAGTGTAAGACACAAAAAAAACTTCTTAACGTATTTTTTTTTTTCAAACGTAACATCCAATGTAATACTTTAAAAAACAATGTGAGATTTTTCAAACCATTCCAAAAAGAGTAAAATAATTTCTTAGTAAGGTTTGTATAATTTCAAACTATGAATTTTACGTTTAGAAAAAATACACTAAGGAATTTTTTTAGTATTTTTGTGCGTTACATTGGAATGTTACGCTTGAGATTATATTGATTGGAGTATTATATTTGAAAAAAGTATACTAAAAAGTTTTTTTTATATGTAACGTTTTTTTTTTTCAAACCATTGGAGTGTTACATTTGAAAAAAGTATATTAAAGAATTTTTTTGTAGTATTACGTTGTTACGTTTGGAAAAAACCTATTAAGAAATTTTTTTATGTGTTACATTGGAGTGTTACATTTTTGTTCGTAATGTGAGATTTGTTCCAGAATGAGAAAAAATCTAAAACTTCTATAATGCAGATTGTCTAAAGGTATAATTTCACATTTAGAAAAACTCATTTTTAAACCTAAATAATTAAACCCAGGCGTATAAGTGACTACTATTTTGTGTAATTTTCACTTTAATGAGACTTTTAGGTGCATAAGAAAAAAGAAAAAATTAAACAATTCATAAGATCACATTTTGAGATTTATTAGCTTTACACCCTTTATTTACTTATCAAAAATTAACTTACTTAAGTTATTTATACTTTATAAACAATAAGTAGAAATTATATTAAACTCTCATAAAATTTTAAAAATAAAAAAATAAAAATAAATAACAATAAATTTCACCATACAGCCTCAACGTTTGCTTATAATAAAATTTAGGATAAATTATAAATATATTTTTTAAGATTTTCTTAAAATACGAATTGTTTTTTATAGTTTTGAAAATTACATCTTACCCTTTAAGTTTCTAATTGCATAATAAATGACCCTTTTATGAATAAATTATTAAGTCAATTAATAGTTTTTAATGATGTCAAAAATATATTTCAATTAACAATTTATGTAATTTTATTGTTATATAAGAGAATAGTTAACACTACAAGAAATGTCACTTTTAGCTACCAAATTATTGGTCGGCAAAAGGCATAATTTTAGTCGCTAAAACCATTTAGCAACCACAATTTTTCGTCGCTAAGGTTGTCACGGAAACCCTGTCGGTGATAGTATTGGCGACTAAAATTTTTTTGGTCGCCGAAAGTGTACACATTTGGCTACTAATGTTAGTTTAGTCGGCAAAAAGTATGCTTCCGCCACTAAAGTATTAGTCGCCGAATGAGGCTTTTTGGCTACTAACTTGTTGTGGTCGGGGAAGGTATCAGTTTTAGCTACTAAAAAATTGGTAGCCAAAAGTACACATTTGGCTACTAATCTTAATTTAGTCGGCAAAAGGTCTGTTTTGGCCACTAAAGTATTAGTAGCCAATAATTTATTTCTCTTATTCTCAAATTTTTTAGCTACTAAAAAATTGGTAGCCGAAAGTACACATTTGGCTACTAATCTTAATTTAGTCGGCAAAAGGTCTGTTTTGGCCACTAAAGTATTAGTAGCTAATAATTTATTTCTCTCATTCTCAAATTTTTTAGCTACTAAAAAATTGGTAGCCGAAAGTCCACATTTGGCTACTAATCTTAATTTAGTCGGCAAAAGGTTTGCTTTGGCCACTAAAGTATTAGTAGCCAATAGTTTATTTCTCTCATTCTCAAATTTTTTTGCTACTAAATATTTCATGGCAAAAACATTTTGGATTATGTTTTTGCTACTAAATTATTAGTAGCCAAAACTCTTGATTACCTATTTGGCTACCAAAACATTTGGTGGCCAAATAATTTTCTATTTTTTTTTTAAAAAAAAAAATTGTAAACAACCTGTATTCATTTATATTACAACCTGTACCCTGTATAAACAATATAATCCATCAACACTAAAATATATTATCAACCATTAAATCATTCAACAACGTGCACACATTTCAGTTCCAAGCATCCAAAAACGTCCAATTCTATATATAATACAAATTCCATACACTCCAAGTCTAATCCAACGTCAATAATAATTTTTGAAATGATTTTTTGGGTTGTTGTAGTTGACATTGTGTTCAGATCATGTTTGAAAGTAGGGGGATTTCAGCAGTGACACTAGGACTGTATTCAACATTACAAATCTACTATAGGAAAAATAAATTTCAGCTTCAATCATATCAAAGTACAGATATATGTTTTAGTTCCATAATAACTCTGGCATATCCAAAGGCAGTTGTGCAATGACAAGCTCAAAAATGGATCCGCCCTCTCGGTTTCACTAAGCGATCTCTCTAACTCAAAGATACTTGCTCCACGATAGCGCTCTGGGGCCCACTCCAAATATTTCTCATAAGCTTTCGGCAACGATCTATGTTACCAAGTTGCAGCTCTATCTCAATGTACTTCTTGAATATCTGTTTGTTAAAATGAGGGGTCAACAACATAATGTTACAAAATTCATCAAAACTTGCATAAGGTCAGGAAAAAAAATGTAAAACATTCTTTTTGCTTATAGACTCCAATACCTTGTTGTGTAGATCCCCGCTGCAAGAGCTGTCACTTCACCGACAACCACAACCAGCTTATTTTGATCAGTTAATATGGCATGCAAACCACCTGCAAAACACAAATAAATCCCCATCAAGCAAAGCTCTTTTAAAACAAATTTACATCAATAACCAAATGAAGCAGTCACAACAGAGTAGAATTTTTGGGCATTTCAATAGAGAATTTATTTATTTTGATCAAATTATCAACCAAAAGAATCTTCCCAAGTCTGCTTCATGTAACTAAACCGAATATGTCAACAACTACATCAATTTCAAATAATTCTTTTGGTGCTTCATTCATAGGACTCAACAAAGTTAAATTAGATCCAATAATTTAACCATACCTGCAAAGGACAGCATGTGGTTTGGTTAGGCGACACCTTTCACCATCAAGTGGGTCACAGGGACTTTTTATATCATGTGCCCATATTCTTAACTTCACTGTACAAGGTAACTCAAAGAATGTCAGACCAATGACACAGCAAGTTCAGATTGAATTCTACTAATAATTGGGAAAGAATCGCTCTCACCATGTGGAATACTAACTAACAGGAGCAGCACCTTGTCCGGAGTCTGATGCAGAAATCAAACGGGTTGGCTTTGACCCATTAACCATCCTTGCACAAATGGTAGCTCCCAACATGTCGGGTCCCTAGAATGTAGAAATTGATGATGTCTCATACCATGTGGCCAATACCATATTTTTTACAGGTAGAAAATAAATTGATGAACCTGCATCACATAATGCACATTAGCCATATGCACAGGAGAGAGAGAGAGAGAGAGAGAGAGAGAGAGAGAGAGTAAAAGCAAACCAAATAAGACTTCTTCCTAAACATTATTAGCAAGCTTAGTGAACTACATGAATCTAGATGTTCTTTAGCATTATGAAACAATCTATCGAGTACCTCCCAAATTCATAAACTCACTAATTCCATAAACAAAATTGAGAAGATTTGTATTCGAAAGAAAATCGCAAGCTGCTTCACTATCCAATCCAATTATGATAGACTATGAACAGAGATTTATGAAATTGATGAGAGGACCATGTGACAAGGGTTTGTTAAAAAAAAAAAAAAAAAGAAAGAAAAAGAAATTTGCAATGTATATACATATATAATTTAATAAGTAACCAAAAACTAAGAGGAAAATATGCATCTTTGCTAGGACACTAAAATAGAGTTGAGGCTGCAGAACTCCCACATATATTGATTTACTAGAAATTCTTAGTCAATATATCAAACAGCATTCTCAATCCATTAGAAAGAAATACACTCATATGTGACATCAAACGTAATAGAGAATATTGTGTGTATGGTTCTCTGATTTAAAATAAAAAAAAAAGGGCAAAACCATAAAAATGTATACATCTAGAAGTAAATGCACAAACCAAAGATTAAAGTTGACTAAAATAAGCATACCATTGTATCCTGCATTTTCTCAAACAATATTGATTTCACTGGTTCTTTTCCAATCCAATGACAAAGCTCAAGTGTCAATCCTTTAGATGAAGCACGAACATTTTGGTCTTGGTGAGCAAAGAGTTCAAGCAGCATCTTCAAAATTCTTTTAGGGGGTACTATCTTTGCCCCAAATTCACTAATTAGAAACAAAACAAAATATAGAATTCCCCAAAATCTACAAAACACAGAAAAATCAACATATTTAAAGAAGAAGAAGAATTCATAGTCAGGCCTAAATTTTCTAACAATATTCATATATATAAACATATTTACACAAACGGATTAAGTTCAAGCTACACATGCATGTACAATTTGGTTAAATACATTTACAAACACCTTTCAGTCAAGACTATCTGTTTATTAGGATGTTTAATTATTGGCAAGTCATGTTTATTAGGACGTTATAATGGCAAGTCATGTTTCATACTTCAAGAAACAGACCAATGAATTGTAGCTACTTGTTGAACAATGAACAATAATTTCCAATTAATTCAAGAAATAAATATTCCTCATTAGATTCCTAAGAAAAATAAAGGGCAACATTAAATCCACACTAATTTTTTATGGTTCACAGCACACTGTTTCATTATGGTGGGACCCACTGAAGTGAGAGGGGCTTGTTCATCAAGGAGAACTGTTAGATTTATCAAATTTATTTTTTAATCCCAACACTATTTAAATTTATTTTTTAATCCCAACATTATTTAAATTTATTCCCAACACTATTTAAATTTAAATTTATTTCCAACACTATTTAAAGATAAAATCGACATGAGATCTGAGAAAAAGGTATATATTTTCTTCTTTGCTATATATTTTTCTGGGATAGTATATGACCCCAATATGTGACATAGAACAAATAATTTTCGTAGCCGTTTAGTTGTGTTTTTGTTTTTAGTTTTTTTGAAAAGCAAAGACAATGAAAAATTCTAAAAATGGCCATCATTTTAATATTTATGATTATATATACATATGAATACTCGAATGTTCTCATTTTCTGTCATATGTTTTTCATTTTTGGAAAAACACCCAGAAATGTGAGATTACTCAACCAAAGAAAATATTCAAGTAATGATAACTTACCTGTATGGCAGAATTAGATTCTGGATTTGTCAAATCATCCAAAGCCTTCTGAGTGTCATTCTCATTTCTACAAAGGGCTTCTACAGCGAGATCTTTTGCAAACCAGCAAAATTCAATTCCTGTCAACTTGATTATTAATACATATACATTTCCAGGAAGATGAAGAACAAAGGGTGCTCAAGCAAGGAAGAGCTACATCAAAAAAATTGATGACCATCAACATCTTATTGCAGGAAAATTTATGAAGAAAGCAGCCCAAGCTAACACCCTACGTTATCCCTCCTCTAGGCCATCATTTGGAGTAGTTCTTGAATTTGGTATATAAAACCCAAGCTAAAAATGGAAGGCCATAAATTAAATTGAGTATTTATGCACGCACAATTATATCACAAAAACCTACTCTTTTTGTTTTGGCATGTAGTCCACCAGATACTAACCTCTCCCATGGGAAGCACTTCCAATGCATCTTTATACCTCTCCATTCTAATCAACTGTTTAGCATTTGCATGAAGCATTAAACCCATCATCACAGCCCTGTCAAATTACCATCAAAATTTGTTTCCATTAGAAATAAATGTGGTTTAAAGACTTTAGAAAGAGAACTGATCACGTACCTACAAAAGTATTTTAGTAATAAAACATATAAAAGATTCATTTATACACCATACCGCTGATCAGTCTCAGATCCCAATTGTACTGTTTCTCCACTCTGATTTTCCAGTTCTATGTTGTAGTCTTCAATTGGAATATCACATACAATAATTTCTCCACTAACACACCAGATGAGATGTTTTTTAATAAGCAGCAGTCGAGGCACACAACAGCAAGCACACAGCAGTAGCACACAGCATCAACATCACCAAAATTTAAAACCAATTAATTTGGCAAATTTATTCAAAATTAATTACTATACTCCAACTGAGTAACTAAAATGAGCATATGATCCACCATCCATTTCTTGAGTACACATAACACCAAATCATGTTCTCACTTTAAACACCACAACAATCCACATTCCATGAAATTGATTCAAGTCCTACAGTTAACAATAACTTAATTGTTCTTCAATTTCAGCCAAGTGTGCTACTGACTATGAGTTTGTCTTATTTTGCCACCACCCAAAAAAAAAAAAAAAAAAAAAAAAAAAAAAAAAAAAAGCTACGAAAAGAAAAAAGACAAAAAAGAAAAAAGAGATAAGGATATCCAATCAAAACATTCACCCAATCAAAACCTTCTTCATGTGAGTTAAGGAACAACTTCTCCAATGTATTAGCAGTAAGCTCTGCTTTTATTCTTTTAAAGGGAATTTAACAGTAAATACATATTTACAGACTTGTATCCTAATTAGTTTTATGAAAGAATTGAACATGGGCCATAAGGGTTTAGCACTTTTATACCTACAATACCTGTTATATTTAAAGAAAGAATTGAATTAACCAACCAGATCAATAATATTATAGCTAATAGGTAAATTTGCCACAGGTAAATGTATCAGAGGGAAAAAAATAATAATAACGATGAATGATATTCCAAGATGTGAATTGGCTAGTTATTAAATTAGAAATGTTCCAAGTCCAACACCCTATACACCTGACACATAAACTATAGACATGAAAAGGTAGATATATACGTGACGCAAACAAATTTTATGTGGCATATAGCACACACATAATGATGCTGATGCACAGAAATATTTATGTACAGATCTACATATTTTATACCATCGACGGAACACTTTAAAGCTAGTCCACTGATGTTTAGTGTGCTTAGAGCAAGATAACAATTTAGGTGCCAAAAATTTGCATGATTATTAGGTAATTAAGGAAGGTTGTAATCCATATTAGCGATTCAATACCTATTTCCCATCAACTAAAATGCAGGTGTAGACACCACTTGAGAGGAAGGATAACATAGGTCTTATAAAGAGAGATCATTTTTGCCTATTTTTGCTTTTTCCAATTTCCTTTATAACATTGTTTTTAAGTTGGAAAACGATCAATCAATAATTTTTTAAAATGAAACCCATTTCAGAATTTTTGAAGGATGAGTAATGATTATACATGTATAGACAACAATAGTTGCCCAATCAAGAGAATCCACACCATTTTTCACACCAAAGTAATAAAGCAACTGTGGCAAAATCTGGAATGACCAAATCCAAACATAAACCAAAGGTTTCAATGGAAGATCATATTTCAAATAAATTGGCACATACATGGTGGTACAGATTAAATTGAAAGACTGCAGCAATGACACAAAAATAAAAAATTAATTGGAAATAAATATGCATATATTCAGTCTGCAAGTGCATTGCAGAAGAGCATGTAAATATGACAGAAGACATGAACACCTAAACATTTAAAGGCATACATAAGCATGAGTGAGAGATGCATAGGACAGTATGGACAATCTCTATTGTTATTATTATTTTTAAAAAGGCCAAAATAATATACAAAAGTAAATTATCCTGATGAGGTGAAATCAGCCATGCATGAAATAGAAATCGAACCCAATAGATACTGATTAGAGAGATACAAACCAGAAATCGAGATGCAGAAATCGAACTTTGAATGAACACATTTGCTATGAATTTGTTAGGTTTGAATGAACACATTTGCTACAGAATAAAACCCATTTGCTATGAAAAGACATATGCACATACTAAGTTTCCAATTTTAAAAAGACATGAACCCAATAGATACTTTTCCATTACAAATAGTTTTCCATTTTAAAATCAAACAGAGGAGAGAGGGAAATCGTAAAAAATAGAGCAGGGAAAATAGAGCAAGAAAACCAAATCCTTACTGTCAACTTTTCTTCTGTTGTCTGTCCAAACCGAGACATCCTCATCAATAGTGTGGTCTTGGGAACTTGTGGAGCAAGGATTGAAAATGTTTGTATAGTCTTCAAGTACAGAAGGCAAATGGCCATTTTCATCCTCGTGAGTTACAGGGGCAATTTTCAGAATAGTGCACAGTTTAGCAAACAATTCACTTATCCTCAGAACATCATGGCCATGGATATTGCTCTCGCTTGCATCATCTGAAAGATTGAAACTTGGCCAGTTAATGGAACATTAAATTACTGTTTACCTTGTGAAACATCAGATACAATTAATTAGCAGCAATTTCAATTCTCCAAAGATGACAGAAACTATATTGGCAAATACCCTGGTTTTCCATGTCACTGAGAGAACCAATCATGAAGGCATTTTCCAATCAATATACTACTTAAAACAGATCATCTTTGGAGCATGAGAGGTAAGTATGTAAGAGTGACTTGCCTTGGTGAGAAATCTTCATATCAATAGGCAAAGAACCGCTTTTTAAATCTGAAATAGCTCTGAGTAAGTTGGTCACCTTTTTCATAAGGCCAATTTCCTTCATCGGATGGTCGACATCAAGTATGTGGGGAAAACCAAACGCAGTAACACACTGAACTCATCCATGCTAGAAGGTAGTGAGGAAATGAATTTTGAATAAATGAATGTAAAATCTGCACCAAGGAAAAAATAGGAGTGGAAAATCAATAAATGTAAGGAAATAGGTTGGCGGTATAGTTTAAATTAGTGAAAATTTGTTCATTCAAGAGACAGACCATTAAGTGAGTTGTGGGCAACAACAGGTTTCTGAGAAGTAGAAATCAAATCGATCACCTCTCGAAAGCCACGAACACGGTTATTTTGTTCATCTTCCAAATTTTGAAGCTCCCTCTATCAATTAAATAAAACTATGATTACATAGACCAATTGAAGGTCGAGCATGCATTATCACCAATGATTATGGTTTGCTGTATACCTCAAAAGTTTCCTTTTCATTTATATCCACACGGAGTTTACTGAATTTGAAATTCTGGAAAATGGGTAGACAAAAACATGCTGCCAACCTGAAATTAATGGCATTAGGCATCTCTTTAGAAAGTGATTCATTAATTACTTAGCTCTCAATCTTATCCCAAAAACAAAAGATTACCGAGCTCAACTATGCCCTTATTATTGAGTTACGCAGCCTCCAACATAAGTAAGAGTGAATTTTGCATACAATTGAAATTTGTCAAAATGAGCTAATTAAGAAACATTCAAATTCCCAGAAGCATTTGGAATGATATAGACAGATATATAAGTAAAGTGAAGTGTATTGAACTACAAATTGATAAATAAAATTGAACAAAAAGGTATGAGAGAGAGAGAGAGAGAGAGAGATTTATTGACCTGATCTCAAAATGGTGTCCAAAACCTTGAAAAATCTTGGGAAAGCAACTCCAAAACCCCAAATTTGCATTAAACATTTCTAAAAAGAACATATTACATGCATGATCAAAACACAAAGTATGCAATTCTAACACAGGAAAAGAACATAATAATTAAATTAAAATTAAAAATAGTAGATGTATTCAACTCCCACATTTCACAATTTCAAGTAAACCCTAATTACTTACTTCAGAGAGAAGGTGATTCTTGAGAAGAAGTTTGGGCACTTCAGGAGGTAGAACCACATGTCTGCAAAATCAACAAATCAATAACCAAATAAGCGAATGCGTGTTCAGAGAGAGAGAGAGAGAGAGAGAGAGGGAGAGGGAGAGGGAAAACTACTGTGGTAGCGCCGACGCCGGCAAGGCGAGAACTACTGTGGCTTGGGCTATGTGATCGGAACACCAGATCTGAACTACTGTGGCATGGGCTATCAGATCAAGCCCAAGATCGAATTTGTTTGTGAAGCACAGTAGATAGATAGAGAGAGAGAGAGAGAGAGAGAGAGAGAGACAGAGAGGGAGAGGGAGAGGGAGTTGAGGATAATGTTAGGGTAGAGGCAGGCGTGTTTGGTAGACGTGGGAGAGAGAGAGCATAGTGTGTTTGAGCAGGAAAAAAATTACCCTCAACCGTTGGATATTGATTGAGATTGATCTAAACCATTCAAATGAAATGTATGTATGATACATTTTATATATTTTCAAAAACTATTCTGTCTTATTATATAGATATATATATATATATATAATAAGAAAGAAAAGAAAGAAAGAAAATTAAAAAAAAAAAGAAGGAAAAAATTAATACTAAAAAATATTTTAATGAAAAATATTTTGTAGAAGCAGGGGTAATATATATTTTAATGAAAAATATTTTTCACTAAAATAAAAGTTAATTTTCTGTAGTCAATGAAAAATATTTTTCTGCGGCCTTTTTTTTTATTACTAAATATCATGAACTAATTTTTTGTGGTAGAGGAAAAGGAGCGACAGTAGTAGTGAAGGTGGTGTATAAGAGATGATGGTGGTGGTGGTGGTGGTAGTAGAGTGGTAGCGATAGTAGTAGTAATGGTAGTCGTAAAGGTGAAGTAGCGACAGTAGAAGTAATAGTGGTGGTGGAATGGTGTTTGCAGTAGTGGTGAAGGTGGTAGAGGAGATGAGTGGTGAGAGAGAGTGATAGACAGAAAAGAAACATAGAGAGAAGAGAGCTGGACGAGAGAGACAGAGAGAGATAGCGAGAAGAGAAAGCAAGAGGACAGAGAGAAAGATAGAGAGGAGAGATGAGCGAGAGAGACAGAGAGAGATAGAGAGAAGAGAGATGAGCAAGAGAGACATAAAGAGAAGAGAGATGAACGAGAGAGATAGAGAGAAAGATAGAGAGAAGAGTGAGCAATGTGAACACAATGGGGGAGAGAAATAAACAGACAGATAGACACATAGAAAGAAAGAGAGAGAGAGAGAGAAGAGTGAGAGACAGACAAACAGAAAGAGAGAGAGAGAAAGAAAGAGAGAAGAGTGATAAGTGAGAGAGAGATAAAGAGAGAAAGAGATATAGAGAGAGAGACAGAGAGAGAGAAAGAGATGTGAAAAATAGATCAGGCTTGTTAAATTAATATTTTTTAATTTTATTTATTGTTTATACTTTTTACTTTATTGGAGTTTTATGACTCAGTTTATGAAAAAAATTACAAAATTTAGAAATAGAGAGACAGAGATAAAGACAAAGACAGAGTAGAAAAGAGAAAGAGATAGAGACAGAGACAAAAAGAAACAAGATATGAGTAAGAGATAGACAAAGAAAGAGAAAGAGAGCGAAAAGAGATGATCGAGAGAAAGACATAGAAAGAGATAGAGAGAGATGAGAGAGAGAAAGAAAGAAAAAAGAGAGAGATAGAGTGAGAGAGAAAGAGATAGAGAGTGAGAGACAGAAAAAGAGACAGAGAGCGAAAAGAGATGATCAAGAGAAAGACATAGAAAAAGAGAGAGATAAAGAGAGAAGAAGAGAGAGAGAGCGAGAGAAGAGAAATGAGCAAGAGAGATAGAGAAAGGAGAGAAGAGATAGATGTGTGAGAGACACAGAGAGAGAGAGAGACAGACAGACAGATAGATAGACAAACAAATAGACAGATAGACAGATAGATGAGTGAAGGCCTTGAATGCCCAGCTCCCTGCTTTGCTCGCCACTTCCATCTCCAGTCTCTCTGTGTTTCTCTCTTAATATACAAAATAAAGAAAATACAACCCTAGAGAGGGAGAGACAGAAAAACTAAAATCTGAAATCTGAAGCCAATGAAAATATTGTAATTAAATCCGAAGCCAATGAAAATACTGTTTCCCTCCCAAGTTTCCCTCCGAAGTCTGAAGCATAATTTTTAAATTTTGTAATTATAATCGCCGACTAAAATTTAGTCGGTAAAAAATATATTAAAAGTAACAAAAAAAATTCATTATTTAAAATTTTTTTTAAATAAAAGTAACAAATATATTAAAATGATATTTAAATAAAAATATAAGTAATAAAATTATAAATTAAAAATATTAAATTATCTTAAATATTTATCCTAATATTTTTTTTACTGAATCAGCTCAACCTGTTAATATATATATATATAAAGAAGGAAAAATTTTTAAAACAAAATTCTGAGTCAGCTCAACCTGTTAATTAAAATTTTTTGATGTAATATTTTATTTAATTTCATTATTTAAATTTTGCCACAAAATATTTAAATTTTGTTGATGTTTTATTTTATTTAATTTCATTATTTAATTATTAATATTTTTTAAAATAAATTTATTTCAAATTTTAATTAAAAATAACATATATTTTTATTGATATTTTATTTATTTAATTTTAAAAAATAGATTTATTTAATTGTGTAAAAAATAAAATAAAATAAAAGAAAATCAACTTTTGGCAACTAAATGTTTAGTCGCCAAAGACAAAAATTAATTTTTTATTAAAACATTTGCCGACCAACGGATTTGGTAGCCAAATGTATACCTACAGTGACTAAAATAATGTTTGTCGCTGAAAATCATGTTTTCCCGACTAAATGTTTAGTTGCCAAAGACAAAAATTAATTTTTTATTAAAACATTTGCCGACCAACGGATTTGGTAGCCAAATGTATACCTACAACGACTAAAATAATGTTTGTCGCTGAAAATCATGTTTTCCCGACTAAATGTTTGTCGCCAAAGACAAAAAGTAATTTTTTATTAAAAAATTTGCCGACCAACGGATTTGGTAGCCAAATGCATACCTACGGCGACTAAAAAAAAATTTTGTCGCCAATTTTGGCCATTTTTTCCGACTAAATTTATTTTAGTCGCTAATTGTGATATTTTTAGCTACTAAATTTTTTTTAGTCGACAATAATCAATATTCCCCGACTAAAAATAATTAGTAGCTAAAAATTTGACTTTTGCCGACTAAATTTATTTTTGGTAGCTAAATCCGTAACTTTTGGCGACTAAATTTGTTTTAGTCGCCAAAAGTGGTCACTGTAGGTGTATTTTCCTGTAGTGTAAGAATTTTATTTTTTCTATTAATTATGTTAAATAAATTTTTTTGATAAAGATATATTTATAACAAAGTCCCTTTTTTAACAAGGGTGAATTACATATTAATGGGAAGACAAAAAAAATTATTTATAACAAAGTGATAAATATTATATATATAAATAATTAAAATCATAAATTATTTTACTTTTTATAAATATTTTTTTATCTTCTCACTTATGTATAATTCCCCCTTTTAACAATCCAACAATCAATGTGTTTTCTTTCAAAAACACGTGTAACCTAATGGTTGAAAACAAATTTTAAAAAGAATTATAAAGTTGTACTATGTAGATTTTTGTTTAAAAAGAATTATAAATTTGTACTATGTAGATTTTTGTTTGGAAAGGATTAAGTGGCTAAATTAGTACAAAAAAATAAAATAGATTAATTTAATTAATAAAATAAAATATCATATCTAAATCATAATCGTTTCACTTTTCTCTCATAATTATCATATCCAAACTACAAGACCAAAAAATTCTTCTCATTCAAAACTAATTTAGTCATCCAAATTAATCAAAAATTTAAATTAAATTAACTCATTCCAAACAAAAGCTCAATTAATTTCTGTTGTACTTAACCAATCTTTGTGATTAGTGAATAATGTTGGAAAATTTACAAAGGTAGTGGTGAATTGAAATAGACTCTATTTGAATGAAATGATGCGACCTTCCATTTGAATGAAATGGTACAACCCTTTCATAGTGTCACTTCATTTTAAAAGGATGTGACCCAACGGTCATCTTCTTCTTCATGCATTTTCTATTCGAACCGAATAGGTGCTTACAAAGCTTATATAAAGGTAGCTCCCATTCAAATTTCTTCATTCTAAATTCTTCAAGTTCAAGCATTCTTCTTATATTCTTCATCTGTGTGGCTCTGAATTTTGTGAGTGCAAAATATATTTTTGTTTCGTTGTACAATCAAAGAGTGTGCTCTTTTCATTTGTGGTGGTTGTTGTTTCCTAGATACAGGACATCCATTGTTCTCAAGCACCATTGGAGAGGGCGAAGTTCTGTCTTAAAAGTACAGTGTTTAAACACCTGTACGGGAAAGAAATAAACATTCTCGTATAATCCTGTTGATCAAGTCTACGCTCCTCTGTACGTCGTCGCTTTATCACCTAAAAACATAAACGTGAGCTAGCCGGCGGATGTGTGCCGGAAACCTCTCCGATGCCTAAGTCAGCAAGCTAGACAAATAGATAAAAGCTCTGTGTATTCAGAAAACACAGTTGAGTTACCTCTCCATAGGTGATGTTGTGAGCTTTTATAGGTTCCACGTAGCACAATCCTAGTAGGACTCTTACTCCTCCATTCAGAGTCCTCCTAAGAATCACACTCCTGAAGGATAATGCTTATCCTTCAACACCCCCCTCACTGCTTAAACCAAGTGAGATGGTTTTACCTCGGTTGAATGTCGATACAGTCGAACTAACATGACCATGCTTAAGCCGCAGAGTAGACCGAGCTCCACACCTCGGTTCTTCCTTTCACTGCGTGTACCTTGGTTTGACACACTCCAACTTGGTACCTCAATTGGGTCCTTTGAGACCAGACTAATCGAAGTAAGCTTCTACTGCGCTATCCAGAGCAAGGTCCACCATAAGAAGCCATCATACCTCGGCTCCAAACACTACGACCGAGCTAACTATGGCGTGCTACAACCGCGCTAACCGTCTTTATACTTGGACCGAGCTACCACTCTTCACTCCGACCGTGGTGACCGTCTTTACACTTGGACCGAGCTACCACTCTTCACGCCGACCGTGGTGACCGTCTTTATACTTGGGCCGAGCTAACACTCTCCACTCCGATCGTGGTGACCGTCTTTACACTTGGACCAAACTAATACTTGGACCGCAGCAAACTTGCTAAGCCCTTTCTACCGCGGCCCACATCTGTTTAGTCCTTAGACCGAAGTACATCTATTCTTACCGCGGTTCGTCGCACAGCCCAATTCTCAAAGAAGTCACCTCCTTAGCTCGGCCCAATTTAGATATAAATTACCTTCTCAATTGCCCATTAATTCCATCTGTGCAACATGATTGGGATTACCTGTTACCAGCCGAGCTAAAAACTTTTGCCTTTCAACCAGGCTAGAATGCCGCCGAGCTACCGATTGGTTCGGTCAAAAAACGTCTCTTCAGTTACGCTGTTATCTGAATCGTTTGTTTTTCCTTCTGAGCCTCCGTTTTTCTAGACGCAGTGCCTGCGAATCTCGCGCTTTGCGTCTTGCTTCCATCTTGATTCCTTCATTCTTGGTGGTATCTCCTCAAATCTTGAATAGTTATCACACTTATTGGATTTGTGAACAAACTTACCTTCAATTAACCGAGCTAGCGGCGCATTAGGTTTGCGCAATACCGCGCTAGAAAGCCTCAACCATCGACCGAGCTATATCTTGGAGCTAAACCAGCTAGAAATTTCTGCAAGAAGGGGAGGACAAGGATGCTGCTCCTAAAGACAATGCCCAGCCTGGTTGCCAATCCATCTCTCCAACTCCAGTGGTCTCCATCTCACCTTTGCTTGCTGTGTCTGATGCGGTGCTTTCGACCGAGCTCAACCAAAGTGTGCTTGCGACAACTGAGCTCCCTACTAAAACCGGGCTTCGAGTTGATCTGGATGCGGATCTTGACGACCTTTTTGCTTGATCCTACTTTTTCTTCTTTTTATCTTGAAAAGAATGTGTAGCAAGACTCTGACCCCTCATACATAATGCACTTTGGAATGAAATCTTCAGTTCTCTTAACTGCTTGTTCGGCTTGCTCCATGCTTGCATTTATTTTCCATTTATGTTTTGAATGAAGTATGACATTCTCTGGCCGAGATACTCATCTCGGACTTAACCTTGCAATCTATCTTGTCATACCTGCCAACCACTCTTCAGCCTTGATCCTTATCTCGGCTGAAGAGTACCAAGTGTTGGTTTTTCCAGCCAACCATTCTTCAGCCTAGATCCTTATCTCGGCTGAGGAGAAGTAAGTGTTGGTTTTTCCAGCCAACCACTCTTTAGCCTAGATCCTTATCTCGGCTAAAGGGTGCAAAAAAGTTTTTTGTTTGGTCACACCTGCCAACCACCTTTAGCCTAGGTCCTTCCCTCGGCTTACAGGGTGCAAAAGAGTTTTGTTGGTCAAACCTGCCAACCATCTTTAGCCTTGGTCCTTACCTCGGCTTAAAGGGTGCAAAAAAGTTTTTGTTAGTCAAACCTGCCAACCACCTTTAGCCTAGGTCCTTACCTCGGTTTAAAGGGTGCAAAAGAGTTTTGTTGGTCAAACCTGCCAACCACCTTTAGTCTAGGTCCTTACCTCGGCTAGAAGAGATCCAGACAGACGCACCAAACAAGATCCAGACAGACGGAGTTGCCCAGATCGTCCAACCTACGAACCGTGCTAGAAGAGAAGGCACGATGGAAGGAGAACGCCGGGGCACACGATCCACACAGAGTTTCTGCCTTATAGCGGTTGGCTCCTCGGACGCATGGAAACGTTGAGGTTGGAATGCCAATACCGCGCCTTGCCTACGAATCGACGGACAAGGCATTAGCGAAAGCGAACCCGCTGCCGTTAGATTACAGCGATCAGCAGCGCCCTACCATCAGGTTTCCTTCAGCCCAGATTCACTATATATGAGGGAAAGACGGACCCCTACTCACACTTAAGCCACTTTCGCCAGGTCATGGCTGTATACCGGCGAAACGAGGCTTTGATGTGCATTCTCTTCCCATCTAGTCTTGGCGACCTAGGCTTGACTTGGTTCGAAAAACTTCCAGAAGGCAGCATAGCCTCCTGGGCGCAGTTGGCAGAAGCGTTCGTGACAAGGTTTAGAACGAACACCAAAACACCGGTGGAGATCGATCAGCTACTCTCCATCGACATGGGCGACAAGGAGACGTTGAGGTCCTACAACAGCCATTATTGGGAGACCTTCAACCAGATAGGAGATTGCCCCACAAATCTCGCAATCGCACAATACAATAGCGGACTTCCAGTTGGAAATAGGTTGAGGGACTCAATTACCATGACGCCACCCCTCACGATGGAAGCCTTGATGGAAAGAGTACACCAGCATATTCGCGTGGAGGAAGATGGCGCCCGCACTAAAACAAAATCTGGCACAACCGCAATACCAGATAAAATGACTACGGCAAAGGTCAACACGGTAGAACGTCTAAGCAGAAACGGAAAAGGCAGGTGGGACAACGGAGAGGACCAAGGCAAAAGAAGGTTGAGATTCCACACTGCCATGACCACGGTGTTCAAAAAACCAATCTACCGAATTCTCAGCGAGATACGCGATGAACCTTTCGTCCAATGGCCTGCTAAGCTGGGAGAAGCGCAAAAAGACTACGACGAGAGATCGCGGTGCACCTTCCATGATGAACAGGGGCACCGCACTGAAAATTGCACACCATTAAAGCAGCATTTGGAGGAGTTAGTGGCAGCTGGGCACTTGGACCAATACATAAAAGGAAGAACTTGAGAGCAAGGAGCTGTTCGCAGATATTAGCGAGACAGCTGAACAGAAGGCAATGGAAGACTTGGTACAGGAAATGATAGATGTAAAGAACCCAGAAAAGGCAAGCTAGGGCCCAATTGGGAAGGACCATACAAAGTGGTTGGTTTAGCTGAAAAAGGGCATATCACTTGGAGGATGGAACCAACGAGGCTAACCCCAGGCCATGGAACACTGCCAATCTCAAGCTATTTTTTCGATAGGGTACTTGTAATTTACATTTTCCTCAATAAAACAAGTAGTTCCCTTTTCAGCATAGAATATTTTCTTCTGTAAAAGTTGTTTTAGTGAGCTAGGGGCATTGAAAGCAGAGTTGACTGGAAAAATCAACACTTAAATCTCCTAAACTGACATAAGGATCAAGGCTGCAAGAAGTTGGCAGGTTTGACCAACAAAAACTTTTTTGCACCCTTTAAGCCGAGGTAAGGACCTAGGCTAAAGGTGGTTGGCAGGTTTGACCAACAAAACTCTTTTGCACCCTTTAAGCCGAGGTAAGGACCTAGGCTAAAGGTGGTTGGCAGGTGTGACCAACAAAACTCTTTTGCACCCTTTAAGCCGAGGTAAGGACCTAGGCTAAAGGTGGTTGGTAGGTGTGACCAACAAAACTCTTTTGCACCCTTTAAGCCGAGGTAAGGACCTAGACTAAAGGTGGTTGGCAGGTTTGACCAACAAAACTCTTTTGCACCCTTTAAACCGAGGTAAGGACCTAGGCTAAAGGTGGTTAGCAGGTTTGACCAACAAAAACTTTTTTGCACCCTTTAAGCCGAGGTAAGGACCAAGGCTAAAGGTGGTTGGCAGGTTTGACCAACAAAACTCTTTTGCACCCTGTAAGCCGAGGTAAGGACCTAGGCTAAAGGTGGTTGGCAGGTGTGACCAAACAAAAAACTTTTTTGCACCCTTTAGCCGAGATAAGGATCTAGGCTAAAGAGTGGTTGGCTGGAAAAACCAACACTTACTTCTCCTTAGCCGAGATAAGGATCTAGGCTGAAGAATGGTTGGCTGGAAAAACCAACACTTGGTACTCTTCAGCCGAGATAAGGACCAAGGCTGAAGAGTGGTTGGCAGGTATGACAAGATAGATTGCAAGGTTAAGTCCGAGATGAGTATCTCGGCCAGAGAATGTCATACTTCATTCAAAACATAAGTGGAAAATAAATGCAAGCATGGAGCAAGCCAAACAAGCAGTTAAGAGAACTGAAGATTTCATTCCAAAGTGCATTACAGAAGGAGGGGCCGTAGCCCGGTTACACATTCTTTTCAAGATAAAAAGAAGAAAAAGTAGGATCAAGCAAAAAGGTCGTCAAGATCCGCATCCAGATCAACTCGAAGCCCGACTTTAGTAGGGAGCTCGATTGTCGCAAGCACACTTTGGTTGAGCTCGGTCGAAAGCATCGCATCAGACACAGCAAGCAAAGGTGAGATGGAGACCACTGGAGTTGGAGAGATCGATTGGCAACCAGGCTGGGCATTGTCTTTAGGAGCAGCATCCTTGTCCTCCCCTTCTTGCAGAAATTTCTAGCTGGTTTAGCTCCAAGATATAGCTCGGTCGATGGTTGAGGCTTTCTAGCGCGGTATTGCGCAAACCTAATGCAGTTCGCTAGCTCGGTTAATTGAAGCAGAAGTTTGTTCGCAAATCCAATAAGTGTGATAACTATTCAGAAGATTTGAGTGAGATACCAGTCAAGAATGAAGGAACTGAAGATGGAAGCAGTATCAGCAAAAGCGCGAGATTCGCAGGCACTGCGTCTAGAAAAACGGAGGCTCAGAAGGAAAAACAAACGATTCAGATAACAGCGTAACTGAAGAGACGTTTTTTGACCGAACCAATCGGTAGCTCGGCGGCATTCTAGCCTGGTTGAAAGGCAAAAGTTTTTAGCTCGGTATTAATGTAATCCCAATCATGTTGCACAGATGGAATTAAGGGGCAATTGAGAAGGTAATTTATATCTAAATTGGGCCGAGCTAAGGAGGTGACTTCTTTGAGAATTGGGCTGTGCGATGAACCGCGGTAAGAATAGATGTACTTCGGTCTAAGGACTAAACAGATGTGGGCCGCGGTAGAAAGGGCTTAGCAAGTTTGCTGCGGTCCAAGTATTAGTTTGGTCCAAGTGTAAAGACGATCACCACGGTCGGAGTGGAGAGTGGTAGCTCGGCCCAAGTATAAAGACGGTCACCACGGTCGGAGTGAAGAGTGGTAGCTCGGTCCAAGTGTAAAGACGGTCACCACGGTCGGAGTGAAGAGTGGTAGCTCGGTCCAAGTATAAAGACGGTTAGCGCGGTCGTAGCACGCCATAGTTAGCTCGGTCGTAGTGTTTGGAGCCGAGGTATGATGGCTTCTCATGGTGGACCTTGCTCTAGATAGCGCAGTAGAAGCTTACTTCGGTTAGTCTGGTCTCAAAGGACCCAATTGAGGTACCAAGTTGGAGTGTGTCAAACCAAGGTACACGCAGTGAAAGGAAGAACCGAGGTGTGGAGCTCGGTCTACTCTGCGACTTAAGTATGGTCATGTTAGTTCGACTGTATCGACATTCAACCGAGGTAAAACCATCTCACTTGGTTTAAGCAGTGAGGGGGGTGTTGAAGGATAAGCATTATCCTTCAGGAGTGTGATTCCTAGGAGGACTCTGAATGGAGGAGTAAGAGTCCTACTAGGATTGTGCTACGTGGAACCTATAAAAGCTCACAACATCACCTATGGAGAGGTAACTCAACTGTGTTTTCTGAATACACAGAGCTTTTATCTATTTGTCTAGCTTGCTGACTTAGGCATCGGAGAGGTTTCCGGCACACACCCGCCGGCTAGCTCACGTTTATGTTTTCAGGTGATAAAGCGACGACGTACAGAGGAGCGTAGACTTGATCAACAGGATTATACGAGAAGGTTTATTTCTTTCCCGTACAACACCGATCTCAACCACAAACTTATTCATAAACCATCTACAGAAATACTGTAAGGTTTAATTTTGTTGTTTACTTTATTTATTTTATTTGCTTTAATTAATTATTGCTGAAATTATCTCCAACAATTTTGAGACAGAATTTCAATACTATTTTTTGTATTACAATATTAATTTTTAAGTCAAAATTAAGTTTTAGCAAATTTGTTTTCTTATGTACAATGTATTAGAGCTCTGGGTTTGTACTGTTTGGTTTATTTATTACCCATTTGTTTACTAATATTTACCCAAATTTGTATTTGAGTACTCTTTTTGGGTTAAATTTTAGTTTTAAATTTAGAGAATCCTACAATATTTATTTCTGGGTTTACTATTTTTTTTCTTGGATTTTGTTTACATTAAAACTCCGGTTTGGTGTTCTATATTGTACAATTATATATATATATATATATATGTTGGAACAATCTTCTGTATAAAATAAATAACTTGAAACTAAATCACACAAATAAAAATAAATTACTTACAGAATTTATTTACCAAAATGAATAAGTACAAAAAAGATCAAGTCGAGTGTGTGACACTCTGTCCTTAAGACAGATTCGCCCCACTTCGGTGCTTACAGATAAATAGCGTCTATTTCCTAGGATACAATGATCTACACAGATTGTAGTAGCACTCCAAATAAACTGTACGGTGAACTAGAACCTATGTTTTATACTCTTTGAAATTAATGTCTAAAACTAATATGAAGAGAATTAATGCAAAAGAGAAAAACTAGAACGAAAGCAAGAGAATTTCGATTTTTGTAGGATGATCCAACTACTGGAGAAGTCCTGGTATTTATAGACGGATTGGTGACCTTTAGAAAAGGCTGAACAGGTACAATATTGAACTAAACAGGTGCATAAAGAAATTCAAATATGTTTGAAATAGTTTGAATCTGTTTGGAGAAAACCCAATCTGTTTGGTGCAAACTGTCAATCTGTTTGAACCTGCTAGACAGGAGGATGCACTGTTTTGGACAATAAAATTGAATTCAAATTTGGCGCAAAATTTGAATTAATTTTGTTTAGAAAAAAATAATTTTCCTGTAAGAATTTTTGGGAAAAATTCAAATAAATTTTGTCGAAAAAATTAATATTAGAACCAACTTGACCCACACCTGCGTTCGGTACGGCTGGCCGATTGGTCAGATGGACGGTGGCATGCGCGCGTGTGTGGTGGTTTGAGCCAAAGCCCACTTTGTCCATAACTTATCCCGTCTACAAACTTAGGGTGCCCCTTGAGGCCCAACCCAAGTTTGTCCACCTAGAAATTATATACATATACATGCTCTCTTAAAGTTTCAATGTGAGACAAACATTTCAAGGAAACCCACAATTCACTTCTTTAATTGTCTATTCTACGAACCTCGAAAATGACTTCAACTTCTCATTCACTCATAAATGGTTTTGACGAACCGTTTGCACAGTGTGACTTGCTATGCGGCAAGGAACACGTCACCTTTTTTAACGCATCCCAAAAGACGTGTGAGACCCACTCAAATTTGGGCTTAAAGTTGACCCAAAATAAGCCTATAAAAAACCACAATTCCAACAATATATATATATATTTGAAATTTCCTTTACCATATTAGTATTGTTGTGGGACTCCATTTTCTTTCAGTATAATTGTTATACATGTGGCCTTTCAATGCTGTTAAGACAATATTGTTTTAATTGTAATAGTGTTTCAATGTAATTCTGTTCTTCTGTATTTTGGTTCTAGTGTTAATTTTCCAGAATACTATTTTTTGGAAACGGTTGACGCTGATAAGATTTTCAACATAAATCAAAAAAATTTATTGAATTTATTTGATTGTTGTTTGGTGGACATTTTTAATTTGGAAAAAAAAAATTTGTTTACTCGAATTCTCTTTGCAATAGAACTCTGTTTTGTTGTCCTAATAATTTGTAGTATATTAGATTATTTGGACACCTATTTTTCACATTGTTTTATTATTATGGTATAGTGAAGTTTACTATATATATATATATATAAGTTTATTTTTATAGTTATATATATATATATATAGTGGAATCTGTTGTTTAACATAACTTATTTTTTTTTAATCAAAAATGGCTACAGAAAGTCATGTTACATCGAGAAATACTACCCCTACACCCGTTGTGTCTACACTGGTGGCTTCCATTCCGACGGTTGTTGTGAGGCCCTTGACTTTTGTAATCCTTATTAGGTCCCTAAATTTTGAATTATTATAATAAAGCCCTTAGTTCGTCGATTATTTGCAAATTAAGCCCGAGAACTAAAAACGCATCACGGGCAAATCCATACAAACCCTGATCAATCCTGGAAGTTTAGAAATCACTTCGAACACTCTAATATTAATTACTTAACTCTCAAATTTTAGATTAATCGCTCTAAACCTTAACTTTCGATTTTCACAGTCATCGTTCAGTTATTTACCCTTAAATTCAAAGCAAGATAATACAAACTGAATTATTTTATATAGATACTTTAATTGAACCCAAGCCCTCACATTTTTATTAAATCACAAATTGACCCCAACCAAGTACTATTATATATTTATATATACACACTTGTACCCAAAAATCTTTTTTAATAATATATTTTATAATTTCCAAGATTTGTACAATATATATATACATAACATGTCCATCAATTCACCATCACATGGCTAGCTATCATACCCCCCCTAGACCGTAATCATTGTACTTTAAAATCTCTTGAAATCTTAGAGCGATAATAACTTTGGTACCTATAAAGATTTGCTATATATATGTGTGTACTTCTAACTAGAAGATATTTACATTAGTCCTAGACCTAACTAGATCATAATTAAATGCATGATTAAGGTTCTAATCCTCCTCATTTCATTACATTTAATGTGAAGCCCAGGAAAAATGTATTTTCTTTAAAAAAAAAAAAAAAACACCCTTACATTTGAATTATTTTCTTAAAGCCCTCATTTACTTGAATTAATTCGAATCTTGTCGGTTAGCAATTGCTATTTTTATTTTTGTCGAAACAAAAATTTCTCTAACTAGATTAGGTTCCCTAACTTAATTTAATTCTACCTAGGTTGCATGTATTTAACTTCAAGCCCTCACTTTTTTTTTTGCCTTATTCAAAACTTGCACCAAAATAGTACTTGTACCTTGTATACCTTGGTATACCACCAATCTTGTAATATATATATATATAGGTATATATACACCTTGAGGGATGTGCCTAGGACCAAAATTAATAAAATAGTCACCCAACACACTCTCCCAAGGCCGACCCTCCTAGGGAAGGGAGAAAGGAGCCAATTTTCAAAGACTATGATTAAGATATTCTAGGAAATCCAAACCTAGTGACCTAGACCTAGGTTGCAAATCTCAAAACTAGTTACCTTTCAACTAAAGATCAACTAATTGATGCCAAAACCTATGATTTAGCACCTTAGTTACTCCTATCCCATTTGACACCAACCAAAATCCTAGCGTTCCCATCCATTTTCAACTAAAAGGCTTTTATGTCCTTTTGCACCAAATTGCCTATATATACCACACCCCCTAGCTTGCAAACTCACACAACACACTCACTCACACACACATTTAGGTTAGAGAGAGGGAGGAGAGCAAGGAAGAGAAGTCTAGAGAAGAAGAGGGAGGAAGAAGAGAGTTTCTTGTGCAAAGCTTAGAAGGTAAGCCACCAACACAACCTTCTCTTCATTTCCTTTTCTAATGCATGTTCTAAAGTTTCTGAATAATGTTCCAGATCTGTTATTATCAAGTTCTTATGTCAAAAAAAGTGCTAAGGGTTGTGTATTGATTTCATCCCTCTTGTATTTTTCCCATTTTGGCACAAACCATCTTCTTTTTGTACAAATCTCTCAACTTTTCAAGGGCACTCTTTCAAACAAATTTTCTGAGTTAAACATGTGATAGTTAGCATATTTTGCTTCACAAAAGAAATGAAACTTTCCCATGGTAGAACCCCCTTTTTATAAATTTTCTTGTTTTGGGCATTCTACCTTAAAACCTATTTTTGCAATCAACTTTCAAAAATTCCAGAAAAATGTACAAAAATATTCTGAACCTCTATTTTATGTCAAAACCTTCCTTTATAAGTTAGCTTTCAACTAAAATTGGTTTCATCAAAAAACATTGAGCAGTTTGCAAGAAAATCAAGTTTTCGTAACAGTCGACGGATCTGGGCAGATTCTGGACAGTGCTGAAATACTTTCTAAATAATTTAGAATCTGGAAGAGCAACCCCAATTCCGAAAAATGTTCTATAAACCAGATCGAATCCTCTGTAAACCATAGGAAGGCCAAGCCGGTAAAGGGTCTAAAATAGCTCTTTCATTTTAATCTTTATGCGATACTAAATCTGAAAATTTTTGTTAGGTGTGGATATCTTGTACCCTTGAGTTCATGAGAATGTTTACAGCTTATAATCATTTCTTGACCTGATAATATATGTGTTGTGGTTATGTTATTTACCTTTCTTATAAGAATGTTTGTAGCTTATAATCATATCTTGACCTGATAATATATGTGTTGTGGTTATGTTATTTACCTTCTCATCTTAAGAATGCATGCTTGTATGGATATTATTGTCTTATAAGTTGGACTAACTTTGACTTAAAACTTTTAACTCAACGGGAAACTTAATTGGGAGGGTATTGGGCTTTCGAACACTGGAGTAATGAAAAGATGAGAATATGTGTTATATGGATTGATTGGGATGCGTTCCCTACTTGAAGGTTAAGTCTTGCGCGAGTGGTTTTCGAAACACTTGAACGGAGCGGTTGTATTCGGACCCTAGGTATTTGGTGTGAGGAGGGATTTGGGCAAGGCCCTATTTTACCATCTCTTTTGAGGCCCTGCGGTTGGTGCTACGCGGTATATAACCGTTGGTAGGCATCCGAGGTTAGTTCTGCAACAAAGCAGCAAAAGAGAAGGCATACTGAATAATCCGCGTCCGATTCTTGTGGTTGGGAGGACGAAATCTCTTTGGGGGATTTCTAGCTTACTAACATCTAACTTGTAACCATTTATTTATTTACTTATTTGAGTATCATGCTTTACTACTTGATGTTATATCTGTGATTATGTATTGGACTGGGGAAAAAGGGGTGGGATGTGTGTGTGTGTTTACTGGGCATTCAAAGCTCACAGCGTGTCATGCCAGGTGCTGAAGAGGACTTTATAGCTGGAGACGACGAGCCTGAAACCTTCAAAGATTTTTGGCCATCTTAGGAAAGTTAGAAATCGCTTTTGATATTTCATAAGGCTCATGTGAAGATTTAAATTTTTCCTTTTGGGATGTAATGTAATGGAACAAGCCTTTGGAATTAAGAATATTCGTGGTTGTTATGTACTTATGTTCTATATATTTATATGTATGAACCTTATCGTTGCTTATGAGACCTTGTGTCAATATCTTTTAAGATTTGTCAAAAGGGTAGTGCGCTGCCTAAGAAAGCCGGACTTAAAAGGGAGGCTAATTTGACTCCTCTGGCGATCTGGGATCTTACTTGATTATTGACCATAGGACTCATTAGTGACTCTCCCTTGACTGCAACCAATAGTGTAGATTCGGGGCGTCACAACTTGGTATCAGAGCCTAGGTTCAACCCTCAACCCACGTAACCCGATTTGCGACTCTTGTTACTTTTTTCCATACACTAGTGTATTATTATATAGAAAAAAAAAAATTAAATTAATTAACCTAAGAGAAAACTAATAACGGATTCCCTCTCATTGGCATAGGATGGCTAGTGACCCATCAAACGTCTAGAACTACGACCAGTGGGGCTATTATCGTTTCCAAGAAGACCAACCCATTGAACTCCTTGACCCCCAAGTTTACGTCGAATGGTGTAAAAGAACGGGAAAGGAAAAATTGCTCGAGGAAGTAAGGAAAGCGGAAGAAGCACACCCCTATCTCACTCCTGAACAAAAGAGAGCCGTAATTCGACGCCAACTCAAAAGTCAGTATCAGGCTCTTAAGCATGCACTTGAGCTTGAGAAGGATGACGAAAAATTTCTAGAAGCAATTTTCGAGGCACTTTAGAATGGGCTTGGGTTTTTCTCACGTTCCATAATTCGGGAGCGGAACTTTTATCTGGAGTTCGTACTCAATCCAAAATCCCACCTGACTGGACCAGCAAAGATCCCCCTCGAAAGTCAAAGAGTAACAGGTGCGTTGGGTCACCGTTCTTCACACTAGGACAAGAATTTGACCCATTCCAAGACCTTGACCAATGCAGTAGCAACCAGGGTTAGAGTTGTAATCCGTAATCTCTAAACTGTTGTAAACATATATGTCAATATAGGTATAGTACGATCTAGTATAACTCTAAGAATATTAGTAGGAAATGTGGCAACCACACTTACGTTATCAAGATGTAACCTTTTGTAATGAAGCCTACTACCTTTTGTAATGGCACCTACTATTATATATAAAGTAGTATTGTGTTTTTCTCTAAATTTGTTGTCTATTATTTGATCTTATTGTTTCAAACATCCTAGGGTAACCCTAACTTAAGATTAGTTGATTACCCTTTTGCATTCATAATTAGACTCCGGCTTATGCCTTACTATAGGGAAATAATGGACTACACTCGAGCCCAATGCAATAGGAAAATGGTGTCGGGAACTCAAAATTTTGAGAATAAACCAATGCACACGATTGAAATTTCGCATCTTGGGGATCAAATTTCGAAAGGATTAGAACACCTAAGAGGAAACAGACAAGATAGTAGGACTCATTTTTTTGAGTTTAGGGGATAAAAACCACCCAAGTTTACAAGAGTATTAGATTCAAGGACGGTAGGAAGCTGGCTTCAGCAAATTGAGGAAATACTAGATACAATAGGAGTAACAGAGCATGCTGACAGAATTACTCTAGCTGGATATGAACTGGGAGGGGAAGCAGACCATTGGTGAACCTTAATCAAGGAATCTAGGGACATCACAATGATGACATGGGCGCAGTTTGGAAATCTATTCTTAAAAAAGTATCTTCCAGACACGACCAAACAAGAAAGGGTTCGAGAAATTCAGAAGCTAGAACAAGACACAATAACACAATATGTAGTAAATGCTGAAGGAAAGGCACGAAGATTCGAGTGGGGCCTAGACCCTATAACTAGAGAAAGGGTCTTACCTCAACGACTCCAAACCTACGATAAAGTAGTAGACACTGCCTTAGATAGGAAAGTAGCTGATGCAAGGAGGATTTGGAACAAAAGGAAAGAGAGTCAATCATTTATAGGACCCCGAAGAAACCAAAAGGGAAACGTGGCACAAAAACCTTATTCCAGACTGCCACCACAACAACCACAACAACCACAACAACAAAAATTGAAGAAAAGTTTTCAGGAAAGACCAGTAAGGCTGATCCAGTGCTATCATTGTCAACAGATGGGACATAGGAGGTTTGAATGTCCCCAGCAGGACAGAGATCAAGAAAAACATTTAAGACAACAACCATGGGCAATTAAGCCAATTACTGCTAAGCAACAAAATTTCAAAGTGAACCCAGCCAAATTAGCACTTTATGGTAAGGGAACACAAGGTAAACAGAGGCGTAATGAAGCATGGAGGAATATGATGAGGAAATGTTACAAGTGTGGCCAACCAGGACATTATAAGAATAAGTGTCCTCAACTCGCTAAATCAGGATATCAGGTAAAAGGAACGGGAGCAAACACGCAAGGGATTAGCGGTCAAAAACCATGGATAAATATAACAAGCTGGTCGAGTATGTTAGTGGATAGGAAACAACAAGAGGTCTAGACCCAGCAGTAGTTAGGGGCCAATCGACAGAGCATTCACACTACAAGCAAAAGAAGATCTCACCGTGCCGCATCCAAGGGACAAGTAAGGTGCCGCAAACAAATTGGAAGAACTGCAAAGAGGGCTTAAGGAAAGTAAAACTAGGATAATAGTTAGGACCTTTTTGAAGGACTTTTTGTAATTCGCGCATAAGGTGTAAATTCTTCTTGATTAATCCATGTCTTGGTACTTTACACTCATCTCATAATTCTTAAGTACATGTTTTATCCATCCCATCCCTCGTAACTATGCTATATCGAACCATTAGAACTTGTGTGTGGACCCCTGGAAATTGAATGTACGACAATTCTTGACTCCTGAAGAATAAAGATACCCGACATCAACCTCATCCTAGAAATAGATTTGTTACCTAAACCTTAGCTATTCTCTAAAGTTGCCAAAGGAAGGAAATGACTTACCCATCCAACAGAATGCTTTTATTATTTAAGGGGGATAGATTAATGATGCAACAAATCAACCAACACAATGGGAAGTGTAGATCGTCACATCAGGAAATTGGCAAAACAAGCCCTCACGCGGAAGCAGCAGCGTCATTACCCTTGTAGTCAACAGTTCAAGAAGCGCGGGAGATTAGCTTATCTCCTTAGTCATTAATCAGGGAGGAATTCGATTCAAGACGCTATTAATAGAAAGACCAATGACGACTCTAGACAGAACGAAGAATAACATAAAAAGAGAAGATGATCTGAATGATTTAAAGACACGTTGCCAGCACTAGGATGTAATTACCCACAACAATTTTGAGGACGAAATTTATTTAACGGGGATAGGTTGTGAGGCCCCTGACTTTTGTAAACCTTATTAGGTCCCTAAATTTTGAATTATTATAATAAAGCCCATAGTTCGTCGATTATTTGCAAATTAAGCCCTAGAACTAAAAAC
Source organism: Camellia lanceoleosa (assembly GCA_025200525.1). Classification (NCBI taxonomy): domain Eukaryota; kingdom Viridiplantae; phylum Streptophyta; class Magnoliopsida; order Ericales; family Theaceae; genus Camellia; species Camellia lanceoleosa. The sequence continues at coordinate 36,649,451 of CM045758.1, forward strand.
GCATCACGGGCGAATCCATACAAACCCTGATCGATCCTGGAAGTTTAGAAATCACTTCTAACACTCTAATATTAATTACTTAACTCTCAAATTTTAGATTAATCACTCTAAACCTTAACTTTCGATTTTCACAGTCATCGTTCGGTTATTTACCCTTAAATTCAAAGCAAGATAATACAAACTGAATTATTTATATAGATACTTTAATTGAATCCAAGCCCTCACATTTTTATTAAATCACAAATTGACCCCAAACAATTACTATTATATATTTATATAGACACACTTGTATCCAAAAATCTTTTTTAATAATATATTTTACAATTTCCAAGATTTGTACAATATATATATAACATGTCCATCAATTCACCATCACATGGCTAGCTATCATACCCCCCCTAGACCGTAATCATTGTACTTTAAAATCTCTTGAAATCTTGGAGCAATAATAACTTTGGTACCTATAAAGATTTGCTATATATATGTGTGTACTTCAAACTAGAAGATATTTACATTAGTCCTAGACCTAACTAGATCATAATTAAATACATGATTAAGGTTCTAATCCTCCTCATTTCATTACATTTAATGTGAAGCCCCAGAAAAAAGTATTTTCTTTAAAAAAAAAAAAACCCTTACATTTGAATTATTTTCTTAAAGCCCTCGTTTACTTGAATTAATTCGAATCTTATCGGTTAGCAATTGCTATTTTTATTTTTATCGAAACAGAAATTTCTCTAACCAAATTAGGTTCCCTAACTTAATTTAATTCTACCTAGGTTGCATGTATTTAACTTCAAGCCCTCACTTTTTTTTTCCCCCTTATTCAAAACTTGCACCAAAATAGTACTTGTACCTTGTATACCTTGGTATACCATCAATCTTGCAATATATATATATATAGTTATATATACACCTTGAGGGATGTACCTAGGACCAAAATTAATAAAATAGTCACCCAACACACTCTCCCAAGGCCGGCCCTCCTAGGGAAGGGAGAAAGGAGCCAATTTTCAAAGACTATGATTAAGATATTCTAGGAAATCCAAACCTAGTGACCTAGACCTAGGTTGCAAATCTCAAAACTAATTACCTTTCAACTAAAGATCAACTAATTGATGCCAAAACCTATGATTTAGCACCTTAGTTACTCCTATCCCATTTGACACCAACCAAAATCCTAGCTTTCCCATCCATTTTCAACTAAAAGGCTTTTATGTCCTTTTGCACCAAATTGCCTATATATACCACACCCCCTAGCTTGCAAACTCACACAACACACTCACTCACACACAAATTTTGGTTAGAGAGAGGGAGGAGAGCAAGGAAGAGAAGTCTAGAGAAGAAGAGGGAGGAAGAAGAGAGTTTCTTGTGCAAAGCTTAGAAGGTAAGCCACCAACACAACCTTCTCTTCATTTCCTTTTCTAATGCATGTTCTAAAGTTTCTGAATAATGTTCCAGATCTGTTATTATCAAGTTCTTATGTCAAAAAAAATGCTAAGGGTTGTGTATTGATTTCATCCCTCTTGTATTTTTCCCATTTTGGCACAAACCATCTTCTTTTTGTACAAATCTCTCAACTTTTCAAGGGCACTCTTTCAGACAAATTTTCTGAGTTAAACATGTGATAGTTAGCATATTTTGCTTCACAAAAGAAATGAAACTTTCCCATGGTGGAACCCCCTTTTTATAAATTTTCTTGTTTTGGGCATTCTACCTTAAAACCTGTTTTTGCAGTCAACTTTCAAAAATTCCAGAAAAATGTACAAAAATATTCTGAATCTCTATTTTATGTCAAAACCTTCCTTTATAAGTTAGCTTTCAACTAAAATTGGTTTCATCAAAAAACATTGAGCGGTTTGCAAGAAAATCAAGTTTTTGTAACAGTCGACGGATCTGGGCAGATTCTGGACAGTGCTGAAATACTTTCTAAATAATTTAGAATCTGGAAGAGCAACCCCAATTCCGAAAAATGTTCTATAAACCAGATCGAATCCTCTGTAAGCCATAGGAAGGCCAAGCCGGTAAAGGGTCTAAAATAGCTCTTTCATTTTAATCTTTATGCGATACTAAATCTGGAAATTTTTGTTAGGTGTGGATATCTTGTACCCTTAAGTTCATGAGAATGTTTACAGCTTATAATCATATCTTGACCTGATAATATATGTGTTGTGGTTATGTTATTTACCTTTCTTATAAGAATGTTTGTAGCTTATAATCATATCTTGACCTGATAATATATGTGTTGTGGTTATGTTATTTACCTTCTCATCTTAAGAATGCATGCTTGTATGGATATTATTGTCTTATAAGTTGGACTAACTTTGACTTAAAACTTTTAACTCAACGGGAAACTTAATTGGGAGGGTATTGGGCTTTCGAACACTAGAGTAATGAAAAGATGAGAATATGTGTTATATGGATTGATTGGGATGCGTTCCCTACTTGAAGGTTAAGTCTTACGCGAGTGGTTTTCGAAACCCTTGAACGGAGCGGTTGTATTCAGACCCTAGGTATTTGGTGTGAGGAGGGATTTGGACAAGGCCCTATTTTACCATCTCTTTTGAGGCCCTGCGGTTGGCGCTACGCGGTATATAACCGTTGGTAGGCATCCGAGGTTAGTTCTGCAACAAAGCGGCAAAAGAGGGGGCATACCGAATAATCCGCGTCCGATTCTTGTGGTTGGGAGGATGAAATCTCTTTGGGGGATTTCTAGCTTACTAACATCTAACTTATAACCATTTATTTATTTACTTATTTGAGTATCATGCTTTACTACTTGATGTAATATCTGTGATTATGTATTGGACTGGGGAAAAAGGGGTGGGATGTGTGTGTGTGTTTACTGTGCATTCAAAGCTCACGGCGTGTCATGCCAGGTACTGAAGAGGACTTTATAGCTGGAGACGACGAGCCTGAAACCTTCAAAGACTTTTGGCCATCTTAGGAAAGTTAGAAATCCCTTTTGATATTTTGTAAGGCTCATGTGAAGATTTAAATTTTTCCTTTTGGGATGTAATGTAATGGAACAAGCCTTTGGAATTAAGAATATTCGTGGTTGTTATGTACTTATGTTCTATATATTTATATATATGAACCTTATCGTTGCTTATGAGACCTTGTGCCAATACCTTTTAAGATCTGTCAAAAGGGTAGTGCGTTGCCTAAGAAAGCCGGACATAGAAGGGAGGCTAATTTGACTCCTCTGGTGATCTGGGATCTTACTTGGTTATTGACCATAGGACTCATTAGTGACTCTCCCTTGACTGCAACCAATAGTGTAGATTCGGGGCGTCACAGTTGTTGGACATGGTAATGTTCCTGTCAATCATGGGAAAAAACCTAAAAAATTTAGTGGTATAGATTTTAAGTGTTGGCAATCGAAAATATTATTTTATCTGACCACCTTGAATTTGGCAAGGTTTTTGCAAGAAGATGCTCCATTTTTTAGTGAGAATGAAAGTGATGCACAAGTTGTTGCAATGGTGGATGCATGGAAACATGCAGATTTTCTCTACAGGAACTATATCCTCAATGGTTTGGATAACACATTATACAATGTGTATAGTCCAATCAAGACCACAAAAGTTTTGCGGGATTCGCTTGATCCCAAATATAAAACAGAAGATGCCGGAACAAAGAAATTTGTTATCGGTCACTTCCTTGATTTTAAGATGGTGGATTCCAAAACAGTGATCAATCAAGTCTAAGAACTTCAAGTTATCATGCATGAAATTCATGCAAAAGGAATCTCTCTGAGCGAGTCTTTTCAAGTAGCGACTATTATTGAAAAATTACCCGACTTGGAGGGATTTTAAAAACTATTTAAAACATAAACGCAAAGAGATGTCACTAGAGGATTTGATTTTTTGCTTGCGGATTGAAGAAGATAATCATGGTTTTGAAAAGAAAAATGGACATCGTCTCATGGAATCCAAGGCAAACATTGTAGAACATAAGTCAAAGTTCAACAATAAGAAAATGAAGCATGTCGGAGAGAGCTCTAAGCAAGGTGCTAAAAGTGGAGATAGTCAGAATTTTAATGGCAAGTGCTTTGTGTGTGACAAAATGGGACATTGTGCCAAGGATTGTCATAAAAAGAGGACTCAAGGGAACTATAAGAAGAAACCCACTCAAGCTAACCTGACTGAGGAAGAGAGTCTTTGTGCAATGGTTTCACACTTGAATGTATCTAGCGTCATGTCTGAAGTAAATGTGGTAGACAACCCCAAAGCATGGTAAGTGGACACAGGCTCTACTCACTAGATTTTTTCCAAGAAAAAGATGTTCTCACCATATCATGCAGCAGAAGATGGAGAACAACTGTACATGAGGAATTTTTCAACTTCCAAAGTTGAGGGACAAGGGAACGTGGTGCTAAAGATGACGTCAAGCAAAGAATTCACTCTCAAAGATGTGCTGTATGTACCAGATATTCGAAAAAACATACTTTTTGGATCATTGCTGATCAAGAATGGATTTAAATTAGTGTTTGAGTTTGATAAGTTTGTGCTTAGGGGTGTGCAAAATACCGCTCAATCCGCTAAAACTGCACCGATCCACATCAATCCGCACCACTCTAACTGCTAACCGAGGTTTAAACTTTAAAATTTATAATCCGCCAATCGAACCGCTCCACTCCGCTCCGCTCCGCTATAGTTAATACATATATATTTTTTAATTTTCAATGAAATATCAATGTAAAAATGAGTGTGAGAGAGATTTAAGATATGAAGTTTATTACAAATTAGTGGTTATATATATGAAACATATTATGTAAAATAACTTTGTATTATATATCTAAAAAATATTATACAAATTAGTGTTATATATTATGCAAATATATGATAATTAGCTAAAATATTCTTCAATCCGCCAATCCGCCAAAAATCGCCCAAACCGCAATTTGTCAATCTGCTAATCCACTAACCCACCATTCGGTTTGTAATTTTACTCTCAAACCACCCGAACCGTACTGCGCACACCCTTGTGCTCACTAAAACTGGAATGTATGTAAGGGGCACATGAGTGATGGGCTCTTTAAACTTAATGTAATGATTATTGTTCCAAAGTTTAATGAAATTAACACATCTTCTGCTTACTTGCTTGAGTCTTCTTGTGTGTGGCATGGTAGATTATGTCATGTAAATTATAGTACTTTGTGAAGATTAATTTACCTAGATTATTTGCCAAAATTTCAAATTGATTCAAATCACAAATGTGAAATGTGTGTTGAAACAAAATTAACTAAATCACCATTTCAATCAATTGAAAGGAAAATTGAGCCACTGGACTTAGTCCATAGTGACATTTGCGATTTAAAATTTGTTCAAACTCAAGTGGCAAAAAGTATTTCATTACTTTTATTGACGATAGCACTAGATATTTCTATGTGTACTTGCTACGAAGCAAGAATGAAGCCATGGAAAAATTCATTCAATATAAGAATGAGATTGAATTACAACTAGACAGAAAAATTAAGGTGTTAAGAAGTGATAGAGGTGGTGAATATGATGCACCTTTTGGTGACTTATGTTCACAATTCGGAATTGTGCATTGTGACAACCCTTACCACTGATTAGTGTTAATCTATGATTAAGCATGTTAATTGACTGATTGACTGAAAATCTTGAACTGATTGATTGAGTATATTAGTTTAATGCATTTCTATCTGTTTGTCATCAAATTATATGTTCATGTATTATGTTTAAACCGCAAATTGAAGAACTTATCGGCGGCCGAATCCGAAATTGATTAATGTTTCATGCTAATTAGAATTTATGTGATTTTATGGTATATTTAATTGAAATGTGATTTGGTATGATTGAATTAAATTAAATAAAGTTAAATTACATAAGTTAGACTTATTTACCCTTTTGCCATTTAGTGGCCTATCTCTACAACACTTTGAGACTTGATTTTATATCATTTCATCAGCCCAATTCTTGAGCCTAACCGACTAGAGAGAGAGAGAGAGAGATAGGAGTTAGCTTGAGTTCATCTTGTTTTGGCTTGGAACTTCGAAGGAATTGTAGAAGATTTGCAACATTAGACTCCCATACTTTGAATTCAAGACATAAGGTAGGAGAATCATCTTCTTGATTGTTAAATTAAGTCATATGTTGCATGGTTCATGGAAGTTTAGAGTTTTAAGGTCTTGAATTGGTTCTAGTATGTTGAATTAAAGCTTGGTTCATGCATGCATGTTTACATTGTTGAGTTGATTTCATGAAAACTCCCATATGCATGTTCATATTATGGTTCTAGTTCATGAATTCCTCATGTTTTTGAAAGACTTGACTCATTTGGTCATGTATTTGAAGCTTTGAATTTGGTTGAACACATGCATGTTTCACACACTTTGTGTTCTTGAAGTTTATTTGAAAATGGTGTTTAATTGAACTACCTTTGGGACTTGATTTCTCAAATTGATCTTTGAAACATGTAATATTATGGGTTTTGAAGTGTTTTCCAGAAAATTAGCCCAAAAGGATCGGTTTTGATGCTTTTAAAGTTAGTTTTGAGCTTGAGGTTCAAATTTGGGAATTCTAGAATTTGGACTCACGCTTGAGCAGGGAACTCCACGCTCGAGCGTACACACTGAATTCATGCAGTCCGCTCGAGCGGGGTAAGTGACGCTCGAGCGGCAAATGCGTGTATCCAGTACTTTCATGTGTTTTACAATCCGCTCGAGCGAGGACTTGTGTCTCACGCTCGAGCGGAGGTCGAGCGCCCGTCGAGCGTGAATTTCATGCATCCAGTACTTTAGCCATGTTTTACAGTCCGCTCGAGCAGAGGAAGTGACGCTCGAGCAGGGATCCTTTGTCTGCATGTCTGCTCGAGCGTAGAAAGCCACGCTTGAGCGTGACCCCTGTTTTCTGAAAATTCTGTAAAGTGTTTAAAAGTGCATCTTTGCATCCTCCTTCCATCCTAGGCATTCCTAGGGCATGTTTAAGGCATCTTAAAGAGGACATTGATGTAGAACCACACTGAGGCAAATTAGAGATTAAGTTATTATTTTCCCAACTGTGTAGCTTAGTGTGTGTTCGTTCTGTAACTGTGTAAGGTTGGCATATGAGGACACTCTAATTGCTTATAGCCCAGTACTCTGTGAGTAACAATGTTGTAAAGATATGTTCAAACACAAATATTTCTGAATGAGCAACTGTACTGCTTTCTGAAATGATATTTCTTACTGAATGAATGTTTGTCCTATTTGTGAACTGTATTCGTGGCATCCACAGCAATTTACTATTACTGTACTGTACTGCTACTGTCACAGAGATCTCTGTCGGTTCCCATGTTTGAAACCACTACTGTTTACTGATATGATGGCCATTAATTAACTGTTCGGATGCATAAGACCTCTTGTCTTTTTTGCTATTGGATGTACCACATATGACTATTATAGTTTCTGAATGACTGCTATGGCATGAAATATGAGCCACAAACTGAATGACTGATATACTGATAAATGACTATTTTCAATACTGCAAGGACATTCATTTTTAACCTCTTTACGCATATGTTATTCACTAGGCTTTAGCTCACTGCTCATATATATATGTAGGTGTACAAGCACCGGACCGTTGCTAGGAGCATCACGCTAAGCTCCTGTTGTGTCAAGCCAACCTTTGTACCTCATTGCGAGGTTCCAGATCTGTTCAAGCTAAGGCTGCCTAGAGGTGTTTTAGATTTTCCCCTTTTGTATCTATTTTTGTAATATTGTATAGACTGTACCTATACTGTACGGTCATGGTAGGGATTTGGTCACTAACCGAATATCTGTATATGATGTATGTACATGCTGTTTTGTTTCAAATGTGAATATGTTATAAAAAGTATTTTTGCATACAGACTGTCACAGCTTATTGAACATCTTTTAATTACTGTTTTGGCTTCCGCCAAATACTACATCATATCGCTTTATTAAGCAGGCCTTCGGTAATCTCGGATTACTGGCCGGTTACGATGCTAAAACCATAAAGGCGGGTTTGGGTCGTGACAGAGTGGTATCAGAGCAATATTAAACCACGAGTTATACCACACACACATGTCCAAATAAGCTACAGGATGTCCTAAAAAAGTAATAAGGACATTGCATGAGCATGAAAAGTGTGTGGCCATGACATGAATATATGTATTAATGTGTTTAAGTATGCAACTTCCTATGTTTATTATTACTATGTTGCATATAGTGAAATGGATAATGCAAGAACTGCTGATGAAACTGAATCATCTGACGCCAGAATGTCAAGATTAGAAAGAAGGAAACGATGGGGCGATTAAAGCCTTAAGGCAACAACAGAACCAACAATTTCACCTCCTCCCAGATATATTTGGAACAGAATGTGAATAATGACATCATTGCTCTAACATAGAAGTTCAGTAAGATGAAACCGCCAACATTTCAGGGAGGCATTGAACCATTGAAGGCCGAAGCGTGGGTGCTAGAAACTAAAAAATTATTTGAAGTGTTTTCGTGTTCTAAAGCACACAAAATACTACTAGCTACCTTTACCTTACAAGAAGAGGCCAGAAGGTGGTGGATGCTGGTCCGCGACACCAATACTGCTATGAATTGGGCTCAATTTAAAGGAGTCTTCTTTGAGAAATACTTCCCACAGTGTATCAGAGACCGCAAGGTAACCGAGTTTGAACAGTTGAGACAAGGTACCATGTCCGTGGCTGAATATAAGTCAAAGTTTACTGAACTCGCCAGATATGCAACGCACATGGTTGACACTGATTACAAAAAGGCCAGGAAGTTCGAAGGCGGCCTTAATGTAGAAATTCTTGACAACGTTTTGAAATTGCTAAAATACATGGATTTTCTTGATCGAGCAATAATGGCTGAGTCGAACATCGAAGCATTGAAACAGACTGAAACACCAGCGTCTGAATGGCGTGGTAAGAGACGGGGTTTTAAATTTAAGAAAGGCCGGAACAGTTCATTGAATAAAAAGCAAAATATGGGGTCGATAACCAGTTCCAGTCAGGGAAGTGGTTCCATACCACCCTGTTCTAAATGTGGTAAGAAACATAAAGGGGTTTGTTATAAAGTTTCAGGTGCTTATTACAGGTGTGGCAAGGTGGGCCACATGGTCAAAGATTGCCGTTCTGCTCTTCAGGGCAATAGTAAAGCTGCAGCCAGTGCCGCAGCATCAACTGCTCCACCCAAACCCAACCCCAAAGCCACTAGAAAAGAGCCTATGAGGCAAGGCCGAGTGTTCGCACTCGTACCGGGAGATGTACAGAATACCGAGACCGTTGTGTCAGGTATACTCTCAATTTGTGCTCAAAATGCTTATGTTCTGATTGATTCGGGGTCTACACATTCATATGTATCGCATGCTTTTTTGTGAAAATTAAATAGACCACTGGAACCTATGAACTATCTCATTCATGTATCTTCACCGTTGGAGGATCCATGACATGTGCTTATATGTACCAGAATAACGCTGCATGAGGACCTCATGATTCGGACTGACTTTTGTGTCGGTTCTAAATCTGAACCAAAGAGTCCAAATCCGCAAATCGTTTGAGAAAACAGATTTTTTGAAAAGTAGTGCCAAACATGGATCGCTTTGCGGACTGAGTCGCCACCTAAATATTTTTTAAATTGGGAAATTTAGGAAACCTTGACTCAGTGCCGAAGGCCACATGTCCGTCATCACCAAAGTGGTCTTGGCTCGGGAGCTTGGGTACGATCGGGGAAGGTCAGCTATGAGCACCCCCTTTCGCCCGTCAAGACCGGCCTCTACTAACCGTGATATCTGATTTTGAAAACATTACATGTTCTTATTCCGGTTATTAGCCTAGAATTACTATGTTATGCGCACAGCAAACAAGTATAGACTAGATTGCCTAATTTGGAAATAAACATTGCATATCCGTTTTGTCTCGAAAAACGTGTGGTTTTCTTTTGCTACTCACAAGTAGGCTAAAATGCGGATTTCAACGAGTTGTTCCAACTCAGGCAATCCAACCTCCATCCACAGGCATTCAAACAGTTTATCATGTAAGCATTTAGCCACATGGCAAGCATACTGTCATGGTAAACATTCACACGCATGCAATATGCTAAAGCGAAAAACACTTACATCGTACTCCGTGCCAAAACAAAAACCCGGTTAGCAAACATGCATGACCTAGTTTATGTTAAGTGGCTAATGCAACACAGGCATAAATGTAATCTAGAGTAGGCTCGGCTAACCCTAAACATGGCATGTGAATTGCACGAGTAGCACGTAATCAATTTGGAATTGAAAATTGCGATGCAGTTTGTATGATGTACCGAGCCCGGTGCATGTAAACAAATGCATGAATGCACGCATGCATTGCATAAGGTATGCTAAAAATAAGTATGCCCTAATCTACCATCGAAAGCGGGTAAATAAAAGGGATAGAAAGAGATGGGGATTGGAAGACATACACCCACTCACACACACTTATTACAATTGCGCCCTCACTCGGAAGGACCAAAATAATAATACAGACCGAATAAATAATTAACTAAACTAGCTAATTAAATATTACAAATTGACTAAATTAATTAAACAGATTAATTAATCTAATTAAAGCAATAAAACGCCTCGGGATGAGGGCCGGATCTGATGCATGCCCGGACTCGCTTCTAATCCAATTGCCATAGCACTGTTGCCTCTGTTTACACTGCCATACTCCTTTGAAAATTGCCAAAGTTCCTGGATTGCTTCTCTGGGTGCTGTGGAACACCATCGGCTGAGGGGGATGGCCACCGGCCAAAGGATAATGATCACCGGCTACATATCATGCTATCGGCGATCATTCTTTGCCGGTCGGCCAAAATTGTCAGCCGCAGAACACGCAATTTGACAATGACGAGAGACAAGCAGTATGGCATGGCAATTCAAAGCATGTGTGCACCAAACACATCCCACATCATGTTAATGGCTCAATGGGGCATGTGCCTCGATCCTTGGACCACCAATCGCGCATTTCTATGCGTGATGGCCCAAAGGACCAAGAGTGCAACTTCAATGTCAAATGCATGCAATGCAAACAAGCAAATAAAAGTGCCAAACCTCCATCATACTTCACTTCAAGAGGCCCAACATGCATGCCAATGCAACAAGGCCCTAAGCATGTTATCTACTATGCCATATGGACAATGCGAGGCACTTATATAAGCATACAAGTAGGCGTACAAGGCAAGTATGCAAACTAAGCAATGAGATGGACTTACACATGGATTGGGCAGCTCTAACAAGGCTCAAAACAGTGGCCAAAGTGCCTAGAAAATGAGACTAAACACACGCACACACATGCACATGTTAAAGTCTAAACCCAAGGCATACAAAAGCAACTCTCATGCACACTTAAGAGACACAAACATGGGCTAATAGCATGCATGAAAAGTTCTGAAATCCATGTTAAACATGATGCCAAAACATGTAATGAAGCAAGCCAAATATACAACAAATGGCCCAAGTTTTGAAACAAGCCATGAAGGCTTAAACCAAGGCCAAGTCCACCAAGCCTCACAAGGCTAAGGGGACTCAAAATAGGTCACAAGAAGACCTAAACAAAGCCTAAGGAGCACCTAGATGGCATCTAAGGGGCTCAAGTACAAAGGCATGCAACATGACCAAAACATGAAGCATTCAACACATGCTTTTAAAGCGTTAACGAAGCAACTAAAGCATGCATACAAGCACACCAAAAAGTCTGAAATAACATGCTAGATGGTTCCAAACCATCAAAAATGAAGCAAGCATGGCATGCTATACACTCATACTCTCAAGGCCAACAAGCCAAATGCAAAGGAGCTACATAATGCATGATGGGATCGACCCAAATGGCTATGGGCAGAGTTAAATCATGGCAAAATAAGTACACAAGCTTCACAAACACAAGTCTAAAACATGTTAGAAGCTAAGGCTAACAAGCTAGTCATGTTTAAGCAATATTAAGGCATTACAAAGTAACTATGCAAATCATGCAAAGAGTACTAAAACCAACTTGAAATCATGTTATAACATGGCAATATAAGCATGGAAAACAAGTCAAACATGCTCAACACACACTCAAGCATGGAGCTCCTTAAGGAAGCAAAATTTGTCCTTTTCAAGGACATCAAGGAGAGGGGGTGGCCCTCTCCTTCTTGAGACTTCAAGGCATGCTCTTCACCACTGAAATCACTCAAGATTTCAGTGGTGAAGAGATCCTCTCACCAAAATCTCGGATCTCAACCAAAATGGCACAAAAGGGACCCTTTTCAAGGCCTAAAGGGGGTCAAACTTCCCCAAACCACAAAACACTCTTAATATACAATAAAGAGGGTCAAAAATCAGAACTTTTTTGTGTTATGTGCTAAGCACAAAAACAGTCCTAAGCTAGGTAAAAAGAAGGTGCAAGAATGGGGTAAAAAGGGAGTAAAGTTCTTACCCTTGTAGACCTCTTCACAAAGCTTGATGTTGTGGCTTCTTTGGACTCAAAACCAGCCAAGAACTTCAAGAATAAGCTCTGATTTTCAAGAATACCAAGAAAAGGTGAAAGACTAGGTGTGTTAGTGCAATAATATGAACTAAGACACCTAGAAAGCAAAAGAGAAAGGGAGATATAGAATGTGTATCTATCTTAACCCTAAAACCAGAGCTTGGTTCCCTCTAAAAATGGCTGAAACCTCTCAAGAATTCCAACCCTTGAGCAAAGGGGAGAGCTTTCCCTCTTATAGGCCAAAGGCTTACAAGCTTAGCCATTAACCAAGCTCACCCCTCCATACACGTTAATGGAGGGTAAGGCAGTTGCACACCGTATGCGAAAATATCTCGAAAGCAAGTGCAGTGGTCATTTGGGCAAATTGGTCATTTCGCCCAAAATAGTGCCGACCGGCACAAAATAGTGCCGAACGGCACAATATAGTGCCGGTGACAACTACAGCCAGCCGGTGGCCTCTAGCCCCAGCCGGTGGTGTGTGGGGATGCCTCATAAGGCATTCCCTGGCCCTCAAAGGCAAATCACAAGTGTTTGGTGCAAAACCAAACACAAACGGTCGAGTCCGGAGGTCTTGAGGCACGGCGCGCGAGCCGAGAACTCCGGGAACTCCAAACGAACACACACATGGATGATCACCGAGTGTCCCAACGGTGACGTCCGAGTCTTGAGGACGGTCAAAAATGGGGTGTCTACAGTTGCCCCTCTTTGACAGAACTCGGAAGTCATAACAATGACGGGAGTGAATGTCAAAGCCTAGAGACGACCCATTTTTGACAAGGCCGAAGACCTGGACAATCATACAAAGCGCAAATGGTTGAACTCGCAAGCTGCCTACGTATCCCTTTGCAAGGAATCAAACCAGCGTAGTTCATGCAGGGGGCATACATGCCAAAGATAAGATATGCGCCCGTAGGCAGGGGCAAAATGCAACTGAAAATGCAAGAAGCTGAGCATAACTCATGATCATGCAAAGAAAGCTGTGATGAAGCACACATGCAACAGTTATAAGCTAGCATGCAACAGTCTACACTACAATGCAGAAAGGATGTAAGAGAATTATGGAATTCTCAAAACGTCTCACTCGGGAGATACAATACTTGTGCGGCTTGCCTGGTTCCACCAGCGGTAAATGAGCCGTACATACAATATCGTGCCTGAAAAGAAAGCAAACTTAACAGGTACAATATTGTTAGCAATATGCATGTCATGCAAAAATGAATGCAAGATGATATGCAATATGTACAAAACAATGTATGAATAATGCAAATGAAAATGTAGTGCGATTAAAACTAATGCGAACTACATGCAGGGCAATTGAATCATGATTCAAGCCGGAGCGGTTCGAAACCACACAAATGTCAAATAGATTGATGGAGGTGACAAGCCCGTCTCCCATAGAACGATGTCTGATCTATGAGTACTTCGCACGGACACAAGAACAAGTATTGGGTGGAATGACATAAGTAGGGAAACGACCCGCTGGGGTGAGAAGAATGATCCTAATGCCGGACGCAATGACTACACTATAATGTAATGGAAATGGATACAAATGGATATGGCACGCGGGCCAAACCGTATTTTGCCTAGGAAAGGCATGTACACATACAAGCCGTATCTAACACAGAAGCGGTGCCGCTACCCTCAAGGCTCGGACACAAAAGCTCGACAACTGTGTTTCAACACGAAAAGTGTGGGCACATACCAGACCAAGCTCAACAAGGAAAGGTGCAAGCCATAGATGGAGGTGATGCAATGGATGCATGCAAGCTACAATGCAATGGATATGGATACAATGGATATGGCACGCGGGCCAAACCGTATTTTGCCTAGGAAAGGCATGCACGCATACAAACCGTATCTAACACAGAAGCGGTGCCGCTACCCTCAAGGCTCGGACACAAAAGCTCGACAACTGTGTTTCGACACGAAAGATATGGGCGCATACCAGACCAAGCTCAACAAGGAAAGGTGCAAGCCATAGATGGAGGTGATGCAATGGATGCATGCAAGCTACAATGCACTGGACTAGGTGTTTTACAAAAAAATGCATGATATATACACTACATTACAATGAAATGCATGACACATGCATGGGTTTGTTTTGTTTGTTTTGAAATGCATGACATATGCAATATTTACAAATGATGCGTGGGATGCATGTTGATGCAATGGCTATGATTGCAGTTTTCCCTATTCTCCCAACGGGGCGACATACTAGGTTGGTTCAGTATCCAGAATTGAGGCGTAAACACGCCGCCTCAACCTATGGGGCTTCCATACAGATTTCAAGCCGAGGGTATACTCCCTGGGTATTTAAACCAGACTTTAGTCTCGGAAATTCCGAACCTTTGCGTTCTAGGCATAAGCCGTTTAAACTCTAGTTTTCACCGTCCCCATTGGTCTCCTAGGAACTTATCAAGAACACGCACGGTGGCTTTACCAGGCCACCGAAAGTCGTTCGGGCACGACAAACACCGAAGGAATTGCATCTTCAGAGGATTTAAGGTCTCCTAGACCGTGCGTGTTTAAAGTCTCGCCAGACCAGGGGGCAACGATGAGATGCGCAAAACAACGCTATGGAATGCATGCAAAATGCAATGAGGTGCACCTTTTTACCGAAGGTTTTGCACCTCCCGAGGATTTAAGGTCTCCTAGACCGTTGCGTGTTTTAGGTCTCGCCAGACCTGGGGGCAACTGTGCGAATGTGACACGCGTGCCACAAGGGGTGCAGAACAATGCAAATGAGAATGAAATGAACCATGATGAGGCGCGCATACCTCATTGGTGAAAAATGAAATGCAAAACGAGGCACACGCACCTCGAAATGCGATGAAATGCGAAATGAGGCACACGTACCTCATTTGATGGAAAATGAAGTGCAAAACGAGGCGTACGTGCCTCGAGATGCAATGAAATGCGAAATGAATGTAACAAGGTGCACCTTAATGCACCGAAGGTCTTGCACCTCCCAAGGATTTAAGGTCTCCTGGACCGCGCGTGTTTTTTGGTCCCGCCGGACCGTGCGTGTTTTCGGTCCCGCCGGACCCGTTGGCAAAATGAAATGCACATGAGGCACGCGTACCTCATTGGATGGAGAATGAAATGCAAAACAAAGTACGTGAGGTAGTACACCTCACGTGACTCAAGGTGAAATGCAAAATGAAACACGTGAGGTAGTACACCTCACGTGACTCAAAATGAGATGCAAAATGAAGCGCGTGAGGTAGTACACCTCACGTGACTCAAAATGAAATGCGAAATGAAGCGCGTGAGGTAGTACACCCCACGTGAATCATTATGAGATGCAAAATGAAGCACGTGAGGTAGTACACCCCACGTGAATCATTATGAGATGCAAGATGAAGGAGTATGACACGCATGCCACACGACAATGCAAAATGGTGCAAGTAGCAAGGGACGTGCAAGATGGCGCGATGCGATGCGCCGGACAATGTGATGGATGCGCGTGACGCACACGGGGCAACTTTTGAATCTTTATAGACGACAAAAGGATACAAAAGGATACAATCTTTGCTTGAAATTGAGCGTCACGCACAGTAGAGACGGCCCGAAGTCAAAACGGAGGCCGGTTGAGTATCGGGGATGCATTTTCTTGCACTTTCTTGAGCTATAAAGATCCAAAACTCCTCAATTTGCCTAAAAAGGGCCTTGGGAACACCACCGGCTGGGTGGGGTGGTCACCGGCTGCCACCGGCTGCCTAAACTTACCCACCGGCACCATAATGTGCCGACCGGCACAAAACAGTGCCGACCGGCCAAAAATTGCTGATCGGGGGCAGTTCTGCCATTTCACCTTGGGCCTTTTAAAATAGGGTTTGAAACCCTATTTCCCCCACTTTGCCTCCGCCGAAAATCTTTGCTCTCCCTCTCCAAAGTGTTTTCCCTCACTTTTTCATCGATTTCCGCGCGTTTCACGCTTGTTTTCTCGTCGGATTCGCGATACTCGTCGCGTTTCGGACATTTTCGACCGAACAAAACTTTGTTTCGGTGCATTTTTCGCCATTTCCCCCTTTTCGGGACTTGTTCCCCTTGATTTTCTCTTCATTCTCGTGTCTTTTCACATTCCGACCCTTCCGGCCATTTCCGACCCTCTCGGGGTTGACCTCCCAGCTTGACTTTTCGTATTCCACCCCGGTTTTCATTTTCCGGTCATTTTTCACCACCATTACCCATGGCAGACGATGTTCCACATGTCGGGACTCCCCCGGACCATGAGATGGACCCCGGGGTCGAGCTCCTCCCGTTGAGCGAGCGCCCATTCGATCCGGCGACCTATCGCCCGGCCATCCACGTGCTACCACCCGATGGACTCCGCCACTTCCGCGGCTTCGACAGAGTTTTGGACCCAGAGCTTCTGCTGCGCGAGCCGGCCTCCCACTTGTCTTCTGGCGCCGCCGAGGTAACATTCTGGTCTTTTATTTTCCGCAATGTAGGATTTCCTGTCAACTGCCATAGCTAACTGAACCCATTTAACTGCTTAGTTCCGGTGTACTGAACTGTAGTCGATTGCAGACAAACTCACTGCTGACATCTATTTGGGGCCGACGCACATGCACACACACTACACTGGCCTCAAGCACTCAAAAACACGGCACACATTGCACTACCAATTCGCCGACACCCGGCGCTTATTTGAATCTGAAAACTCGCACGCATGCTAGATTTGCACAAAACTACACCAACACGCGGACACATCACACGTTGTAGTTCACTGAAACACACCGACACCCGGTTTCTTTATTTAAATGTTAAAAATCTGCACGCATACCAGATTTGTACCGACTGCATATCTTCATATGGCTTTGCAATTTCTTGACTACAGGGAGACTCCCATACTCTCCGCGGGTATGGGAATATTACCGCTCGCGATTGGTACGCCGAGCTGCCTGACGCCGTTAGCCGCATTGTGGATCGGGCCGGCTTCGGTACCTTCTGCAGGGGACTCTCCAGGCTCTCTGCCTGCAGACCTCTTCTTGCCGCTGGCAGAGGTGGTGGACACCACCGATTCTTTTCATCTATCGGCCGGGGACATGACGATGTCCCCTTACGACTTCTCGATGCTCACCGCATCGGGGTGGGGTGATCCGATCCTTCGACACGACATGGACGAGTGGATCGCCGCCAGTTCATTTGCTCGGCGAGGCGCCGCCACTTGTTCGTCCAGGGTTCGTCCGCTACTCCTGGTTTGAGGTGCAGTTTCGAGTGCGGACCATGCTGGTGGACGCAGCTCTGATGACCCAGGAGGCCGCTGAGAGGCATGCACGTGGCTTTCTCATGTTTTTGCTGGGGACCACCCTGTTTGCCGACCGGGCGAACACAAGGTTCTCGCTGCTTCGCCTTGGTGGATGTCGAGAGCATTGTGCAGTATGACGGGGGGGTCGCGGCTCTGGCCACCCTTTACGGTTATATGAGCACAGTCTCTCATGGTAGCGGACAACAAGCAGAGGCTCTTGGCGAGCCCGAGGTATGTCTTCTCCTCGCTTACATTGCTTCAGATTTTCAGATTTCAGACATCTGCATAAACCGTTGTTCGCATAATTATCAGACATCGTATACACATGGCACACACATATTTCGCTTTATAATCGTCAGACGTTGCTCACATCTGTACACTTTGCTTCAACACACTTTGCACAACACACGGCTCATTGCTTCGCTTTTATCCTCAGATTCGCTTTTCGATGGTCATCTCGACGTCGCTTTTGGTACCGTGGGTGTACGCCTACTTTCCTGTGCTAGAGCTGGTCTGGGAGACGAGACCCCTCTCGTCGCCCCTTTTCTCGCCCTTCTGACGGGCGATGTGTCCGGAGGCCCCGAGACACTTTTAGCTTCTTCCGCCGTTTCTTCGACACCATCACCCCCACTGAGGTATGTTTTATTTACAGTCCGTTTTAAGCTTTGCTTTCGTGCTTACATTTCTATATCAGTAGATAATCAACTGTATTTCATTTCAGGTCACCTGGCAGCCGTGGGCTCCACTCCCAGCGGTGATACGAGATCGGTACGCCGGTGCCATCGAGACCTCGCGCTATCGGATTCTCCTGGAGGGTCCGGTCTGTCGGGCCTGGTGCCTGGGTGAGCGCTTCTTGCGTCAGACCCTGGGATTGCCGGAGCAGATAGTTCCGATCCATCCTCCCGAGCACATGAGGGACACCGAGAGGTTTTCTGTGCAGCAGATGGAGGACTACACCCTTGGCTGGGCCGTAGATGTAGATGCCTACAGGGGCGAGGGCGATTACTCAGAGTACGTCCGGACCTTCTTGATGCGGCCTTTGAGCAGGGGCCCCCGAGCTGATCCAGTGGATCTGGCGCCAGGCCCGGGCAGAGGCAGGAGCAGAGGGGGGGCCATCACAGAGGGCTTGAGCTCGCGGCAGGGGGGGAGTGCAGAGGGGGCGAGGGACGGCCGGCCCGCTCGCCTACCATGTTGACTTCTGAGGGGCAGAGTGGGAGGCCTACCAGATCCTGCTTTCTCCTCCCATTGGTCACGAGTTGGCGGTATTCTGACTTACCTCCGATATGTATTACTTTATTTCAAGATCTTGCATTGTTATTTCATTTCAGTTCATTCAGATATCCCAGAATCTTGATGTATTTAATACTTTTGTGCTTCCTCCGAGTATACCCGTTAGTCTGTGGAGTCAATGCCTCCACGATGGGGATCTCGCGGACTCTCGACGCTTTGCCGCTCACGCTTTGCGGTATGTTCTATCGACTACGCCTCAAATCATACTGCTTCACACAACTGCTATACCGCACAAGAATCGATAAATTGCCCACGGCTTTCATACATCAGACTCATACACCGTGATCTTGCAATCGATTCACTGTTCACAAGATTCACACATCGTACTCATACATCGCATTCTATCTTGATTCACCGTTCACTTTTCACACATCAGACTCATACAATCGTGCATTCTATAATCGATAAACTGCTCACAGCTTTCGATCGTTTGCTCTTTGTATTTTCAGCCTCCTTTCCCGATCCCTCCAAAGTGGCGCTTGCTCACTGGCCTCCCTCTACTCGGGATGGCGGGATCTTCCTCGTACTAGAGGAGGACGTGGTCACGTGGGAGCAGCTCACGAGCCCAGCCTGTGGAGATGGTGAGTCGGAGACGGGACGAGTCATTCATGGAGGAGGCCGGGATAGCTCGGGCTCGGGCTCGATAGTGACGGCTCGACGATGCTTTTGTGCTTCGCCAGAAGAGGGCGAGGATCGACCCTTAGGCATTAGGCCTACTGGCGATGATGATGATTTTGTCGCTTTTTCTTTTATTTCTTTTCTTGTACTTTTCTCTTTTTTGGTAGATAGAGTACTATGTCTCGCAAAGTGTGTTTTTTGCTTTCTTCAAAAGTTTGTACTTTGAAAGAGATTATATAAAACAAACTTTTTATCCGAAAAGTGTTATGTTTACATATCTCCTACTTTGCCTTTGCATTGCATCATATTACACCTCAATGTAAATGAAATTTGATTTGTTGTCTGACAATGGAGCTTTTGCACTGTAATACTCCGATAACCAACCATCTAACGACAAGCAACCTGGACAAATCCTTTGCTCAAACTTGGCAAATAGCCCGTCTGCTGGGGATCATTACGCACCTGACTCACAACTCAAGATTTTATTCTACACACAAACTTTGAACAAACAAATTTAATCGACAATGGGATCACGGCGGTAGCTGAAATTGAAACACACTCGGATGTCCCAAATTTTCCATTTCTTCTCTTACCTCGCATGGATGTAGAGAATGGCACAGCATTCTGAGCACAGACAATCTTGAGGTAAAGAGAGGTTTTTTAACCTGGGTATCAAGCCTACAACCGGACACCGCCGGAGAACTCAAGTGCAGAAAGTAAAAGGCTCACGACCTAAACACAACGAGACATACTCGGAAAAGACTCAAAACTGAGTTGGGAGTAACAAAACAAAAGACACGACACGGACGTGTTTGAAAACAAAAGACCTTGAGGAGCCAATTCTTCTGGGCAAGTTTCCCACCCTTTCTGATTTGTGTGATTCTCACGTCGCTCGGCCCTTCAGGCTCGGTTTCTTTTCTCTAAAAAAAAACCCTTTTCTCACTTTTCCCTCAACTCACACCTCTCTATTCTTTAATCTCTCATTTTATATCCCTCCCCTAGGTGGTTTGATAGATGGATAGAAAGCGGGGGATTCGTGCCTGATACAGTTAGCTCGCGGCTATTCCTTCTGGTAAATAGAGTGTCTTTCTGGCGAGTGCATTGATGACAAGGAAGAGACAGAACACCTGACTCGACTGTGCCCCTAGTTCATTACTCTGACCATTCTTTGTTTTCTTTCCAAAACAGTTTTGATCAAAATGAACGCCAGATTAGCGTGCTTGGGCAATTTTTGATTTCAAAATCATGCAAGTCAGGTTGCAAGCACTGAAAGTTTTTCTTTTGGGTCCAGACATGGCCCAATTTTGGAAAATGGAATTGTTTTCGAGAAAATAGTCAACCTTAGTAAAAATTTTCAAAAACTATTTTACAAAGCGGTCAATGCTCAACAAGCACGTAACCTACCCTCGAGATACGCAACCTCGGATCGGAGGCAATTTGGGAAAATTGCCCTTGCTTGAAGGGCGATGGCAGCGGAAAGTTGCCCCTAGTTTAAGCGGCAACTCGGGGCAATCTTTATGGCAATGCGAGGCAACGGAAAGTTGCCCTTGTTTGGACAATGCCGCAAAGACGCCGTCAACGCGATTGTTCTCGACCGTGCTCTCGACGCGGAGAGGATGAAGACGGCCACAAACAATATATGGACATAGTCACCTTGAAAGCGTTGGTGGCTGGGTTCTAGGAGGAAGTTGATCACACAACTCCAGTCGTTGCAACCGAGATATCAGATTCGGAAGAAGGCACAGGTGATCAAAACCATTACATGGACTGAGACGCTATGAAAGCGTTAAGGGCTGGACTTCAGGATGAAGTTGCCTACGTATCCCAAACATGGGAATCAAGCCTTACGTAGTTCGGGGTAAGGTACACTCGGGTATTTAACCTCTCCTTTTTATGCTCTAACTTTTGCCAAGGTGCCCGTTGCAGGTTTTCGACCTTGCGAGTTTCTTTTTTCTTTTTCTTTTTTCTTTTTTTTCATTTTTTTCATTTTTTTCTTTTTCTTTTAGGCTCTAACTTTTGCCAAGGCGCCCGATGCGGGTTTTCGACCTTGCGAGCTTCTTTTTCTTTTTCTTTTTTTTCTGTATTTTTTTTTGTATGTATTTTTTGCTTGCTCTAACTTTTGCCTGGGTAGCCCTTCCGGGTTTTCGACCCAGCGAGCCTCTCAAAGGATAAAAGTATAACAAATCCATGCCAAATGGTTTTGGGATTGACGCCTCCCCTTTTCCGGGAGAAAGACGGTTGCAGTGCTCTGCAGGAGATTCCATCATGGTTGCTCTGCAAACTTCTTTTGGTGAAGTCTAATCTTTTGCTCGGATTTCGGTGCCTCTTGATCGAGGGCTGCTTCGAGTCTGGCTTCACAGGCCTTGCATTAATAACTAAATTCGGATCCGTCCAAGGTTTGGAAAATGAAGGTCGAGTCTCGAGGCGAGGCGATCCTAAGTTGCGCAATCTCAAGAGCGATTCCATACGTGTCTTCGCAGGATCGCAAAAACATTTTGTTTTTGAAAGTTTTTAAGGAGGCGACGAATCGCTTCGTGCGAAGACGATGTGGAACCAAATCTGGATTAAACCAGGTCCTTCTCAAGATTACTCACCGACCAAAGATGATTTGAATCATTAAGGGCTTAGCATGCCTCTCTTTCTCTCAATCGATCAAAGTTTTGCAAATCGAGGAATTCCTTCCTTCCGTTTTCACCGCAGTGTTCAAAAAGTTTTGAAAAACTCAGGTCATTGCAATGATTTTTAAGGCACAAAAGAGTAGGTGGAATGCGCTGTCACCCCATTCGAATTCTCTGGCACAACTAGCCCAACATGATCAATAAATATGAAAACACGGTAGCCACTACTGTTTGCTCAGATTTCCCGGATGTAAATTGGCTCCAAGAGGCAAAGAGAAAGCAAAAGAAGTAATTACAAAACAAAACGGTGCTTGAGGCAACAACCCCGAAGCCACCTGGTATTCTATATAAGAGGGACTGACTCATTACAATTAGACAGACCCTTAAACAAAAGGACTGACTCAAAACAATGAGACAGACTCAAGACAAATCGAAAGACTGACTCGACACCCAAGTCAGGTTTTACAAAACTAGCATCGGCAGGTGCTCAAAAATGCACGCCAAACGCCATATCCAAAAATGTACCAGATATTGCCCGCAGGCAGTTGAATCCCAATTACATACTCGCAGTATCGGTGTCCTCGGTATCTGTGTCCTCACAATCCAAGAACTCTGTAGTGACTGATTTGGCCGAGGTAGGCGGGAGGATGACCTTGTTATCAATCAAATCCTGTACTTCATGCCGAAGGCGGGAACAATTGTCGGTAGTATGGCCAGACTGTTGATGGTACGACAAGATCGAGTGGCATCATGGCTCTTTGGAAGGGGTTTGGGGAGTGGCCTAGGATCGAGGGTGTGAGATGCCCTTTTGGCCAAAATCGAAGTGCCTAGACAAAGGCATATAAAGAGGATGGAAGACCCTGCGCCCTCGGGGCAGGTACTTGGGACTCTGTGTATTCTTGCTAGACGCACTAGCGAACGGATCGGCAGGCGCGGACCTGGATTTCTGATCTTTTCCTGGTGCAGGATTGGGAGCGGGAAGAACCTTTTTAGTGTGACGGGGCCTATCCCGATTCTCTCGACCGATCGAACCGCCTCGTGAGTAGGGAAAACATCATCCACAATTTTGGTTACAATCGCGGATACCTGTTGTTTGCTCATTCCCCCGGCTTTCAAAGCCTGGACTGCCCACAGCAGTTGTTCCACGGAATCGGCATCCACCTTCACTTTGTCTTTGCCTCGCCTCGGCTGGTGAGAGGTTTGGGTTGGTCTTGGTACATCATTTGTGGGTGGAGGTCATCTCCGATCGATTGAGCTCGATCACAATCCGCCCAGATGTCGGGGCTCTGGGTTCGAATTTCCAAAGATACGGTGCAACCGGTGGCGAGGTTGACATTCCGTGGCGAGATCCGCCACGGACCTCGAGATCACCTATCATCCCCATTAACTTCGAATGTAGTGGGCTCATGAGCTTGATAGAACCGAGGGGTCGGGCGGGTGTGCGGTGGGCGACCTAGGCGGATGCGGCATATCAACAAAGCTTCATCTTGCGGGTGGTTCCTTGACTCGGCGGCCGTCATGACCACAATCTCTTCGAGTTACGCATCATGTTCGGTCTGCCTCGGCGAGAAGATACTAGCCGCTCGACTTAACTCTCCGAACCTCTAAATCGAAGCGGAAAACAAGCAGTATTTCAGCCCCAAACAGATCAAACACGGGTGTAGTCGAACAACTGCACTCTACTACTGAACACTGTTCCCAAAAATCACTGTCCCAAATCTGAGTCCGATACCCGCAGATATAGCTGATCCACAACAACACTGATACTGGTGCCCTCAGGCCTGATGCCCAGACTCGCAAACTGGTATATGCATTACCTGTAGAGATACACTCTAAAAGCACATAGCAAGTAAATGAGAGCCAATACACCCCTATGTTGGGGTAGGGTTTCCCTGTCCTATTTTGTCAGGAGCTAGGGTTTCACTACGCACGCAGCGGCTTCAAACAACCTAATATCGGGTGAGCAACCTGTCCTAGTTTGGAATGGTCACTACGGGTTTCGATATGCACTAGGTCGAATGGTCAAAAAGGGTGCCCCGGTAAAACCGGGGTTTGTGTTCCCATACTGGCAGAGCGAGCCAGTCGACCTTATGGTCATGCCTTGACAAGACAAGCCTCCAGCAAACCGCTCAGGAATAGCAAATGACCAACACGGTGTCCTAGGCGCACCAATGCACATGCAATGCAAAGAAACACATAAGTGTAGTCAAAATAGGATATCACGAGTTCGAGTCAAGCTCTCTAAAACTCCCCAGCAGAGTCGCCAGAAACTGTAACAACGCCCGCGGGGGACCTCGCTACAGTTCGGACTCCCTTTTTGTGTCGGTTCTAAATCTGAACCAAAGAGTCCAAATCCGGCAAATCGTTTGAGAAAACAGATTTTTTTGAAAAGTAGTGCCAAACATGGATCGCTTTGCGGACTGAGTCGCCACCTAAATATTTTTTAAATTGGGAAATTTAGGAAACCCTGACTCAGTGCCGAAGGCCACATGTCCGTCATCACCAAAGTGGTCTTGGCTCGGGAGCTTGGGTACGATCGGGGAAGGTCAGCTATGAGCACCCCCTTTCGCCCGGTCCGAAGACCGGCCTCTACTAATCGTGATATCTGATTTTGAAAACATTACATGTTCTTATTCCGGTTATTAGCCTAGAATTACTATGTTATGCGCACAGCAAACAAGTATAGACTAGATTGCCTAATTTGGAAATAAACATTGCATATCCGTTTTTGTCTCGAAAAACGTGTGGTTTTCTTTTGCTACTCACAAGTAGGCTAAAATGCGGATTTCAACGAGTTGTTCCAACTCAGGCAATCCAACCTCCATCCACAGGCATTCAAACAGTTTATCATGTAAGCATTTAGCCACATGGCAAGCATACTGTCATGGTAAACATTCACACGCATGCGATATGCTAAAGCGAAAAACACTTACATCGTACTCCGTGCCAAAACAAAAACCCGGTTAGCAAACATGCATGACCTAGTTTATGTTAAGTGGCTAATGCAACGCAGGCATAAATGTAATCTAGAGCAGGCTCGGCTAACCCTAAACATGGCATGTGAATTGCGCGAGTAGCACGTATTCAATTTGGAATTGAAAATTGCGATGCAGTTTGTATGATGTACCGAGCCCGGTGCATGTAAACAAATGCATGAATGCACGCATGCATTGCATAAGGTATGCTAAAAATAAGTATGCCCTAATCTACCATCGAAAGCGGGTAAATAAAAAGGATAGAAAGAGATGGGGATTGGAAGACATACACCCACTCACACACACTTATTACAATTGCGCCCTCACTCGGAAGGACCAAAATAATAATACAGACCGAATAAATAATTAACTAAACTAGCTAATTAAATATTACAAATTGACTAAATTAATTAAACAGATTAATTAATCTAATTAAAGCAATAAAACGCCTCGGGATGAGGGCGGATCTGATGCATGCCCGGACTCGCTCGGAATCCAACCGCCATAGCATTGTTGCCTCTGTTTAATGCCATACTCCTTTGAAAATTGCCAAAGTTCTGGATTGCTTCTCGGGTCTTGTGGAACACCATCGGTGAGGGATGGCCACCGCCAAAGGATATGATCACGGCTACATATCATGCTATCGGCCGTCATTCTTTGCTTGGTCGGCACTTAAAGGCTTGATGCCGGCCAAAAATTGCTGCAGAACCTGCAATTTGACAGCAGCAGAGGACAAGCAGTGTATGGCATGGCAATTCAAAGCATGTGTGCACCAAACACATCCCACATCATGTTAATGGCTCAATGGGGCATGTGCCTCGATCCTTGGACCACCAATCGCGCATTTCTATGCGTGATGGCCCAAAGGACCAAGAGTGCAACTTCAATGTCAAATGCATGCAATGCAAACAAGCAAATAAAAGTGCCAAACCTCCATCATACTTCACTTCAAGAGGCCCAACATGCATGCCAATGCAACAAGGCCCTAAGCATGTTATCTACTATGCCATATGGACAATGCGAGGCACTTATATAAGCATACAAGTAGGCGTACAAGGCAAGTATGCAAACTAAGCAATGAGATGGACTTACACATGGATTGGGCAGCTCTAACAAGGCTCAAAACAGTGGCCAAAGTGCCTAGAAAATGAGACTAAACACACGCGCACACATGCACATGTTAAAGTCTAAACCCAAGGCCTACAAAAGCAACTCTCATGCACACTTAAGAGACACAAACATGGGCTAATAGCATGCATGAAAAGCTCTGAAATCCATGTTAAACATGATGCCAAAACATGTAATGAAGCAAGCCAAATATACAACAAATGGCCCAAGTTTTGAAACAAGCCATGAAGGCTTAAACCAAGGCCAAGTCCACCAAGCCTCACAAGGCTAAGGGGACTCAAAATAGGTCACAAGCAGACCTAAACAAAGCCTAAGGAGCACCTAGATGGCATCTAAGGGGCTCAAGTACAAAGGCATGCAACATGACCAAA
Organism: Camellia lanceoleosa; assembly: GCA_025200525.1. NCBI lineage: Eukaryota > Viridiplantae > Streptophyta > Magnoliopsida > Ericales > Theaceae > Camellia > Camellia lanceoleosa. The sequence continues at coordinate 36,676,185 of CM045758.1, forward strand.
ACATGAAGCATTCAACACATGCTTTTAAAGCGTTAAAGAAGCAACTAAAGCATGCATACAAGCACACCAAAAAGTCTGAAATAACATGCTAGATGGTTCCAAACCATCAAAAATGAAGCAAGCATGGCATGCTATACACTCATACTCTCAAGGCCAACAAGCCAAATGCAAAGGAGCTACATAATGCATGATGGGATCGACCCAAATGGCTATGGGCAGAGTTAAATCATGGCAAAATAAGTACACAAGCTTCACAAACACAAGTCTAAAACATGTTAGAAGCTAAGGCTAACAAGCTAGTCATGTTTAAGCAATATTAAGGCATTACAAAGTAACTATGCAAATCATGCAAAGAGTACTAAAACCAACTTGAAATCATGTTATAACATGGCAATATAAGCATGGAAAACAAGTCAAACATGCTCAACACACACTCAAGCATGGAGCTCCTTAAGGAAGCAAAATTTGTCCTTTTCAAGGACATCAAGGAGAAGGGGTGGCCCTCTCCTTCTTGAGACTTCAAGGCATGCTCTTCACCACTGAAATCACTCAAGATTTCAGGGGTGAAGAGATCCTCTCACCAAAATCTCGGATCTCAACCAAAATGGCACAAAAGGGACCCTTTTCAAGGCCTAAAGGGGGTCAAACTTCCCCAAACCACAAAACACTCTTAATATACAATAAAGAGGGTCAAAAATCAGAACTTTTTTGTGTTATGTGCTAAGCACAAAAACAGTCCTAAGCTAGGTAAAAAGAAGGTGCAAGAATGGGGTAAAAAGGGAGTAAAGTTCTTACCCTTGTAGACCTCTTCACAAAGCTTGATGTTGTGGCTTCTTTGGACTCAAAACCAGTCAAGAACTTCAAGAATAAGCTCTGATTTTCAAGAATACCAAGAAAAGGTGGAAGACTAGGTGTGTTAGTGCAATAATATGAACTAAAACACCTAGAAAGCAAAAGAGAAAGGGAGATATAGGATGTGTATCTATCTTAACCCTAAAACCAGAGCTTGGTTCCCTCTAAAAATGGCTGAAACCTCTCAAGAATTCCAACCCTTGAGCAAAGGGGAGAGCTTTCCCTCTTATAGGCCAAAGGCTTACAAGCTTAGCCATTAAGCAAGCTCATCCCTCCATACACGTGTATGGAGGGAAAGACAATTGCACACAGTGCGAAAATATCTCGTAAAGCAAGTGCAGTGGTCGGCCGGCAAATTGGTCATTTCGCCCAAAATAGTGCCGAACGGCACAAAATAGTGCAGTGACAACTACTGACCACGGTGGCCTCTAGCCCCAGCCGGTGGTGTGTGGGGATGCCTCATAAGGCATTCCCTGCCCCTCAAAGGCAAATCACAAGTGTTTGGTGCAAAACCAAACACAAACGGTCGAGTCCGGAGGTCTTGAGGCACGGCGCGCGAGCCGAGAACTCCGGGAACTCCAAACGAACACACACATGGATGATCACCGAGTGTCCCAACGGTGACGTCCGAGTCTTGAGGACGGTCAAAAATGGAGTGTCTACAGTACCCTGCATGTGAAATTATTGTTGGGGATGTTCATTTGTATATTGATTTACTGCCTCTGAATATTGATCACTTTGATGTGATATTGGGAATGGACTGGTTAACAAAATATCATGCTACCATAGACTGTGTAACGAAACAAGTTGTTTTTCGTCCACCTGGACTGCCTGAATTTGTGTTTAACGGAGTTGGAGTAGTACCTCCCTCATATCTGATTTCATCCATGAAAGCTTTTAAACTGATTAGAAAGGGGTGTAAGGGGTATCTATGTTCTGTATTGACTATACCTACTCATGCTAACATTGATGTGAACAGTATTTCTATAGTTAGAGAATTCCTAAATGTTTTTCCAGATGATTTGCCAGGGGATTTGATTGATAGGGAGATTGAGTTCACCATTGATGTGATTCCGGGTACACAGCCAATTTCCAAAGCTCCGTACAGAATGGCACCTACCGAACTGAAAGAATTGAAAATCCAGCTGCAAGAACTGTTAGATAAGAAGTTCATCAGGCCTATTACTTCACCGTGGGGCGCACCAGTTTTGTTTGTGAAAAAGAAGGACGGCTCATTGAGACTCTGCATTGACTACCATGAACTGAACAAGTAATAGTGAAAAATAAATATCCATTGCCTCGTATTGATGACTTATTTGACTAGTTACAAGATGCCCAAGTGTTCTCCAAAATTGACCTTAGATTTGGATACCACCAGTTGAAAGTCAAGACAGGGGACATTGAAAAGACTGCCTTTCGAACGAGATCCGGACATTATGAATTCTTAGTTATGCCTTTCGGAGTTACCAATGCACCTGCTGCATTTATGGATCTTATGAACATAATTTTCAAACCATTCCTAGATGAATTTGTAGTTGTTTTCATAGATGACATTTTGATTTATTCCAAAATCACGGAAGAACATGAACGTCATTTGAGAACTGCTCTACAGACCCTAAGAGAACAGAAACTGTATGCTAAACTGACTAAATGTGAATTTTGGCTAGACAGTGTGATATTTTTGGGACATGTGATCAGTAAGAATGGTATTACAGTTGACCCACAGAAAATTGAAGCAGTAGTGAATTGGCCCAGACCATCAAATGTTACAGAAGTTCGAAGTTTCTTAGGCTTAGTTGGGAATTACAGAAGGCTTGTCAAAGATTTCTCCAAAATTGCCCTACCACTGACACAGCTGACTCAGAAGGGGATATCATTTGACTGGACCGATCAGAGAGAATCAGCTTTTGAGGAGTTGAAAACTCGACTAGTGACTACACCGATTCTTACCTTACCCTCAGGTACGGATGGTTATATTGTATATAGTGATGCTTCTTATAAGGGTTTGGGATGTGTTTTAATGCAAAATGGTAAAGTTATTACATATGCTTCCCGACAACTAAGACCGCATGAAAAGAACTACCCAACCCATGACTTCGAACTTGCTGCAGTAGTGTTTGCACTGAAAATTTGGCGTCACTACCTTTATGGGGCAACATGTGAGGTGTATACAGACCACAAGAGTTTGAAATACTTTTTTACACAGAAAGAACTGAACATGAGGCAGCGGCGATGGTTAGAACTGATAAAAGACTATGACCTGCAAATTTTGTACCATCCAGGAAAAGCTAACACCATTGCTAATGCACTGAGTCGGAAATCGATTGGAAATTTAGCCTGTTTACTCACCGGGCAGAAAGAATTGCTATGTGACCTTGAAGACTTGAAATTGAGATTGTTTTGTGTGAACAAGGTGGAACAATAGCCGCTATTTCTGCTCAACCGGCACTGATTGAAGAGATTAAAGAGAAACAGCAACATGATGACTTCTTGAGGAAGATCGTCGAAGAACGGGAATCTAAACCGACGTCCGATTTCAAATTTGAAAATAATGTGTTGAAATTTCAAGGAAGATTGTGTGTACCAAGTGATTCTGAACTGAAAAGAAGAATTCTGCAAGAAGACCACAATTCAAAACTATCTATCCATCCAAGAAATACAAAAATGTACCAAGACTTGAAACTAAATTTCTGGTGGCTGGGAATGAAGAAAGAGATTGCTGATTTTGTGTCGAAATGTCTTCATTGCTAACAAGTTAAAGCCGAACATCAACGACCCACAGGTTTACTGCAACCCTTACCGATACCAGAGTGGAAATGGGAACATATCACTATGGATTTCATTGTTGGTTTACCTTGCTCCAGTAAAGGTATGGATTCAATTTGGGTTATTGTTGATAGACTGACTAAATTTGCTCATTTTTTACCTGTCAAAACAATTTATAATACTGACAAATTGGCTATAATCTATATTGATGAGATTGTTAGATTGCATGGAGTGCCTGTGTCCATTGTTTCTAATAGGGACTCGAAGTTTACATCGAGATTTTGGCAAAGTTTGCAAACAGCATTGGGTACTGAACTGAGACTGAGTAGTGCATACCATCCTCAGACAGATGGTCAGTCAAAAAGAACCATCCAGACTCTGGAGGATTTACTGAGAATGTGTGTTCTTGATTTCCAAGGAAATTGGGAAAGCCATTTACCGTTGGCTGAATTCGCCTACAACAACAGTTTTCACTCGAGCATTGGTATGGTGCCTTTCGAGGCTTTGTATGGCAGAAAATGTCGATCCTCGATTTGTTGGGCAAAAGTTTAAGATGGGCCTTTGCTTGGGCCCGAAATTATACATGAAACTACCAAAAAAGTGAAACTGATTCAACAGAGACTGAAAACCGCACAGAGCCGACATGAAAGTTATGCGGATGTCCAGAGGCGAGACAGAGAGTATGAAATAGGTAATCATGTTTTTGTTAAAGTGACACCGATGAAAGGCCAGACTCGTTTTGGAGTCAAGGGTAAGCTAGCGCCGAGATATGTCGGACCGTATGAGATTATTGAAAAGATTAATCCGGTGGTGTATCAAGTAGCACTTCCTCCTAAAATGGAGCATATGCATAACGTGTTCAAAATTTCAATGTTGAGGGATTACCTTCAGGATCCCTTCCATGTGATTGAGCCTACCTGTGTAGTGCTAAGTGATGACTATACTTACGAAAAACGGCCTATTCAAATTGTAAACCGACGGATCAAGAAGTTGAGGAATAAAGAGATTCCGTTAGTGAAAGTCGACTGGCAAAACCATGGTGCCGTTTATGCCACTTGGGAAAGGGAAGACGATATGGTGAAGAGATATCCTGAATTGTTCCCACTGAATCCTGTTTTCTTCCAAAATGAAGGTGATTCGAGTTTGGAGGACCAAACTCTTTATAAGGAGGGGAGACTGTGACAACCCTCACCACTGGTTAGTGCTAATCTATGATTAAGCATGTTAATTGACTGATTGACTGAAAATCCTGAACTGATTGATTGAGTATATTAGTTTAATGCATTTCTATCTGTTTGTCATCAAATTATCTGTTCATGTATTATGTTTAAACTGCAAATTGAAGAACTTATCGGCAGCCGAATCCAAAATTGATTAATGTTTCATGCTAATTAGAATTTATGTGATTTTATGGTATATTTAATTGAAATGTGATTTGGTATGATTGAATTAAATTAAATAAAGTTAAATTACATAAGTTAGACTTATTTACCCTTTTGCCATTTAGTGGCCTATCTCTACAACACTTTGAGACTTGATTTTATATCATTTCATCAGCCCAATTCTTGAGCCTAACCGACTAAAGAGAGAGAGAGATAGGAGTTAGCTTGAGTTCATCTTGTTTTGGCTTGGAACTTGGAAGGAATTGTAGAAGATTTACAACATTAGACTCCCATACTTTGAATTCAAGACATAAGGTAGGAGAATCATCTTCTTGATTGTTAAATTAAGTCATATGTTGCATGGTTCATGGAAGTTTAGAGTTTTAAGGTCTTGAATTGGTTCTAGCATGTTGAATTGAAGCTTGGTTCACGCATGCATGTTTACATTGTTGAGTTGATTTCATGAAAACTCCCACATGCATGTTCATATTATGGTTCTAGTTCATGAATTCCTCATGTTTTTGAAAGACTTGACTCATTTGGTCATGTATTTGAAGCTTTGAATTTGGTTGAACACATGCATGTTTCATATACTTTGTGTTCTTGAAGTTTATTTGAAAATGGTGTTTAATTAAACTACCTTTGGGCCTTGATTTCTCAAATTGATCTTTGAAACATGTAATATTATGGGTTTTGAAGTGTTTTTCAGAAAATTAGCCCAAAAGGATCGGTTTTGATGCTTTTAAAGTTGGTTTTGAGCTTGAGGTTCAAATTTGAGAATTCCAAAATTTGGACTCACGCTCGAGCAGGGAACTCCATGCTCGAGCGTACACACTGAATTCATGTAGTCTGCTCGAGCGAGGTAAGTGACGCTCGAGTGAGAAATGCGTGTATCTAGTACTTTCATGTGTTTTACAGTCCGCTCGAGCGAGGGAATGCACGCTCGAGTGAGGACTTGTGTCTCACGCTCGAGCGGGAGTCGAGCGCACGTCAAGCGTGAATTTTATGCATCCAGTACTTTTGCCATGTTTTACAGTCCGCTCGAGCGGAGGAAGTGACACTTGAGCGGGGATCCTTTGTCTGCATGTCCGCTCGAGCGTAGAAAGCCACACTCGAGCATAACCCCTGTTTTTTGAAAATTCTGTAAAGTGTTTAAAAGTGCATCTTTGAATCCTCCTTCAATCCTAGGCATTCCTAGGGCATGTTTATGGCATCTTAAAGAGGATATTGATGTAGAACCACACTGAGGCAAATTAAGGATTAAGTTATTATTTTCTCAACTGTGTAGCTTAGTGTATGTTCGTTCTGTAACTGTGTAAGGTTGGCATTTGAGGACGCTCTAATTGCTTATAGCCCAGTACTCTGTGAGTATCAATGTTGTAAAGATATGTTCAAACACAAATATTTCTGAATGAGCAACTATACTGCTTTCTGAAATGATATTTCTTACTGAATGAATGTTTGTCCTATTTATGAACTGTATTCGTGGCATCCATAACAATTTACTATTACTGTACTGTACTGCTACTATCACAGAGATCTCTGTCGGTTCCCATGTTTGGAACCACTACTGTTTACTGATATGATGGCCATTAATCGATTGCTTCGTCTGCATTAAGACCCTCTTATCTTGTTTTGCTATTAAATGTACCACATATGACTATTATAGTTTCTGAATGACTGCTATGGCATGAAATATGAGCCACAAACTGAATGACTGATATACTGATAAACGACTATTTTCAATACTGCAAGGACATTCATTCTTAACCTCTTTATGCATATGTTATTCACTGGGCTTTAGCTCACTGCTCATATATATATGTAGGTGTACAGGCACCGGACCGTTGCTAGGAGCGTCAAGCTAAGCTCCTGTTGTGTCAAGCCAACCTTCGTGCCTCACTGCAAGGTTCCAGATCTGTTCAAGCTAAGGCTGCCTAGGGGTGTTTTAGATTTCCCCCTTTTGTATCTGTTTTTGTAATACTGTATAGACTGTACCTATACTGTACTGTCATGGTAGGGATTCGATCTCTAACTGAATATCTGTATATGATGTATGTACATGCTGTTTTGTTTCGAATGTGAATATGTTATAAAAAGTCTTTTTACATACAGACTGTCACAGCTTATTGGACATCTTTTAATTACTGTTTTGGCTTCCGCCATACTACGTATTCTTGTTTCTTGTTAGCGGGCCTTCGATAATCTCGGATTCTTGGCGATTCTGATGCTAAACCCATAGGGGCGGGTTTGGGTCATGACATGCATCAAACTACTGCGCCTTATAGACCTCAGCAAAATGGAGTTGCTGAAAGGAAAAAACCGAACTTTAAAAGAAATGATGAATGTTATGTTAATAAGTTCGGGACTATCTCAAAACTTGTGAGGGGAAGCTATTCTTTTTGCCAATTATATTTTGAATAAAATACCTCACAAGAAAACCCTTGAAATGTGTTATGAATTATGAAAAGGCCGAAAGCCTTCCTATAAATATTTAAAAGTGTGGGGGTGTTTAGCTAAGGTAGCCTTACCCGACCCTAAAAAGGTTAAGATTGGTCCTAAAACAATTGATTGTATATTCATTGAGTATGCAAACAATAGTAGTGCCTATCGTTTTTTAGTACATAAAAGTGACAACTCAGAGGTCCACATTAAAACAATCATTGAGTTAAGGAATGCTTCATTTTTTGAAAATATTTTTCCTTGTAAATCCACTTAAGAGATTAGTATTTCTGAATGGACTCATGATATTTCTTTTGATAATAATCAAGAATTGGTTGAAGAAAACCAAGGAGGAGAGTTCAAAGAACAACCTAGATGAATAAAAAGGGCCAAAGTTGAGAAAACTTTTGGTCCTGATTTTTTAGCATTTCTACTTGAGAAAGAGGCTCTAACTTTCAAAGAAACAATGTCAACTCCTAAAGCTCCTTCATGGAAAGAAGTTATTAATAGTGAAATTGAATCCATCTTACAAAATTATACTTGGGAATTGGTGGATCTTCCACCAGGTTCTAAACCTCTTGGATATAAATAGATATTCAAAAGGAAAATGAAACCGGATAGATCAATTGATATATATACAAAGCAAGACTTGTGGTCAAGGGTTATAGGCAAACTGAAGGAGTAGATTACTTCAATATCTATTCACTCGTCACAAGGATAACATCCATTAGAATGTTAATTTCAATTGCTGCTTTAAACAATCTAGATATATATCAAATGGATGTAAAGAATGCATTCTTAAATAGTGATTTGAATGAAGAAATCTATATGGAACAACCAGAAGGTTTTATCATTCCAGGCAAAGAGAAGAAAATGTGCAAATTAGTAAAATCATTGTATGGTTTGAAACAAGCACCAAAACAATGGCATGAAAATTTTAACAACGTCATGATGATAAATGGATTTAAAATCAATGAGTGTGACAAATGTGTTTATGTTAAACACATTAAGAAGGGTTATGTTATTATTTGCCTATATGTAGACGATATGTTAATTATTGATAGCAATAGTGGAATGATCAATTCAATCAAGAAAATGTTGAACACTAAGTTTGACATGAAAGATATGGGAGTAGTAAATGTGATTTTAGGAATGAAAATTACTAAAATATCTTAAGGGTATGTTTTGTCTCAAACTCATTATGTTGGCGAAATTCTTGAGAAATTCAATAAGCATGATGACCGTCATGTAAAGACACCTGTGGATGCTAACCTTCATTTAATGAAAAATAAACGTGAAAGCATATTGCAATCAAAATACTCCCAAATAATTGGAAGTCTAATGTATCTCATGAGTTGCACACATCCTGATATAACGTATACAATTAATAAATTGAGTAGATACACTAGCAACCTAGGAAAAGACCATTGGATAGTAATAGTTAGGGATACGTAAAATACACCCGTAACTATGGGATGTATTATACTAGATATCTAGCGGTCCTAGAAGGGTATTGCGACGCTAATTGGATATTTGACACTAGGATTCTAAATCCACTAGTGAATTTATCTTTACCTTGGGAGGTGGAGCGGTCTCTTGAAAATCTTTTAAACAGACTTGCATAGCTAGATCCACAATGAAATCTAAATCTATTGCTTTAGACAAAGTAGGAGAAGAAGCATAATGGCTTCGTAATTTCTTAGAAGATATTCCAATATTGTCGAAACCTGTGCCAGTGATTTGCATTCATTGTGATAGTCAAACTGCAATGGCTAAGGCACAGAATCATATGTATGACAGTAAGTCTCGTCACATTCGTTGTAGACATAACACCGTTAGGCAACTGCTTTTTAATGGAATAATGTCCATTGAGTTTATAAGGTCAAAGAAAACCTAGCGGATCCATTGACAAAGGCTTTGACAGAGATAAAGTGTTGTGATCATCGAGGGAAATGGGATTCAAGCCTAACCTAGTTGACTAGAGATCTCAAAATCTAAGTTCAAAAGAACAATCGAATTATAAGAATGACTCATTAGAATCACTAAGGAGTAAAATTCCTACCCATTTCTATAATGAGATAGTGATTACCTGCAGTGATAAATAGATTAAGCTTTGTTTTTAATGAGACTCATAGCTTGGAAATTCAAGTAGGGTGTAGCAGGATACTTTTAATGGGAATCACCTATATGAGTGTGAACTGGGTCAGTTCTATGAGAATTGAAAAAACTAAATTCTCTTGAGCACTCATGAATTCAAAAGTTGTCCCAGGCCAAAATGGACACAACCGATAGAATCAAGTTATGTGTGGAAATAAAACTGCGTGATTGTCTCGGTTTACACCAACGGCAGAATAGTTCAAGACATCATGTTTACTGGTCAGTCAGTAAATCTGATAGTCGTTTACAAGGGAAAGTTCAAGGCCAAAAGTTACCTACCCTATGATTTGTACTCACATAGTCTGCATATTATTGCATTTCTCATTTCGTCAATTTCATTCATGTGAGAGATTGTTGGACAATTTATAAAGGCAGTGGTGAATTGAAATAGACTCCATTTGAATGAAATAATGCAACCCTTTCATGGTGTCTCTTTATTTTAAAAGGGTGTGACCTAAGGATCATCTTCTTTATGCCTTTTTTATTCAAACCAAATAGGTGCTTACAAAGCTTATATAAAAGCAACCCCTATTCCAATTTTCTTCATTCCAAATTTCTCAAGTTCAAGCATTCTTCTTGTATTCTTTATCTGTGTGAGTCTAAATTTTGTGAGTGCAAAATATATTTTTGGTTCGCTGTACAATCAAAGAGTGTGCTCTCTTCGTTTGTGGTGATTATTGTATCCTGGAGACAAGACATCCATTGTTCTCAAGCTCCCTTGGATAAGACGAAATTCTGTCTTAAAGATATAGTGTTCAAACACTGAGCTCAATCACAAACTTATTCATAAACTATCTGCATATAAGATTTAATTTTATTATTTACTTTATTTATTTTATTTGCTTTAATTAATTATTACTAAAATTATCTCCAACATAATTGTCAACATCTATTTTGACGCATCATCACACGCCATCATATAACACTTTTAGAATCATGTCATTGACTTGTTACATATCGCCACCTAAAAATGGATACAATTTACAATAGATTTCTCCTCATAAAAACTTAAAATAAAATGTATGAATAATAATTGATTCATCAAATTTGAGTTTGTTTAAATTGTCTAAATTACATAAGCTAAACGTTTGGTCAACGACTATCTAAACGATCGACGTCACTTTTATCAATCGTGATTGTCACATTTATCAACTGTGATTGTTATCCTTGTCTGGTGGTATGTCAATCAACATTCGCTTGAATGACCAATATCCTACCGGATGACTAACCGAACAACCATCTAAATGATCGGTCAAACGATTAACATATATAAATTCAGACAATTCAAATGAACCTAAATTCAATGAATATAACAATACTCCTTTTTTAACCTCTAACAATTACATGGTGATATATCATTATTAACAGAAACTATGAGAGAAAGGGAGAGAATAACAATTGGCAGGAGCTATTAAAAATTCTTCAAGAAAAGAGTAAATACCTCAGATTCTATGTCATCATATTCAAGGCTCTGTATGTGAAATTAAGTTTGAAAAGACTATTTTGCCCATGGTATAAAAGAACACATAGGCAGCATCAAAAAAAAAAAAATGCCGAAGTATACTAACAATTCATGTGGTTTGAGACTTGTGTCACTTTAGTTCTTTATTTTTCAACTGTAATACATTTAGTCATGAATTTTAAATCTTGTCTCAAACAAGGACAATAAAAAATATTTTCTTTGCAAACGGTCTATTTCAAGGACAAATTTATCATACAACTTATTTTGTATTTGTTAACTTATATATTTGAGAGGGTAATTTATAAGTAAATTGGGGCGAGCTGGGTAAATGGGCTTTTCTATGGGCCATAGTAAGGACTTAGCAAGTGTTAGCTCGGTCCAGGAATAATCAAGGTCGCCACGGTCCGAATAGAGATAGTTAGCCCGGTCCAAGAGAGCTCTGCCGTTAGCTCGGTCACCACACTCAGAGCGGTAACAGTTAGCTCAGTCATACCATATTAAGCCAAAGTATGTTGAGCTTTCCTCAGAACCTTGTTATTTGATAGCTCGGTCCAAGCTCGTGTGGTTAGTGCGGTCTCAGACAACCCAGTTGGAATATGTCAACCGAGGTACACGAGCAGTGAAAGGAAGAACCGAGCTAGTTGGAGCTCGGTCTAGTCTGCGGCTTTAGCGTGGCCGTGTTATCTCGGTCGTATAGACATCCAACCATAGTAAAACCATCTCACTTGGTTTAAGCAGTGAGGGGGATGTTGAAGAATAAGCATTATCTTTCAGGAATGTAATTCCTATGAGGACTTTACATGGAGGAGTAAGAGTCCTACTAGGATTGTGCCACGCGGAACCTATAAAAACTCACAACATCATATATGGAGAGGTAACACAACTTTGATTCTCGAATACACAGAGCTTTTTGTCTATTTGTCTATTTTGCTGACTAGGCATCGAAGAGGTATCCGGCACACACCCGCTGGCTAGCTCACGTTTGTGTTTTTAGGAAATAAAGCGATGTCGTACAGATGAGCGCAATCTTGATCAACAGGATTATACGAGGACAATATTTCGTGCTCGTACAATATTGTTTGAAATGAAATGGCCTTTTTTTTTAATGTATTTTCTTGATTATAAAGTTATGTTTAGTTTGATTTTCAGAATCCATTTTCAGAAAATTTTTCTAAGAAATTAAAAATTAAATTAGTGAAAAAATAAATAAAAAAAATCATTTTTATATAGTTTTATCTTTTGGGAGAGTAGAAATAATTTTTTTTAATTAAATTTTTTTTATATTTATTTTTATTAAATTAGTTTTTGTTTTTTCAATAGTCAAATATGACGACAACTTTAATGTCATTATTAAACCAATTCAGTAAATCAAAAAAATTCATAACTAAAAATATTTCATATATTAAACATATCAATTACATATTAAAAGCCTAATAATTATCTATTACATAATAACCATAAAAAAATATCTGTTAACTATAAAAACAACCATCTATTACATAATAACTGTCCAAAAATATTGACAAAAACAACCACCCATTACATAATCATTATCCAAATATATAATAAAATTTTGTTTGGTAAAAATATAAAAATGTAAAAAAAATTTCGTTTTTATATAATTTTATCTTTAGTGGGTAAAAATATTTTTAAGAATTTAAAAATAACTTTTTGATATTTGTTTTTCTCAAACTAATTTATATTTTATTCAATTGATGATTTTATCATTGAAATTGAGTATTTTCTATTTGCACAGAAAATAGTATTTTTAATTATTTTTATTTGAAACGGGATTCAAAATTTAGAATCAAATGTATTACGATTAAAAAATTAAAAAAATAAAATGATACAAATCTCAGACTATAAAGACAGCTAATGTAATTGGTTCAAGGAAAAAAAAAAGAAAAAAGGGCACAGTCTCTGCACCTAAGGCCAATTTAGGCTTTTCACTGCAATTGTATCTATCCTATGAACAAAAAGGTCGCATGAAGACTTTTGGACCAACATTGAAGACTATTTGAGGTTGGGGTTTGCTTGCGAGAACACTATGAGTTAGGTTGGGCTCCAAAAAAAGCAATTTAAGAAAGGCACCTTCATCAAACGACCTCCAATTTAATTAATTATATTAGATGGTTGATGGCTGGTTTCCTAGCAAGGTGGTTTCCAGGGCCAATGTTATGTGCCAAAGTCTACAACTACCCCCAGCTATATATATTGAAAAATAATTTATATTCAGAAAAGTTATACATAATTTATATCAGAATGATATGAATCATTATTAATAACTCCTTGTTTTTAAGATGATAAAGCACAAAAATTATTACAACATTTTGTATAAATTTTTTATTTATATATCATTATTCATGTATATATGTATAACATGACATGACGGTTTTTAAAAATGTCTCAAAATGTGTTAGAGATACATTTTGAATCAACGGTTTAGATTATTTCATCAAATAATTTAAGGGTCAAAATGATTTCTTTACTTTTATTTTTCCCCCAAAATATATATTTCTCTCTCGCTTTTTTTTTTTTTTTTTTCCGAGTCTTTCCACCTATCCACCCACCTACCCCTTCTTTTTTTGAGTTTTTTTTTTTTTTTTTAATTTCAAGTGTAGTGCACTATTTTCTCCAATGTAATTGTCTTTTTTGGGAATGAGTCTTTGGTTTGTTTGTTTGTCTTCTTCTTCTTTTTCCATTTTTTCTTTTTCTTTTTTTTCTTTTTTTTGGTATAAAATGGTATTAGACTTTTAAAAGTATCTCTTGGGACAAAGTTTGGCTACACTTTTAAAAATAAAAAAAATAAAAAATTGGACAAATCACAGCAACTAAAAGAAAAATTCAAAGTTTGACCATGGTAATAAAATAAATCTTGTGGTTTTAATTTTTTTAATTTAAACCCGTATTTTTAAATCTAAATTATTTCTCTATTTTTAGTAAATAAAACCGACATAAAAAGTGTGTTTTAGCCATTAAACTTAATATAGATATACATAAAATGTTTAAAATATCTTCTCTTTTTTTTTGTTAAGTTTAATGACTAAAATATCAATTTTTTTCGTTAGTTTTACTTAATATAATTAAATAAACAGTTTAGATTGAAAACAAATCAAAATATTAGGATTTTGTTATAAGGGTCAATTCCTAGGATTTTTTTTTTTTTAAAAAAAAAAAATTCCCCAAAAAACTTTAACCAAGTTATTATTGATTTCTTATTGGTTGTATTTAAAAAAACAAGGTTACGAATTGTTAAAAATTAAATAATGTTCAAAAAATTTCTTATTGCACTCTCTCATGTCTCACCTCATTCTCTCTCTACACTCTCCTATCTCTCTTTCTCTCAGCCTCACTTTTCATATTTTAAATTTCAAAACACACATTCACTCACTCATGCTCTTCTCACTCTCTCTCTCTAAACTCTCCTATCTCTCTTAAGGCTCTCAGTCTCACTAAACACTCTCTTTTATCTTTCAGCCTCACTTCCCACGGCCCAAACCCAACAACCCGGTGACGTCGACGAACAAGCCTTTGTTGTTATGACCGCATCCGAGAGCAACGTTGGGGACTTTGATCCTCCGAAATGTCAACATTTCAGTTGAGAAATCGCATACCGTGAATGAATCATCACCGTACAATACTTGGTAGAGACACATCTGATGGTTGTTGCAGCTCGACAAGTCAATTTGGTCAAATCGAAGATCAGGTCGGTTTGAGTGTAGCATTTTCGGCATGGGAATCACTGGATCCAAACGAACCATCGCCGTACAATGCCTACTGAAGTCGCGGCCGGTGGTAGGCGCGCGTTAGAGGCGACATGGAAGAGGTGTTCTGGGGTGGCAATAAGCGTGGTTTCAGAGAGGGTTGTTGTCAGTAAAGGTGGTATAATTGTATGAAGAGGGTGATTGCGGATTCTAATCAGCGGTGAGGGTTCTTGAATCTTAGATTGTTGTCTATGATAGGTACTGTGGTTTTGGAAGAAATTGTAGGAGGAGGATTTAGAATTGGAGGGATTGGAAGAGAGATGTAAAGATAGAAAGGTAAAGAAGTGAGAAACCAAACATTATTTTTATTTTATTTTATTTTTCTATAATCCAGGCATGTCTTAGATTTATGGGTTTATGTGTTTTATGCTCTTAAAAGTGAAGAATACGCCATAGATTTATGGGTTTTTGTAGTTAGTATAGGAAATGTAAAAAAAATATATATATATATAAGGAAAAGGGATTTTGAGGTAAAGGGCATGTGAAATTGGTCCTTCTTCTCTTTTTTTTTCTTTTTTTTTTTTTTTTGGCATCTGGATTTGCATTTGCATTTGTTTTTTGTGCTAGCCGGTGTTGTTGGGTTTGATTATAGTCATGTTAAAAAATGTTTGTGGAAATTTTTTTTAGTTTCAAAGTTGAATTCGAAATTTAAATAAATAAAAAAAATTGAAATTGTTTGGTCATTAAGAGATGAAACATGATTAGAAATATTTATGTTTTATGATGAGATCAAAATATAATTGGAATATGTTTTTTTGGAAAATGTTTTTTTCTTTGGTGAACAAATTTAAATTGGGTTTAAATTGGGTCCTGTTAACAAAAAAATGGTTTAGTTTTACTATTAAAATGTAATATTTTCACAAAGAGAGATAAGAGAGATAATGAGGATGGTGTGATTTGTTTAAAGACTGAAAAAGCCCACCTCCGTAACAAAGATAACATATTTTTATTTCCAGATAACTAATCGGACCTGTATTTATTTTTCATCTCAAATTTTTAGCAATAAATTTGATAAGTTACGTTTTAACTAAATAATTTTATACTCAATTATATTTTGATCTCATTATTAATTATACCAAATTTGATACGTTACATTTTAACTTAATAATTTTATATTCAATTATGTTTTGATCTCATTATTAATTATACCGTGCCTTTAGGGACGGGTATACGCTAGTTTCTAACAAGTTTATTCTTCCATAATGATGCATGCTATCCCAATTTTACCCTTTATTTAATATGAATAATAATTTCATGAGTATTTTTAATCTAAGCAAAATTATATTTTTTAATTGCAAAAATTAAGATATTTTATTAAAATATTATAAACCATATTGAAAAAATTACCAATAAATTTTATTTTGTTTCAAAAATTACTATTGAGTTATATCAAAACTCAATATTGACAAACAAGTTAAATTTTCATTTTCATTTTATAAATTCTTATAAAAAAAATTCAATTTTTTATAATAATATATTTTATTTTAATTTTATCTTTCTTTAAAATATGAACCAAAAAATTTGATAAATAATTTTAATTTATGTAAAATTTTATAACAATAATATTTTTAGTTGTTGAATTAAATAGATTTTTATAAATAAAAACATATGTATAAGATGCATCAACTATCTCTTGCATTGAAAAATATATAAATTTGCCATAGTATTATTTTCCATAACTCTTTGGATGTTTAATGGAATTTAACATTTTTAAATTGTTTATACTAAATAAAATTCATAATTTCGATCCAATTGTTACTTGTATTTTTTAATATAATATTAATATTTTATTTTATTTAATTAATTTTCTAAATTTTTATCAATTTTAAATTATTTATAAATTATTGTTCATATTAAATAAGAAGGGTAAAATTGAAATAAGATACATCATTATGAAGTAATAAACTTTTTGAAAATATTTTACGACAAATAAGACGTAATTGTCCATGTTTAAATTTGATAGGACTTAATAGTAATCTTAATAACAAAATGGTTATTTTCTCTTTTTTTAGATAGGTTTTAAGATCATAATTAAAATAATTTTTTGAGCATACCACTCCAATCTTTCACATGTTATTTTGACACAATCAATTTTTTGTCATTGAATTTATTGAAAAAAAACTTTTGTGATGATATTTTTCCTAAAAAATTCATAAAATTAGTTTGTTATATCATATATTTGGAGTTCATTCATTAGGCCATATATTGAATGGCAGAGTAGGTATAGGTAGATTGGAGTTCTCCTTCGTAAAAAATTAGAATAAAATCATCAGGCGTTGAAAAATAAAATATCAAATGAGTTGGGTTTCTGGCCGGGCCAGTTGGATTGGGTTTGACAACCCAAGCCCAGTGAGTTGAAGATCTTCTCTAGTAAATTTGTTTTGTTTGTTTTTCATTTTTTTTTGAGTGAGAAAAGAAAAACAAAAATGGTTGTAGTCTCTCATCTAAATGAAAAATAATAATAATTATATTTCTCACTATCATACTTTGATGAGTAAGAAACAAATGTAAGAGAGAAATTTTTCTTCCTTTGTATTTTAGGGAACAACCTTGGTAAATAAAATAGACTTAATAAGAACTTTTTCTTTCACACTATTTCTTATCATTTTCACTATAAAATCTCCTTAATATTTTTTTGAGACATTTACACATAAATTCTAATTTATGAACTTATATTTCATTGGGTCCTAACTAAGATTTTTTGAAATTTCAAATCCTATTAAATTTTTAATAGTTGGAATTACTCTTCAAACAATTATTGTTCATCATTTATGATTATCTACAAAGGAACATAATGATTTGGCATTTATTTTGATTTTTTGAAAGTTTAAAATATCAACTTTCAAATTGAAAAAATTAAATAAAAAAAATTATGTGCAAAATTGAAAATTTTGTATCTATAAAGAAACATGATGATAGAACATTGATGTGCAAAAAAAAAACTTTAAAAATGAAAAAACTGATAAATTTCTCAGTTTTAAAACTGAAAAAAATGATAATGTTCTCTGTTTTATTGGATAGTTGAATCAAACCAATAAATAGAAGGGCAAAAGCATTTAATCTCATGCTTTGTTTTTTTCCATCAGCTAGTGAAACAATTATTTGGAACATTACTATGCAAAATTGATAATATTCTTAATTTTAAAAATTAAAAAAACTGATAATATTCTCAATTTTACTAAATAAAATTTATTGATTCAAAAAATCTTAAATAGGACCTGAATTACCATAACATTTGTAAATATGATTTTCACTTAATTAACTCTATCTTTTTTCTTTTCTTTTTTTTATCATTTCTCAACTAATCATCCCATTCAAAAGGTAGTGTATGGTTACATTGTAATTATAGCGACCCCGGTCTTTTCCCATTCGATGTTGTATCCGGACTTAGGCTCCGTAGATTCTATCCTTGTGTAATGGTTGTTGACATCCTTTAATTCTATTTGGTCGAGTTTTAGGATGTGTTGGGCGTGTTTCGAACGGTTGGGTTGAGCCTTAGCCTAGATGTTGATTGCCCAGTTTTTAGCCTTTCCGCTCGAGCGGACATTCCTGCGCTCGAGCGGGGTTTACACTCTTCCAGCATTTTTGGTCCCTGCAAAACTTCTGCAGGTGAGAGTTCTACGCTCGAGCTGGTTTTTATACGCTCGAGCGGGTTGAGCTCGAGCGGTATTGTTGACGCTCGAGCGGGTAGTGTGTTCTCCGCGTGGGTTCTGGAATGGGGGAATCTACGCTCGAGCGGTTATCATTGCGCTCGAGCGGACCTTGTTTTTGTTCTTTACGCTCGAGCGGTGTGTTGTACGCTCGAGCGGGCCTGTCGAGTTTAAATACGCAGCAGCGTGTTTTAAAACAGTTTTTCAGCCCCTTTCAGTTTATAAAACCCTAGGTTACGAGTTCTCTCTCTCCCAACTCATCTTCTCTCTTAGGATTGATCTATTTAGAGTGAGTATCTAACCTAGTTCCTTCATTAAAAAGATAGAGTGGGTCGAGGGCTTCCATTTAATCTGAACAGTTGTTGATTTGGAGCACTTTGGAGTTTGGGCTATCATCTCCGTCTTCTTCTTTTCGGGTTCTTGCTTCGAGGTATGGATTTCCTACTCCATTTATACGCTTTAATCCTAAGTGTTGGTATTTTGGTATGTGGGGGTAGTTTGGTAATTTTGGGAGAAACCTTAAGGTTTTGGCTTAGATTAATTTGTATAATTAATTTAAGGAAAAAATGTGGGATTGGGTTTAATTCATGAAGTTGGGGAAATTATGAGATTAATGATATAGTTGGGTAGTTTAAATACTTACCTATGAGAATGTTGATTTTACATTCATTGTTGTATTTATTTCTTGTTTAGAAATAACTGTTTTGGGCTATCGGTGGAGGATAGTCGTGATTGTTGTAGACCTTGCATGTGGCTTAGGTATAACTGGAATTAAGTCACTTATGTTGACTGTTGAATTAATACAGAACATTACTTGTATTGATTATGTGTTGTATATGGTAATTGTGTGCTTCATTGCATATGCATGTTGTTTGGAGGAGATAGGGGATGAACTCCACGGTTTAGGGGAAGATAGGGGATGTACCTCTAAACCGGATTTGTTGGAAGGAGATAAGGGATGGACTCCAGTAGCATCACTCATATGTGTGATTATTGATAGTAGCAATATTGCTATTTGTTGTTGATATGATACATCATTATAGTGTGTATCAGTTGGAAGTATGGAAGTGTTGTGGTTTGAGCTTTAGTCTCATTTATTTTTGTGACATCTGGATCACTATTATAGTTGGCCAGGTTCTGAGCCATAATGATATAATTGGAAAGTTGAATAAATATTGGAAAGTGAAAGGTGTCATAGACAATATGTCATAGACAATGTAGACATTCGTGTCATGAAATTGGAAATTGATTATCTTGGATTAACCATGTATCGAATGCTAATGCTTTAGTTAATTCTTATGCTTGGTTTAGTATTTTTCTGCTGGGCTGTGGCTCACCCTATATGGGAACTTCATTTTCAGGTTCAGGTGGTTCACTACCTCCAAGGACTTAGCTTGTGAGGATTTGGACTCGAAGACTTGTTTTACTTGTTTTAGTTGTTTTAGTTGAATTATGTAAACATTCAAGCACAGGGCTTTATTTGTTTTGAGTTAGAACTCATGAAGGTGTGTCCAAGTGTTGGCTTGGCAAGATGTAAGCCTGTAGGGCATTTATTTTGATGTTTTATTCCGTAATACTCTGATGATTTAAATAATATAATGTTTTTTTCTTTTAATATTGCATGCCTTGTTTTACATTTAATGGGTTTGATTTTGAGGGCGTTACAACTTGGTATCAGAGCGTACCGGGTTCGAATACTTTGGGTACGTGGGAAGTGATTAGTATCACAATGGGTTCGTCTCGTTTGATAGAGACTTAGTGTAATAATTACATGCTTATATGATAACATGTTTATGTGACTATGTGGGTATGGAATGTAGTTTCTAGGATGTTGATTGGACCCTTGAGTCTCTGAAAGTCTTGTTGGAAAAGCACTTGATCAATGTTGTTTCCAATCAGAACTTTAGTGACGCCTCGGGACTATCATTATCCAGGAATGAAATTCGTAGGTGCTTATGTGATTATGTGCTTACGTGGTGTGATTTATTGTTGTCCAATGTATTAGAACGCGAGTGTCATAGTTTTGGCATATTATTTAGAGTGCTAACGTCTTTGTTTCCTTTATTAGGATGTCAGGACGAGGACGAGGTCGTGGTAGGCGTGGTAGGCGTGCCAGCAGAAGTGCCTATCTGAGGAAATCCCGGCTCAGAGGGTGTTGGCTGTGCCAATGTGGCCAAGCCAAGAGACGAGTTATGGGCGCTGGCCCAAGAGATAGCAGGAGCTTTTAGGAGTCGATGGGCATTCTTAGGGCTCGAATCAGCTCAAGTTGTTGTGGCGGAATCTGAGGACCTTCTTTTTGAAGAGAGAGTTCTTAGGTCTCACGGACGAGTTTTTAGGTGATCCTAGCGAGCCGCTTAAAATGCATTTAATGGCTCGAACAGACAACGAAAACGTTTGAGATGCTAGGCATCGAAGACCAGGCACTGAAGGTGACCTTGGCATCTTTTCAGCTGAAAGGGGATGCGGGTCAATGGTAGAAGTTCACCAAGGGTCGTATTGGAGGTACTTGGAAGGCTTTTGTTGACGCTTTTCAGGAGAAGTACCTATCTCCAGCTGTTCAGGAGAAGTTGAGAGATCAGTTCTGCCATCTTGAGCAGAACAGTTTATTAGTGGCCAAATTTGAGGCTGCATTCACTAGTTTGTCCAGGTTTGCACCTAAGTTGGTGGCGACTGAGGAACGCCGTTGCATTGAGTTTGAGAAGAAGTTGAGGCATGGCCTCATGCTGAGAGTTGTCGGGTCTATGATTCGGGATTTTGGGCGTTTGGTTGATGCAGCAACCCATACCGAGACTATGATGCAGGAAGAGGGGGAAAGGCAGAAAGGCTCCAAGAGGAGTCAGGATGGTCAGAGTGAGGGCAGAAGATAGAGGGGTTTCACTCCTCAGCAGCCTCAGAGTAGTTTTTCTAGATCTACTTTTCTAGTGCCGAGTGCTAGTTCTGGGAAAGGCAGTCAGGGAGACATTACCTGTTTCAAGTGTGGTCAGCTGGGCCACAAGTCTCCAGTTTGTCCTCAGAGGAGAGGAGTTCAGAGAGCAGCATTTTCTTCGGCTCGATCTCAGAGCCAGAGTCAGGGCAGAGGCCAACCGCTCTCTTGTTTTCAGTGCGGTCAGCCGGGGCACATGAAGAGATTTTGCCCACAGTTGGGTGGCACATCTGGTGCAGCTGGTTCGAGGCAGACTCAGAGTCATTTGCTCGGTCGATTCGAGCCTCGAGGGCCAATCGTGGGCTTCGTCGTCCTAGTCAGGCAAAGCGATCTTATGCTCCGAGGGGTGGCAGTTGATCGAGAGGTCGTCTGGCGCGTGTATCTTTATTCTGCATCAGAGGATCCTGGCTCCCATCTGTTAGAGAGGTACCTTCTTGTTTTGCAATTCATTGCTAGTGTTTTGATCGATACTGGGTGCATCTCATTCTTTCGTGTCTCACGATTTGCATCCATTTTGGAGTTGGAGTTAGCTCGATTAGCATCTCTTATTTGTGTAGTGTCACCTCTTGGAGGTGAGTTGATTTTGAAACAAGGTGTTAGGGGTTGTGATATAGTCGATGATCATAGAATCCCTTTTTCTTTTTGGTTATGCCCATGAAGGGCTTTGATGTTATTTTGGGTATGGTGGTTATCGTCATACCGAGCGCTTATTGATTGCTACCGTCGAGGTCACTTGTTGTACCGTGAGCAGAGTATTTTCGTTTTCTCGGGGATCGGGTTGGTAGTATTTTGCCACAGAGTATGATCATGGCGGAGTGAGCTTAGTGGTCTACTTGGTCTTTCGATTAGTGAGGGTGATGAGACCCATTGTTTTGTCGAGGTGGTTTGTGAGTATTGGACGTTTTCCCGAGGATCTTGTTAGTTTGCCACCTCGGCGAGAGATTGAGTTCTCTATTGATTTAGTGCTCGCACGACGCCCGATTTCTATGGCACCTTACCGTTTTGCCCGGTAGAGTTAGTTGAGTTGAAGGTTCAACTCTGTGAGTTGTTAGATAAGGGCTATATCTGTCTAGTGTTTCGCAGTAGCACCGCCCTCTTTGCTAAGAAGAAAGGTGGTGCTTTGAGATTGTGTATTGATTACGAAACAGATAAGACTCTGATTAAGAATAAGTATCCTATGCCCCGTATTGATGATTTGTTTGACCAGTTGAAGGGTTCCCGTTGTTTCCCTAAGATAGATTTGAGATCGGGTTATCATCAGTTGAGAGTCAGGGAGGAGGATATTCCTAAGACGGCATTCCGTACGCGGTATGGTCATTATGAGTTTCTAGTGATGCCGTTTGGGCTCACCAATGCACCAGCAGTGTTTATGGATTTGATGAACCGGATCTTCCGGGAATTCTTGGATCGTTTTGTGGTCGTCTTCGTGGACGACATTCTGATTTATTCACCTTCGAGGGAGGAGCACGAGGAACACTTGAGAGTGGTGCTTGAGTTACTTAGAGCCCATAAGCTGTATGCTAAGTTCGAAGTGTGAGTTACGGCTAGAAGAGGTGAAATTCTTAGGCCATGTAGTTTCGGGGAAGGGTGTGCATTGATACATCCAAGACTGAGGCAGTGCAAGATTGGGCATAGCCTAAGAGTGTGTTTGAGATCCGCAGTTTTCTGGGATTAGCTGGGTATTACCGTCGGTTTGTGAAAGATTTCTCCAGGTTAGCTTCACCGTTGACTAGATTGACTCGGAAGGGAGTCAAATTTGTATGGAGTGAGACTTGTGAAAAGTCGTTTCAGGAGTTGAAAGTTAGATTGACCACCGCTCCGGTCTTGATTATTCCGGAGAGAGGGTTGGGTTATGCAGTTTACTGTGACGCCTCACGAGAGGGTCTGGGTTGTGTGTTGATGCAAGAGGGGAAAGTGGTTGCCTATGGCTCACGTCAGTTGAAAATTCATGAGAAGAATTACCCTACGCATGATTTAGAATTAGCAGCTGTGATTTTTGCCTTGAAGATTTGGAGGCATTATCTTTATGGTGAGAGGTTCGAGGTATTCTCGGATCATAAGAGTCTGAAATATCTGTTTACACAGAAAGACTTGAATTTGAGGCAGAGGAGGTGGATGGAGTTCATTGAGGATTATGACTTTGAGTTGCACTATCATCCGGGAAAGGCCAATGTTGTGGCCGATGCCCTTATTTGGAAATCTGTTAGTGACGTAGCTAGTATAGCCATCCGAGAGTAGGAGATGTTGGGTGTACTTGGGGAGTTTGATTTGCTTCTGGGTGAATCCGTTGAGGCTGCGGCCTTGTTTTCTGTTGTTGCGCAGCCTACACTTGTGACTCGAGTGTTAGAGGCTCAGAAGGGTGATCTTGAGGTAGAATCTCTCCGAGAGAAGATTTCCAGTGGGAAGGTTGAGAAGGGTTTAGCGGTGTATCCCGACCTGAGTGTGAGATACCGAGACCGTTTGTTTGTGCCGGAGTCTTGCCGAGAGGAGGTACTCCGAGAGTTTCATCATTCGCGCCTTGCGGTGCATCCGGGAGGCACTAAGATGTATCGGGATTTGGGTCGCCAGTTTTGCTGGCGAGGTATGAAGAGATGTGGCGACCAGATCTAAGTGCCTTACTTGTCGCCAAGTGAAGGCCGAACATCGAAGGCAGCCGGGTTTGTTACAACCCTTGCCTATTGCCGAGTGGAAGTGGGAGCATGTCACTATGGACTTCGTTGTGGGTCTTCCGAGGACTCGGGAGGGTAGTGATGCTATTTGGGTGGTTGTAGACCGGTTGACAAAGTCGGCGACTTCATTCCTATGCGTGTTAGAGATTCGGTAGATCATCTTGCCGACTTATATATCCGGACATAGTGAGGTTGCACGGGTCCCAATGGACGATCGTCTCGAGATAGAGATCCTCGTTTCTTGCTAGGTTGTGACAGAGTTTGCAGAGTGCTTTAGGCACTAAGTTGACTTTATACGGCTTATCATCCTCGGTGACCAGGCGGTCCGAGCGTACTATTCAGATCCTTGAGGATATGCTTCGGGGTTGTGTTCTCGACTTTAGTGGGTCGTGGGAGAGGCACTTACCATTAGTGGAGTTTGCCTACAACAACAATTTCCAGTCTAGTATCGGTATGGCACCGTTTGAGGCCTTGTATGGCCGACCGTGTAGATCTCCTGTTTGTTAGGCCGAGGTGGGTGATGCACCTTTGTTGGGTCCGGAGTTGGTGAGGGAAACGACGGAGAAAGTTGAGCTTATCCGTAAGAGGCTTGTTACAGCACAAAGTCGTCAGAAATCTTATGCCGACCGTAGGAGGAGACCTTTGGTATTCGAGGTGGGTGATCATGTCTTTTTGAAGATATCACCTAGGCGGGGTTTGATAAGGTTTGGGAAGAGTGGGAAGTTGTCCCCTCGGTTTATTGGGCCTTTTGAAATCCTTGAGAGGATTGGCGAGGCTGCTTATCGTTTAGCTTTGCCACCGCAGTTATCCGGAGTTCATGATGTGTTTCATGTGAGTATGCTTCGGAAGTATGAGCCAGATCCGTCACATGTGTTGGATTGGACTGATTTAGTAGTTGATGAGGATGTTTCTTATGAGGAGAGACCAATTCGGGTCTTGGATAGGTGGGATCAAGTTTTGCGAGGCAAAACCATCCCTTTGGTGAAAGTTTTGTGGAAACATCACGGAGTGGAGGAAGCCACTTGGGAACGTGAGTTGGAAGTCCGTGAGAAATATCCGGATATGTTTATTGAGTTGTGATCTTATATATTGAGTTGTAATCTTGTATTTAGACTATATAATATTGTTCAACTTAAGAGCTTTATATATATATGTCTTAACTTAGAAAACATTGAGAATGTTTTGGATTTAATGTTAGCATTTTGAACTTGCCTTTTTATGGAAGTGGAATATAATATTTATATATTGAATGTGTTGTTTATATCATGAGATTGAATATGATATGGAATTTGTTAAACATTGAAAGGAATAATGCATAATATTGATGCAAGTTGAATATATGTTGATTTATACATATTGTGAGATGCCTCTTGATAAGAGATGAAGTGACCGGTATTGGGTCAAGTTGTTGTTTATTGTTATATCATATCATTGGGAATTGAGACGAACTTGTTTTTACAAACTTATGTTTAATTTCGGGGACGAAATTCTTTTAAGGGGGGGAGGTTATAGCGACCCCGGTCTTTTCCCATTCGATGTTGTATCCGGACTTAGGCTCCGTAGATTCTATCCTTGTGTAATGGTTGTTGACATCCTTTAATTCTATTTGGTCGAGTTTTAGGATGTGTTGGGCGTGTTTCGAACGGTTGGGTTGAGCCTTGGCCTAGATGTTGATTGCCCAGTTTTTAGCCTTTCCGCTCGAGCGGACATTCCTGTGCTCGAGCGGGGTTTACACTCTTCCAGCATTTTTGGTCCCTGCAAAACTTCTGCAGGTGAGAGTTCTACGCTTCATTTGGTTTTATCGCCGGCGGGTTGAGCTCGAGCGGTATTGACGCTTCGGCGGGTAGTGTGTTCTCGCGTGGGTTACGGAATGGGGAATCTACGCCGGCGGTTATCATTGCGCCGGCGGACCTTGTTTTGTTCTTACGCCGGCGGTGTGTTATGCCTTTCGGCGGGCTGTCAGTTTAAATACGCGGCGTGTTTTAAAACGCCAAATTTCTTTCAGTTTATAAAACCCTAGGTTACGTGTTCTCTCTCTCCCAACTCATCTTCTCTCTTAGGATTGATCTATTTAGAGTGAGTATCTAACCTAGTTCCTTCATTAAAAAGGTAGAGTGGGTGTAGACACCCAATTTTTGACCGACCTTAAGACTCAAACGTCACCGATTGAGCGCTCGGTGATGTTGCATACTGTGCTCGTTCAGAAGTCTCAGAGTCGCGGCCGTGCGCCTTGCCTCCGGACTTCCGAACCCTCTTCTGTGCCTTGTCTCGGTTTGCGAACCAGACTCGGTTTTCTCTATTTTCTTTCCTGAGGGAAGGGAGTGGTCCCGTAGACTATTTCTCAGTGGCCGTGGGCTACATTTCGTGGCCGTAGGCCATTTTGCCCATTTCGGAGCCCGGTTCCCGGTTTTCGGAGCTGTCAGGCCGTGTGCCTCAGTTCGGGACCGCCCAACCACCTCCGATTTCTCCGGTTTTTGGCATGCATCTCATTTACTCTCTTTTCGAGGGACACTGGGGTCTTAGATACCCACTTCGTGGTCGAACACCACTCCCGGTGCCCAACAGCCTGTTTTCGGGGTCTCGAACTGCGTATTTTGGCCCCCGAGACTTCTTTTTGCATCGGTTTGGGCTCATTTTTGGTGGAGGTCTCATTTTCATGGTTAGGAAGCTTGTAGGAGGGTGGGAGGCCAGCAATTGTCTCAGCAACCAGCTTTCTGCTTGGTCAAAAGTGGTTCAGCATGAATCTGGGAAGGAGAAAAGTCTGCGCGGCTTCACCGAAATGGGCGTAACTATTTTCACAAGAGAAATTAAAGTATGAGGCCACCATCGTTGGAAAGCTTACTCCCGGGGCTTCATTTTTCACTCAAGAATATCCTAAGTTCAATTCCGGATGGAGGAGATATGGTTGATTGAAGTAGGGCATCACTCCGGTTGGACTGAATCTGCGTGGCTTCACGGAAACGGGCATAACTTTTTCCATAGGAGGAATTTTGATGCAAGGTTTGCGCCATTGGAAAGATAACTTCCGGGGCTTCAATTTGGATGCTTGAATGGCCACATTTGGACTTCCTTAGCACCCACCAGCCAGTGTTCTTCCCGACAGCTTTTGGAAACTAGCTGGCCGGCCAGAAAAACTAGCTGGCCGGCCACCTGCAACTAAAGCACTTTTTGCCCACCTTTTCTCCAGTTTTCTTGCCTATACATCTGGCCTCCCAGATCTTTTTGAGGGGTTGGAAAATATCTCTCAAGGATATACAAGCATATCTCTCTCCATTTCTCTCAAATCTTCAAGTTTTGGTGCCTTTTGTTCATCATCATCAAGCACTACCATCACCACTCCATTTCCAGAAACAAGAAGAGGTTCTTAGAGGCTTAGAAGCAACATTTCTCAAGTCAAGAAGCAAGGAAAGAAAGGTCTTCAAGGGTAAGTCTCAATCCCTCTCTTTTACACCATTTTCTTGCCTCTTTTCTTAACCCTACTTTCTCACTGTTTTGAGCTCCGACCAATACTGAAAGTGGTCCTCTTTTGAGCTATTCTTGATGTTTGTTTAAGGGCTCAACCTTGTTTGGCACCTCTACGATGCTCTTCCTTCAAAATCATCTTTTATGCCAATATTTTGCATGCTTTGTTTAGCTTATGAATGATTCATTTCCGAGCATGAAATAAACTATGAGTGGGCCTATTTTGAGCCCCTCTTCAACATTGAAGAAGGGCTCAACCATGTTTGGTGGTTCTATCATGCACTTGTTTTGTAATTCTTCCAATTTACCGTAAAATCGCATGGTTTCTTTAGCCTATTTGAAGTCTGATTTTGAGCATGCCATTAACTGAGATTGAGCTTATTTTAGGTCCCTCTACAACATTGTAGAAGGGATCAATCTTGTTTGGGGCCTCCATGCATGGCCTCTCTTTATACCTCTCTTTGGCCCCATTTTGCATGCCTCTTTAAGCTTATTTGGCTTCTGATTTCAGCCTTCATCAGGCCTGAAAAGAGCCTTATTTTGGCCTTATTGTCATGTTTTGTTGAGGGTCTTAGGTGTTTTGGTGATGTCTTTTGGTACTTCATGTTATACCCTCTTTGGTTCCTTATTTTTGCATGCCTTGCTAGCTCATCATGCTTCTGTTTTTGAGCCTTCATCAGGCTTGGAAAGAGTCTTAAAATGACCCATTCTTCGTGTTTTGTTAAGGGTCCAAGGCTGTTTGGTGCATCCTTTTGATACCTCATGTTATAGCCTTTGTTGGCTTCATCTTGCATGCTATTTTGAGCATATCTCCATACTGAATTAGGGGGTGTCATCTCTTGTAAATGTGCATATTTTTGACCCCTCTTTAATGTTGTAGAACTGTATTTTTCAGTTTGAGCATTGTACATACCACTTGTTTCATTATTCCCCTCTTTTTCCCCATTTTTGCATGCTATTTTTGCCATACTTGTGATCATTGTTTGGCCATGCTTTGTACTGAAAAAATGCTAGTTTAGGGGCTTCTTAGCATCTGTCTTTAC
Source organism: Camellia lanceoleosa (assembly GCA_025200525.1). Taxonomy (NCBI): domain Eukaryota; kingdom Viridiplantae; phylum Streptophyta; class Magnoliopsida; order Ericales; family Theaceae; genus Camellia; species Camellia lanceoleosa. The sequence goes on from CM045758.1 coordinate 36,704,757, forward strand.
ACTTCATGTCCATATTGTGCATGATTGGCATAGCTGTAGGCCATTTCGGGCGCATAACATTGCATTTCGGGCATCGGGTGTAATTTTGCTATAATTCGGGGGCTGTTTTTGCGTCATTTTGGCTGCTGAAATTTGCATTTTCCATGTGCCATATGCTACGTCTCATTTGCATGCCATTTCGTGCCTTAGGGCCATTGCCTCGATTTGCATGCCCGTATGCACGCATTTCGAGGCACTTCATTTTCATTCATCAGCTTCTTATGTGAGTGTGGCTTAGGGCCTCTCATGTTAGTGTAAGTCCATTTTGCATCCTGTATGCCATTTCAGTCTCACTGCATCGTGTATGCCATTGCCTCGGTTTGCGTGCCCGTGTGCACGCATTTCGAGGCATCTCCTTTTCATCCGACGGCCTCTCACGTGAGTGTGGCTGAGGCCTTCTCATGTTAGTGTAAGTCTAATTTGCATTGTGTGCCATTTCATACCTTTATGTCATCGCCTCAGTTTGCGTGCCCGTGTGCACGCATTTCGATGCATCTTTTTTTCATCCGACGGCCTCTTGTGTGAGTGCGGCTGAGTCTCTCTCATGTTAATGTAAGTCCAATTTACATTCTGTATGCCATTTCATGTCTATATGTCACCGCCTCGGTTCGCGTGCCCGTAGGCACGCATTTCGAGGCATCTCACTTTAGTTTCATCGCATATCATATTTCATGTCATTTCATGCTTTAGTATCATTGCCTCGGTTTGCATGCCTGCGTGCACGCATTTCGAGGCATCTCATTTTCATAGCATTGTGCATGCTAGATCACATTTTAGTTGCATTCATGCATGTCGTGCATATTGCATCGTGTTCGGAATAGGAGTTAGCCCGGGCACGGGAAACGAGGCACGTTTCGTACTCCGAGTGACGGAATGAGTCTCAATTCCCAAGTCACCGACACTCCGGATTGCTCATGATAGAGTTAGGTTTTGTTGTAGCATTCATATGCATTCATCCTATATTGAGTTGTGCAATTCGGCTCCTCGGCCATCATGCATCGAGATGCGCGATTGGTGGCACGAGGATCGAGGCATGCATATATTCGTGAAATACATTGCTATGCCTTTTTCCTGCTCTCTGTTGCAGCAAAATCAAGAATCAGCGAGTCTTCGGAGTCTGGCACGCATTTCGAGAAATATTGCAAACAGAGGCTAATTGGGGCATCCCAGTGGATTTCCGCACCAAGGCAGCCCGGCATACATCACTCATCAATAGCGAGGCAGTCCCTGGCTTGCATGCCAGTTTTACTTTTTTTTGTAATTAATTTGTAAATTAATTAGAAATCTGTATTATTCTTTTATTCGGACTGTATTATTATTTATTCGGACCCTCTGCGCGAGGGCATAATTGTAATAAGTGTGGGTGAGTGTGATGTATGTCTTCCAACCCCACGTCTTTCTTCCCTTTTATTTACCCGCTTACGATGGTTAGATATAGGGCATGTTTCAATTAGCATACAGTATGACAGCATGTTTGCATCATTCATCTGTTTTGCATGCACCGGGCTCGGCGCACCATACAAATTGCATTTGTGTTTCAATTCCAAATTGAATACGTGTTAGCTGTAGCATTCCACATGCCATATTTAGAATAGCCGAGCCTGCTATAGTTTGCATCTTTGCATGTGCTGCATTAGGCAATCCTGTGCATCTAGGATCATACATGGATTTCTAATAAGCTTCTGTTTTTAGCTTGGAGTACTCGGTGAGTTTTATGCTTTAGCATCCTTGCATGTGTGTGAGTGTTGCCATGAATAGCATGCTTACCATGAGGCTATGTGCTTATGTGATATAACTGCCTTGAATGCCTGTAGGTGGAGGTTGAGTTACTTAGATTGGGACAATTCATCAAATGTTTGTTTTAAGCCCACTAGATAGTGGCAAAATCATGTTTTCTAAGCCCACCCGAGGGTGGCAAATCCACGTCTTAGCCTACTTGCGGGTAGCACCATTAAACCATTTTCAAACAAACAAACATTAAATGTTTTGTTCCAATTCAGACGACTCAGTCTATACTTGTATGCTGTGCGCATCACATAGGAATCTAGGCTAATAATCGGAATAAGAACTCGCAATGTTTTCAAAAACAGATATCATGGTTAGTAGAGGCCGGTCTTTGACCGGGCGAGCGGAGGTGCTCACGAAGTGACCTTCCCCAATCGTACCCAAGTTCCCGAGCCGAGGCAACTTTGGTGATGACAGACACATGGCCTTTGGCACCGAGTCAGGGTTTCCTAAATTTCCCATTTTAAAATATTTAGGTGGCGACTTTGTATCTGGCGAAGCAGTCCATGTTTGGCACTTCTTTCAAAAAATCTGTTTTCAAAAACGATTTGCCGGATTTGGACTCTTTGGTTCAGGATTAAGAACCGTGACATTTGAGTCCTTCGAACTGTAGTGACCCAATATCGAACCAGAACGGGGGGGACTAACACTCCCTTTCCCCGGGATGCATTCGGGGACGTCTACAGTGGGTCGAGGGCTTCCATTTAATCTGAACAGTTGTTGATTTGGAGCACTTTGGAGTTTGGGCTATCATCTCCGTCTTCTTCTTTTCGGGTTCTTGCTTCGAGGTATGGATTTCCTACTCCATTTATACGCTTTAATCCTAAGTGTTGGTATTTTGGTATGTGGGGGTAGTTTGGTAATTTTGGGAGAAACCTTAGGGTTTTGGCTTAGATTAATTTGTATAATTAATTTAAGGGAAAAATGTGGGATTGGGTTTAATTCATGAAGTTGGGGAAATTATGAGATTAATGATATAGTTGGGTAGTTTAAATACTTACCTATGAGAATGTTGATTTTACATTCATTGTTGTATTTATTTCTTGTTTAGAAATAACTGTTTTGGGCTATCGGTGGAGGATAGTCGTGATTGTTGTAGACCTTGCATGTGGCTTAGGTATAATTGGAATTAAGTCACTTATGTTGTTGTTGAATTAATCTGAGAACATTACTTGTATTGATTATGTGTTGTATATGGCAATTGTGTGTTTCATTGCATATGCATGTTGTTTGGAGGAGATAGGGATGAACTCCATGGTTTAGGGAAGATAGGGATGTACCTCTAAACCGGATTTGTTGGGAGGAGATAGGGGATGGACTCCAGTAGCATCACTCATATGTGTGCTTATTGATAATAGCAATATTGCTATTTGTTGTTGATATGATACATCATTATAGTGTGTATCAGTTGGAAGTATGGAAGTGTTGTGGTTTGAGCTTTAGTCTCATTTATTTTTGTGACATCTGGATCACTATTATAGTTGGCCAGGTTCTGAGCCATAATGATATAATTGGAAAGTTGAATAAATATTGGAAAGTGAAAGGTGTCATAGACAATATGTCATAGACAATGTAGACATTCGTGTCATGAAATTGGAAATTGATTATCTTGGATTAACCATGTATCGAATGCTAATGCTTTAGTTAATTCTTATGCTTGGTTTAGTATTTTTCTGCTGGGCTGTGGCTCACCCTATATGGGAACTTCATTTTCAGGTTCAGGTGGTTCACTACCTCCAAGGACTTAGCTTGTGAGGATTTGGACTCGAAGACTTGTTTTACTTGTTTTAGTTGTTTTAGTTGAATTATGTAAACATTCAAGCTCAGGACTTTATTTGTTTTGAGTTAGAACTCATGAAGGTGTGTCCAAGTGTTGGCTTGGCAAGATGTAAGCCTGTAGGGCATTTATTTTGATGTTTTATTCCGTAATACTCTGATGATTTAAATAATATAATGTTTTTTTCTTTTAATATTGCATGCCTTGTTTTACATTTAATGGGTTTGATTTTGAGGGCGTTACAGTAATCACTAAATAAAAAAGATGATTGGGAACTACATTGGGACAATTTGCGATTCTCCTTGGAAATATCCTCCTTGATGTCTACAATTAATTAGAAATTTTATATTCTTGCACTTTATATTGACAAAAAGTGAAACGTCACTAGAAACTTACTTTATAGGAAAATGACTTGTAGCTCGAATTCGGTGGCCCGAATTCGGCTCGAAACCTAAAACGACGTTGTTTTGAGTTTCGATTTTTTTTTTTTTCTGCCTTTTTTCTTTCTCTTCCTTTTCTTTCTTTCTTTTCTTCTTCTTCTTTGTTGAACACAGGAGAAGAGCAGAGGAAGAAGAGAGGAGAAGAGAAAGAGGAGGAGAGAGAGAGAGAGAAAGAGAGAGGAGGAGAGGAGATCGTCGCAGCACCACCGCCGTCGCCTCGCCGCCGTCGATCGTCGCAGCACCAACGATCGTCACAGGTCGCATCCGACCCCGCCTCCGCCTCCTCCTCCCCCTTTGATTATGCCCCCTCCAGTCCTCCTCCTTCCTGCTTCTCTTCTTCTTCTCCAAATTCGAGCTATCTATCAGAACCGTACTTTATAACTGACTTCAACATCGAGTGATTTTCAAATTTCACATATGACAACAAATCATAAAAGAAACTTTTATGTACAATATGCACTTTTGAAATGATTATGATATTTGTAGTCTTTAACTATTACTTATTGTGATATTAAATTATAATTACTTGTAATATTAGTTATTATATAACTTTGATTATGAATTAAGAATTTTTTTTATTACACCTTATGTAGTATTTTGTTATAACTTCTTTTTTTTTTTTTTAAATTATGATTATCATAAAATCAGTTATGACATTTATGAAAAGGAAAATGAAAAATCCCCCTAATTTCCCTCCCCCTAATCCCCTTAATTTCCTTTTTTAGAAACTGTTTTCCTTTTTTTTTTTTTTCTTTTTTTTTTTCTTTTTTTTACTTGTTATGGATATTCGGAGGATTCGGGCCCCCTGATTTCGGGGGCTCAATCAAAACTGCTATGAAAAATATTATAATTGGTATGTACCATAACTTTACCCTAGATGAAAAAACAAACTATATCAACTCATATAAGGTACTTGCTCATAAAATCACACCTACACTTTAAAATTTGATCATCACATGTCCAAAATATATATATATATATATCATTCATATTTTCTTTTTTTCTTTTTTTCTTTCCTTTTTGAAAATCTTCATTTATTTTTTTTTCTTTTTATTTTTAGATACATCGGAAAAGTATTTATTTATTTTTTATTCCTAAACCAAACGCACCATAAGTGTCATGCATCAACTTTTCTCACTTATTTTGAAAACTCAGCCAAAAGCTCACTTTTTGATTTTTTGACCGACTTTTTGACTTTTTTAAATCACATCACCTCTCTATTTTTGTAAACGTCTTTTTCAAAAAAAAGTTAAAAAATCAATTTTTAATCTGCTTTCCAAAATAATATAAGAAGACCAATTTACACTTATAGGTCATGTTTGATTTACAAGACTAATAGTGAAGTATTAATAATCCTATTAAATTAGTGTGGTATTCATTATCCAATTAGATTAATATCCATTGGATTAATAATTCCACCCCTACTCTATTACTAATAATCTTACAAATTTGTTGGATTAATTATCCGTTGGATTAATAATCTTAAACCAAAATATTAAAACAAACATAGGATAATTGGCCCCACGGATTAATAATCTCAATCCCATACTCTAATCCACCCAATCAAACATGCCAATAAGATAAGAGTAATTCTACATACCTACACTTTTAACTCACAAACTCACCAATAATAATGTCAAAAGGGCAGAGCCCAATATTGTTAGATATATAACAAAATAATAGTTGACACATATAATATCACATTATTGTAGATCTAATTGTAAAACTCTTTTGTGAGTCTTAAACATTTTCCTAAAACTATAAACCTAACCCACCAAACAAGGCCTAAACATCAACATACGTCTGGCTTCATTTTGTAGAAACTTAAAAACTGTCTAAAGAAAATCCAAAAAATCTTAATTTGTTTGCTAAATTCATTTATCACCCCAAAAAGGAAAAAATTTAAAAATCCTAAATTAGCCAAATTATTTAGGAAAAATTACTCATAAATCTCATATTGGGAAATGTTGGTCTATCTAGTCCTGAGTGTTTTTTTTTAAAACTATTTAGTCCTTTTTATTTTTGGTATGATATATATTTTTTATTTATTGTATATGTAATTTACATTTTTATCCATATTGATTTTATTTTGGTGATGTTGCTAATGTAGTTGATGTTTGCTAATGTTTTGATGATGTGTGCTAATGGAGTTGATGGTGATGAAGCCGTGGCCCGTCATCTCTATTTGAAACTGTTCACAACATATATAAATATATATATATATATAAAGAGAGAGATTCAGAAAGAGACCCTAAACTAGGGTTTCTGTTCCTTCCTATACACCACACCGTATATATATATTCACAATTCATTTGCAGAGAGAGAGAGAGAGAGAGAGAGAGAGAATTCAAGAGTATTCATCAATGGCGCCGAAGAAGCAGAGAACGGTGAGTCGAAACCCAAATCTAATTCGCTGAGTAAGGAAGTACTCGCGATCTCAGATGTATCACAAGAGAGGTCTGTGGGCAATCAAGGCCAAGAACGGCGGCGTATTCCCTCGCCACGACAAGAAACCCGCCGCTGCCAATGTAGTTGATGATGTTGAAGATGTTGCTGATGTTTTGTTGATGTTTGATGATTTTTTGTTAAAGAATAGATCTGATTTGATGATGTTTTGTTGGATCTTATTCGGTCTAATTTGAGAGAAGTATAGATCTGATTTGAACCTCCTCCAACGCCACTGAAGAACATCAGTGTGTTAATGATGTTTTGTTGATGTTGATATGATTTGATGATGTTTTGTTGATGTTTAATGTTGTTTTGTTGATGTTCGATGTTATTGATGTTTGAACATGGTCGATGTTCGATGATGTTTGAACATGGTCGATGTTGATGATGTTCGATGTTTGTTGATGTTTGATAATGTTTTGTTGATGTTTGTTCTGAATGTTCTTGAGGTTCTTGAATATTCTGAATGTTCTTGTTGTTGTTGATGTTCTTGAATGTTCTGAATGTTTGAACATGGTCTTCATGTTTCTAGATGTTCGATGTTGATGATGTGCTTGAATGTTCACAATGTTTGAAGATGTTGCTGATGTTTGGAGAATGAGAGAAATCTAAAAAAGATCTATAGTAAGCTTTTTGGGCAATTTGGTAAATTACGCATAAACACCAATCCAAAATCACCCCCTCAATTACTGACCTAAACGCATAAAAAAATGGGTACTAATGTCTTTATACATAAAATAGGACCTATTAGTCCAACAAAAAAACGTCGGAACTAAATGAGTTAACATTCTCAAATTAGGGATTTAATGGTGCTTTCCCCAATTATTTATACAATAAACTCATTAGAAATTTCTTTTAAAAAAAAAAAAAATTGACATCAACTCTTTTTGGTAAAAATGTACTAAACAAACAAGTGTTTTTTTAAGAGTTCTTATAAATTTATTTTTAACTAATAAATTAGGAAAATGATTTGGACCCCCACAAAGGGGGCAACCCCATGACCCCCTCTCTCTGTGATTAGCCAGTTTTTCTTTTCTTTTTTTTTCAATCACCGGCCCCCACGTGTATGTGGCGGTGGTGGGGATGGTGATTGGAGAAGGTCTCAATCACTTCCCAATAAATTAATTTTTTTAGTTAGAAAAATCCTACGTGTACACCCTACAACAAAAATACACAACTTTATCACAAAATTTTGTAATATCAATTACAAAACACATAATCTCACAAAAATTTACATAATAAAATGTCCAAAATTTTATAATTAATGTTGTAAAAATTTATAACTTGATTACGATATTTTTTTTACGCAAATTTGTGACAAGCTTACGCATTTTGTGATTAATTTTACAAATTTTTGTAATAAAATTACACTTTTTTGTATAGAATGCATATAGTGTGCACCCCTCATAGTATTTCCCTTTTAGTTAACTCCCAAAAAGGTTTTTGAAAAAGAGAGAGAATCAAAAAAAATGGAGAATAAAAAAATAATTACAAAATGATGAAAGCACAAGTGATTTAAGCATTCAATTATACAAATAAATCTTGAACCTTTATGAGTTGGGGGGAAAAAAATTCATTCTCCACTTTTTTGAAATTCCCCCTTTGGAAAACCACAACTTCATGTATGTGATACTTGCACCCAAAAAAAATTGGAAAAACTACCAGTCACTGATACTATCAAAAAATTATAACATATTTATGAAAAAAAAATTATAACTTTAATTATTACTGTGTATCAAATTTATCACTTAATTATCTATAACTTCTTTTATAAAATTGCCCAAGTAACCTATAATTTCCCCTAAAATAGACACTCTAGAGCATATTTGGCCCTCCTATTGCAAAAATGAAAGGAAGAAAGCAATCTTCTGCTAGCAAACTGTTAATGGTGCCCTTGCTAATAGTTCTTACAATCTTCTTTAGATGACTGCACTCTTCATATTGGCAAAAGCTCTTAGGGTGTATTTAGTTCATGCATTTGAGGAGAAAAAAGAAAAAAAGGAAGACAAAAAATGTGTGAAATAAAAATAAAATATAATTATATTTTATTCACATTTTACTAATATTTTTCATTTATCTTTGCAAATCCCTGCCTAAATCGATGAACCAAACACAACGATAGGAAAAATTATCCTAAGAAGGAAATTAAAAAGTTGAAAACATACATGCAACATTATTCCATAAATTTTAAGGACCAGAACTGTAAGTAAATAAGATTCTTTAGCTTACTTGCATCATAGTTTCAAATAATGGAGTCAAGACATATATTGGTATCAATGATGCAGTCACATATTGGTTAATATATTTGCAATCATCGATATCGAAAGTCCAAAATCTCGTTATGTAGTGACTGATAAAATACATATCAACCGATATTTAAAATCCCAAACTACATTAAGAGTCATTCAAAAACAACGAGGACCAATGGTGAACACGAAAAAAAGTACAGCTCAGCAGCTGGAACCGAAAGAAAGTAAAATATCAACTCAAAAACATGTTTCTTCTGGAGAAGCAACTAAGATACTTAAGTGACATTTAGCTTTTCCTCAGGAGGAGAAGAATATATAGGCAATGTCAAAACCAAACTACAACATGTATGTTGTAACCATCATAGTACTCTTTAAGACTCAAATTCTGGTGTTACAGTTTTGAATGGATAGAAGATCATGACTAAAAATCAAGGTCACTAAAATAATGATGTGTACATATGTAAACTAAACACCATATTTTCCTCACTCGAGGTAACATACTAAATATGACCTAACGCATTTCAAGAACAACAAGGTGTAATATTTACAGACCAGATATGTTATAAAATATAAGGATGTTATAAATTATCATACACGATGCTGAAGAGAAAAAAAACAAAGAAAATTTTTGTGATTTTGTCAATTTGTAGGAGGTACAAACAAGGGATGTCAGTTTGCAATGAAATGCAATGGAAAAAACAACATATACACTATTCATGTAAACCCATTCATTTATCAGCCTCAAATTAAGTTACATAGTGTACACACCTAGTTTGGCAACTATAATGCTTGGCCCTAGAGATATTAGCCATTCTACCTCCATATACACAATTCATCCCTTTCCATTTCCACCACTTGAAATGAAAATAGGAATTCACGACCAATTTGGAGAACCAAGGATTTTATTGATCTTTCCTCCCATTGCCAACACTTTGCTGAACAATAGCAATTCACTGGGCAAATTGGATCTCGCCACATCCCGTTGCTCCCCTTCAGGGTTGAGCCACATTTGCCGAGGCTAACATACAATAATGCCTTATCCTTGAGGTCCAACACTTGGGGAAATTATCCAAGAAGCATTGTCTTATCCTCGAGGGCCAATTGGGGAAATCTCCTAGAGACATTCTTAATATGTTTGCTAGCTTGCCTAGATGCACTCAGTTTCTTCCTCAACTTGGAAAGTAGGTCCTCCCTCCATATCTAATGACACAATCACCCGCTCTTATTAACTAAACCAAACAACTCTTTAACAAGGCATGTCTCTCCTATATAAGCCTAGTCATTTAAGAAGCACAAACACTTCTAATAATGTTATGTGTCCATGTCAGACATGTGTCATACTCTAATGACACTCATCGGATGATTCGAACAACAACACTCATCATACATGGGATCTATAGGGTCACACAAGTTGTAGCTAGAGCTGAAGGTTCATTAAGCACTTGCCCTATCCACCTTCAGAGACTTGCACATTAGTTTGTCTGAGGAGGAGAGATTCCTAAACCAAGATAAAAATATGTGGAATGCTTCATACCTTTTCATATACTTGATGAGCACTTCCCACAACCTGTAAACCAAAGACTCCGAGGATTCAGCTCCACTACTAGTTAGGGTTCTGCCAAAGGATTGCTAAACCAAGAAAATTTTGCTACTAGTCCTCCAAGCCGTAAATTTAGAACAAACAACACTAGCTTTCAAAAATTGCCACAATATGAAACATTGGTTTTCTTTTATTGACAGGCCAAATTGTACACTTAGATGTACCATACGATTGAAACTTGTGTTACCAAAAAGCATTAATATCCTAACGAATTACGTATTGGTACGTATGTTTTGAAACATAGTATACTTTCGTTTTAAAACGATAAATTTAGTGATATGAAGCGATCTCAAACATAAATTCCAATATATTTCCTTAAATGTTACCTTAGGAGAGAAAAAAAATCAAATATAATAAACTAAAATTTAAGATGACTTAAGTTTAGACAAGACAAAAATATCAAAAATGAAAAATATATATACTTTGATTAGATGTCTAATAATTAAAAGAAAATTACTCTAAAAGTACTTTAAATTCTTAAATGTAGTATACACAAAATCTACCCCTATCATACCATATTTTAGAACATGTAACGTAACATATTCCTATAGTAAGTACTGAAACAATCCACATTGCAGATAACATAGATTGAAACCAATATTTGGTTGAATTATAAGCAAAATTGAAAAAATTGGTAAAATTGTAAGCAAAATTGAAAAAATTGATTGGATCAAACAAATTGGTCAAAGTCTGTCGGTTTTGGTCAATTTTCTAATGGGGTAATTTGATTAGATTTTGTAATTCAAAAAATTCAATTTCGGGTTCTGTGTCGATTCTCTTAAAACATGATACCAATTTAGATCGAAATCGACCAAACATGTATAATTTTAAGAGTAAATTATGCAAATAGTTCCTGTACTTTATATGATATGTCAATTTGGTCCCTGTAGTTTCAATTTGCTCAATTTAGCTCCTTAATTTAACGAATTATGTTATTTTAGTCTAATAAATAACAGTTGTTAAATTAATTTAACGGAATGTCAAATAATGTGTTAATTTGGTTCCTATACTTTACACGATATGTCAATTTAGTCCCTGTAGTTTCAATTTTCTCCATTTTGATAGGGACTAAATTAACACATTGTGAAAAATATAGGGACCAAATTGAAACATTGTTTGACTTTCCATTAAATTAACTTAACAACCGTTATTTACTAGGTTAAAATGGCACGATCCGTTAAATTAAGAGGCAAAATTAAGTAAATTAAAACTATAAGGACTAAGTTGATACATCATATAAAATACAGGGAGTATTTACATAATTTTTCCTAATTTTAAACAATACTTCCTTGTATCTTTGGTTTCTTTATGTACACTGTCATTCTTGTCTTTTCCTGAAGTGTAAACATATAATCAAATATCTTACATTTTTCACTAAATAATACGAAATGGAGAATTGCTCTTTTTTAAAGAAAAAGAAGAATAAAAGGTTTAAAAAGGGAAAACAAAGATCTTACTATACAATAAAGGGAAAAAAGAAGAATAAAAGGTTTAAGAATAAGAAACCATCTAACTAAAGATACAATCTAGAAGAAAATAAAGACCTTACGATTTCTTTATTTATTTATTCATTTATTTTGTCAATCAATAGAAGATTATTTACAATACGAATAGATTTGCAGTATGATTTCTTTATTTAATGTTTAAGTCGAAAGACTTGTGTAGTTGTTAAAGATTTGTTGAATTGGATTTGCATTTTGTTATATGTATTTAAGTGATTCGTCATTTTTGTTAACGATTTAGGCCCCTTTTTGTCAAAATAAAAACTGGTTCAATTGGGGAAAAAGTAATTTTAAAAACTCACAATTTTATACCCACAAATTGATTTATAATCTATGAAGCATGAGTACTCTGAAAATATCGTCGTACTCGTATCGGGTACTTACCGAGTACTGGTACTCGTATTGACAAGGTTGCATGCGTACCAAGTACTCGAAATATGCAATGGATACTTTTTATACATTTTTTGACAATTAGATACTCCATGGATACTTCATGGGTGCATCGGGAGTATACTAAGCTATGAGATATTGATGGGGATATGCTTAATTTATTAGAGAGTTTTTATTTACTTGAAATTACAAATCTTTTACTTAATGTGCCAGAAATGAGATATATTATTTAATGATGAAGTTAATGGAAGTTAAAATTAAAATTTCAAGTTTTTAAATTTTACTTAGCTTACTTTTGGAATGAAACTTTATTTTGTAATTTCTCCTATTTAATGGCATGACATTAAAATAGTTTATAAACTTTGCTTTGGTATTAGTATTGTTGAACTATAATTTTTCTTTTGATTTTGTAATTTCTCCTTTTAGTTGTAGTATTGAACTTTGATTTGTAAATTGGATTTCAAATTATAAATTATAAAAAAATAAAAAATTTATTAACGTACCTTAATCGTAGCCGTATCCTATTTATTTTAGATTTTGTTGTATTAGCTTATCTGTATCGTATCCGTATCAATATATGTATCTGCACCTGTACTTCATAACTCATAATGAGGTGGCAAGTCAGTTTGGCCCTATATAATTGATTGGGTGACAAACCAAATGTTGAGACCTATTATGTCACACTATTGTAGGTTAAATTGGAAAACTTCTTTCAAGTATCTTAAACATGAAACCAAACCAATGTTTCAATTAATGCAAAGGCAAAACAGGTTAGTTTGATTCAACTGTCAATTTCTACTAATCTCCTACCGAATTGAACTGTTTACGACCCTAATATTCAAGTCAGATGTAGCGAAAAGGGAAAATAAACCATTAGCTTGTGTACAAGAAATTTATTTAATTGGCACCATTAGTGTGGTTGAGTAAATCATTTCATCTACAAGTGTAGAGGACCAAAATCTAAGTGGGATAAGCTCCTGTCTATATTTCATCTTTCTATATTTATACATACTCTTTTTATGAATTTTAATTCGGACTTACTTTGATGATTCAAACTATCCATATTATAGGCTTCACAGTAAAGATTATCCATACAAAAAATTAAATTTATCGGACAACTATAACTACATAAATATATAACGATTTGTTTTATAAAATGAATGGTTTAAGTTTATAATCCTATTTACTATTCATTTTATAAAACAAAATATGATTTATTTTTATGTTTACAGATATCTAGTGAAATTAATTTTTTATATAGATGACATTTATTACAAAACTTACAAAGTAAACTATTTGGATCATTGATGTGAATTCAAATTTGGTCCCACAAGAGGAATATAAATAAGTATGACTAGATGCAAGTATGGAGGGATTATCCCAATCTAATATGGTAGTACTACATGCATTAATTAGTGTACTAACTAATGTAATAATATATATAATGACATTATCACTAACCTCACTTATTATACAAATTATAAATATCAAAAATCTCTTAAATTATAGAATAATACTATATGCACTAATTATTGTAATAACTAGTGTGCCAATTGATGATGTGATATAATTTAAGACGTTTTTTATATTTGTAATATGATTAATGAGTGGACTCAATAATCATGTCATAACTAATATTAATAAACTAATTAATATATGAAAAATGATTTGTAGCACTAAAAATATGGGCACTAATGCCCCTAATTTCTATTTTGAGTAATTGTTTTCTTTTTTCTTTTTTTTTTTGCCTTCACTGTTTTTCTGTTTTTCCATTTTAGGAATTTCGGGGCATTAGTGCCCCCCAATTTCGGGGCACTAATCGGAGCTGTTAATATATATAACACCATCATAAATTATATCACATCATTAATTAATACAATAATCAATGCATATAACATTATTCAATCTGATATAGTTCACTCCATTCACTCCTTACCGTCAATGCCATTAATGTTCAGGAATAGTTATTCAGAAGATTGGCAACTAACTGTCAATTTACTCATTTAGGATTTCAATGGCCCCTCCACAGATCCAACCCTAACCCCAGCATAAAGGTTCCAACTACCAAATCAAGTGGACAAAACCCATTTCCGGAAGTATCCTACGAACCACAATGATGATAAAGCAACATTTATTAACCCAACTTGGAACTCATGAAAAGACAGATTCATACGGTATGCAGATGAACCAAACCCTACTCTCTCTCTCATAGTTATGGTCTACAAGTTCTAGAGAATTCAGGAATTATTCTACCAAGCAACATCAAATCCAAGGACTTTAAACAAAGAAATAAGGGGAATGAAAACACAAGTTTGAAAAGCTTACCATTGAACAGCTTCATGAATGAATGGCTTAGACTCCATTTCTTGATTACTTTGTCATCCACTTCATTGCCTAGCCTACACATTGCAAAATGAAAACTTCTACAACAAAGTAGACAATGAAAGTGATAGTGAAGGTAAAGTGAAAGAAACACACAAAATTTACAAATGAATCAAACAAGAAAACCTAGCTAAAGAGAAACTATGATGCACAAGGAGTACAGGTATTACCAAAAAGGTCATTCCTTGCTATGGTTACATCAACTCGAATCTGAGTTATTGCAAAAACAAACAATTCCTCTCTCTCTCTCTCTCTCTCTCTCTCCATGATTTTAAATAACGGTTTCAGAATACATATCAGCATCGGCAATATTAATAGTATCAACTGATACATCAGTAAGTAACGGTATTAGAATTTCAAAATTCCATTACAAATCAGCCGATACGATACATAACGAACAACAGATATTTAAAACCATGTTTCTGTTTCTATCTCTCTCAATAAGGAGGGGGAGGGGGAGGAGGAGCCCAAAACACATCATGTTGAGGCATCTGATCATTGGGTAGGAGACTAGGAGGAACATTGTATGCAGGCAATGGCATTGAAGAAGATGGGTCAGCCAAACCATGAGATTGAGATGCTGAACTACTATTACTTCCTGCATTATTCACTCCTGAATTTGGCTCCAATTGCATTCCTACTCCCTCTCCTCCCTCCTCGTCCTCCAGCGGCAACCGCTCATAAACCGCATTTGAAAACGTAGCCGCAATCACAATTACTGGCCCTGCCGCAACCAAAGCGCCCGCCACAATTCCTCCCACCACCTGCCCCTGCCCGCCCCCCAAATACACCGTCAACACGGTGGCTCCGGGCGGGGACGGAGCGGGCAGAAACGAACCCGACAATGAAAGTATCTCGAACCTTCCGTGGAGCGTAATCACTCCGCCAGGGGCGGCCGCTTGGCGGAGCGTTACGTTGGTGACAACACCGCTGCCGCTGAGCACCGAGACACCGTGGTGGCGGCGTTGCGAGAAGGTGGCGATGCTCTCGGCGATGTCGCTGCCGCTGCTGATTTCCAACATGTGGCTCCTAAGGGCGTTGGGACTTTCCTTGGTGATGATGATTGGAGGCTTGGGTTTGTTTTTTGAACCGGCCGGTCGGCCTTTGGGTCGGCGGCCGGAAGAAGTGCCCGGTTTGGAAAATCCAAGTGCTCCGGCTGCCGGGTTTTCTGCTTGGTCTCCGTCGTTTTCTCGGCTTTCTTCTTCGTCTTCGTGTGGGTTTTGGTTGCTGGAACTAGGGTTTAGATTGTCTCTGGTGGTTGTACTGTCTAGGAAATCTTGCTCTCTTGTAGGCCCTCCAAACCGGTTCAATCCACCATTATCATCGTCGTCTGTAGTGTTTCGCATCGGGTTCATCGCCACATTCTCGGCCCACCACCGGTTCGCCATGTCTTCAACAAAACTCTCACTGTTTCAGATTAACCAACAACTCTTGTTTTTTCTCTATTAGAGGAAACCCAGCCGTGAATCTTGAATGCAACAACCTAGCTCTCTTCCTTTCTTCACATTGGGCTAAAATCAATTGGGAGATTAGATTACACCACCAAGAAAGAAATGTAAAGATAGACCCAGATAGCTCTTTAGGTTCTTCTCTATTTTGTTCTTGACTTTGTTTGGTAGCTAATATCTAATATATTATAGATTGAGATCCAATGAAGAAGCCCCAAATTCCAACAGATAGAATCCAAAACACCTTATCTCAATCCCCAACCCAGCCAACCATGTGACGGCAAATCAAACAAAACCCATGTGGGTTTTCTTTCTTTCCCATAAAACCCTAATCACTATCTTTATTAGATCTCAAAACCCAGATCTGAGTCAAAGCTTGTTTAGAACACAAAACCCATCTCCAAAACCTAGAAACAAGTAAAGATCTACAACCAAGCCAACTTGAAATCGCATCTTTCGATCGCAAACCAGCTCATTCTTCTCGTGAACATGTAGTACACATACATACAGAGGAGAGAGAGAGAGAGAGAGAGAGAGAGAGATTTGGAAAGAAGAAAATATGTATGTACCTCAACAGTAAGATTCAGTTGGGCACGCACGAGCTAGGGTTTCGTTCTGGCCCTTTGTGGGGGCTATTCTTCTCTTTCATCAGTCTCAAAAATTTTCTTGTTCTGGTAGTGGAGGTGTGTGTACGTTAACAGAGTGAGCACTACCCAGGCGTACGATAAGGATCTTTGTCCCCCTTTCTTGTAAATGGTTTTGGGGCTGTCAAAGTTCAAGAAGTCAAGCTTTCAATTCCAATCCTCTATACTGTCACCCACTGGAACAACATTAGTCGAACAATGACTGTCCAACGTGATATTAAAAATAAATAAGTAAATTACAAATAGCACATTTTTAAAGTTTATTTAAAAAATAAATTACTCTTTATAATTTAAAAAATTATAAGTATTTTTTTGTTATAAAATAAAATCTTTAACTACTTTTTTATATAATAATAAAATTATCTAAATTATTAATTAAAATAATTTTTTAATATCATTAAAAAAAATTAATTGACTTAATAATTTATTAATAAAAAATACTATTTGTTATGAAATTAAAATTTTCAAGAGATACGATGTAAGGGATGTAAATGGTTCGGTTCAGTTGATGTTGAGAGTATATTTCACCGAACCAATCCTTTCGGATTTTATGATTGAAAAGCCAACATAGACAGTATACTACAGTTCGGTTTTGTCGGTTTGTTATAGAAGAAAAATTTACATGAACTTTTAAATGGTTTTACAATAGATTATAGAATTTTACATTGAAAATAAATAAAGAAAATATATTAAAATTGTTGTATAAATGTTTTTCTTTATAATTTTTATCACAAAAATGTATTATATTAGTTTATTCTCATATAATGTTTAAAAAATTATAATATTTAAATATTTAAATATAATATTCGGTTGGTTTGGTTTGTATTGGTATAAAAAATTTCAAAACCGAAACAAAAAAGACCGAAAACTAAAATTTCGGTCGGTTTCAATCGGTAGACTCAGTTTTATTAGTAGGGATGTAATTTTGAAAATCATAAGAGATAATTTATATTCTAAAAAAATTTTAAAAGATGTATTTATAATTTATTTTCATTTAAAATAATTAATGAGATAAAATGTGACATTTAAATTATAATTATTTTATTTTTTCTTTCATAACTATTAATTTAACTTAAAAAATACTAAAAATTATTCTAAACATAATTTTTTATTTAGATTAAAATAGTCAAATAATAAAAGTTAGATTAAAAAAATTCATATCAAATGAATACTTTAAAAATAACGGTTTAAAATGACTGAAAGACCCTATGTTATCTGTGTTGAGATGTGGTTGATGTGGGTCTACATATTTCTATGATGGGGGTCTATGCATAGAGTTGGTCTCGGATTTGAGTTGGTTTTTTTATTTTTGATTTTTTAATTATTGTAATTTAGGATTAAAAAGTTTCATTTAAGATAAATTTTTTAGTTTTTTAAATTTGTGATAAAAAAATAAAATGATTAGGATTTAAATATAATATAATATTTTTTTGACTTGGGACTAAAAATTTTATTTTATTTTTTTGTGAATATTTTAACCCCAACACACCCTGACTCATCATTCCAAAGGATGACATAGTGACGATTTAGCATTTCTTTAGAAAAATTATTAGTTAGCCTTGGGGGCATTTGGTTAGTCTTGGGATGTTATATGGTCATGTCCTACATCAATCACAATTCATGATATTCTTTTAAGTTATTCAATCATCTAATATAAATTTATAAGCCCTACTTTCTTCACCAATTATAATATCAATGAAACACCACGTACCAATGTCCAAAACAAACCAATAATTTCTCATTTTTCTAAGGCTACATTTGTTTGGCTCTATAGGGTGGAAGGGATTAAGACCTCATTTGGGAATAAGCTATTTTAATAAATTTTTGATTTTTTTTTGTTAAAATATGAGGTAAAAAAAATTATATGTTCGGAATGACTCTTTAGTTTTTTACGAAAATATGTGCAAAAAATTAAAAAAATAGAATTTTTTTACTTTTTGTATAGGTTACTGACTTTTTAATGACTTTTAAGTTAAAATATTGAGTTACCATATGATGCCTAAGAGTACGGTGGGATTGAGTAAGGAAATTATTAGTGTGGTGACATTAGATTGGAGGTGCAAAATAAAGAGTGTTTATTTATATATCACAAGATTAGTAATATTATACATAGTATTAATCTATAAAATTAATATTTTTTAAGTTTTAGGGGTTGTTTGGAGTGTCCTAAATAAGTACACTTTTTGTCTTTTTGGACTAAAAAATTGAGGTTGAAAATATGAATATTTGGGTTAACTTTTTGACTTTTTATGAAAAAATGTGCAATAAAAAATTGTAAAAATTGATTTGTAGGGAAAAATTCGAATTGGGAGTTGTGCAGTCGTAATTGTTGACTTTTGGTGAATAGTGTTAATTTTTTAACTTTTTGAGTAAATTTTTGACTTTTTAGCTATATGCCAAACTTGGCCTTAATATTTTTTTTAATATTATAATTATTTTTTTATTCTAAAAAATATAATTGTTGCTAAAAAATCATTTAAAATTTTACTAATCGCCGCACTTAATTTCTAATATCAACCCTTCTAAGATTTTGTTAGTCCTATCACATAAGAAGATTACTAATTCAAGGGAATAATTAATCTCCTTATTTATATCTCCAACCAAATACTTTTTAAATGAATTCTATAGATTATTATCTCCTTTCTTAAAGGAATCAAGATTCTCTCCCCTTGACTCAATATTTGTTAAGCCATTGGACCTACTTTTAAAATTTATTGAGTATATTATACTTGTAAAAAATTAAGTTAATTGGATATCAAAAAGTATGTGTTCAGAAAACTATTTATTATTATTTTTTTTAAATGATTTTTAGTTCGATGATCCGAACATGCAGTTTCTGATATCTGATCAACTTGATTTTTTACAAGTATAATATATTTAATAAATTTTAAAATGTAAACAGTTTGAATCATCGAAATTAAGTCTAAAAGTAAGCTCAATGACCTTGCAAGTAAGAAGTCAAATAGAGATCAAAGAAAGGATCTGGATTCTTCTTAAATGCCTCGTTTGTTTTGTGATGTAAAGGATGGAATGAGATTAGGATGGAAATGAGACTATTTAATGTTGTGTTTGTTTGTAAAGTCGGGGAAGAGATTAGGATGGAGGAAGAGATTAAGATGGAGGTTGGAAGAGAGACTGAGATGGAGGCAGTATTAGAAAAATAGTAAGGGATTAAAAAATATATTTTTTTTATTTTTTA
The DNA here is from genome assembly GCA_025200525.1 of Camellia lanceoleosa. Lineage (NCBI taxonomy): Eukaryota > Viridiplantae > Streptophyta > Magnoliopsida > Ericales > Theaceae > Camellia > Camellia lanceoleosa. The sequence goes on from CM045758.1 coordinate 36,724,660, forward strand.
CATATTGGGATTTTTTTTTTTGAATATTAACATTTAATTTTTTGTATTTTTTTATTTAGTTTATTATTTTATATAAAAATAATTTAACAATTCTTACACTAATAACTATCATCAAAACAAACACAATTTTATTTAGGGATTGTTTGGGATGATTTAAATAAGTACACTTTTTTACTTTTTATAAAATATGAGTTAGATTTGAGTTGAATTTGAAGTGATGTGTTAGAGAGGTGATGTGACTTAAATAAGATAATGTGATTTAAATAGGATAGTGACTTTTTAATATTTTTAAAACTTGTCAAACCAACTCTTTAAGCCTTGTTTGGCATAACCTATTTTAGTCTATCTTTTTATTTTTTTTGAATCACGTCAATCAACATCTCCTCTCTACCTTTTTATATATTTTTTTATAAAAAAATTAAAAAATACACTTATTTAAAATATCTCAAATCACCTTTAATTTCATCACTATCAAACCTCTCACTATACCATAGCGTGGCCTAGCGGATGGACTGTGTCCAAACGAGAGAGAGAAAGACGGGGTGTGGGGTAACGTGCGCATGAGGGGGAGGGGGTGGGGACGCGGGTAGTGGAACACATACATCAATGTCTGCAAGTCCCGACAAGGTATCGAGTGACGAGGTCTGGAACCATATCTCACACACCGATACAATTAATAATTCAATAAATAATGAGACCCACCAGTCCGTTTATTTTAATAATTTTTTAATTTTTTATAATAAAAATATATATAAAAAAATAAAAAATTAATGTGATAATTTATATTAATTTTTTAACTTAAAATTTCAAATTAAGCCTTTGACATCGCTTCGGGATAAAATATTTTAGTCAAAAAATTAAAAATTATTACATCATTATTTCTATTTTACACATTTTAATAAAAAATTAAAAAATTATGAAAATAACATATTCTCAAATGAGACCTTAATCTTTATTTTTGTGGTGTGTGCATTATTAAATACAATAATAATATTAACAATTCAAACTTAATTATTTAAAAATTATTTATAATTATTATTTTAATTCAAATTTATTTTATATTTTACAGTGTACTATACAATTATTCCACTAAAAAAAAATCTGAGTAATAAGAGTGTTTGGGGTGTAATATAAAAATAATTTTTTTGAGTTATATTATTTTTTAAATTTTTTATACATCTTTTCATAAAAAAAAATAAAAATATATATATATATTTAAATCATTCCAAACACTCTTAAATTTGAAATCATGGACTTATTTTAAATATAATGGCTTCATTTGAAAGTGTGTTGACTTTTTGACTTTTTAACTATGAAAAGCCTCATTTTGGTTGAATTTTTTGACTTTTATAAAAGAAAAAATAAGATCATTATACTTTAAATAAAACATTTTATTTTATTAATCTTTTTAACTTATTCTATCTTTTTATAACCATTTTAACTTTTAACCCTCGCCGCAACATGCCAGATGAGGGCTTGTTCATCTCCCAGACTCCCAATGATATGGATTTTTCTTGTGATAGGCTTTGTTTGTAAATAACAAACGGTCACTAAAAATAATTAAGTAGTCAAAAAAAAAATTATCTTTTCTTTATTTTTTATATTTTTTTTTTGTTTGTAAATAACAAACGGTCACTAAAAATAATTAAGTAGTCAAAAAAAAATTATCTTTTCTTTATTTTTTATATTTTTTTTTAAAAAATTAAAAAATCATTTTTCAAACATTTTAATTTTTTTATCTCACAGTTTAGTCAAAATTTACAAATTACGTCCAAATCTAACTCTAGAGATACACTACTATTTTCGAGATCTTTATTTCAGATAATATCCTATCTAAAAAAATTCAAATAGGTTATAGGGGGCAAAAATTTTAATGGAATTTTGTGTAAAAAAAATCAAAAGTTTCAAGAATAATCTTAAATAACACTTAATAAAAACAACAAGTATAATCTAAAAATATGAAATTTAAAATTTTTTTCTCTCTCTATTCTCGTTGCTCAATTACGTGTAATATTATTAATAATAATTTATTCCATATTTTTCAAATTTTGCTTGGAAAAAAATACTTGTGTCTATTATGATCAAGATTTGGTTTAAGTTTCTCAAACCATTTTCTAATTTTTTTTAAGAAAAATAAAAATTAGTTTGATAAAAATAAATTTTTTAAATTTTTTAAAATTATTTATGCTTCTAAAAAAATAATAAATTTTTTTATTTTTTTACAAAATTAAATTTTAACTTTTTAAAAGAAAAATATAAAATAAATTTCTAAAAAACAAAATATGGCCTTTTCCAAAAAGGTTGTTTTCTCAAATGTACTGAACAATTTAATACAGCAATTGTGAGTGAGAAGCTCATGAATTTCACGACATTTGTAAAGTTAACTGCACAGTGCACATAAAGCTCACTCCTTTTTATATTCAATTCTTCTTTTAAGAACTTTAGAAAGAGAAATGGATGGCTCTCACATTGACTCACGATTTTAATAAATGGGCAAATATATATACTAATAAAATATATTAATTATAATATTAATTTTTAGAGATATAAAAAAATATATTTTCTATTATTCATGTTGAGAAGACAGTAACAATAATATAATCTATTAATACTAATTGTGAGAAATAAATAAATACATAAATAATTGGTCTAAATTGTTAAATTATACACTTTGAACCCCATATTTTATTATCTTAAAAAAAAAAAAAAAAAAAAAAAAACTCATTTTTCATAAATATATATATGGGTTTTGCAATTACTTAATCTTTTTTAAAATTTTAAACCAGTGTATTTATATAATTTTAAAATAATTAGATATTAATACTAATATGTAAAATGAAATGTTGAAATTATAGTAACCATCACGGGGGAAGCCAAAGAAGGCCAGGGGTCAAGTCCCCCCTCTCAATTTTGAACTTTTTTTTTATTTTTATTTTTATTTTATGGTCATATACAAAATGTATTTTTTTTCTTAACATGTTCTTTGGTTAAGGATTTATTGTATTGTTCACAATAAGTAATTATTTGATACTTTGGGAGCACTATGTGTTATTCTTTATATATTAGTCTAAACTAATAGTGTAGTGGGAAATCGTATGGATTGATATAATTAACTCATTATTTGTACTTGACAAACTGTTTAGTGCGATTTGTAATTTCTCAAGTTTTGAGCATCACATAGGCAATATCATATGATACTCTAAGACTATTTAATAATTTTCATTCAAAACACATCATTTATAAGCAATATCATCACTTTAATATTTTCTATCAAATAAAAATTAAATATATTTTATAATAATTTGTGCTATAAATGATGTGTTTTTATTTTTTAAAATTAAGAACTTTGATCCATAATTTTTTGTGCTAAAATTATAAACTTACATCACCATCTCGCACACTATTATAAAATTTTGATTTGTTTCTATTAATAATGATTTTTAGCCATGGTTTAGCTAACATTTTGGAGCTAAATAATCACAAAAAAATAAAATAAGCTATATAAGTCAATGAGACAAAATATTATTTTTTATTTATAATCATTACATTTTTTCTCTCACAAAAATTAAAAAAAATTTCAAAACAAAAACCAAACGAAACTAAAAAAAAGACTAAAAAAGTCACAAACACAAAAAAATTGACTAAAAAAGTTAATGCCAAATGAATCCTAATTTTTTACGCTTAAATTTAACTCATAAAATTATTATTACTTTAATATTGATCATGATTTTTTTAAAATAAAAAATTATAATTAATAAATACTTTTTCTAACTTAATTTATTGATTTCGCCCCCCTGATAACGATGGCCTGTTCTTACAATCACTAAGTGCATCTTTGGTCACAGTTGATCACCAACCTCACACAAAATTTGATGAGCCTTTAGATAAGCTAATAATGTCAAACTAAGCAGTAGAGAACAGCTAATAATGTCAAAGTAAATAGTAGAGATTGTCATGCTGTATGTTGACGTTTTGACATTACTTGTACTTGTACTTTATTATCAACGACTTTGGCTACAACTTTGACATTTTCTAAAAACACTCTCTTTTGTTTAGGTTGTGTTTTGTTAAAAAATTTAAAAGATGACTTAAATAAATAAATATATATTTTTTTAAAATTTTTTTAACCAAACATAATAATAAATAAGCTTCAAACTTAATTTGATACTTGAAAGTAGTAGCAATGCAGTGAAAATCATTTCTTGCGAGCCAACAATTGATCGAATATGTCTGCCGTCACAATAGGGCGTGGTGAGGCTCTATTTATAGGGTCTTATCAATTACATGAGAGATGAGATAAATCGAAAGGTCTTCCACTTAATCATATGAGAGATCAGACAAATTTAGAAAGAGATAATGGGATTAGGATCTAATTATATGAGAGATTAGATAAATTGAGAGATCTTCCACTTAATCATATGAGAGATAAGATAAATTTAGAGAGATAGTAACACGAGAACGGATTAATTTTATAACTTTAAAAATAAAAGTATTAAAAAATAAAAAATAATATAATATATTACAAATAGTATATAGTGATAAGAATTAAACATATAAAACATAAAATAAAATAAAAATGAGTGTCAGTATAATATTATAATGTTTTATTATATTAAAACAAATTGAATTATATATTGCGTAAATTACAGTTGCTTACCTTGAGGTTTCTGACAATTATAGGAACTTCTCTTGTAATTTTAATAATTACAGAAGCCTCCCTCACTTTTTCTGACATTGTTAACATTTCCCCTCCTGTTAATTTAGCCCAAACGGTGTTAACTTGATTGTGCAAATGACCATAATACCCTTTAAGTACAATTTACCTATATATTAATTTCTCATAATTTTTTTTTGTATTTTCTTGACTTTGTATTTTTTTCCGCTAAGTTTTTGAACTTTTATAAGTTAAAAAAAAATTAATAAAATTAAGAAATAATATCCATGTTTCTTGTTTGAATTAATTTTGAGATTTAATTTAATAAAAATAATTTAAACGGCAGAAACAAAGATAGAGATATAGATTTTAGATGTAATAAATAACATATTATTTGAGCATTTTATTATTTTCAAATAATTTATTTCTTGAAGTAAAATTATATTTTAATTAGATGTAAGAAATGGCAAATTTAAATAGTTTATTATTCTCAAATAATTTTTTTATTATCTTTCATTCATTATCAACTAATTTTAATTTATTGTAATGTGATTAGATATTTTTTCACTTTTATATTTATTTTTTAAAATTTTATTATTAAGGTGAGAAATATTGACTCATTTTTTTTTTTAATATCCATCGTTCGGAAATTGAAAGATTCAAAGATGAAAATTAAAATTTGAAAATATAGGATTGTGAAAAGATAAAAATGATAATTTTTTTAAATATATTTATGAGGTAACATTTGGTAATTTTTATAAGTCAATTTTTTTTTATAATTATGAAATGTTATTATGTTTATTTTTCTTAAAAAAAATTAATACACAAATATGTTTACAAAATAAAAGAAAAATTCATATTTTGTAAGTTGCTATGGTATTATTGGATGATGCTAGCTAACATTGATAAAAGAAAAAAAAAATGATGAAAAAATAGAGAAAATATCATACATAACAGAATAAATAATAATAATAATAATAATAAATTATGTAGTATTTCCATTGGTTGTAGTGACACTGTGAAAAAATAAATGAGAGCATAGATAGAAAGTAGACTGAAATAAATAAAAGGGCAAATTATGCTAACAATTCCTATAGTTCGGGGGTTTGTGTCACTTTGATTCCTAACATTTCAATTGTGATACATTTGACCTTGAATTTTCAATTTTGTTTCAAATAAGGATAATTGAAGACTTTGTTACTCTATTTGAAGGCAAAGTCGTCATATAACTTATTTTGTGTTGGTTAATTTATATAATGTTTGAAATATAATGACCTTTTTTTAGTGAATAATGTTGAAACTTTTTTAGCTATAAAGTTCTGTTTGGTTTGGTTTTATGAATCTATTTTCAGAAAAAGTTTCTAAGAAATTAAAAATTAAATTGGTAAAAAAAATAATTAAAAACACATCATTTTTATATAATATTATCTTTTGGGAGGGTAGAAATTTTTTTTTTGATATTTATTTTTGTTAAATTAGTTTTTATTTTTTCAAAAGTCAAACATGACGACAATTTTGATATCATTATTAAACCAACTTATTAAATCAAAAAATCTAAAATTAAAAATATTTCATACATTAAACATATCGATTATAGATTAAAAGTCTAATAATCATCTATTACATGATAACTATCTAAAAATATCTGTTAACAACAAATATAACTATCTAGTAAATGATAACCACCCAAAAATATCAACAAAAACAATCACCCCTTACATTACATAATCATCATCCAAACAAATAATAAAAATTAATTTGGTAAAAAAATAAAAATATAAAAAAAATTATCATTTTATATAACTTTATCTTTGTTGAGTAGATATAATTTTTAAGAATTAAAAAAAAAATTGACATTTATTTTTGTTAAACTAATTTATATTTTATCAAATTAACAACTTTGTCCTTGAAATTGAGCAACAATGTCTTCAATTGTTCTTATTTGGAACGGGATTCAAAATTCATGATTAAATATATCACAATTGAAATATCAGGGATAAAAGTGACACAAGTCTCAAACTCCAGGGACTGTTAGTGTAATTTTTTCTAAATAAAATAAATAAAGAAAATAGAAAGAGAGGGATAATTTTTCTAAATAGGTAATTTTCATATGAAAAAAAAAAAACCAAGTACCTATATGTATTTTTAAATTTTTATTCAATCTCTAATTTCTCAAAATAGGTATTCATAAAATTGGTGATCTTTTTAAAAATAAAAAATTGACATCTTTTATAATTTGTTTTGTAATTTTCATATAAAGGATTGTATTTAATTTAGTATAAGGTTTGATGGTGATTAATTTGTTGACTTTTTTTTCTCTGTGTGTGTGTGTGTTTATCTTAACAATTTCGAATTTTTTAAAATAATTTTGTTCAATATTATTAAAATAATGTATGTGTCTTTATTATTTTTCTTGTAAAACAAGAGGGAGATGAGTGAAATTTACTATTTTAATATATAGGACAATCTTGAATTTTTTTACTCATAATACATGATATCAACATATTTTGTTAAATAAACTAACAAAAAAATCTTAATAATAATTTCAAAAGTAAATGAGATTTCTGTAATTATTGAAACTATAAGATGTCCTCGTAATTGTTAGAAATCTCAAGAGAAGTAAGTATAATTTACTCTTATATATTTAATGAATATAATCAAGATGAGGATGGAGAGATGAAAACCGATCTTATTTCGTTTTTTCATCAAGGCAGAAAAACCCGTTTGGTGTAGAGGAGAAGGGAGAGAAATTGCCGTCAAAATATTTTTTTAAGATAATCATATTTTTATTTAATTTTATTATCCATTTACATCTCAAAAATTCTTTCTATTTCTTTGAATTATTAAGGAATAATTCCATGAGTTATGCGTGTGATATGAGCGTTTTCTTCAAAAAAATTGTTCCGGGCATGAATTACTCGTTTTCCTCATGATAAGAGCTTCTGAGTTCAGTAATAGCTTTTTGGGTTTTGCATTAATCATGGACCACTACTTGGGCATGGGATGCTTTATTTGGCCGAAAAGGAAAAATGATTAAGAGTTTTATTAGCCAATATTATTTTTTCATGATAATCATGGACTACTACTTCATTTGGTATTGGCTAACATTGTCAATTTTTTTGTGTTAGAACTTTTTTAGCCTCGTTCGGTTTGAATTTTTTAGTTTTTTTTTTTTTTTTTTATTTTTGTGAGAGAAAAAATATAATAATTATGGATTGGATGTGATATTTTTTCTTATTAATTTATTTAGCTTTTTTTGTCATTTTGTACTTTTTTTAACCCTAAAATGATAGCCAAACTAGGGCTTAGTATTTTAAGGTTTTTTTTCTTTTTCTTTTGAGGGGGAAAATTGTCTCAAGTTTTATCACAATTGTGAAAAAAAATTCTTGCTAAAAATGTTCGTAAGACATAAGTAAAATACAAAAAATTCGAATAACAATATATCTTTTACTAAATTTAGGGAATGATTTATAAGCTGATTTTTTTACTTATTATGGAAAAACGTGTAGAAAAGTAGAGAGATAATATGATCTAAATAAATCAATAAACCAATAAACAACTTGTTTATGGAGTTGCCAAATGAGCCCGCTTTTACTTAAATCAATACATTTTTTCACATTTTTACATATTTTTAAGAGATTTTTTAATACACTTTTCAAAATTAAACAATAATCATAAAATGAGTGTTAGCATTTGCTTAAAAAAAATAAAAATAACCAATTGCATAAAGTGAAATGATTGAGAACTGTTGGCTTTTTGGCTTTCGAAGGGTATTTTTGTAAATACGAGCGTGCCAGCAAGGATCAATCAGTCCTTACAGAAATGTTAATTGCCAACCAATTATCAGACGATTGTATTGTAGTTCTTTCAACCTCAATGAAGAGGACTTTTACTGGTGGCTTGACTTAGGAGAAATTAAACAAAATAACAGTTAAATGAAGAACAATTGAAGTATTTCATTAGAATGAAAACTTATAATGATCCGAACTCAGCCTCGTAGAGGTTTACAGCGATAATCTACTTGAAACTACTCCTATGAATAAAGTGCAGTGCAGAAATTTAAAGTGTAGGAATGTAAAGAGCAGGAATTTAAAGAACAGGAAATGTAAAACTGGAAAAAAAAATATGTAAAGTAAGACTGGTTTGTATGATCTGAGTCTGGGGGCTTTTTTCTGGGGTCTTCCCCGTTATTTATACTTCTCAAGGATGACCATTGAACTGCACTTCAAACCGTCGAACTGCTCTTCCATGATCGTTGATCATGCTGCCTTATAAGTAGTTCCACTACGCCATCACTTGCAGTTAGGCTTCCCTCCTATATTTGAATTTGAATCTGAGTAACGTTGAAGTCACGTCACCTTGCACTTCTCTATTGATCCAATACTACTCAGATCACGTGAGAACCAATACTAACTGCCACGTGTACGATCAGGATTGAAGACTTGAATAATCTTCCTATATTACCCTTATTCTGCCACGTGTTAAATTGTGATTGGCTTGTACAAAATATGAAGCCAACATTACCCACCGCACTAATATACCAAATACTTGGTGATATTAGTGGATCAAAGCCCTTTTCCCTGCGTTTTTTAGAACGTGCATGGGGTCTATTCTGGAAACAAAACCGTCATTTATTGATGATCATTTGCATTAATTCTCTTTCAATCTTTTGAACACCTCAATACCTTAGCATTCGCACAGACTGATACTTCTTCTATGGCTGAATCAACTTTCTCCTCCACTGATCGAGCACACGAAGAGTCATATGATGATGCTGTTCCTCCTCGAAAGAATTTTCATGCATTAATTAGCCACCTTTATTCACCTTTCCATATTCAGGTCATGGATGCCTTTGCCAATTATCGACCTTTGGATTACGAACACATTGCCCTTAATTTTTCAATTTAGAAACTTGCGAATATAGATACAAGAAGTTCTTCCTCTGACTCACCCTTGTGCTTCGAACAAACTGCTCCCAAATCTTTAATTTGGAAAGTTGCAAATATGGACTTGGGAAACTCTTCTTCACAAACCTCTGCATGGGATTAAGCTGCAACTTCTTCATCTTCTGGGGTTTCTGGCTGGACAAGCTGGTCAACACCCGAGACCTGTGATTTGAGGGAACGAATCAACCATCATTTTGTTGAGTTCACTGACCATTTAGAATTCCCTTCCTATGCACGAAGCTCAGTGGTCTATCCTTACATGCCCATTGACCATCAACGCAGTTTGGAGGAGAATCTGTTTGCGGCATGGTATACATCTTCCATGCCTACAAAGACAGTGCATGTTGCCCGATGCCCAGAAGAGACACAAGGATACAACCCATCATTCCTAGCTCAGAAGGCGAAGATTTGCTCTTCTGACTGGCTTGATTATATTAATGCCCTTGTTCCTTCTGCCCTTACTTCACTTCCTAAAATAGAAGCATCCACACCTTCTCTTCCGCCAAATCCTTGCTGGATAGAGAAACTGAGGCTTGCCCTCTTTGCGGATAAGGTCTTTCAACCTTACAAACCTCTACCTTCCCCTACTTCGGCCGAGCGAAAACAAGCTCAACTTCTGCTTGCGGCTTTTTTTCATTTGCTCTTCAATGTTCTTGAGGACGAAGTCCCTGTTAAGAATTTTCGATGGGCTTGTGATATTCTAACTCGGGGTCACATTCTCAATCCCCTCACCCAAGCAGAGCTTCACATGTTTTTAGACCAACTTCTATTGCTTCTCCACTGGCATCGGACTTCTATGAACACCACACAATCTTTAGACCAACTTTCGTCCCTTCGAATTCATGCCCAATACGAAGCAGAAAACTTTATTGAAGAATTCGATGATTTCAAGAATAAAGATTCTACATACTGGGATGACTTAGATATAGACGAGTTGGAACAAGGATTGAGAGAAACAACTTTTGAAATAAAGGCTGAAGAGCTCTACTACGAAGAGAGCACATCAACTCATGCAGCCAATATTGGAAGAAATAGAGGACAGAATAAAGAAAGAACAGAAATTCATTTATCATTGTTGGACTAAATTTTATGATCTTGTTATTTATTCCATTCCCTATTTTTATGAACTTGAGTTTGTACCCAAAAATGGCCACTCGATGTAACTGTTTTTGCTTTAATACCACTAAGACTTCTCTTTATGGTTTGATCTTGTCTCCATTTGTCTTTAAAGGCGATTTCAGAGCTTTGAACTGAACAATCTTTTCCTTTGAACCTGGATTCAATCGTTTTAAATGAATATTAACCAAAACGACCATGAACTTTTCCAACTTATGGAATGTAGTTAATAGTTTTTTGATGTTTTCCATTCAAGAACCATGCTTCGAATTTAACAACCTTACTCTTCAAAACTTGTTTCAATCACAACCAATATATATGGTCCATGATTTAGTATGATCAATCAGTTTTAAATTGATCTTTTTGTCTTGAACAACAGTCCATACTTTAAAAAATATGGAAGCTCCTTTTGAGGGCTGCACTGTTTTAGTTCGAAAAGACAACTTTTCTGAATATATATATAAACCAACTATTGGTTTTGATGTTTCGAATGCCAATTTCCATTCCTAAGGGGTTTCTAGTTTTACTTTGAAGAACATTACTTTCAATGAGAAACCTAAAACAGGTCTTTAATCCCTTTGAAGTAAACGAACACTTGGCATTCTTGCATCCATTGGATAGGGAATATGCTTCAAAGTCGGCTTCTTGGTTTCGAAGCTGTTGTTAATGGACTTTCGACACCAAAAACTGGTGTGTTATGTTTTGAACACCAATTCCCATCCTCACAGAGTCTCAAGTTTTACTTCGAAGGACATTACTTTCACTAAGAAACCTAAGATAGGTCTTTAATCCCTTTGAAGTAAACGAACACTTGGCATTCTTGCATATATTGGATAGGGAATATGCTTCGAAGCCGGCTTCTTGATTTCGAAGCTGTTGTGATTAGACTTTCAGTGCCAAAAACTGGTGTGTTACGTTTTGAACACCAATTTCCATCCTCACAGAGTCTCAAGTTTCACTTCAAAGGACATTACTTTCACTAAGAAACTTAAGATAGGTTTTTTAACCCCCTCAAATACTTGAGTATTCTTACATTTTTAAGTACGGAAATGTGCTTTGAAGCCGACTTCTTTGTTTCGAAGCCGTTGTTTTTTGACTTTTGGCTCCAAAACCTGGTTTCGAAGCCAAATATTTACTTCGAAGCTAGCCTCAGCATCTGGGCTGTGTTTTTTCCTCAAAATACTATCAGTATTTGAAGGAAACTCTTCATATTCGTACTTTTAGTGCTTAAGGAACCAAGCGTTTATATATCTCCAAACATAAAGGCTTTTGAAACCCTTTTATTTCGTGTTTTGAAATCATTTGCTCGCTCAACACACAAACCCTTTTACTTCTGCCGATTTTCCACTTCTCTCTACTTCCTTTCTCAGCTTCACCTTCTGGAAACACATATTATCAATGGCTTCTTCTTCGATGCCGGTCGTAGAGCGTGTGAGCCCATCTGTAACCCTAAAGAGGCTCATTGATGCGGAATGTGAGAAGTACAAAACTGGGGAGAAAAGCGCTATCGATGGACGAATCTTCGTCCTTCGTCGCCATGTGCAGCAAGATTACGTGCTTAGGCCCATATTCAAAGAGATCTTTACTGAGCTCCCAGCCCTATATCCTCATTTGGAAAACCAATGTCTTCTTTACGAAGGTGGTTTTGACTAGAAGAGCTGGAGCATAAACCGCCCCCACCAATGCTGGCCCACGGTGAGACCGGAGTGGCAAGAATGGTATGACCGGGTTGTTCCTGCTAGAACTCTGGACCTTTAAGAGCTCTACCTTCTCGATGCTCTCCGACTATCCAAGGTAACTATCTCAGAGGACCCTTTCCTAGTTCCTGTTACCTTATGTTTTTGGAATCCTATCTTTAATTTCTTTCAATTTAGATGTGGGATGATGGCCCCTACTGTCTTTGACATTTGTCATCTACTAGGATTATCCCCAATTGGTACCCCCTTTGGACCAGATTACCCTGACCCAGCAGTCCCTTTCTCCCTCCCCTCTCTTAACTCATCCTATAGCGATTTTGCTAAGGCTAAGAATAAAAAAGAGGGCTTTGTGACTGATAGGGAGTTCTTTTCTTTTTTATTGTATTGGCTTTGCAAATTTCTCTTCTGCACCTCCTTTCAGAGAATCATGCTTGAATTTGCCCCTCTTGCTAAAGCCCTTGTTTTACAGCAAAAGATGGCTTTAGCCCTATATGTTCTACGCCATGTATATAGAGTCTGTTCCCTCTTTTGTGAGAAACCCTTAGATGTTAACCAAGGGGGGCCATTCTGGATACTTCAGCTTTGGTTTTTTGCCTATTTTACCGAGTTACAATCTGAATGCCTCAAATTTTCTGAGCCAAACCCTCTTACTCATGGCATAAGGCTGGCCAATGCTTCACCTTATCCCTGCACCTTTGCTTTTTACTTTTCTTTCTTCCACCAGCTTCCAGCTTCCCTTCTTGCTTTCCGTTTCGGTCCCTTCGAACTCGTCATTGGTCTATCCTAGTTGAGGAATTTCCTAAGTGACAGGTCCTGCGCCTCACCTGCTTACAAAGATATATGGGCTTCCATTCTGATCCCTAGAGAGTTATTTATTGGAACCTTGAACCCCAGAGCTTACAAATGCATAGCTGAGCCGTATTGTCCTGCTCAATTTGCTAGACAATTTGGCTTCTCACAAGGGGTCCCAATACCTCTCTGCAGCAATACCAATCTCAGCCTCACTAAGAGGGATCTGAAAGTTCGAAGGTCTAGGCAAGAAGAGGCAACTTTCAAATTTATAGATGACTTGGTCAATTTCGAGTATACCCCTTTCCTTCCTCAGGGTACCTTGGTGAAGAGGTACCAGAACTGGTGGGTGACCAACATGGAAGTGTACTTGGCCATTTCTCCTCAGAACCTGCAAATGGTATTGGATCTGCCCAAGCCCAAAGGAGTTGGAACTATTTGTAACAAGCCCGCGAGGGACCTCGCTACGGTTCGGACTCGATTTTGTTGCGGTTCCAAATCTCGAACCAAAGAGTCTAACTCTGGCAAATCGTTTTGAAGAAAAACAGATTTTTTTGAAAGAAGTGCCAAACATGGACTTTGCGGATATGAGTTGCCACCTAAATATTTTTAAAATGGGAAATTTAGGAAACCCTGACTCGGTGCCAAAGGCCACGTGTCCGTCATCACCAAAGTTGCCTCGGCTCGGGAACTTGGGTACGATTGGGGAAGGTCACATCGTGAGCACCCCCGCTCGCCCGGTCAAAGACCGGCCTCTACTAACCATGATATCTGTTTTTGAAAACATTGTGAGTTCTTATTCCGGTTTTTAGCCTAGGTTACTATGTGATGCTCGCAGCAAACAAGTATAGACTGGGCCGTCTGAATTGGAACAAAACATTTCATGTTTGTTTGTTTGAAAATGGTGTGATGGTGCTGCCCGCAGGCAGGCTAAAATGCGGATTTGCCACCCTCGGGTGGGCTTAGAAAACAGTGATGTTGCCACTATCTAGTGGGCTTAAGACAAGCATTTGATGAATTATTCCAATTCAGATAACTCAACCTCCACCCACAGGCATTCAAGGCAGTTATATCACATAAGCACATAGCCTCATGGTAAGCATGCTATTCATGGCAACACTCATACGCATGCAAGGATGCTAAAGCATAAAACTTACCGAGTACTCCAAGCCAAAACAGAAGCTGATTAGAAATCATGCATGATCCTAAATATGCTGAAATGCCTAATGCAACACATGCAAAATGTAACTATCGCAGGCTCAGCTATTCTAAACATAGTATATGAGATGCTACAGTTAGCATGTATTCAATTTGGAATTGAAATACAGATGCAGTTTGTATGATCTTGTACGAGGCTTGATGCGTGCAAAAACAGATGAATGATGCAAACATACTGTCATGCTGTATGCTAATTGAAATATGCCCTACATCTAACCATTGTAAACGAATAAATAAAAGGGAGAAAGAAATGGGGGTTGGAAAACATACATCACACTCACACACCCTTATTACAGTTGTGCCCTCGCGCAGAGGGTCCGAATAAATAATAATACAGTCCGAAATAAAAGAATAATACAGTCCGAATAATACAGTCCGAATAAATATACAAAGTCTTAATTAATTAACAAATTAAACTAAGAAAGTTGTAAACTGGCATGCAAGCCAGGGGCTGCCTTGCTTCTGATGTATGTTGTATGTTGGACTGCCTCGGGCGGAAATTCACTAGGATGCCCCAATTAGCCTCTGTTTGCAATATTTCTCGAAATGCGCGCCGGACTCCGAAAAGTTGTTGGTCCTCGATTTTGCTGTAACAGAGAGCAGGAAAAGGGCATAGCAATGTATTTTCACAAATATATGCATGCCTCGATCCTCGTGCCACCAATCACGCATACCGATGCATGATGGCCGAGGAATCGGATTGCACAACTCAATATAGGATGAATGCAGATGAATGCTATAACAAAACCTAACTCCATCACGGGTAATACGGAGTGTCGGTGACTTGGGAATTGAGACACACTCCGTCACTCGGAGTACGGAATGTACCTCGTTTCCCGTGCTCGGGCTAACGCCTATCCCGAACACGATGCAATATGCATGGTATGCATGAAATGCAGCTAACATGTGATATAGCATGCACAATGCTATGAAAGTGAGATGTCTCGAAGTGCATGCCCGCAGGCACGCAAACCGAGAAAATTCATGAATGCAATCTAAGATACAACCTGGTATGCACTATACTGGGAAAATGAGATGAAAATGAGATGCCTCGAAAAGCGTGCACGCGGGCACGCAAACCGAGGCCATGATGTGAGATACAAATCGGATAAAACCAAGTGCCTCGAAATGCGTGCACACGAGCACGTAAACTGAGGCGATGATGTGAAATGCAAATCGGATAAAATCGAAGTGCCTCGAAATGCGTGCACACGGGCACGCCAACCGAGGCGGTGATGAAATGGAATGAAATGGCATACGGAATGCAAATTGGGCTTACGCCAACATGAGAGGACCTCAGCCGCACTCACATAAGCTGCCGTCGGATAAAAAAAAATGCCTCGAAATGCGTGCACACGGGCACGCAAACCGAGGCGGTGATGTACAGGCATGAAAAATGCAGATTGGGCTTACACTAACATGAGAGGACCTCAGCCGCACTCACATAAGATGCCGATGAATGAAAACGGAGTGCCTCGAAGTGCGTGCCAAACCGAGGCAATGCACTAAGGCATGAAATGACATGGAAAATGATATGCAAGCATGCAAACCAAATTTTAGCAGCTAAATGAAGGGGAAAACAGCCCCGAAATGATATGAAATGACAATCAATGCATGAAATCATCCCGAAATGTGATTTTAAGTACCCGAAATGGCCTACGGCTATGCTAAACATGCAAAATTGGCACATGACAGCAAGAACAGTGGCAAGGCAGCCCCAAAAATAGCATATTTTCAGTACAAAACATGGCCAAATTGTGAGCATAGATATGGCAACAATGGCATGCAAAAATGGGGGAAAAGAGGGGATTTATTAAGCAAGTAGTATATAGAAAATTCAAACCACAAAATTTCCTTCTACAACTTTGAAGAGGAGCCCAAAATATTCATATTTAAAGTGAATGACAACTCCAAAATCAGTATGTAGATAGGCTCAAAATAGCATGCGATATATGGACCAAAAGAAGGCTATAATGATAGATCATGCATGGAAGCACCAAACAACTTTGGACCCTTAACAAAACATGAAGAATGAGCCAAAATAAGACACTTTTTAAGCCTGATGAAGGCAGAAAACAGAAGTTAGAATGGCCCAAAAAATCATGCAATTTTACGGAAAATATGAAGGATATAACATGAAGTACCAAAAGAATTCATCAAATGGCTTAAGGCCCTTAACAAAACACAAATAATGGACCAAAATAAGGCTCTTTCTAAGCCTGATGAAGGCTGAAAACAGGAGCATGATAAGCTTAAAGAAGCATGCAACATAGGAATAGAACATGAATTCAAAGCAAGTGGCATGTAGAGCATGAAAACAAGGTTGAGCCCTTCTTCAATGTTGAAGAGGGGCTCAAAATAAGCACAATATCAGTTCATTATATGCTCCAAATCAGATCAAAAATAGGCCAAATAAATCATGCAATTTTACGGTAAATTGGAAGAAATGCAAAGCAAGTGCATGATAGAGAGGCCAAACACGGTTGATCCCTTCTTCAATGTTGAAGAGGGGCTCAAAATAGGCCCACTCACAGTTTATAGTATGCTCTAAATCAGATCACTCAAAAGCCAAACAAAGCATGCAAATTAATGGCCTAAAGAGTGGTATTGAAAGAGGTATATCATGGAGACACCAAACAGGGTTGAGCCCTTCTACAAAGTTGTAGAGGGGCTCAAAATAAGCCTAAAACCAGTAGGGGTCGGAGCCCAAAACAAAAAGGAAATAGGGTAAAGAATTGATTCAAGAAAATGCTAGAAAAAGGGATTTAGTGACTTACCCTTGGAGATCCAACTTTGGTGGCTTCTTGACTTGAAATTGTTGCTTGTTGGCCTCTGAAAATCACTCCCTTGCTGCTGAAATGGAGTTGTTGATGGTGGTGCTTAGGGTTGATGAAGGATTGGCCTAGATGCTTGAGGGTTTTTTGAGCTTTTGAAGATGGAAATGGAGGTTTTGGGAGAGGGGCTCTTGAGACCAATTTTTGTAACCCTAGCAAAGGAGGAGGGCAGCCCTTTAAATAGGCAAGAAAGGGTGTAAAAGGGGAGGGAAATGGAGGCAAGATTTCCCTCCCAAAATATCCCCCGGAGGGGGAGATATTTTGCAAAAAATATCCGGACAACCAGAAGAGTTGGAAAGTGGGTCGGCCAGTAATTTTTCGAAGGTAGCCGGCCACCCCAACCCGGTCGGACCACTCACCCTGGCCGGCCGGCCGGCCATGGCTCAAAAATGAAGTCCAAATTTTCTGGCCGACCACCACTCCTTGGTGTCCTCCCAGGTGTGTAGAATAAAGCCCCAAGGTTGGAATTTGGCAACATTGAAGCAGGAGTCACAACATAGAACTTGAAGGAGAGGCTCAAAAATGAAACTCTGAATTGCTGGCCGACCACCACTTTTTGGTGTCCTCCCATGTGCCCTCATCACAAATATGTAACTTTGGTTGGAAGAAAATACCCCCATGGTGTTCAACATTGGCCCGGAAGTGAGCAAAACGGGCGCCGGAGGAGCGAAACTAGTTATCTGGGATAATTGCTGGCCTTCCACCCCCCAGTGATCTTCCTGGTGTTGAAACCGAGGTACCTGCCAAAATTGAACAAAAACTAATGAGAAATGAACGCTCGGGGCCCAAACCGCCATAGCCGGTCCCAAAATGAGCCGCAGCACGAAAATGGCATCTGGCGGCAATAAGTGGGTATCTCATGACCAGTGTCCCTCGGAATGACAAAACAGAGGTTCCTGCCAAAAATCGGAGAAAACCGATGCGAAGTGAATGCTCGGGACCAAAACCGGGCAGTTCGGGGGTCCCGAAAACCGGCTGTAAGCACCGAAAGTGGCGTACGGCCACGAAGTGGGCACCGGAGGCCCCAGTGTCCCTCGGTATGATAAAACAGAGGTGCATGCCAAAAATCGGAGAAATCGGAGAAATCGGAGATGGTTGGGCGGTCCCGAGCCAAGGCACACGGCCTGACGGCTCCGAAAACCGGGAACCGGGCTCCGAAATGGGCAAAATGGCCTACGGCCACGAAATGTAGCTCACGGCCACCGGGAGATAGTCTACGGGACCACTCTCTTCCCGCAGGAAAGAAAACAGAGAAAACCGAGCCTGGTTCGCAAACCGAGACAAGGCACAGAAGAGAGTTCGGAAGTCCGGAGGCAGGGCGCACGGCCGCGACTCTGAGACTTCTAAACGAGCACAGTATGCAACATCACCGAGCGCTCAACCGGTGACGTCTGAGTCTTAAGGTCGGTCAAAAATGGGGTGTCTACACTATTACTTCTTCTACTGTTCCAATTGCAGTACCTGCGTCTACTCCTGCTGCCTCAACTCCTCCTAGAGTCACTCGGGCTGCTTCGAAGAAAGGTATACACCTTTGTTTCTTTTCCTTTGGCCTTCTCCATAATGGTTGTAGTCTTATCCTTAGTTCTTCTTTTGTAAAGGTAGCCCACAACACAAGAAAAGGAGACTGCTTGAGCTGGAAAAGAAAACAGCTGAGGTGCAAGCAAAAGAAGAAGAAGAAACAGATCAAGAGCATGAGTCGCCCTTAATAAGAAGAAAAAGAGTGATCGTCTCTATTTCTGACTTAGTTCAAGATGAGACAACTGCCAGAGAGATAGAAGAAGAGCTCATCTCCATAGAATCTAGATCCCAGATTGAAGAATCTAAGAAGGAAATTGGGAAGAAGCAGACAAGACCAATACAGAGAAGAAAGAAAAGAAAGATGACTGTCTCTCCCTCTGATTTCACAGAAGACTCCGATTCCGAGACAATTGCCATAGCAATAGAAAAGAGAAAGAAAATGACTACTTCTGCTACTAACTTGGTTGAAGATACCATCCATGAGGTAGCTGCCAAGGCAGTAGAACAAGAACATTCTAAGGCCATAATTATCTTCGAGAGGGCTGAGAAGAGACGGCAACAATAATTTTTAAGAGATGAAGCTGCTGCTACTGATGCACTACAAAGGGAAACTGCAAGAAGGCAACAAACTGCCGAGCATTACTCCCTTCGTAGCTCTCCCATTACTGCCAATATCTCTGAAACAAGTAATTTCTTTCATGCTTCTACTGTTTTTCCTTATCGAATTTTGACATTGAAGCCTGACCTTATGTTTCTTCCTTTTTCTAGCAACAACTTCTGAGGCTATACTTCTAATGAGGACTCCCTCAATCTCAGTTGAAGTTGATTAGATGCAGAATGTGAAAGCCATTCAGATAATACTTCCACTTCCTAGGCCCACATTCCATGTACCCCCTTTGAGTCCCAGCATTCCTGCAATTCTTTCTTCTGGTCTGACTCCATATCTTCCCTATCTGTCCTTCGACCTGTCTCAATTTACCTTTCATTCGGGCCCTGCTCTTCCTTCTCCTTCTAAGGAAATTCCAACCACTACTTTTTCTTCGAAGGTATCTGATTCCCTGATTGAGGGTGCTGGTGGTTCTCCAACTCATAGTTCATTACCATTGCCTACTTCCAGTCCCTCTTCACTTGATTCTTTGGTGGCTAAGACCATAGAGACTGCCAAAGATGCTCCATTCATTTCTCCTACCCCTATGCAGTCCTCTATACCTTCCACTACAACTCTTTCTACACCCTTCATGTCTACAGATAAGGTAAACATCTTCGAAGCCAGGCTAGCCAGTCTTTTCGATGTACCCTCTACCTCTCCAACAACCAATTTTGAAGCTAAGCCATTAGTTTTGGTTGACTCCTTGCTACAAATTCTTGAAAGCTTTCCTTCCTCCAGCAGCAAACCTTCTGTACCTTTGATGGGCTTAGACACCTGCCCGGAACTGTTAATCTCCTTTTCGAGGCTCCCATTCGAGGCTTTGCAAAGGCCTATAATAAGAGATGGGTTCCTCCAGTGCTGCAAAGTTGCTGAACAGTCAGGTATGGATGTCTCAAGTCACTTATTCCAGGCAGCAGCTACTATCGACTTCTACATCAACATTTGTCATGCTGTCAAAGCTGCGGAGGAGAAATTGGCTAGAGACCAGAGTTTTGTTTCCCAAGTACATACTGAAGTCTTAGAGCTCAAGGAACAACACTCCTTTACCTCTCACTTTCGAGTTTAGCTGCTGGAGAAGAAAGCTCAACTTGAAGAGGAGCTATCTGCAGTGAATCAAGCCTTAGTCCGAACTGATACCAAACTGCAAATCACCAACCAAGGACTGGCCGATCGGAAAGAAGAAATGGCTACAGTTATTCAGCTATTTTCATCACTTAGTAATAGGAAATCTGTTGTAAAAGAACAATTAAGACATTGTAATGATTTTTGGGTCAATTTGTGGCAAAATGTACTTAACTCTTTATGAAAAAACAAATCCTTGTCTATCATCTGAGTAATCTTGTGTTCTTTTGCTTGGCATTTATTCTACTCCTTGTGTTTCCCAAATAGTTGGAAAATAAGGCTTCAAATATCTGCCATTGATCTTTTTGGGATGTATGTATCCATTCAAATTTCTCAAATGGTATGCCCCAAAAGGCAGGACTCTATGAATTTGATATGGTCCTTCCCAGTTAGGTGACCATTTACCAAACTTATGGCTTTTGATTCCTATCGGGAGTATTGTTTTCCATACCAAATCACCTTTATCAAAGCCAATGTATTTGACTTTCTTATTGTAATTTTTGGCTGCTTTCTTCTTTTGCAAGAGAATGCTATTTAATGCCAGAATTCTGGCTTCATCTATGCCTTCTAATTCCAAGCACATACTCTGATGGTATTGCTCAGGATTTAGCTGGTCTTGACATCTTACCCTCAAATATTTAACATTAATTTTCACAGGTAACACTGCATCATGCCCATACACCAAGGCATAAGGAGTAACTCCTGTGCTTGACCTTGGAGAAGTTCTGTAAGCCCACAACACATCCAATAATAAGTTATGTCAATCCCTGGGATTGTCCTCCACAACCTTTTGTATTCTTTTTTTCAAGGATTTATTGGATGATTCAGCTTGACCATTGGCTTGTGCATAATATGGGGTGGAATTAACGAGACTAATTCCAAATTCTGCCACAAAGAACTTCACTATCTTCCCATCGAACACAGTCCCATTATCCACAGTTATAGTTTGTGGAATGCCAAATCTATGGATTAGATCCTTAATAAATTTGATAACCTCAGTCTGGTCTACAGCCTTGTATGACTTAGCTTCGACTCACTTAGTGAAGTAATCAGTGGCCACTAAAATGAAACAATGATGCTTCCAAGAAGGTGGGTGTATTTTTCCCATCATATCCATAGCCCATCCTCTGAATGGCCAAGGCTTCACTACTGCATGTAGGTCAGTTATGGGCACATGCCTGATTGTGCCATGCTTTTGGCATGCCTAGCAACCCTTTGCATATTCTATGCAGTTTTTAAGGATAGTTGGCCAATAGTAGGAATACCTTCGAAGCAACCATCTCATCTTCACACCAGGCTGATGAGCACCACAGATGCCTTCATGAACCTCAGCCATAGCTGTTAATGCTTCTTTTGGGCCTAAACATTCTAGCAATAAGCCATCTCCCCCTTTTTTGTAGAGAGCATTACCATATATCATATATTGCATAGACTACAATTTAATTTTCTTGCTGGCCTTCGAAGATGGTCCAGCCAAGTACTACATTATTGGATGCCTCCAATCTTGTTCTTGTAAGTCATTATGATTGACTTAAAAGACTACATTCTTTTTATTCAAAGGTGGTATCAATTTCTGATATGTTGTTTGGCTTATGTCCCTTTGGGTATTATCTCTCCTCTTGAAGTTCAAAGCTTTCTGAGCCACATCATTAGCTCTATTATTCAAGAATCTTGGAACATGAGTTACATTTGCTATTTGAAATTGAGAAAGCAGATGTAATGCAACAACATAGTATGGTAAAATGCTTATGCTTTGACATTTGAAAATCCCTTTCACTTGGTTAACCACCAATTGAGAATCTCCAAATATGTCAATTGCATGAACTTGTAATCCAATAAGAATTTCTAGTCCCATTATTAAGGCTTCATATTCAGCTTGGTTATTAGAACAGGTAGCTTCACCCACTCTGAAACCATGTTGTAGACGTCCCTGAACGCCCCGGGAGGGATGGATCCCCCGTTTCGTTCGTCTTGGGCTCACTACAGTTCAGGACTCAAATTGTCACAGTTCTTAATCTGAACCAAAGAGTCCAAATCCGACAAATCGTTTTGAGAAAACAGATTTTTGAAAAAAGTGCCAAACATGGACTGCTTTGCCAGATACAGAGTCGCCACCTAAATGTTTTATTTTTGAAAAATTTAGGAAACCCTAACTCGTTGCCTAAGGCCACGTGTCCGTCATCACCAAAGTTGCCTCGGCTCGGGAACTTGGGTACAATTGGGAAAGGTCACTTCGTGAGCACCCCCGCTCGTCCGATCAAAGATCGGCCTCTACTAACCATGATATCTAGTTTTGAAAACATTATGCATTCTTATTCCAGCTATTAGCCTAGATTTACTATGTGATGTATACAGTATACAAGTATAAACTGGATCGCCTGAATTGGAACAAAATATTTCATGTTTGTTTTTTTTGAAAGATGGTTTGCTACTCGCAAGTAGGCTTAAAATGCAGATTTTGCCACCCTCAGGTGGGCTTAGAAAAGATGGTTTTGCCATTATCTAATGGGCTTAAAACTCACAGTTGATGATTTGTCCCAATCCAAGTAACCCAACCTTCACCCACAGGCATTCAGGCAGTTATATCACATAAGCAAATAGCCTCATAGTAAGCATGCTATCATGGCAGTCACTCACACACATGCAAAGATGCTAAAGTATAAAAACTTACCGAGTACTCCAAGCCAAAACAGAAGCTAATTAGAAATCATGCATGATCCTAACTATACAGAAATGCCTAATGCAACACATGCAATAATGCAACTAAGATAGGCTCGGCTATTCTAAACATGGCATATGGAATGCTACAACTAACAAGTACTCAACTTGGAATTGAAATACAATGCAATGAGTTATGATGCGCCGAGCCCGGTGCATGCAAAACAGATGAATGAATGCAAACATGCTATCATACTGTATGCTAATTGAAACATGCCCTAATCTAACCATTATAAGTTGGTAAATAAAAGGGAGAGAAAGACGTGAGGTTGGAAGACATACATCACACACACGCACACTTATTACAATTGTGCCCTCGCTCGGAGGGTCCAAATAAATAATACAGTCTCAAATAAATAACACAGTCCCAATAAGTACAAAATCCTAATTAATTAACAAATTAATCTAGGAAAGCAATAAATGGCACGCAAATCCATGGACCACCTTGGTTCTGTTCCAAATGATGAATGATGGATGCCCGAGTTGCTTGGCGCGGAAATCCATGGCGATGCCCCAATTAGCGTCTGTTCACAATCAAGCCCGGAATATTGCACGAAGCTCCAAAGGACTGTCGGTTTCTGATTTGCTGTAACAGAGAGCAAGAAAGGGGCATGGCAATGTATTTTCACATATGTATGCTTGACTACTTTTTAGAGAGCGTAGTCTTCGATCCTCGTGCCACCAATCGCGCATCTCGATGCATGATGGCCGAGGAGTCGATTTACACGACTCAATATGAAATGAATGCACATGAAAACACAACAAGGCCTAAACTCCATCATGGATAATCCAGAGTGTCGGTGACTGGAAATTGAGACACGTTCCGTCACTCGGAGTACGAAACGTCCCTCGTTTCCCGTGCTCGGGCTAATTCCTATCCCAAGCACAATGCAATATGCATGACATGCATGAATGCAACTAATATACAACCTAGCATACACAATGCTATGAGATGGCATACACGATGCACAATGTGACAAGGCATACACAATGCTCTAACATACAACCTAGCATACGTAATGCTATGAAATGAAATGGCATACGCAATGCATGATGGACTTACACTAACTTGAGTGGACCTCAGCCACACTCACATCAGTGGCCATTAGATGGAAACGAGACACTCGAGATGCGTGCACACATGCATACGAACCGAGGACCGACCCTAAGGCACGAATGCCACTCTACCAAAGCATGGCAAGACATGGAATATGGCATACAAAAATGCGAATTTCAGCGCTAAAATATGATGCTAAACAGCCCTGAAACATGGCAATATGGCACCCGATGCATGAGATGAACCCTGAAACTCAAAATTAGGCATACGCAATGACCTATAGCTATACAAAGCATGCATTATTTGATCATGAAGCATGAAGACAGAGTCAAGGCAGTCCCAAAACATGAACTTTCTTAGTTCAAAGCATGGCCAAAAGGTGCTAGCAAGATGGCCTAACATAGCATGCAATTTTGACTAGTAAACAAGGGTTATATGGCATGTATATGAAGCAAGTGAGAACTCATCAAACCAGAAAAAATTAGTGAATAAAATATGCCAAAATATGCCCAAATAATCATGGAAATGCAGCCAACACATGCACAAATGAGGAGCTCCTTTAGAGGGCCATGCAAGGAGTTATTAGGCACATACAAGATAGACATGAAGCATGACCAAAAAAACTCTGAAAATCAAATATGGTAGTCCCAAAACTCACCAAATTGGGCTTGAAAAGTGGCTAAGAAACATGCAAAGAGGGGTCTCTTTGAAAGGCCAAAATGACCATCAAACAAGTCAAGGTGAGAGGGGGTCACCCCCCCTCTGATTTGGAGGCTTAAAATAGTGTTACAGCCACTGAAAATCCACTGGATTTCAGTGGCTAGAAGGCCAAACAAATCATGCAATTGGAGCTTAGGTGTAAGGCTCAAAACAAAGGACAATCAAGCATACAAGGAAGCATGTAACCTCAAATAAGAAAATACCCTTAATAAAACATAAAGATGATGTCAAAACAAGCCTTTTTCCAGTTTATAATAAGTCTCAAAAATGAACATAAATAGGGCTAATCTATCATGCAAAAATGGCCCTAAAAGAGAGAATAGAGACAAGGGACAACAGCTGGCCCCAAATAGCAAATATCTCTTCAACAAAATTGAAGAGAGGCTAAAAAAAAGGCACTTTACAATTTACATCAAATCTCGAAAATGAACACAAGTAGGGCTAAACTATCATGCAAGAAAATGGCCTAAAAGAGGGATAAAGAAGCAAGTGGTAGCAGATGACCTAAAACAGAGGAGAGCCCTTCAACAAAGTTGAAGAGGGGCTTAAAAAAAGGCATTTCACAGTTTATAACCAAGTCCAAAACAGCCCACAAATAATCCTAAAATATCATGCAAAAATAGGCCTAAAAGAGAGTTTAAACACAAAGGGTGAGGAGGAGACCTCAAACAGGGAAAGACCCTTGATCAAACATGGAGATGAGTTCAAAATATGACTATTTATAGTTCAGGTTGGAGCCCAAAAATGCTAGCAACAAAATCTAAAATAGCATGCAAAATAGGGCAAGAAAAGAGGAAGAAGAGACTCACCCTTGTAGCATAAGTCTTCAACAGCCTTTGGTCCAAGAAATGGTACTCCTAACCTCTGAAAAACAGCCTTAAGTTGCTGGAATGGAGTGTGGAGGTGTGATGCTATGGGTTGTAGTTTAAATGGTGCAAGGCTTTTAAAGTTTGAGGGGTTTGGAAGAGATGAAGAGGGAGAGTTGTATACAAGACTCAAAACAATTTTTGTAACCCTTGAAAATGAGCTGCAGGAGCTGGTTTTATAGAGGAGAGGAGTGGAGAAAAGGGTGGGAAAATCAAATTCAAATTTCTCCCCCAAAAGACCCCCCTCGAATACAGGATCTGGGAGGAAACAGAGGGTGCAGCTGCAAGGAACTAGATGAGAGGGTCGTGGCCGGCCAGGTTTAGAGGGTTCAGATGGCCAGCTGGCCACCTCCCCTGGCCGGCCGACCAGGGTCAAAAGGGTCAATCACAATTAGTGGCCGGCCACCCCAGAAAAGTGGCCTCCCATGTGTGCACAACACAGATATGTGGAGAAAACCCTGAAAATGTGAACTAAGAGAGAGAAAAACCAACTTTTTAGAGGGGTTCAAAAGGGTCAGGAACAATTGCTGGCCGGCCATGTCATATTAGTGGCCTCCCAGGTGTGTACAACATAAATATGTGGTTGAAGGCGAAAGAAAGTGGCCTGGGAATGGTCAACACCAGCTTTCTAGGGAGAAAAACGGGCGACAGAGAGCGATGAAGGAATAAAGCTGGCTTTTCGGAACAATTGCTGGCCTCCCACCCTTCTATAAGCTTCCTAACAATGAAAATGAGGTCTCCACCAAAAATGAAACAAAACGGATGCAAAACGAAGGTTCGGGGGCCGAAACGCGCGGCCCGGGGCCCTAAAAACTGACTATTAAGCACCGGAGGTGGTGTTTGACCACGAAGTTGCTCTCTCGGATCACAGTGTCCCTCAAAATGGAGGAAATAAGGTGTGTGCCAAAAACCGGAGCAAACGGAGGTGGTTAAGCAGTCCCGAACTGAGGCACACGGCCAACGGCTCCGAAAAACTGGAAACCAGGCTCCAAACGGAAAAAATGGCCTACGACCACGAAACATAGCCTACGGCCACTAAGAGATGATCTACGAGGCCTCTCCCTCCCTTCGGGAAGAGAAAACAAAGAAAACAGGGCCTGGTTCGCAAACCGAGGTAAGGTACGAAAAAGTCCGGAAGTCCGGAAGCAAGGCTCGCAGCCGTGACTCCACAACCTCAGAACGAGCACGATATGAAACATCACCGAGCGCTCAGTTGGTGACGTCTGATTCTTAAGGTCGATCAAAAATGGGGTGTCTACACATGTGTGGTTTCTACCCCTTTTAGAGACCTAATCACAATACCAATTCGAGTAAAGCCATTGGCTTTCGACCCGTTGAACCACATCTGTCATGGCTCAACACTAGCCATACCAAGTTCCATTATCTCTTGGCTCTCTGTTTGAGATGGATGGTCTGCCAGAAAATTGGCTAAAACTTGCCCTTTTATTGCCCTTTGAGGGACCTATTCTAGATGAAACTCTGATAAGGCTAGTATCCACTTGCCAATTCTTCCCCTCAACATAGGTCTAGATAACATGTACTTAACCAAATCTGTGGTTGCAATTACCAAGACAGTTGTAGGTAAAAGATAGTATCTTAATTTCATTGCAGCAAAATACAAAGCAAGACATAGCTTTTCAACAGCTGAATATTTGCATTCACAAGAATTTAAAAACCTACTAAGGTAATAAACAGCTTGCTCCTTGCCTTCTTCATTATCTTGGGCCAAGAAAGCTCCCAATAAATCTTCTATTGCAGCTATGTATAACTTCAAGGGCTTGTCACCCTTTGGTGGCATCAGCACTAGAGAGTTGGCCAAGTAGGCTTTAATACCTTCGAAAGCAATTTGATGCTCTGCTGACCACACAAATTCCTCTTCATCTTTCAGCTTTAACAAGGAAGAAAATACTTTAGTTTTCCCTGCAGTGTTAGAAATGAACCTTCGAAGAAAGTTAACCTGTCCAAGGAACCTTTGTAATTCTTTCTTACTTGATGGAGGTTTGGCTTCAATGATGGCTTTGGCTTTATTTTGGTCAATCTGTATTCCTTTCTTGTGTACCACATAGCCCAAGAAGTTTCCAGATGATACGCCAAAAACACACTTAAGAGGATTGAGCTTCAATTTGAACTTTCTCATTCTTTCAAAGGCTGCTTCTAAGTGAAACAGATGCTCCTCCATGGATTGGGATTTAACTACAATGTCATCAATATAACACTCTAAATACCCTCCAATAAGGTCATGAATAGTGTTCATAGCCCTCTGATATGTAGCTCCAGTATTCTTCAGGCCAAATGGCATTTTAACCTATTCGAATGTGCCAATATTTCTAAGACATCTGAATGCTGTCTTGTGGACATCATCCTCTGCAATGCGGATTTGGTTATAACCAGAATGCCCATCCATCATTGATAAAACTTGATGCCTTGCTGAACTGTCTACCAACATATCCACTATAGGCATGGGGTACTCATCTTTTGGAGTTGCTAAATTCAAGTTTCTGAAATTAATGCATACCCTCATTTTACCATTCTTTTTTACCACAGGCACAATATTAGATAGCCATTCCACATGCCTGGCTGTCCTAATAAAGCCTGCTTTGAGTAGTCTAAGAATCTCTTCCTTGACCTTCTGAATTACTTCTAGACTCATTCTTCTTGATTTTTGCTTGTATGGCTTGAAGTTAAGTTTCATAGGGAGCCTGTGTTCCACTAATGACCTATCCAATCCTGGTAGTTCATTATAAGACCATGCAAAGCAATCTTTATATTTCTTTAGAACAACCAACAATTGGTCCCTGTCCAGAACATTCAAACAAGCACTTATGTAGGCGGGTTGTTGTATAGAACCTTCCCCTAAATTTACTTCTTCTAAGGGGTCTTGTGTCTGAGAACTTACTGAAGCTTCTTCTTTGATTTCTTCTATCTTCGAAGCACTCTCCCTGCTTTGTTCTGCTCCCAGGTTTTTTAACCCAACATCTTTGCCCTCCTCCTCATAGACAAAGTCTGTCCACAAGGCTTCCTCTTCCTGTATCTCCTGGACTTTTGTTTCAATGTCCAATACACAGTATTTATCAAGGGCCAAAACTTTGGCCTGTTGCTGCTTCTGCTGGCAGCCAATTATCATGGCTTCTCTCTCTTGCTCCTGTACTTTCTGGACTATTGATTTTACATCTAATGTTGAGAATTTAATTAGAGCCAAAAACTTAGCTTCTTATGTTTCATTTCTTTGCCTACAACCAGGCATCATTGTCATCCTTAACGACAACCTCCTCATTAGCACTCTCCTGGACTAAGTGCTTCAGGTGTGTCACTTCTTCATCAGCCGTCACTTCGGCTGAGCCATTAGGTTTCCTCAGTATACTGAGTGGTGTCACCCCCTCAATATACAGTTTGGCCTCTGCGAAGTCTGCACATGCTATAAAAGGTTGAGGATCTGCATCAATTTCCTCTGTCTCTCCATTGCCTAAGGCCATCATAATTTTCTGATGCAAAGAGGAAGGCACACATTTGTTAGTGTGAATCCAATCTCTTCCAAGTAAAGCATTGTATTTAGCATTACTGTCGATTACGAAGAATGCTGTCATGCAGTCCCTGGTTCCCACACTCAGGTTGATGGGTAAAATTCCCTGAGCCATTTGTTTGTCTCCAGCAAAGCCAGCGATGGTTGTGCTGGTTGGGATTAACCTAGGATTCTTTTTCCCTAGTTTCTTCAAAGAAGATTTCGGTAGTAAATTCACTACTGCCCTATTGTCTATCAGGACTCGGTTCAGTTGTATCCCATCGAAGAAAGCCTTGATGTACAAAGGCTTGACATGTTGTGTCATAGAATTCGAGGGATGCTCAAAAGGATACGAGAGGTTAATGCTCATCTCTTCTTCACTCTCATATTTAGTTTCCATTGGGGTAGCCATTCCAGAATCATCTTGTACCATACTCACTTGTGAGTCTTCACTAGAGATAGGAATATGATCAATGTCTTGGTCATCTTGGTCCTCACCTCCAACCTGGAACTCATGAGGCAGTATGTGTACCATATTGACTGATATTGGAGGAAATGAGCCAAATTGGATGGCTGGCTGTACCTACTTCCCCCCTTGGCCACCTTGTTTAGTTACTTCAGCAGCATCCTCCATGTTGCACTCTGGCACTTTGTTGCTAACTGATTCCTTCGAAGGATCTTTCTCAACTGGTTTTTCAACCAAAAATTTTTTGCTCAGCCATGAAGGCTTCGAACATTTCTTCCTCCACCATTTCTTTCTTTTGGCTTATGTCAATTTCTTCTTCTGTCTCGCTATCACTCTCCATCAGCGCTTTCTCTAATCCTGCTAAACTAGACTTCTCTCTGGCTTTTAGTTCAGAATGAACCTTGGCCAACTGTTCCCTGCTGCAACCCACCTTGCTTTGTCGAGTTGTCTTTGGAGTGTGGTTTGACTTTGGAATCTTCTTTCCTTCTGTCTGGACCAATGAAGAGCTCTCTCCATTTTCTTTCACATCTTTCTGGTACTGAGTGTACCTACGCTGAATCTTTCTTCTTTGTGATCTCGAAATGACTGGGACCATATCTGGTTCCTTCGTCTTTGGGTGTTTAAGCAACACCCAATTGTTCGAAACCACCAAAGGAGGTTTAACCATCCTTCCTTGATTTCCAACATCTCTCTGAGTGGGCACTTCCCTAGGTTTGTTCTGCATCACAAACCAATCTGGAACTCCAGGTACCCACGAACTTACCGACTCAGATGTTGAACTGCTTCTTTCTACCTTTGAAGCCATCTTCGAAGCTGGCTGTGAAGGCACTTGCTTGGTCCTGACCTCATGTTTCGAGCCTGATTCAGGTCTTCGATGCAGGTGACCACTTTCTGTCCTGTGTGAGGTTGGTCTAGGAGGCCAATCTCTGGCTTTGATCCCATAACCTGAACTCTTCTCCAGTCTTCTTTTAGAATGACTGCTCTCCATTCTGTAGTAGTTGGGTGGCCTAGACTCATACAAGGGCCTCTTGCTTTTAGCATGCATTCTATCAACTGCTGGTTCAACTACCAATGGCTGCTGCCTAACACTAGCCGGATACGGCCTTTTGTTGTAAGCATTGGTTGGTTTAGGGCGTCTCTGAACATCTCTGTAGTATTGCTTCCCATCAATTGGAAGCCCCTTCAACTATTTATAACTCAGTCTGCACCTGGGACACATCATTTGCATTACTGCTGCCTCTAAGGAATCATCATCTAGTGATTCTTTATTAGAGTGTTCCCTCTGGTGTGAGAAACCTTGTCCAATAACTGGCAGATTTCTGGTGTCCTTTTTGATGGTTGGCTGGTTAGCAACATGCATCTGCACGTTGACTTCTTTCAATTCTGTCAAGGACAAGTTTTAGAAGTCTGACGTAATGACATTGGCTGCCACCTCTCTAACTTCTGGAAATGGATTACTGTCGATCCACATGGCCTTTTCTGTTTTGGCTGGGAACTTCAAACTTCCTTTCCAAATTTGTTCTTGGATCCTGTCTCGAAAAACAATGCAGTTTTTAGTCGAGTGAGACCAAGAGTTATGTCATTTATAATATACTTTTCCCTTAAGTTCATCTAGAGATGGCAATTTTACTCCTTTAGGTAACTTAAGGAAGTTGGCCACAAGCAAATGATCAAAAATGTCATCTGCCTTTGTTAAATCGAAAGAGTACTTTCTGTGAAAGTCTTTCTTTTTAAATTGCTGGTCAATTGTTGTATCCTTATGAATTAATGCCTCACAGATCACAGGTTCTTTGCCCACAATCTCTGCTGCATCGATCTCATAATTAGGATCTCTATAATATGTCTTGTACGATGCATTATTTCGATCTTGTTCCTCCTCTAGTAATGCTTCATACCTAGACACCTTATAGGTTAGTTCCACCAAATCTCTGAATTCAGTTGAGTCAAACTTCTTTCGAAGCCTGAACTCTAAGCCATTTTGAGCCAATCTTACGAATTCTGGCTCTGGCAGGATGACTCTACATTTATTTTGAGCCCTTTTAAATCTAGCAATATACTGAGTAGTCTTTTCTTCAAGCCTTTGACTCAATCTGGCCAAGTCTACCATGGAAACCTCTGGCTCCGATTGGAAGAATTGGGCATGAAATGCATCTTCCATTTGTTACCAATTTTGAATGGAGCTAGGTGTAAAGTTGATGTATCATACAAATGCTCCCCCAGTTAGAGAATTTGGGAATAATCTTAGTTTCATATAGTCATGATTAGTAAATTCACCGCATTGAGCAACAAACCTAGCAATATGCTTTATTGTTGATGGTTTCCACTCCCATAGAAAAGGGTAAAATCTGGTATCCTGAACCCCCTTGGGTATTCATATACCCTATCTACCCATTCTGGGCATGGCTTTCTGTATACAGGAGTCTGGACCCCCCGAGCCATCGGTCCACACATCTCCCTAACAATATCAGCAATTTGGTCCCTAAGGACCATATTTTGTGTCTGCTGAACCACTACTGGAGGGACAAACACAGGATTTGGTAGACAAACTTGTGCTTGTGGTCCTCTTAGTCCAAAAGGTGGTACATTTGGGACCGGTTGTCCCTGCGGTGCGAGATCTTTGTGGGGGTGTGGTAACCCTTTAAGCTTTGTCTGCGAAAGGACTGCGAAAAAGTCTTTGGAACAGGTGTTATGTCCCTTCCATTTACAAGCCAACCTTCCAATCCCCCGGGTATAAATTCGAATAAGGGATTAGTAAACCCCCTTGTACCAGGTATGGCTTCAAACATGGGATTTGTGACCATTCTTATGCCAGTTTCTTGTACTGGGCCAGATCCACCAATTTGTATGGCTTCATTGTTAAGTACTGAGGCATTTTGACCTGCTATAGGCCTCGAAATAGGTTCATACCAAGACTGAGGTGATGGTCTTTCATAGTTCTGACTACTAGTTTGACCATTAGAATGTCCATTAACTTGCATAGGCTATTTATCTCTAGCCAATCTTTGTTGAGGGACATTTAAAACTTCCTCGATATGTCTTGTGTTTGTTGGTTGGTGGTTATTCATTCGATCCAAAAAGGATGTTGCCTACCTTTCTATTGTGTTCATTAATTGCTGTCCCATGGCATCTACTAGGCGATCCCATGGATTTATTGGATGAGTAGACGGAACAGTGGATGGTCCAATTCCTTGGTTTCGTCCAATACTATGAACATGTGGTTCTTGTCTTGAAGTACTGGTTTGTTCGACCATAGGTTCTGATAATATGGGAGTTTCCACATGATGTGTTACCACATTATCCTCTGGATTAGGTATTTCTACCTCTCCTTCTACGCTTTCTTCCAAGCGTTCATTTTCTTCTTATCTTCTTCGTCTAGCCATTTCAATTAGTCTCACTGGGCGTGCCAAAAATATATGTTGACTTTTTAACTTTTGAAGGGTATTTTTGTAAATGCGAGCGTCCCAGCAAGGATCAATCAGTCCTTACAGAAATGTTAATTGCCAACCAATTATCAGACGATTGTGTTGTAGTTCTTTCAGCCTCAATGAAGAGGACTTTTACTGGTGGCTTGACTTAGGAGAAATTAAACAAAATAACAGTTAAATGAAGAGCAATTGAAGTATTTCATTAGAATGAAAACTTACAATGATCCGAATTCAGCCTCGTAGAGGTTTACAGCGATAATCTACTTGAAACTACTCCTATGAATGAAGTGCAGTGTAGAAATTTAAAATGCAGGAATGTAAAGAGCAAGAATTTAAAGAACAGGAAATGTAAAACTGGAAAAGAAAATATGTAAAGATTGGTTTGTATGATCTGAGTCTGGGGGCTTTTTTCTGGGGTCTTCCCCACTATTTATACTTCTCAAGGATGACCATCGAACTGTACTTCAAATCGTCGAACTGCTCTTCCATGATCGTTGATCATGCTGCCTTATAAGTAGTTCCACTGGGCCATCACTTGCAGTTAGACTTCCCTCCTATATTTGAATTTGAATCTGAGTAACCGTTGAAACCACGTCACCTTGCACTTCTCTATTGATCCAATGCTACTCAGATCACGTGAGAACCAATACTAACTGCCACGTGTACGATCAGGATTGAAGACTTGAATAATCTTCCTATATTACCCTTATTCTGCCACGTGTTAAATTGTGATTGGCTTGTACAAAATATGAAGCCAACAAGAACCTATTCTTTAATTTGGCATGTTATGTGGCCAAGTTCCACTTTGTTTGATGAATAACTTGCCGTGTATGTACTATTTAGAAATTATCTTCTGGCTATGTTATAACAGCATTTCTCATTCTTTCTCAAATTTTATATTAAATTTAAATTTGATAAAAAAAAATTAATAAAATAATCTTTAATCATTTTCTTAGACTTGTATCAAATAAAGTTTTTATTAAAATTTTCATCAAGTCAAGGCAAAAAAAAAGCTTTTAACCATATTTGATGATGGAAGCTTCTGGGGATAAGATTGGAATTTTTTAAAACAATTTGAAGAAATTTTTAATTAAGGATTGAAGCATTCATTTTTTTCACCAAATCAAGTTTTTTAGTTAAACTTGATGAAAAGTCCTTGGAGCATTTAATATTAAATCAAGCTTTTAATTAAATTTTTTAAAAAAGATTGGAAATCCACTAACTATTGTTTTGCCCACAATTAAGAGTACATAAATGGGCCAGTAAGAAGATCAAAAATTCAAAATTCGAGTCGATAGAACTACAAGAGAAAGGGGAAAAATATGTGAAATGTGAATAAAATATATCTATATTTCACATAATTTTACACACTTTTTCTCTTTCTTTTTCTAAATCCATTCCCAAATCTCTCAATCAAAACATAGCGTTAAAAAAACTTCAAATTTGATTTGAAACTTGAAAGTACTAGTAATGCATGTGAAAATCATATCTTGTGAGCCAACAAAACATGTCTTCCATCACAATAGGGGAATCCGGATCCTCGGCCGCACAACCCTGCAGCCATCCCTACAGCACCCCCAAAACGACGTCGTTTTGGGGGAAATTTCAATTTAAAAAAACAAAAAAAAAACAAAAACAAAACAGAAAGAAGAAGAGAGAGACGACGGAGGGGAGATCAAAATCAAATCCAGAAATCAGAGGGGAAAGAAGAGAGAGAGGACGAAGGGGCCAAATCATCGACCCAAAAAAAAAAAACTGAGGATCTGGATTCTCTGCAAATCAACAGAAATGAAAGGAAGAAGAACAGAGGATGCATTTAGGTTTCTAACTGTAAATCAAAGAAGCATTAAAAATGAAGCGGAATAAATGTTTAGATCATACCTTTTAGCGAAGAACCTTGTGGGTAAATCGCGTGCTTCCTGAATCTAATCAATCAACCCAGCAATGGGGTGATATTACAATAGTGAATATCACCCACACAAATCACAGTACAAAAGACTTGATCGTTGTTTTTGGGAGAGAGTCAGAGAGAGAGGAGAGTCTGGAAAAAAGGTTATGGGTAAAAATCCCATAACGTATCTGATATACGTATATTCAATATCTGATATATAACCAAATATCTATCTTATCATATCAATTATATGATAGACATATATATATATATATATATATCTTGAGTGGTTATCTAAATAAGTTTGAATTAAAATTCAAAATTACATGGATAAGGTTCAAGAGGTTCAGGCTCAAAGGGCCATGCCACATGGGCGCCCAATTTCTAACATCTCCCACTCGCACATGAGTTGGCATGACACTGCCACATCTCTATCTCAATCTCCCCAAAAATGAACAATCTCATACTAGCCAATGCACCGTGCGACTGCTGAGAACACCTGCATGTGGGAGCTCTATACTAGAAACTCAAAATGAGCCAGCATAGAGACATCAACCCAAAAGGAACAAAAAAAAGTGTCTCATATACCCCAGACCCATCTAATTACACCGGTCCAAAAAACATCTCTAATCCCTCAAAAAGAGCATGTTTGACCCTCTCAATTCTTGCAATATATTCACACTCAATTCGCCTCTCATACAGAGCGATGTGAGTTGCCGGCAATGAATATACAACAGTGGTGGTGTAATACTAGATGATCTTCCCTTTGCACTCATGCCATTTAGTTTAGGATTGACCGCTTTCCCAGTGATGTCCCTTAAGGCCGAATCATACATGACCGCAGGCAACATACCAAAGTAGCAGAACATCAACCCCTTACCTTATGACATAGTCAAAAGTCACAAAAGGGTACATAAATGAAAGTCATATCAATAATGACACGTAAGACTCACACGGTGAGGAAACAGGGATCCATTCTCTCACCTCATTACTTGGTCGCCAAGCACATGTAGTATGAATACATGCTACGGTGGAGTAACTCTTCCAAAAGAGTGACGTCATACTCGATATACCGTACAGATATTAGTCTAGTTGCTTTCTAGCGCCTAGCCCGAATTCTCTATTTGCTCGCCTTCTAGGTGCCAAATGAGATCTCGCATCTGGCTAATCATAACAGGCACAACATGGAAAGTGGGTACTAACATCCATGTTTGGTCCTTAACACAACCTCATCTTGGTTGTAACCAAGGCGACATGCGTAGTGGATAATTTCAGTCTCTCTTGGTTCCAAACAAAAATAAACCACTAGTCTCATCCTTGCTCGCTTCCAAGCGCCAAGGGCGATTGCTCGTGTGAGTGAGCCAATCTTGCCTGCTAACATCATCATCTGCTAATCATTATGACACAAATCATAATAGTGTCAACATCCCATCATCTCAAAATAAGTGATTGATTTTAAAAAAAAAAAAAAAATTGACCACAGCTTGTGCAATTCTAGATTCCAAACATAAGCCTTATCAGCACCTCTTGCAATAAGTATATACAACGGAATCCACCATGTGCGCCTCACATGAAGTGATTTAAGATCACTATCTCTTGCGCAATATCCTCTCTAAAGATATTTTGGTGACCAATTTGCGTTCATTCTTAATGCGCCCAACTAGCGCATTGAATTTTACAATCAGCAAATTAATATACTACTAATAAAGTATTTTATCCACAATCTAATGAGCAAGGTCAATATCTAAACAACTCAGTTAACCATTTACCAAAGATAACACTTATTATGCTGAATACGCCCACATAGCGTACTTTAGGCTCCCACAACAAAGAAAAGATCAAGAAATATAGGTCATTTGTTTATCTTAAAGACAATCCGAGGATTCACTCAATAGCTAAGGCTCTAGCTTTTACCGATAGGTAAGTTAATGGGTTTGCGATTTTGCATCTAGAATCGTTTTAGGATATTCCTTATATAAGTCATCGAAGACAAAACATGAATTCTCCCAAAACAATCCCTAAAGATCGTATATCCGAGCATATAAATTACATCACCCATGTCCATCATATCTAAAATAGAGGACTGCCCATCCTAGGTGGCGACAACTCTATAAATTCCTGGCTTATAATGACTAAGTAAGGAAAAACTTCTTTTGGACCATTGATCATGCCTCAGTGGTCTTCATCGATTATCGTTTGCCTATCATGGCTTGACGAAATCTAAGAACCACTATTTGGATAACTGTTTTAGGCTGTAAAAGATTTATTGGAACTAGCAACCTTTTTTGCGCTCCTAACTTTTCACCATAAAAACAGAAGGTAAATCCCTACGAATCTACTTATCTGATTCTCCAACGAGAAGTTGGGCCACAATGTCCACAAATTAATGTTCTGAACTTATGTCAATCATAGCCTAAGTCAAAATAACCTCACTCCCTAGGAGGAAGTCAAAATAACCTCACTCCCCAGGAGGAAGTCTTCTCATGGTCTACACTTTCCTCAATGGTGCGACTTTTCAGTGTCTAGCGAGCCTTATGCCTCAACAAAGACTATCCAAATTACGCATAACTTTAGAACAGTTTCGCGTCATAATGGAAAGTCAACCAAATTATAGTAATGGTTAATCCTCAAAGACTTTGTCTTAAACTGCGCAACATTAATCAACTTTCTAAAAACAGGAGACTAGAGCCTTTGGCATTATCCTAGGCTCTTTATCATCTTGCGGAGCAATCATGAATGTTTTCCTCTCAATCACCCAGTGATGACATGGAAAATTTTCACATTCGCTACCACGCAATTAAGAATGTAGAGTATTCTCCTCTAATGGATTAATCCATTAGTAGGCATATCACTACCACTGCCCCTAGGATATTGGAAATTTCTTTCCATTCTTAACTAGGCTACATAAAGCGCTATGCTTAGAATTCTCTATCTTATAGAGTTCCAAAACTCTATTCACGTCACCTTTACTAAGAAAACTTTATGTGACTTAGTTACACTCCCACAAACCTGCTTACCTATATGCACATGACCCGGAGGGTGCACATGACAGCATACAATAATGCACCACGTGACCCTATGTGTTCACAAGACAGCATACAATAATGCGCTATAGAACCCTAGGTCTTAACTTTGTAATCTTATGAGAAGTAAAATAAAGACAAGCTGCTTAACGGTTACAGATCGCCCATAGATGGCTCTCCGCTAATCCATTACTCAAATGGAGTGTAAAATCTGATATAGAGGGCATTTAGTTAGGAATATAGGCAGCAAACTAGTGCAATTCCTAATTGGGAAACATTTTGCGCCATTATCTACCTAACATTAACAATATTTAATTCCTTATCTCTACTACACCATTGTGTTGTTGAGTATTAGGAATAATCAATTTTCTAAGCATCCATTTCTCTTCACAGAGTTTTCTAAAATAACTCAAATAGATACTCGCCACCTTGGTCAAAACTACAAGCTCGAAAGCTATTTTCTGATTGATCTCAACCTCATATGTGCAATGTCAAGAATCATCTCAAAACTTTTGAGTTATGGGAGATCAAATAGTCTTGACTCAGATGCGTATCGTAATCTATAAATGTGTTGAGATTAAGGCCTAGCTATCATACCCTTACACATATCTAGTCACAAAAAAAACATAGTGGACTAAATGCGCCAATACAAATGACCTTCTACGGTTTTCCTACTTACTTGTGCGCACCCATTGCGAACAAAGTTACACATTTATATGAGAGCAGGATGTCACAAGCGAGTGGGCCCGAGAAGGCCTACTCAAACCATCGTGTCATCATCTCATTAATGTGATTAAGTATGATAAGCCACCGGTTCATGACCATTGTCATAAACTAATTCCAATCATCTTAATGTGTGAGTTCTCGAAGATAAGTTTAAAAAGTTTAGGCCCAACTAGGTAATGACTCAGGACTAATTCATATTCACTAGATCATAAAAGGATGTCATGGAGATATCAAGTGCGCCTAAGTCGCAAATTTAACTAGTAAGTGCTAATCCCCTGCACCTTCAAGTCAATTTTATTCTCCATACACTTTAATACATCTAGTTGAAAGATGACGATACTCCTCTTGCCATATCTATTTCTCGCTTCATAGTTACTTGCAATTAATTCTACTATCCACAAGAAGGAGAGAATAAGCTATCAATCTGTGACAGCTCTTGAAGTAACTTAAGCGGGAATTAGGCTAAAGAGTCTAATTCAACACAATGCTCTCACAAGCGATGCGTCAAATTCTTAGAGTTATAACAACCTTGTCGGCCTTGACCTTTTCATTACTATGCTGCAACGTTTGCGCTTAGTGGTAAACGTTATTCAAAACAAAATGTTAGCCTAGTAAAGGAATAATACAAAGAAGCCCCTCCTCATGTCTCACACTCAAGTGTGGAAACAATAAGTGTCCAGACTTAGACAAGTTGGCAATGCTAATAGATTTTGCAGCCACTAAGTGCTAATCTTTTTACTTAGTGTTAATAGATTTTGCAGCTTCTAAGCGCTAATCTTTTCACTTAGTGTTAATAAATTTTTGCAGCTTCTAAGCGCTAATCTTTTCACTTCACGTGATATTTCAACGCACACTATTATAGTGCATGAAATTTTGCTCCATCCACTCGGGTAAAGAGCAAAACACTGCTCATACTGGCTACTCGTCTTGCACTTAATGACTAATTTATTTAAGCTCGCATTTCTTGGATGACGTGACTCTTGAATGTTACTTCATCCAATGATGTAACATTATTTACAAATCAAATTTACAAAGTCAATCCACGCAGCTCAATAGTCAAGATCATATACAGATCTATTGAGGGCTTACTAATTTCATAACCTCAAAACTCGCCAACCAAAACTACGTAGCGTGCCGCTAACCATAGCCCACACATTAGTTTTTATTATGCCAGACAAGGCAACAAAAACACGGTGACTTTGAGTCATGTTTCCTTACTTTGGCTCAATTAAAATTTGACTTAAAGTCTCCAAGACTTTTGCTCATCTAAAGAATGGGATTACATTGTTCACATTTGAACATCTCTACTAAGTCTAGGTCAACCAAATTAACTTCTATAAGCTAAATCAATTTAGAGAGAAATTCGCATTGGGATTAATTTGATTAGCATAATATAATTTTGCCGCAAAAATCTAAATTAAATAGTGACAATATTACACAAGTCGCAAGATCGAAAATCCGCTATGCTCGTAATCATCTCTTGCGCCACAGATGACAATTATCCAAAATTTAATTTAATTTATGCGCAAAATATTGGTTTTCGGGAGTTAATCTACAAAGATTTCTCTCAATCGAATAACCTCCCACTGACTATGACATGTCTAAAAGCATGATAAAAAATTATAATTCCATACAATAGTATCATAATGTAGATTCACAATCAATACATGATATGTTACATTTAACAATGGAATTTAAACAAATAACAATTAATCATGCTATTCTAATTTCAACATATTAAAAATCCAAAAATTATGTTGTATTCAACATTCAGATTATGCCATAATTAAAGTGTACATCATTTTGAAATTTTCTGAAATTTTCTGAAATTTTAAATAACTAATAAACACACATAAAATTAGAAATAAAAAAATCCAGAAACTGATAAACTGAGACAATATTACCAGTAGATAGTAAAACATTTCATAAGTCCACAATAAAAAAATTCAACCCCAGAAAATTATTTATGCAATACCAGAATCATTTTAAAGCATAAAGAATGAATTATTAACACATAAAAAATATTTTTTTTTTATTTTCGTAAAATTTTCAAAATTTTACAGAAGATACAAAATTTAATTCTGAGTCTGATGGTACCAACCATGCTTAAAACAAAGCTATAACGAATAAATTATGGCCAATTAACGCAATTCAGAATTAAAAAAAAAACAAACAGAGCCTTAGAGCCAAGCCAGCGCGGAAAAACGGCTCGGCTCGGCTCGCCGCTCATCGCAGCGCAGCTCAGCGCGAGGCGGCTCAACGCGGCGCGGCGCGGCGCATGGCGCGCGCGTGGCTGAGCACGTGGCGCGGCTCGAAGCAGTGCGGCTAACGCGCTGCGGAAGGAGCGGGACGGCCACGCGCGGCGCGAGGAAGCGCGCTTAGCGCAGCTGGCGGCGCGCGCGCTGATCAAGATCATACAGCGCGTGAATCACACGCGCCGCCTTCCCGGGTGTTTTCTGGTCCGATTTTTGTACTGTCGGACTCCATTTTTCACAATAAAAAACATTTATGGCATTAAAAATGACATTTAAAGAACATAAAAATGAGGTATATCACTCTCTCAATCTAATGGAGTTAAAATGTGAAAAACCGTGCACTTCATCTTTCTCCTCCATTAATATTCATACATATATCATGTATATATATTTATATAAAAAATATACACATAATTTATTGCATAAAAATAAGCACGAAAATACCCATATTTAAGGCTCTGATACCAATGTAAATCAATGAAGCATTAAAAATGAAGCGGAATAAATGTTTAGATCATACCTTTTAGCGAAGAACCTTGTGGGTAAATCACGTGCTTCCTGAATCTAATCAATCAACCCAGCAATGGAGTGATATTACAATAGTGAATATCACCCACACAAATCACAGTGCAAAAGACTTTATCGTTGTTTTTTGGAGAGAGTCAGAGAGAGAGGAGAGTCTGGAAAATAGGTTATGGGTAAAAATCCCATAACGTATCTGATATACGTATATTCAATATCTGATATATAACCAAATATCGATCTTATCATATCAATTATATGATAGACATATATATATCTTGAGTGGTTATCCAAATAAGTTTGAATTAAAATTCAAACTTACATGGATAAGGTTCAAGAGGTTCAGGCTCAAAAAGCTCAAAGGGCCATGTCACATGGGCGCCCAATTTCTAACACTAACTTTTTTTCTTGTTTTGGGCTTGAAGAAGAAGAACACTTCTTCAGCTTCCATGGCTCTTCTTCCCCCCTTTCTCTTCTTCAATTTCTGATGCTGTGTTTTTTGTTTTTTTTGGTTCAGATTTGAAATTGGTTGAGAGTTTCCAATTTCTCAGAAATTGGTTCAGATTTGAAATCTGATTTTTTTTTTACAGATTTAATCACAGATCTGTATTGAAAATATCAATTTAAAAAAAAAGCGGAACTGAAATGTTGAGGGGAATAATCAATTAAGTGTTTTGAGGGGGAGAGAGAGAGAGAGAGAGAGAGAGAGATATCAGTGAGAAGAAGAAGAAGAAGAAAAAAAAATTACCCAGTTGAAATCTATGCCCAAACTAACAAAAACAACAACCACCCACAAGCCAAAAACACTTTATATCAATACCTAGTTGAAATCAATGTCCAAAACAACTATAGGAACAATATTTTTTCCCCACAAATTCAAATATGAAACTGTACAACTTATGAACAAAAAAGTCAAAAATACATCTTCATTTTCAGTACCTTGTGGTTCATAGCTCTGTTTTTCAGATCTCACGAGCTCTGAATCTAAGTTAACAGCTACTAAGAACGAAAACCCAAATGAAAATAATCTGAAATAAATGTATTAATGGATATGGAAAACGCAAAAATGGTAGAGCGTACACACCAGTATTGGCGGTGAAAACTCCAAACCACCACCACTTCCTCCTTTCTAAGTTTTTTTTTTTTCCATGAAAAGTTGAGATCAAATATTCATTGTTATTTGAAGTTTACTTTGTTACTTTCTCACTTCTCAATCTCTGTTTGATTATTTTCTTGGCGGGTTTTTACTGAAATGGGAAATTAGACAAACTTCTAAGTTGGGTTTTTTCATTTGAGAGAAAAAAATTTGGGTTTTTTCATGTGATCAAATACACATGCCATTTATATTACTCCACCGTATGATTTATTTTTCTGATTCTCTGCCCTTGTGATATAGAGGTCTAAGCAAGTTTAAGAACAACCCCGATGGCCAAACCCCAGCTTCCCACCTGCAACATCATAGACCACATCCAAAGTCTTCTGCTGTCATTCAAACCCCGATGGCCAATCATCCAAAGTCTTCGGTTTGATTTTGATCTCCCCTCTGTCCTCTCTCTTCTTCCCCTCTAATTTCTGGGTTTGATTTTGATCTCCCTTCCGTCGTCTCTCTCTTCTTCTTTCTGTTATGTTTTGTTTTTTTTTTTTTTGTTTTTTTAATTGAAATTTTCCCAAAAACGACGTCGTTTTGGAGGTGCTGCAGGGATGGCTGCAGAGTTGTGCGGCCGAGGATCCGAATTCCACAATAGGGTGTGCCCGTGTTGTTTTATAGTGTCTTGTCTAACATCTAATCATATGAGAGATGAAATAAATCGAGATCGATCTTATACCTAATCATATGAGAGATGGGATAAATCGGGAGAGGTGACAGGATTAGGATGAGAGTAAGACGAGAACGAGTTAATTTTATAAATTTAAAAATAATAGTATCAATAAAAATAAGAAATAATATAGTATATCACAAATAATATATAGTGATGAGACTTAAAACATATAAAACATAAAATAAAATGAAAATGAGTGTCAGTATAATATTTTAATGTTTTATTATATTTAAGGAAATTGAATTATATATTGCGTAAATAATAGTTACCTTTCTTTTTTTTTTCTGACATTGTTAAGATTTCCCTTCCTGTTAATTTAGCCCAAACAGTGTTAACTTGATTGTGCAAATGACAATAATACCTTTTTAGTGTAATTTACCTATATATTAATTTCCCATAATTATTTTCTGTATTTCCTTGACTTTGTATTTTTTTCTGCTAAATTTTTAAACTTTTATTAGTTAAAAAAAAAAAAAAACCATTAATAAAATTGAGAAATAATATCCATGTTTCTTGTTGAATTAATTTTGAGATTTAATTTAATAAAAATAATCTAAATGAAAGAAACAAAGAAGGAGATATAGATTTTAGATGTAATAAATAACGTATTATTTGAGTATTTTATTATTTTCAAATAATTTATTTCTTCAAGTAAAATTATATTTTAATTAGATGTAAGAAATGACAAATTTAAATAGCTTATTATTTTCATTTTTTTTTTTTTGCTTGCATTCCTTATCAACTAATTTTAATTTGTTGTAATGTGATTAGATTTCTTTTCACTTTTATATTTATTTTTGAAATTTTATTATTAAAGTGAGAAATATTGAC
This sequence comes from Camellia lanceoleosa, assembly GCA_025200525.1. NCBI lineage: Eukaryota > Viridiplantae > Streptophyta > Magnoliopsida > Ericales > Theaceae > Camellia > Camellia lanceoleosa. The sequence continues at coordinate 36,769,022 of CM045758.1, forward strand.
TCATTTTTTTTTTAATATCCATCGATTGTAAATTGATAGATTCAAAGATAAAAATTAAAATTTGAGAATATAAGATTGTGAAAAGATAAAAATGGTAATTATTTTATATATTTATGAGGTAGCATTTGGTAATTTTTATAAGTCAATTATTTTTTTATTATAAATATGAAATGTTATTATGTTTATTTTTAAAAAAAATTTAACACACAAATATGTTTACAAAATAAAAGAAAAATTCATATTTAATAAGTTGCTATTGTATTTGAAGATACTAGCTAATATTGATGAAAGAGGAAAAAAAAAATGATGAAAAAATAGAGAAAATAGCATACAAAATAGAACAAATAATAATAATAATAATAATAATAATAATAATAATAATAATAATAAATTATGTGGTATTGTTATTGGCTACAGTGACACTATGAAAAAATGAATGACAGAATAAATACAAAGAATAATGAAATAAATAAAAGGGTGAATTGCACTGGGACTTGTGTCACTTTGATTTCTAACATTTTAATTGTGATATATTTAACCTTAAATTTTGAATCTTGTTCCAAATAAGGACAATTGAAGATATTGTTGCTCTATTAGAAGGGCAAAGTCGTTATATAACTTATTTTGTGTTAGTTAACTTATATGTTGTTTGAAATATAATGGTCTTTTTTTTAATGAATAATGTTGAAACTTTTTTGGCTATAAAGTTCTGTTTAGTTTGATTTTTAGAATATATTTTCAATTTTTTTTTAAGAAGTTAAAAATTAAATTGATAAAAAAAAATTAAAAACACATAATTTTTATATAATATTATCTTTTGGGAGGGTGGAAATAATTTTTTTAAATAAATTTTTTGGATATTTATTTTCGTTAAATTAGTTTTTATTTTTTCAAAAGTCAAATATGACGACAATTTTGATATCATTATAAAACCAATCCATTAGATCAAAAAATCCAAAACTTAAAGTATTTTATATATTAAACATATCGATTATACATTAAAAGTCTAAAAACCATCCTTATATGATAACTATCTAAAAATATCTGTTAACAACAAATACAACCATCTAGTACATGATAATCGTTCAAAAATATCAACAAATACAATCACTTATTACATTACATGATCATCATTCAAACACACACTAAAAATTAATATGGCAAACAAATATAAAAAATAAAAAATTTATCATTTTTATATAACTTTATCTTTGGTGAGTAGATATAATTTTTACAAATTTATAAAAGAAAATTGACGTTTATTTTTGTCAAACTAACTTATATTTTATCAAATTAACAATTTTATCCTTGAAATAGGGCAACAATGTCTTTAATTATCTTTATTTGGAACGAGATTCAAAATTTAGGATCAAATATATCACAATTGAAAGATTGAGAATCAAAGTGACACAAGTCTTAAACTACAGAGATTGTTAGTATAATTCACCCTAAATAAAATATAAAAAAGAAAAAGAAAAAGAGGGATAAGTTTTCCAGATAGGTATTTTTCATATGACAAAAAAACCAAATACCTATATGTATTTTTTAATTTTTATTCAATCTCTAATTTCTCAAAATAGGGATTTATAAAATTGGTGGTCTTTTTAAAAAATAAAAAATTGACATCTTCTATATTTTGTTTTGTAATTTTCATATAAAGGATTGTATTTAATTTAGTACAAGGTTTGATGGTGATCAATTTGTTAGTTTTTTTAATTTTTTATTTTAAGATAAGATAACGTTTGGTTATTCTACTGTGGCCCATTTTGGGAACATAGGTTAAAAGCCAAAAGTCAGCTTTTAGCCCATTTTAGGTTATATCAACTTTCACATAAAATCGTAAAAAAAGTTTAAAAAGTCAAAAAATCAGTTTTTTACCATATTCTCAAAACATCCATGTATATATGTTTATCTTGAATTTTTTTAAATATTGTATAGAATTTAATAATTTTATTCAACATTATTAAAATAATGTTATGGATCTTTATTTATTTTTTTTTGTAAAACCTTAGGAAAGATGAGTGAAATTTACTATTTGAATATATGGGGCAATCTTGGAATTTTTTACTCATAATACATGATATCAACATATTCTGTTAAATAAACTAACAGAAAATTAACGTTAAAGAATCTTAACAATAGTTTCAATTTTCAAAAGTAAAAGAGATTTCTATAATTATTAAAACTACAAGATTAAGTCCTCTTGTCAAAAATCTCAGAAGAAGTATGTGTAATTTATTCTTATATATTTAATGAATATAATCAAGATGAGAATAGAGAGACGAAAACCGATCTTATCTCGTTTTTTCAATCAAGGCAGAAAAATCCGTGTGATGTAGAGGGAAACAAAGAGAAATTGCCGTCAATTTTTTTTTTTTTTTTTTTTCAGATAATCATATTTTTATTTAATTTTATTATCCATTTGCAGCTCAAAAATTCTTTCTATTTCTTTGAATTATTAAGGAATTCCACGAGTTATGCGTGTGACGTGAGCGTTTTCTTCAAAAAATTGTTCCGGGCATGAAGTACTCGTTTTCTTCATGATAAGAGCTTCTGAGTTCAGCAATAGCTTTTTGGGTTTTGCAATAATCATGACTACTACTTGGGCATGGGATGCTTTATTTGGCAAAAAAGTAAACATGATTTAGGATTTTTTTTTTTTTTTTTTTTAAGGGGGAAAATTGTCTCTAGTTTTATCACGTTTGTGAAAAAAAGAGTTGCTTATAAATGTCGGTTAGACATAAGTAAAAGGCAAAAAATTTGAATAACACAAATATTTTTTACTAAATTTAAGGTTGTTTTAGGTACGACTTATAAATTGATTTTTCTTACTTATTATAAAAAGAAGTGTAACAAAATATAGAAATAATATAATCTAAATAAGTCAATAAATCAATAAATAACTTATTTATGGGATTGCCAAATGAGTCTACTCTTACTTAAATCGATACATTTTTTTCACATTTTTACATCTTTTTAAGAGATTTTTAATATACCTTTTAACATTAAACAATGTTAGCATTTGCCTAAAAAAAATTAAAAATAGCATGTTGTTTCATCAACCAATTGCATAATGTGAAATGATTGAGAACCTATTTTTTAATTTAGCGTGTTATATGGCCAAGTTCCACTTTGTTTGATGAATAACTAGCCGTGTGTGTATGTACTATAATAACAGTATTTCTCATTCTTTAGACTTGTGTCAAATAAAGTTTTTATAAAAAAGATTTATAAAGTGAAGGCAAAAAAAAGTTTTTAACCATATTTGATGATGGAAGCTTCTGGGGGACAAGATTGAAATCTTTTAAAACAATTTGAAGAAATTTTTAATTAAGGATTGAAGCATGCATATTTTTCACCAAATCAATTTTTTTAGTTAAACTGGATATAAAGTCATTGGAACATTTGATAAATCAAGCTTTTAATTCAATTTTTACTCAAATTTAATTTTTTTTTTAAAAAGATTGGAAATCTTCTAACTATTGTTTTGCCCACAATTAAGAGTACATAAATGAGACGGTGAGAAGATCAGAAGTTCAAAATTAAAATCGATAGAATTACTGTGTTCCTTTCGCTATAATGTAATCTAACTTAGTCCATTAGTTTTCTCAACTCTTGAAACACTAGCCCAACTGAATGGGCCCAAAGGCAACGACTTTAGCCAAACCACTTCAAAAGATTTGTTCGCCAAGTCTCTGTACAACAAACTTAATTATTTGAAAATAATCCGTATTGGACTCATTAAAAAACTCAATCATCATACAAATAACCATACTTTAAAAATTTTATACATTTTTTTAAAGAGTGATGCACCAATAAATCCCAAATCTTTATCTTATGATCCATTTAGTCCTATCTTTTATCTTATGATCCAATTAGTCCCAACGTAATGTAAATGACAACTAACCCCGTGTTATACTAATTTATACGCATTTTAGTAAGGGTAATTAAGTAAACCCCCAACGGTGTAATGACTGGAATGCCCCCAAACCTGTTGATGCTCGCCATCTCTGCCATTGTTGATGTTCATGTTCGTGAGAAAACAGTTTTTATTTTGGTCATTTTTATATATACACAAAACAGTTCCAGAAATCGATCAAAGCATACATGTATAACCACAAATCAATAGATTTGAATACAAGCATTTACATCAAATGAATCGAAAGAATCAACAAAAGAGTAATCTTGAAATGGAAAAACCAGGGATTACAGATCAACAGCAGGCCATAATCAACATCAACAACATTATACATGTATTTCCATGATCAACATTATACATGTATTTCCAAGATCAACATCATCAACATCAGGCCATGATCAACATCATCACCATTATTTCCATGAACAACATCTGCAACATTATTTCCATGCTCAACATCAGCGAATCAACGCCATGATCAACATCAGCGACATCTAACATCATCAACATCAGGACCATGATCAACATCATCAACATTGGTTCCATCATCAACATCGGCGATATCAACGTTATGCTCAACATCGTCAACATCAGCGCAGATCCACACCGGCGTTGATGTCACCGCCACACCCACACCACTCTGCCTCCTTCAGCAAAATGAGACTACACATCAAACATCAAACATCGGATCGGATCTGTGATGTTCTTCAACACAGATGTTCTTGAATGTTGGATCTGTGATGTTTCTTCTTGCGCATTTGGTTGTAACTGTTACATTTTTACGTCCAACACCGCCAATGTCTTCAATGGTGTTACATCCAAAGATTTCACCGGAAAAACGAAGCCTCCGCCACACCCACACCACTCTGCCTCCTTCAGCAAAGTGAGACTACACATCAAACATCGGATCGGATCGGATCTGTGATGATGAAACCGGAGTAATCGATGGGCAGTTCTTGAGGAGACACCATCGATGATGCGAACGGCTTTGCAGTTGAGGGCTGCCGTGGATCAGACAGACAATACACCATCAAATGTTTATAGAAATATTCATCTAAAGGGTATTGATGTAAAAACGAAACGGATCAATCAAATCCCACAAAAACAGGCTTTTAAATAGGACTAAATGGTGCATAAGAAATCATTTGGGACTAAATGGTTTAACGTTTCAGCAAGTAGGATTTATTGGTAAATTTTCCTTTTTTTAATTGGCTTAAACTCAAATCACTTATTTAAAAAAAAAAAAAAAAAAAATTATTCATCTTGTTTGGCTCTAATTTTCTGAAAATTAAGTTTTTGTTTTTGATTTTTTTTTGTGTGTTTTTTATGTTTTTTAGTGAATTTTTTAATTTTTTAAGTAATTTTTTATTTTATCTGCACCTAATTTATATGTGGGATTATTTATTTATTTATTTTTTAAGATCCCTAATAATAGTAATTTAGACGATGAAAGATACTAAAAAAATGTATGACACCTCAGGTCCTTGAACGAAAACATGCCCTCTTTTCATTTATTTTTTGGACCAAAATACCCTTTACAATCAACTGAGAAAAGTGAACTAGATTTTGATAATTGGAGTTCCACAACTAATATCCACGATTGAGAGAACATCGACACTAGAGTTTCCCAATCATCTTCACGATCAACATTAGGATTTCATCATCTTCCTCAAAAATCTTTGCGATTCCTTCCTTACAAATTTCTCTGACGCGTTTTTACTGTTCATTGTCATCTCAGCTCATCTTCATCACAGTGCATCTTCATCTCAGGATATATCAGTTCGTAATTAGGATTTCATCCTCACTCTAGTAAGTTTTTTTACAGATCAACTAATTTTTCTCTGGAAACACAGTTAATTACATTTTATAATAGCCTTCCATTAATTAGGGTTTCAATTTCGTAATAAAAGCCAGGTAAATTTGAAAAATGAAATTTCTCTACATTTTGAACTTATTCTTGAAGCTTGTTATGTGCTTGTGTTTGTAAATTTCTCTAGCATTTGGATTTTCTATAGCTTGCTTGATTTATATTTCTTTTTTGAATTTTCTTTGGCATATTTATTTTCCCATTTATTTTTATTTTTTTGGTTACTTTGATTTTCTTTGACTATTTTGCACTTCTATGTGTAATTTTCTCGGTATTTTATGTGACTACATTTATTTATTTGTTAGAATTTATTATGGAATTCATTTTCTCTGGCATATTTGTTTGGTGGAATTTACTGTGGAATTGATTTTATCTCTTGTATAATTGATTTTCTATTGAAAATTTCTTTGTTGTTTTTAAATTTATCTGCTCTCTTACATTTTTTAATATACACCAACCTCTTTTTCTTTCAAAATTGATTTAAGTTCAATTCATTCAAATTTCTATGTTGTGTAATTTTCTTTGGCATGCTTAATTTATGGTGCTTTGTTGATTTTATCTGGCTAATTGTGTACTCGTATGTTTAATGTTCTCCATTATTGAAAATTTCTCTAGGATTTTTTGTTGCTAGATTGATTTATTTAGTTAGAAACCACTTAAAATAAGCCATTGACCATCATGGTTTCATCTATGGTTATCTCATCTTACTACGCATCTAGGATCCCAAAAGGGTTATATGTATCATGCTCTGTATTAAACCATACCTTTCAGTTCTTAATCTACAAAATGTTTCCATAGACAATGGTTCGATACACCAGATGGTTGTGGTTAATTTTCTCTGACCACATTAATTTATGTTGCTTTGTAGGTTTTCTCTGGCTAGTTGTGTACCTGTATGTTTAATTTTCTCAGTTATTGAAAATTTCTCTAGAAATGGAAATTTTCTATGACTAGATTGATTTATTTGGTTAAAAAACACTTAGTACGCTCTTGTGTGTGTGTAATTTTCTCTGGCATGTATAATTTTCTTTGGCCACATTACTTTTTTCTGGCATGTTTAATTTATTTTGTTAAAAATCACTTAATACTCTCGCGTGTAATTTTCTTTGGCAAGTTTAATTTTATCTGACCACATTAATTTATGTTGCTTCTTTGAGTTTCTTCTAGTTGTGTGCTTCTAATAGTTTATTTTTTTTCAATTTTCGATCTCAAATGGAGAATTACTACTACGATGGAAACAGAGACCAAACCCAACTCCTAAAAATATCTCATAGCCAGCCTTAGGCCTAAGTGCAGTGATCTAATGAAAGAGAATTCTTAGACTAGAATAAGTTCTAACCCTGTTATTTATGGAAATATTTTTTTCTTCTTTCATTTTTCTAATTTCAAGTCTCACCAGACTCTACTCTCTCTCTCTCTCTCTCTCTCTCTCTATATATATATATATATGTATGAGACTAGACAATGCTTAGCTTGGGATCAAAATAGGGTCTTAACTCAAGTATAGTATTAGAAATTCAAAATGTCCAATCTAATATGCTTAGACTTTGACTATTTTATATCCAATATAAATCACATATAATAAATCCTATGGCTCATTGTGTAGTCCTTTCTAGCAAATATTAAAGTTGTCAAAATATCCATGTTATCCAAAACACAACAAGATATTAAAAACATAAGTTGGTTTGTTCCTCCTTTGGTCGTGGCTTAATTTTCTCTGGCATATTTAATTTTCTCTGACTACATTAATTTATGTTGCTTTGTAGATTTTCTCTAGCTTGTTGCGTATTTGTATGTTTAATTTTCTCAGTTATTGAAAATTTATTTGGGAATGGAAATTTTCTGTGACTAAATTGATTTATTTGCTTAAAAAACACTTAGTACTCTCTTGTGTATGTGTAATTTTATTTGGCATGTATAATTTTCTCTAGCCATATTACTTTTCTCTAGCATATTTAATTTTCTCTGTCATGTTTGATTTATTTTGTTAAAAACTACTTTAATACACTCGTGTGTGTAATTTTCTCTGGTATGTTTAATTTTCTCTGGCATGTGTAATTTTATCTAACCACATTAATTTATATTGTTTATTTGATTTTCTTTGGCTAGTTGTGTGCTTGTAAATGTAATTTTCTTTGAAATTTAATGTTGGCATCTCTATGTTTTCATTGTTTAGAAATGGCAAAACGCAACAGTAACAAAACACCAAAAACACCACACATACACAAAAAAAAAAAAAAAAACACAGAAAGTCTCTGAGTCTGCCACTTATGATCTATGATCAAAATGTAGCAGCAGCAAAACACCACAAACACCACACACAAAAAGTCCAAGTCCAAGAGACAACTAGTAAATGACCAATATAATTAGGAATAACCCTTCAATATGTTTTTTGATATATTGAAGGAATGATGATGGTTGATATATATGTATATATATTTTTTTGACTAATGTAAACTTCAAAATTTTATTGCTATCAATGGTTACATATATATATATATATTGTTTTTCTGATGATTATCAATTCTCTTTATGTCTTGTTGATGATGCATGCTAAGTGGTAATTATCAACACAATGTATATAGAGAAAATTATATTTGTAAAGAAATTTCTCTGGTTTGCAGTTACCAAAATTTCACAAAGAAAATTCTAGTAACAGAGAAAAGCAATTTTCTCTGGTATTGGGAATTTTCTCTGGGTGAATTTGAGTGGTATTATAAACACACTGCCCAAGGTATGTTTTGCATTGATTTAGAAATTACAGAGAAAATTCAGAAAAAGTTTAGAGAAAATTACAAAACACAATGCACAAAAGACACATTATCTTGTAATATTATCCATAAGCATACGAATTTCTCTCTGTTATCCAACATCAAAAAATGCAACATAAATTCCTCTAACATCCTCAAATGTATTATTCAATCAATAAAATGTAATGTAAACAATTAAAATGGATAGATATTCTCAACTATTTACTAAAGGTTCCTTGCATGTCCTTTTATTATGGCAACCAATACTTCCACATTGATTACACTTTATCACCCTTTTAAACTCTCCAGTCGAAGCAATTTTGTTTTTCTTCGGCCTCCTAACTGGTCTTTTACTCAATGGAGATAAAATCATAGCATCATCAATGCTAACTATTCTACAAAAGCACAATAAAAATCACAGAGAAAATCAGATTTACTCATAAAACATTCAATTAATTCTCCAATCTATATATCTAATCCAGAGGACATTATAAATAAAAAATAACAAACTTATAATAACATGTCCAAATAAAATTATAATTTTCTCTAGATTATAATAACAAACTTATAATTTTCTCTAGACTACAAATAAAAGTTCAGAAAAATTTACGAACTTATATTCACTTTCAAGATCACAAAAACAAAAACACATTCACATAAAAACACAAAATGCTAACTATTCCACAAAAATACAGAGAAAATCATAAAGAAGATCTGTTTTACTCAAAAAACAGTCAATTGAGAAAATTAAAAATAAAACATAACAAACTTATAATAACATGTCCATATGAAATTATATTTTTCTCTGTGATTTTCACTAGACTACAAACTTACAATTTTCTTTGTGATTTTATCTGGATTACAAACTTATAATAACATGTCCATATGAAATTATAATTTTCTCTGTGATTTTCATTAGATTATAATAACAAACTTACAATTTCTCCAGACTACAAAAAAATTCCAAAAAAAAACAGAAAACAAAACTTATCTTTGATAAGCATATTGATGAAAAACAGAGAACGAAAAATGAACTTCAAAAATCAAAATCAACTCCACTACGCTGGACTCTCTCTGAAATTGATCAAAAATAGAGAATGAAAAATGAACTTCAAAAATCAAAATCAACTCCACTAAGCTGGACTCTCTCTGAAATTGATCAAACATAGAGAACGAAAAATGAACTCCAAAAATCAAAATCATCTTTATTGAGCTAGCCTCTCTCTAATAACATATGAACATTCACATTGTTTCAGACACTCTGAATTATCTCGCACACATAGAGCTTCATTAAGCAAACATCAAAAACTCATCAAACAAACACTTGCATTACCACATAAATCAAAACATAACATAAAATGAAGATACAAAATGTATGCGTATATGTACATTTTACACTGCTAAAACCAAACTCAAAATATCACCACCATCATTACAAGTAAGATGTGAACATCCACATTCTTCACCTAATCTGAATTACCTCCCCACCACAGGGCCATGTAAAATGCATATAATTCAACACACGGAGCATCTGATTTATATCAATAAAAAAATAGAGCATCTAATCCATCACCCAAATCAAAACATAAACTAAACATGTATTCATAACCAAAATGATACTAACCTTAATCATGCAATCCTGCACTCGTCCTCTACCTCGAAAATGACTGATTTCAACTAGTTAGAGCATCTCCAACGGTAATAGGCATTTTACCTATCTAAATATTACTATAAAGTATATATTTTATTTTTCCTATCAACTGTTTTATGTTTTTACTCCAACCATACTCTTTATTTTAGCTATTTATCCAAATACTATTAATTTTATAGAATGCCACGTCAACAACAAAGATGGAAGGAAATGATCCTAATGACTGAACACATTTTGCTTAGCGTTGAAGGCTAGCTATATGTAGCTAGTGAATATGAGTTTAGCCAAAATGCCTAATCATATGCCTAGTGCATTGGAATTGAAAAAAGTGAATCATACTAGGCATTTTAACTAACAAGTATTATATGTCTAGTGCATTGGAGATGCTCTTATACTCGAAACAATGTCACAACCGAACACCGTTCAGCTATTGTTTTCATTCCTAAATCACTGAACCTACCACAACAACAATAATGAAACCATAGCACATCGAAGCCTTCAGGCAAGCCAGCAAAATTGAAATGTATCCATCTGAATTAGAAACATGATCAAAAGCACGAATACAGAAACTACCAAAATAAATGAACAAAAAAAAGAAAAGAAAAAGAAACGTGCATATGTATCAATACTATATATAAGGGCATAATAGTCTATTAAAAAATATAAAATCAGTAAAAAGGATCTCATAGAATAAAAAGATAAGTACATGAGACTAATCAAGCTATAAAATTCTTTGTGGACATAATGGGTTTCAACAACTTTAAAATGAATTTATTAATAAAAATTCCTACTTTGATTCGTTTTCAATATAAATTATTTGCCTATTTTTGTTAGGTAAAATTAACAGAAAAATTATATTTTAGTCATTATATTCAACATTGGGGTACAAAAAATATCTAAAATACCATATTTTATTGAGTTTAATAACTAAAATATAATTTTTTTTGTTAACTTTAACTGGCAAAAATATCTAAAATATAATTTTTCTCAAATTTTTGTTTTCAGTTATTTTATTTTTTATTTACTTTTCAAATCTGTCAAATTTGATAAAGTTTTTTTGGTAATTTTCTCAAAAAAATGTTTTTCCAATTATTTTATTTTTTATTTACTTTTCAAGTCTGTCAATTTTAATAAGATTTACAAATAAAATTTTAATTTTTAATAATTTTTTTAAAAAAAAAAAAAAAAAACCAAAGGCAACTAGTCGTTATTCACAAACTACTAGTATTTTGCGTCTTCATAAATGGATAAGCATACATTTGGATTATCCATAAAAGTCGAAGAGAGAGAGAGACAGAGAGAGAGAGAGAGAGTTGGGTCTCTCCATCAATGGCATTTCTCAACGTCTCGTTCTCTTCCAAACTCACTCCAAAACCACCTCTCTCTCTTCCCAAGCATCATCTCTCACACCCACATTTCTCTCCTCTCTCCCTCCAAACCCCTCCTCAAAACCTCCTCTTCTCTCTCCGCGAATCGGTGGCAAAGGCTGGCTTTCTCGCCCTTCTCTCTTCCTCGCTCTTCTTCGTCGATCCTGCACTTGCATTCAAGGTAATCGAACAAACCCTCTCTTTCAATTTGTCTCTTTCTATTCCAATTTTTTTTAATTTTGTGGAGGTTTGAAATTTGATGGGTTTTTGATAAATGTGGAAAGGGTGGAGGTCCATATGGTTCTGAAGTGACGAGGGGTCAGGATCTCAGTGGAAAAGATTTTAGCGGGAAAAGTTTGATCAAGCAAGACTTCAAAACGGTATATACATTTATCCAAATCCTGTGTGTGTGTGTGCGCGCGCGCGCGCATTTATCCAAATCCTGTCTGTGTGTACTGAATTACATGGGTCACACACTATTCTCTGTCTGTTTCTGGGTTTGTGTATAAAGTGTTGGGGGAAATTGTAAATAGATGGACAGTCAGAAAATAATTGTACTACAAATGAGAATGTTTTGGGACACTTACCATTCAGTAATATTAATTAGACTTATTTACGTACATGTGCTGATTATCAATACTATCAATACTATTTAAGGGGTAATAAGTCCCAAAAGTAGAAACTATAGATAATTTACCCAATGTTTTTTTTACGCAACTCTGACACACAGTTAGAGTTGCACAAAGTATAAGAATGAATTTGCACTACACACATAGGAGAGTTGCATCGTCATGAAAATGTAATTTTTTTTTATCACTACTCCATTGAAATGCAATTTTCCCTAAAGTGTTTGCTAATTTGTTTCAGTTAATATTGAGTGTTTGCTAATTTATGTGTAAAGTGTTTGCTAATTTGTTTCAGTCAATATTGAGACAAGCCAATTTCAAAGGTGCAAAGTTACTAGGAGCTAGCTTCTTCGACTCTGATTTAACAGGTTTTTGTTTGTTTGTTTGTTTGTTATATAAATTTCAGATTGGCATTTCATTGAGTAGCCTTATTTTATATTGGAATGGAGTCCGGAAGCTGGATTTCTTGAGATGGGTCAATATTTCATTTGAGTTTTAGTTCTTGAAATTTGCGATTGAGTTTAGCACATCCCTATTCCGTAAATATATGCCTCTCATTTGGCAAGTCTCTTGATGCAGATTCATTATGCCTCATTCTAATGATTTTATTTTCTTTACCATATTACTGGGGGAAAAAAAATCCCTGTCATATCATCTATTATGCTTCCTCCCACTTGGAAGCTCGTTTATTCATTCTCACTATTGTGATTTGTGTATGTTTCGTTGCTTGTCTTTTTGATTAATGCAACTTTACTTGAATAGTTAACATAAATTAAGCATCAAAGTTTTGGATGGAGTCATAAATTTGATCAAGGTGCAGTAAACCAGGGAAAATAGAAAGTTCTAGATGCTTGTGTATTACTACTGAAATTAATTTCAACTTCATATTTGATTTTTTTTTTTTTGGGGGGGGGCGGCATTGATGTTAATTGCAATAGGAAATGAAATTTTTGTTAAATAATGATAAAAATAGCTTAGCATTGTGTGCAAGTCTGCTTTCCTAGAATGTGAGGTGAACTTTCATGTGTTCCCATCGAGGGAAAAAAAAAAAAAAAGGATGTATTTTGAGTCTTTGACTCTTGTTATTTAAAGAAGTTATTGACACATATTCTTAAGAGCATGCCAGTTTCATATGTACTTCAAAGATGCAGACTTGGCTTGTGTTCATTATAATATTCAATCAAGTTATAAGCAGATCTTTTGTTCTTTGATGCAAAATTATTCAACTAGAGAAACTTGTATATTTTACAAAGGCATAGAAATGGAACATTGGGGAGCAGCTCAATTAATCATGTGAATGGATGTAGGGTTTCCATTAATTATTTGGGTTTTCAAAAATTTAAGTGTTACTAATAAATATGGTCTCTTTTCTTTTTGTTTTTTGGGTGGTTTTATGTGCAAATTTGCCTATCTACGGTTCAGTAGTTGAGAAGAGAATGATAGGTTGGTGACTGGAACCAATTGTTTGCTGACTGTGCAACAAAAGAGCTCTACTTGGATCAACAGGAGGGTAACTAGATTGGCCATTTTTTGCCATATTTTGGCCATTTCCTTGGCCTATTCTTGCCTGGCCACTGAATGGCCATCAGCTAGGTTGTCTTGCACTCCTTCAAGCCTACCTTCCAGCTCTTCTCCATCTTCAACCCTTTTCTCAGGGTCTTCAAAGACTTCATGCCGTTTCTTCCTAGCCATCACTCAAAATTAGACAGGTCCCACTGGGTGTGCCAAAATATGTTAGTAAAAATCTGGTTTGGGTCAAATCGATAGACGTGATTTGACAAAGAAACCACAATTTCACAAAAAACTACATACCAAGTGACTGTGGTTGGTGTTCTATGCCTTGACAGATTCAAGGACTTCTTTGGAGGTTGTAATGTGAAGAAACAAGCGTGAATAAACTGAAAATTGATTTTGCCACTTAAGTACAAGAATTAAATTACAAGTTCAATGTGCATGACAATCGACAGAGGAAAATTTGGCCATATAGGCTAAATTATAAACAAACTACTCCTAAGTGCAGAAGCTATTGCTAACTAAGTTCAATTACTCCTAATTCCACATGTGTTGTGAATTTGATTGAAGATCTTCTTTCCTTCGAATTTCCAACCTTTATGCTGCTGGCTTTGCTACTTCTCTGCTGCCACATGTCCCGTCATGGAGCAAATTTCCTCAACTTCTTGCATAACTGCCCATGATCTCCATAACCTCTGGTTTTTGCTTCTTTGCTGTAGTATTTTTTTCTCTTACACATTTCTTTGCACACAAACCACGTGTCCTGTCTCACTTGCATGCCTAACTCCATGACTTGACATTTGGGCCATGTTTGGCCACATCCCACTGCATTATCAGAGGAATCGATAGAAGAAACTGCATCTACCGCATCTGTTCCTTAAATGGCTTCAATTGCCACTTGCTCTGCATTCTGGGGTCCATCCCCCACTGTAAACTTATGGTTTTCACTCCTAGCATCCTTTGGATCAACCCTCTGTATTTGTTATGTTTATTCGACAGAGAAGATAAATTTTAGTGCCAACAATGGCCCCCTCATTTAAGACAAAAAGATGTTTTTTGTTTTGAATGAATGTCAAAAAGGACAAAATAAGGTTTTGGACACTTATATATTTGGGCAATTCATTTAGGCTTATAAAAATAAATTCACAAATACTTATAATAACACTTAGCCGATAAAATTGACCTAAAATATGAATTCAAAAGGCCCAACCATTAAGCCCAATTGTTAGTAACAGGCTTAAACTCAATCAGGAGGGTCCACCATAAGCTATTTGACCGTTAGAATTCTAATCATTATTTCACTACTCTCATTCCCTCTGTTTTACTGTGTTCTTCGCCTCTTCAAACTTTTTGCTTCGAAACCCTTTTTGCTCACCCTAATGGCACCCAAACGAGCTCAATCCAAAGGAAAAAAACAAGCAGAAACGCCACCTATGCAACGTTTTCCACTTGAGTTCCAACAGCTACTTCGCCAACATATTTTTGATAGCTGCATTATTCCTCGCAACAAAACCTCTACCCAAGGAGAATTATGTCCAACTTTTTTTGCTAAAATCCCTGATAAACTTACCCTTCATTATCCCATTGCAGATACTAAAGTGATGCTTTTCAAAAAAGCAAAACTAGCCTGGAATCAGTGGCATTCGAGCCCTAACCCCTTATGCTCGTGGCAGAAACCAAAACCTAATTGGAGACTATGGGTTCATCGCATGATGGTATACGATATTGACATTTGGAGAGCTATTGGCATCTATGATGCCATTTGATTTTCAACCTCAGCCCTAGACATGGACAAATGAGCTATTGGCGCCGGAGCTTGCTTTTGGTCTCTGTCTTGCAATTCCCTCATTTTAAATTTTGGTATGATTTCTCCTACTATCCTTGATGTTGTACATTTGATTGGCCTTCCTATTGCTAGCCAACATATAAGTGCCCTCTTAACTCCCCAATCAGTAGTCCCACTTTATACTGACCTTAGTTATGGGAAATTCCAAACTAAATACCAAAAATTTTTTGATGAACCCACCAAAGAAGAAAGAACAACCTTTTACTTATTGTGGCTCTCTTAGCACTTTCTATGTGTCCCAGGCCTAAAAATCACCAAAGAGTATTTAGCCCTTGCCACTTGTATCCAATAAGGCACACAACTGGCCTTTGCCCTTTTCTTTTTGGGCACACTATATAGGGGTCTTTTCTCTTTAGTTGATAAAGAGATAGATCATAACTGTGGAGGTCCTTTTTGGCTTTTTTAGGCTTGACTTTATGCTCATTTCCTTAAAACTAGGCCTACCACTTAAACCCTTTACTTCTCTCCCTGTGAAAGTTATGCTGAATTCTTCTTATCCTTTCGACCAGCTTCATCCAATTCATTTACTAAGGTGTTGACTATTCTCTTTGAACTACCTGTTGATAGAGACTCAACTTTTCATCCCTTTCCATACCTTTCATTTCAACTTCACTTCACTGGACTAACATATATTAATACTGCTCCTCAAACATTAAGTGACACTTGGAGGCAAAAACAAAAAGATTTCTGGGCTCAAGTCCTCACTTCCAGATACATTCTAGTAGGTAGATCCATCTCTACCAGTAAACTTTCTAATTTTTGTTGAACAATAGAGATGCCCAAGAGTAAGTCTTACAGAGGAGTAACTCTGGGTTGCTACAATAAAGAGTTTAAGTCAGTGATTAATTCAACTGTGGAAAATAAACTACTTGAACATGTGTTACCTCTATTGAAGGTGTAATAGAAGTCTCAGTGTTGGGCAAGTTGGAAGTGGCCACAGCTGCCCTTGTTTCAACTTGGTCTGATAAGGGTGCATTTACTGGTAAAGGTGGATGGAATGAAGACACTGGGATAGAGGTAGTAGGGAAATGAACTGGTTGCGTAAGCACCTCATGAGGAGTTCTCATGTCACTTGAATTTGATTCATTATCCAATACCTCAGTATCAACTCTGCCAATCTCATTCCTTTGATGAAATATGACTGCCCTGAGGAATATTATCATTTTGTTTAGAGACAAGGTCATGGATGGGAGAACTTCTGTCAACAGTAGCTGTATGGTTGTCAGGATTGTCAGTTAAATCAATTGGGTTTTCTCTGACATAACTTGAGTGAATTGAAGTTTCTCTGGCATGGCCAGGGGCTTTTAATTCTTTTGAGGAAGAGGCCACACTAGGAAAATTGATATCTCATTTGTTCCATGGTGTACTCCTCTAAGAGGAAAGGCCATTAAGTCCCCTAGGGCTATCCCCTGAGGAATATCAGCTAAAAGTTGTGCCAATTTAGGGGCTAGTTCACTTAGGCTTACCCTCTCTGAGCCAAATCTCTCTAGGCTAGTTTGTTCTTCCCGAATGCCAGTCTGTTCTTCCTGAGTGAGCTGGGGATTCAGATGCCCTGAGTTTGTTGGAGGAGAAGGCATTTTGGTCTGGTCTTCAGGCATAGAAGGCAGATGGATCTAAATTTCAGACAGCTTTTCATTCTCAGGCATAGAAGAGGGTAGAATGGTCTAGGTCGCAAGCAATCTCTCAGGAGCAGTAGGAGATGCAACTGGAGAGAGAGAGAAGTCTTCTCCTCTTGTATGATTGAAAGTATGTCTGAAAGAGAGAGATTGGAATAAGGTGTCAGTACGATTAAACATAATGCATATTGATTTAGTAAGAGTTTGAATGAAAGCTATACCATTATTGGAAGAGAAGAACTACTAGAAGAAGAGGATGTTGGTGTAGCAAGAGCTGTGATCTGAGGAGGAATTGGTTGTTCTTGTCTTCTTTTTGACCTCCTCTTAAGGGCAGTACCACCCTCTAATTGGGGCTGAGAAGATAGAATTTCTTGGATTTCTTCTTGCCCACTCTTGGTCCTTTTCTCAATCTCTATACCTTGGTTGTAAGGTATGAATCCTGCACAGCTAGTGGTGTTTAAAGGATTGCCTTTGGGTTTCTTTGGTGGGTTCATTGGAGCCTTGCCTTTGTCCTTAGGAGCTGGATCAGCCTGGGCAGGCATCTCTATGGCCAAAGAAGTAAAATAGCTAAGTGAGTATCAACACAAACTCAGAAGTAAACAGTGTGCATAAGGAAAGAACATAAGGAAAGAAAAGGGGAGGTAGAATTACCAATGATCATCTCTACTCCTCTCCTATTGTCTGGATGCACATTCCAAAGACAAGCTTGAAGATCTTCATCAAAGATCAAAGCACCCATCAAAGACCACCATTCAGTGAACTTTGTGGTAGTGTAGGGAGTAGTTTGACAGTAGTAAAAACTAAGTTGATTAAAGATTTTCAGCCAGCAAATCTTTCATTTCTTGGGAGATTTTGAATTGAATTCTGGATCAAACTTGCTCATGGATGGTAGGATGCAAATAAGGACAAGGGCCAGTTTGATATAGTTCTATTTGCCTAGCCCATTGGCAAGGATTATAGCTTTCGAAACTACAATTAGAAAGTTTATTGGTAGAGATGGATCCACCCACTAGAATGTATTGGGAGTGAGGACTTGAGCCCAGAAATCTTTTTGTTTTTGTCTCCAAGTGTCATGTAATGTTTGAGGAGCAGCATTAATATATGTTAGTCCAGTGGAGTTGAAATGAAAGAAATGGAGAGGGATGAAAAGTTGAGTCTTTATCGACAGAAAGTTCAAATAGAATAGTGAACACTTTAGTAAATGAGTTGGATGAAGCTGGTCGAAAGGATAAGAAGAATTCAGCATAACTTTCACAGGGAGAGAAGTAAGGGGTTTGAGTGGTAGGCCTAATTTTAGGGAAATAAGTATAAAGCCAGGCCGGAAAGAGCCAAAAAGAACCTCCACAGTTATGATCTATCTCTTTATCAACTAAAGAGAAAATACCTCTATATAGTGTGCCCAAAAGGAAAGGGGCAAAGGCCAGTTGTGTGCCTTCTTGGATACAAGTGGTAAGGGCTAAATACTCTTTGGTGATTTTTAGGCCTGGGACACATAGAAAGTGTTGAGAGAGCCACAATAAGTAAAAGGCTATTCTTTCTTCTTTGGTGGGTTCATCAGAAAATTTTTGGTATTTGGTTTGGAATTTCCTATAACTAAGGTCAGTATCAAGTGGGACTACTGATTGGCCAGCAATAGGAAGGCCAGTCAAATGTACAACATTAAGGATAACATCAAGGATAGTAGGAGAAATCATACCAAACTTCAAAATGAGGGAATTGTAGGACAGAGACCAAAAGCAGGCTGCGGCGCCAATAGCCCATTTGTCCATGTCTAGGGCTAAGGTTGACAATTGAATGGCATCATAGATGCCAAGAGCTCTCCAAAGGTCAATATTGTATACCATCATGCGATGAACCCATAGTCTCCAATTAGGGTTTGGTTGTTGCCACGAGCATAAGGGGTTAAGGCTCAAATGCCACCGATTCCAGGCTAGCTTTGCTTTTTTGAAAAGCATCACTTCAGTATCTGCAATGGGATAATAAAGGGTGAGTTCATCAGGGATTTTAGCAAAAAAGGTTGGACCTAATTCCCCTTAGGCAAAGGTTTTGTTGCGAGGAATAATGCAGCTATCAAAAATATGTTGGCAAAGTAGCTGCTAGAACTCAGGTGGAAAATGTTGCACAGGTGGCGTTTCTGCTTGTTTCTTTCCTTTGGTTTGAGCTCGTTTGGGTGCCATTAGGGTGAGCAAAAAGGGTTTCGAAACAGAAAAAGTTTAAAGAGGCGAAGAACATAGTAAACAGAGAGAATGAGAGTAGTGAAGTGATGATTTGAATTCTGACGGTCAAATAGCTTATGGTGGACCCTCCTTATTGAGTTTAGGCCTGTTACTAACGATTGGGCCTTTTGAATTCATGTTTTGGGTCAATTTTATCTGCTGAGTGTTATTATAAGTATTTGGACTTTAATACGTGGGTTTGTTTTTATAAGCCTAAATGAATTGCCCAAATATATAAGTGTCCAAAACCTTATTTTGTCATTTTTAACATTCATTCAAAACAAAAAACATCATTTTGTCTTGAATGAGAGGGCATTGTTGGCACTAAAATTTATCTTCTCTGTCGAATAAACATAACAAACACAGAGGGTTGATCCAAGAGATGCTAGGAGTGAAAACCATAAGTTTACATTGGGGGGGTGGACCCCAGAATGCAGAGCAAGTGGCAGTTGAAGCCATTTAAGGAGTACATGTGGCAGATGCAATTTCTTCTGTCGATTCCTCTAATAATGCAGTGGGATGTGGCCAAGCGTGGTCCAGGTGTCAAGTCATGGAGTTAGGCATGCAAGTGAGACAGGACACGTGGTTTGTGTGCAAAGAAATGTGTAAAAGAAAAAAATGCTACAGCAAAGAAGCAATTACTAGCGGTTATGGAGATCATAAGCAGTTATGCAGGAAGTGGAGGAAATTTGCTCCATGATGGGACACGTGGCAACAGAGAAGTAGTAAACCCAGCAACATAAAGGTTGGAAATTCGAAGGAAAGAAGATCTTCAATCAAATTCACAACCCATGTGGAATTAGGAGTAATTTAACTTAGTTAGCAATAGCTTTTGTACTTAGGAGTAGTCTGTTTATAATTCAGCCTCTGTGGCCAAATTTTCCTCTGTCGATTGTCATGTACATTGAACTTGTAATTTAATTCTTGTAATTAAGTGGTAAGTTTACTTGTTCTTCAATCGATTTTCAATTTATTCACACTTGTTTCTTCTCATTACAACCTCCAAAGAAGTCCTTGAATCTGTCAAGGCATAGAACACCAACCACAGTTACTTAGTCTGTAGTTTGTGAAATTGTGGTTTCTCTATTGAATCATGTCTGTCGATTTGACCCAAACCAAAATTGCTTTGGCTTTGTTGGCATCCACTTCTATCCCTTTGTGGTGCATTAAAAAGCCCAAAAACTTTCCAGCAGATACTCCAAATACATACTTTAAAGGGTTCATTTTGAGTTTGTAAGTTCTCATCCTTTGAAATGTCTGCTGCAAATGTTCCAAATGCTCATCAAAACTGTTAGACTTGATGGCTACATCATCTATGTAGACTTCGAAATATTTCCCAATTAAATCATGGAAAATAAAATTTATTACCCTTTGGTATGCTGCTTCTGCATTCTTTAATCCAAAAAGCATGACTACCCATTCAAATGTCCCCGAAGCACCAGGAAATTTGAAGGCCGTCTTATGTGTATCTTCTGGGTTAATAAAAATTTGATTATACCCGACATGACCCTCCATAAAGGACAAAATCCTGCTCTTGGCTACTGAATCCACTAACTGTCAGCCACTGGCATAGGATATTCATCTTTAGGAGTTGCTAGATGTATATTTCTAAAGTCTATTCTGACCTCAAATGATGCACCAGCAAAATTACTTATGTTCACATCAGTAGGAAGCAAGTCATCAACAAATTTCCCAATAGCTTTCAGTGTCCTAGAAGGAAGAATGTTGACAATGGCTCCATTATCAACCAACACCTCTTCCACTGGCACCCCCTCTAAATAAGCTTTGACATATAAAGGCCTTAAATGCCTGATGAGCTTATCCTCTGGTTTTTGCAGCACAAGCTTCTCTCCATCGACAGACCTAACCACCTCAATTGACTTCAGTGGCTTGGTTTGTGTCTCAACCATTGCTATTTGAACTGCTAGTTCAGTCATATCTTCAACATCTCCTGCCAATTCATTTGGCTGGTTTGGCTTGGCCTGAAACCTCTGAGGGATGGCCATAATCATGTTACACTCCTTGGATGGAGGTAAAGAACCAAAATGAATAGCGGCCAGCTTTTCTCCAAAATCACCATCAGAACTATCTGTCTTGACTTCATCTTCTTTAACTTCCTCATTAATATTCATGCCATCAGTGACCATTTCCTGATCCTGATCATCCTTCATTGCCACATCTTTCTCAATACTGTCATCTTCATCAGACATTAGATCTTTCTCCAATTCTTTCAGCTTCTGCCTTAGCAAAACCTTTTCAGAGAGTTTCCCAACAGGTCTGTCATCTCCCTTTTCTGGCTCCATCTTCCTTTTCAGAAGCTAAACTGGTTGACCTGGATGGGCTCTAGAAGGTGAACCTTTCCCTTCCTTTCCTCCAGCAATATGAACCAATCCATCTCTAGTTCCAGCTGGCCTATCACTTGCAGCTGTAGACATCATAGCATGGAATCTCCTTTGTTCTCTCCTTTTCTGAGTTCTTGTTTCTCCCATTTGTCTCCAACCAATCATTGGGAACTTTGGGTGAGACACTTCTTGCCACCCTAGATGAGATGGTACTGGAAGCTTCACCATCCTTGGTTGAACTGATTGTATTTCTAGCCTCATTCTTAGGCCATGATGTTGCTGTTGAAATCCTCCAAATGGTTTTACAAACTCGTGCTGCCCTCCATATGGCCTTCCAGCCTATTGATGACCACTATATGATGGACCAGACTGCTGTTGCTGGCCACTGTATGGCCTAGTCACAACCCTTGGACTTCCATAGGGCTTAGCACCCTTGTGTTGTTTGAGCATAGCCCTCACATTGCTTGATCCACCAAAACATGGATGAATAGGAATTCCCTGGAATAAAAATGGAGCATCATCCTTGCCATAGTTCTCTGCAGGACCAAATATTCTTGGGTCTGTCCCATCATAGAACAGACAATCATTATCAAAAATCTGCAAATCATGACTACCCATATTGTTAAACCTCAGGCCAACATCCTTTCCAATTTTTTGAATTCCATTAATCACAATGGCCTTCGCCTTTTCTTTATCAGTTCCACACTTGAAACAAATAAACTACTCACTAGGTTCTTCCTGAACTCTTTCCTTTTTATTTCTTTTGCCAATTTTTTCATTCTCTCCTTGTGAAGTTTTTCTAACTCTACGAAAAGAACTCTAGGGTCTTTTCCCTTTTTTTTTTTTTCTGATCATTTGACTGAAAATCAGTTGCTACCATATTGATTTTCATAATATTGGGAAATGGATCACCATCAACTGCCATGACCCCTTTATCTTTTTCAACATACTTCAACATTTTCTTCTGAATCAAATCCTGCACACAATTACGAAATGTAACACAGCTATTAGTGGAATGCCTGAAAGAATTATGCCACTTACAATACTCCTTGCCAACACCGTCCCTTTTTTTGGGAATGTTGTGGCCTGGAGTTAAAGTTAAAAATTTATTTGCTAACAATTCATCAAATAGTGCATCAGCTTTTGATAAATCAAAAGAATATTGCCTACGTGATACAAATGCATTCTTTTTGGCTGGCTGTGTTGCTGGCATACTTACAGGTTTGTCAGCTTTCCTTAATGTTTCACAAACCATAGGTTTTTTACCTATTACTTGAGCAACATCTATGTCGATATCAATAATTCAACCTCTTGGTAATAAGTTCCTAACGAGGCTGCATTTCTTTGCTGCTCTTCTCTGAGAATGGCCTCATAACTAGTTGCCCTTGAAGATAACTCAAGCAGGTCTCTAAACATCATGCCTTCAAACTTTTTCCTAAGTTCAAAGTGTAAACCATTCTGGGCTAACCTTATAACTTCTATTTCAGGCATGTGCATATGACATCTATTTTTTACTTTCTTAAACCTATCGATGTACTGTTCTGCACTCTGTCCTTGCCTTTGTTTAAATTTTGACAAATCCACCATTGTCACTTCAGGCTCAGTTCTGAAGAACTGGGCATGAAACTGACTCTCCATTTCTTGCCAAGTATGGACAAAATTTTATGGCAAGTTAATAAACCATGTAAATGCCACTTTCGACAGAGAATGAGGAAAGAGTTTTAGTTTTAAATTATCATCATAACCAGGTTCTCCACATTGGAGGATGAACCTACCTACATGTTCTATAGTTGACTGTCTCTTTTCTCCTGTAAACAAAGTAAACTCAGGAATCCTATAGTTTCTTGGAATGGGAGTTGTTTCCACCCATCGAGGGTAAGGACTCCTAAATATTGGTCTATTTGGCCGTTTTAGGCCTGGACCATATATTTCTTGTATGATGTTCATTATTTGCTGCCTATTATTAACCTGAGGGTCTAAATATTGCTACTGCTGTCTCCCTTCGTGAACTTCTGGTTGGAAGTAAGGAAAAGGAGGACCAGGCCCTCTAGGCCTTGGATGCATTATGTTAGGTTCATAATAGGATTGTTGTATGACATGTTCCTGAACATTCTGAGGCCTTACTTGATTCATTGGCCTATTTCTTTGTTCCTGATAACTAGGCCCATCAAATGCAGGAATACCATACACTTATGGCCTTAGTTGCCTTCCCAGGTCTCATTCCCATATTATTTAAGTTATGATTAAACATTGAATTTGTGGGGTACTCTCTTTCAAACACAGGATTTATAGTCATTCCCTCCTTATATCTTTCTTGGAATGTGGGAGGTCTATAAAATGACATAGGTTCATTTACATTTTCATGCTGTTGAGGGGTCACACGTGGTATAAATTGTGCTTTATTTACCTGAGTCTCATCTCCAATCCTTCTTGATTGGCTGGGCTTGATGTTGGCTTTCTCAAACAAAGCCAACAAGTCATCTATCATCACTTGGTTCTCATATGCAGACATGGAACCAATTGTTTGCTGAGTGTGCAACATAAGAGCTCTTCTTGGATCAACAGGAGGGCAACTAGATTGGCCATTTTTTGCCATATTTTAGCCATTTCCTTGGCCTATTTTCTGCCTAGCCACTGAATGGCCATTAGCTAGGTTGTCTTGCACTCCTTCAAGCCCATCTTCCAGCTCTTCGCCATCTTCAACCCTTTTCTCAAGGTCTTCAAAGACTTCATGCTATTTCTTCCTAGCCATCACTCCAAATTAGACAGGTCCCACTGGGTGTGCCAAAATATATTAGCAAAAATTTGGTTTGGGTCAAATCAACAAAGGTGATTCGACAGGGAAACCACAATTTCACAAACAACTACAGACCAAGTGACTGTGGTTGGTGTTCTATGTCTTGACAGATTCAAGGACTTCTTTGGAAGTTGTAATGTGAAGAAACAAGTGTGAATAAACTGAAAATCGATTGAAGAACAAGTAAACTTGTCACTTAATTACAAGAATTAAATTACAAGTTCAATGTGCATGACAATCGACAGAGAAAAATTTGGTCATAGAGGCTAAATTATAAATAGACTACTCCTAAGTACAGAAGTTATTGCTAACTAAGTTAAATTACTCGTAATTCCACATGGGTTGTGAATTTGATTGAAGATCTTCTTTCTTTCGAATTTCCAACCTTTATGTTGCTAGCTTCGCTACTTCTCTGCTGCTATGTGTCCCATCATGGAGCAAATTGCCCTCACTTTCTACATAATTGCCCATGATCTTCATAACCGCTAGTAATTGCTTCTTTGCTGTAGCATTTTTTTCTCTTACACATTTCTTTGCACACAAACCACGTGTCCTGTCTCACTTGCATGTCTAACTCCATGACTTGACACTTGGGCCATGTTTGGCCACATCCCACTGCATTATCAGAGGAATCGACAGAAGAAACTGTATCCGCCACATCTGTTCCTTAAATAGCTTCAACTGCCACTTGCTCTGCATTATGGGGTCCACCCCCCACTGTAAACTTATGGTTTTCACTTCTAGTATCCCTTGGATCAACCCTCTGTATTTGTTATGTTTATTTGATTGAGAAGATAAATTTTAGTGCCAACAATGCCCCCCTCATTCAAGACAAAAAGATGTTTTTTGTTTTGAATGAATGTCAAAAAGGACAAAATAAGGTTTTGGACATTTATATATTTGGACAATTCATTTAGGCTTATAAAAACAAACTCACGTATTAAAGCCCAAATACTTATAATAACATTTGGCCGATAAAATTGACCCAAAACATAAATTCAAAAGGCCCAACCGTTAAGCCCAATTGTTAGTAACAGGCTTAAACTCAATCAGGAGGGTCCACCATAAGCTATTTGACCGTCAAAATTCAAATCATCACTTCACTACTCTCATTCCCTTTGTTTTACTCTGTTCTTTGCCTCTTCAAACTTTTTCTGCTTCGAAACCGTTTTTGCTCACCCTAATGGCACCTAAACGAGTTCAAACCAAAGGAAATAAACAAGCAGAAACACCACCTGTGCAACGTTTTCCACCTGAGTTCCAGCAACTACTTCGCCAACATATTTTTGATAGCTGCATTATTCCTCGCAACAAAACCTCTGTCCAAGGGGAATTAGGTCCAACCTTTTTTGCTAAAATCCCCGATGAACTTACCTTTCATTGTCCCATTGCAGATACTAAAGTGACACTTTTCAAAAAAGCGAAGCTATCCTGGAATCAGTGGCATTCGAGCCCTAACCCCTTATGCTCATGGCAGAAACCAAACCCTAATTGGAGACTATAGGTTCATCGCATGATGGTATATGGTATTGACCTTTGGAGAGCTCTTGGCATCTATGATGCCATTCGGGGGATCAAGGATGTTAATTGCAATAGGAAATGAAATTTTTGTTAAATAATGATAAAAATAGCTTAGCATTGTGTGCAAGTCTACTTTCCTAGAATGTGAGGTGAACTTTCATGTGTTCCCATCGAAGGGGAAAAAAAAAGAGAGGATGTATTTTGAGTCTTTGACTCTTGTTATTTAAAGAAGTTGTTATTGACACATATTCCTAAGAGCATGCCAGTTTCATATGTACTTCAAAGATGCAGACTTGGCTTGTGTTCATTATAATATTCAATCAAGTTATAAGCAGATCTTTTGTTCTTTGATGCAAAATTATTCAACTAGAGAAACTTGTATATTTTACAAAGGCATAGAAATGTAATGTTGGTGAGCAGCTCAATTAATCATGTGAATGGATGTGGGGTTTCCATTAATTATTTGGGTTTCAAAAATTTAAGTGCTACTAATAAATGTGGTCTCTTTTCTTTTCGTTTTTTGGTTGGTTGTATGTGCAAATTTGCCTATCCATGGTTCAGTAGCTGAGAAGAGAATGATGGGTTGGTGACTGGGACAATTGTTTATTTTATTTTTTTATTTTATGAAAATTGAACACAATTTAGTGCATATATGTTGCGGTTTTGCCTGAGGCTGCTATGTGACTCGAGAATTTTTATACGATAAGCTTTCACATTGTTTTTATTGTTTATCTCGTGATTCAGGGGCTGATCTCTCTGATGCTGATCTCAGAGGTGCAGATTTTTCCTTGGCAAATGTGACAAAGGTGATTTTTATAATAATGTTTGACACTCAGTTCAATCTATGTGAAGTCTTTCCACAATTTCCTTGTCTTGTATTTGCTTTCTGAAAAGTAATTTATCAAGATTTGCATAATCCATTTCCTATGAATCAAATTATAGCGACTATATACAATATTTTGACGTACTAGCTGTTAGGCTACCTAACGCACAACCATCCTCCTTTATCCGGGCTTGGGACCAGTTGTATAAAATATTAAACAATAAGAATGACATGGGCGGGGTTAGGTTGGGCAATAAATATAAAAATTTAGATTGAATTTTATTCTACTTGGGTTGAGTTTGGTTGGAGGCTTCACTGTCCCAAACAACCTTTTTGGGATATCAATCTATACAGCCTTGTGGAGGTAATTACTAGATGTCCTTGCAGTGATTAACAACCCAGGTCTGTAAAATGAATTGTGTCCCATGGAGATTTACTGCTTTCAGCTGGGCTGCACACCCGTGGGAGGGATTGCAAATCCTTGAATTGTTGGTCCCATTTTTGTCAAATCACGAACTGAATCGTGAATCATTAGCTAAACTAGTGAATTGTGTATTGTAAGATTCACTTGATTTAATATAATATAATATAGAATTTATATACATATAAAACCAAGCAACCTTGGGGTTATGAGAAAATTAGAATGACAGGAACGTCCTATGTGCCTAGGCTTTTGACATGGTCACATAATTTTTCAACACATGTATTCCACTATGCAGGGCTTGTACTTGGATTTTACACAACTAAGGACGTCTAATGTCAGCAGATTGAATTCGGAACAACTCAGTGTGTCTGATTTAAGCCTCGTTTGGGAACAAGCTATTTTAAAAACTTTTTGATTTTTTGACTGAAATATGAGGTAAAAGAAAACTAGTATGTTTGAGAATAATTTTTTAGCTTTTTACGAAAAAACGTGAAATGAAATAATTTATAAAATAAAGAAATAGGTAAATTGACAGTTTTGCCTTTGCAACAGTCCGTGAATATGTACTCACCCGACCTTTTGTCAGGTGAAATGAAGGTGCTGATGGTAAATCCTTCCGTTTTCTGTGGGAGTCAGTGGGCTGTTGGGACTAGACCAAGATATGTTGTGGGACTCTCGACAATTTTTTTATTCCGAAAAAATCCTCAGTGCTATTAGACTTTTAGCCTAAAATCATGGGATGGTAGGCTTTTATCAACCCACGTGATTTCAAATTGTAGATAGGTTTGTAGGATAAAATTGGTAGGATTTTTGGTTTTTTTTAGTGACTTTTTTGAGTTTTAGGCTAAAATCGTGGGATGCGAAGTGTGTAACCACTTTTTCAATAGGTTGCTGCTATGCTCTGATGCATGTATAAAATACCTTTCTGCAGGCAAATCTGAGCAATGCTAACTTGGAAGGAGCACTAGCTACTGGTAACACATCTTTCAAGGGTTCAACTATAACTGGTGCTGGTATGTAGAATCATCACTTAACAGTGGTTCAAGAAGTTAGAATGTATTATACACCATACTAACAAAGATTTGTGTTTCAGAAGACTGACATAGTTAGTATACTCTTATAGGTTGGCTTGATCCCATAATGTTTCCATTGCCTCTACGGCTCAGATTTCATGAGATTTCAGTTTCTTTAGAAACCCCAGTGACTGGAAAACTTTTGAGTTGGTGTCTTTGTTGGCTATGCTTGATGACTTTTCCTTGAGACCAAATGTCAACGCTAAATTGGTGTGGTCTCTTCATTCTTTAGAGATCTTCTCATGCAAGTCTTTTGTTTTTTGACATAATCATTGATAATCCCATTGTTCATCCTTTCTTTCATTATAAAAGAATTTGGAAAGTGGGTGTGCCTCTTAAAGTAAAGATTTTCATGTGAACTTGAACTTTGGCTCATGGAAGTATAATGACGAATGACACTTCAAAAAAGGAGTCCTAATCGCATTCTTTGTTTTCAATGGTGTATCATGTGTAGGAGAAGTAATGAATCAGTGGATCATTCATTCTTGCATTGTCTCATGGTATATATATATATTGTAATGTTCTGGAGTCTGTTCTCTTTGGAAATTAAATCATCCCCTGGTATTTTTTATGGCATTTGGAAAACCGTTGTATTTATAGCATTATTTTGTTCCTCTTTTTTATTTTTTTTCCCAATAGATTCATGCCATTCCTGATCACTTGAAGAACCATAGTTAGGAATCTAACAATCCCTTTCAACTATCACTCACATCGATGAGTCCCAGCTTTTGATTTGCTTTTGCAAGAGTGAATGATCCAGACTAAAGAACGGTTTTTTGAGCATAAGATGTGAAAATCAAATGGAGTGATTTTTATTTCAATTGTATATCAATATGCACCGTATGTGGTTTTTAGCTTCACTCTTCAGCTTTACTGCAAGATCTGATCTGTCATGTATGTGGTCAGACTTCACAGATGTGCCTCTGAGAGATGATCAACGGCAATACCTTTGCAAAATTGCTGATGGGTAATATATATAGATATATATATTTTCTTTGTATGTTTTTGAGAAACAAATCTATTTTTTGGTAACACACTTATCTTGTTGTGTTTGTTTCATTCATACTGAAATGAATATTATGTTATCAGGGTGAATCCAACAACTGGCAATGCAACACGAGAGACATTGCTTTGCGAATAGTACATTTTTGTTTATTTGTTTTTTGAAGTATACGACTGTTGGTACAATAGAATGGAGTGGGATTGCTGTGTCTGTAGAGCCTATTGTTTTACTCGAGTTTGCAATAATCTATTCTATAATGTGAAGATGTAATCAACAGTACCATTCTCTTTCTTATCCATTATTTAAAGCGCCAATTTGTTTTTGTTTTTTTAAATTATTATTTATTATGAGCACTTCTCATAATTTGATTATCAATAAGGTAAACTGGCACAGAAGTGTGTTTGGTTTTAATTTTTTGAATTCAGCTTTTTGGAAATTGTGTTTTTTTTTTTTTCTTTAGTGAATATTTCTAAAATTTTAAGAAATTTTTTAATATTTTTTTAGATGCACCTTACTCTAGCGGTACTCAACGGATATTTTGATATGTCTAAATCGATAGAACCGAATTGATTCACTGCATTTTGGAATGATGCGTGGTGACGATCGAACGGTTGTGGATTGATTTTTTCCAATCCGTCTAGTTTTGTATGGATGGTGGATTTGAGATTTCTTTGGCCGTAACTGAATTGTCAAACTATGATTATCCTTAATAATTTCTAGAATTTTGTGTTTTTAATAGATTTAGATATTTTGTTTGTCTTTTCAATTGAAAAAGAGTTTAGATATTCTGTTGTATTTTCAATTTGAAAATCTTTTTATCAAATGACAAGTGTTGATATTTGGTATTTTTATGTGAAAAATATAGGTTATGCTAGAGACATCAAATGATTTGTCAATTTTTTTACTAAACCTCTCACATGGGTATGAGATTCACACACATATAGATTTGTGTGGGTGTCATACTCATGTGAGAGGTTTGGTAAAAAATTTGATAAATCATTTGAGGTGTATAGCATTTTCTAAAAAATATAAGACTTAATTTTGTAATTTTTTTAAAAAAATCAAATTAAATAATTTTTGAATAAAAAAAAATAAGTAAAGAAATAGTTTTGAAAATGCATGACAAGGTTTTAAAAAACGGCAACAACTATTACGTAACCACCCGTTACGGTCGTTATATCGGTGTAATGAAAATTAACATATGTAATGGCCGTTTTAGTGTCATATAACGGTTGTAATGGTATCGTAACGGTTGTAATGGTCTGTTAAATATCGTTATACCCTTTTATAATATTGTGAATAGTTTCCTTTTTCCAAAACAAAAACAAAAACAAATGTTTAAAAAAACAAGAACAAATACTCAAGTGACCCAAGTCTAAAAAAAAAATCTTGTATGAATTTTTTCTTTATAATTGTTTTTTAAAAAATTTATGTCACAATTTTATTTTATAATCCTTTCATTTAATAATTGTGAATATTTTTTATTCAGTTAGTTTAGGTATTGGTAAAAAAATAATTTGCACCCATTTAAAATCAATTATTCTTAAAATCATTAATTATTGAAATAAAATGTAAAAAGTTCATTTTATAGTGATTTGAAAATATAAAATATATTGAATCATATTTAAAAATTAACAAAAATTGATCAATATTTATTTTAAACTCTAATAAATGTGATTTTGAAAAAAAAAAATATGCGTATCGATAAGTTTTTTTTTTTTTTTTTAAATTGTGCGAAAAAAAAATCATGATTGCAGTTACTGCAACCGTTGCGCTACGGCTTTTACACCCCGCAACCACTATTGTGTGTAGAGGTGTGCGCGGTACGGGTCGGTGCGGTTTGAGAGAAAAATAAAAACCATATGGTGGGTGGCGGATTGATAAAAGTGTCATTAGAAATTGTCATTTTCCTTATCAAAAACCAGCGGTTCGGTTGACAAATAATGGCGGATTTGCCTTAGCGGTTCGGGCGGATTAGCGGTTTATAAAAAATATAATTCAAATTACAAAACTTAAATCAAAGAGTAAAAAAAAGACGAGAGATACCGTGATGTTAAGCATCTTGCGAAGCTTTCTTCTGATGCAGCAAGTGTAGCAACAACATGATAATATCAACGACTATGCCATCAGTTCATTACAAGTATCTGTAGAATCTATAATGATCAAATACAATACATAAAATTAATATCATTCAGGGTTTACAATATATTAAAAATGTTTACTGTTGAAAAGTATTTAGATTGAAAAGTGAGCTGATGCAAGTTTACAACATGGCTAGAAAAAAAAAAAAAAAAAAAAATTGAAAAGTGAATTGGAATCCAACTTTATTTTGGATTACTGACATCTTGAATTCCCCTCGAGCAGTAATGTAATACTATATTCTAAGGTATAGAACAACAAGCAAACTTAAGTAAAAAAGAATTTTTAGAATCTTATAAAATATGATTTAATAGCGGTGCAGGTCGGTGCGGTGCGGTTTGGAAGAAAAATAGAAACCGGCGGATTAACAAAAGTGTCACTAGAATTTGCTATTTTTCTTACTAGAAACCGGCGGTTCGATTGGCAAATAATAACGAATTTGCCTTGGCGGTGCGGTTTTCTCGGTTTCAGCGGTTTCGGCAGTATTATGTACACCCCTAACTGTGTGACTGCAACCGTTATGGCGCTCGCAACCACTTTTCAAAACCTTGTGCATAGTTTTCTTATATGTATTTATTATTTATATTCGACAATTTACTTGATAATCTTTTGGTTATGTTGAGTTGAATTGTTATAAAAAAAAAATGTTGACAAGAATATTGTTATAAAATATTCTCAATTTAGTGTGTGTTCATACCCATGTGAAAGGTTTGGTAAAAAATCTGGTAAATCATTTGGGGTGTATAGCATTTTCCAAAAAATATAAGACTTAATTTTGTAATTTTTTAAAAAAAATAAAATTAAATAATTTTTGAATTAAAAAAAAGAGTAAAGAAATAGTTTTGAAAATGCATTACAAGGTTTTAAAAAGTGGCCATAACTATTACATAACCACTTGTTATCGCTAGCAGTGTGCGCGGTGCGGTTCGGGCGGTTTAAGAGTAAAATTACAAATCGAATAGCGGATTAGCGGATTGACAATTTGCGGTTTGGGCAGTTTTTGACGGATTGGCAGATTGAAGAATATTCTAACTAATTATCATACATTTGCATAATATATAATACTAATTTCTATAATATTTTTTAGATATATAACACAATGTCATTTTAAATAATATGTTTTATGTATATAACCACTAATTTATAATAAATTTTATATCTTAAATCTCTCTCACACTTATTTTTACATTGATATTTCATTGGAGGTTAAAAAATATATATGGATCAACTATAGCGGAGCGGAGCGATTCAGTTGGCAGATTATAAATTTTAAGTTTAAACCGCAGTTAGCGGTTAGAGCAGTGCGGATAAATGCGGATTGGTGCGGTTTTAGCGGATCGTGCAGTATTTTGCACAGTTCTAGTTATGGCCGTTATAACAGTGTGACGAAAATTAACATATGTAATGACTGTTTTGGTGTTACGTAACAGTTGTAATGGTATCATAATGGTATCGTAACGGTCCATTAGATATCATTACACCCTTTTACAAAATTGTGAATAGTTTCTTTTTTTCAAAAAAAAAAAAAACCAAAAGTTTACAAAAAAAGAACAAATACTCAAGCGATCCAAGTCAAAAAAAAATATATATATATTGTATGAATTTTTATTTATAATTGTTTTTTAAAAAATTTATGGCACAATTTTATTTTATAAACCTTTTATTTAATAATTGTGAATATTTTTTATTCAGTTAGTTCAGGTATTGGTGAAAAAGTAATTTGTAGGCATTTAAAATCAATTATTCTTAAAATCATTAACTATTAAAATAAAATGTAAAAAGCTCATTTTATAGTGATTTGAAAATATAAAATATATTAGATCATATTTAAAAATTAACAAAAATTGATCAATATTTATTTTAAATTCCAATAAATGTAATTTTGAAAAAAAAAATGTGTATCGGTAAGTTTTTTTTCAAATTGTGCGAAAAATAAAAAAAAATCACAATTCCAATTACTGTAAACGTTACGCTACGGTCTTTCCACCTCACAACCACTACTGTGTGACTACAACCGTTATGGCGATCGCAACCACTTTTCAAAACCTTGAGCATGGTTTTCTTATATGTATTTATTATTTATATTTGACAATTTATTTGATAATCTTTTTGTTATGTTGAGTTGAATTGTTATAAAAAAAAAAAATGTTGACAAGTTGTTGTATTACATTTAAAATTTATAAAAATTTAAACTGCAAAACCGATTCGTATCCATTCGCTAATCCACTCAATCCGTATCCGCCAATCTGGTGGATGGATGTAGATTGATTTTTTCTAATCTGCCAATCCGACGGACGGATTGTGAATTGGAGATTCTTGGCCGCAACTGAACCGCGAGCACTCCTACTTTACTTAGATGTATCTAAATAGTAAAATATTTGTGAAAAAATATTTTAAAAAGTTAATAAATATACAAAAGTAAGAAAAATATATTGAATTATTATTATTATTTTTTATATTTTTGGTACTTAGTGAATTTTTTTTATTGATAAATCCCATCTAGAGATGTTCTATCCCAATAAGTCCACAAAGAAAAATTATAACCTAATTAGTCCTATGTGTTTATACTTTTATTCCATAAGGTCATTTTTTCTTGATTTATATTTTTTATTGGACTATTATACCCTTTTTTCTATATGTTGATATATATTATATAAAAAATAATATACATGTCTCTCTCTATTTTTGTTGTGGTAGGATTTTATTCCTATAAGAGAAAAGACGACGGCACATAGTTTGCGGTAGTGTTTCATTGTAATACGGTTTCATTCCTGTAGAAGAGAAGATGACGATTCAAAGTTTATGCTCTTTTTTTTTTTGCCATAGTTATGATTTCAACCAGAAATCAAAGGAAGAGAAAAAGATTTGAATCAAAGAAACAGGGGTAATGGCTTACAAACTTGTTCAGTGGATTGACTAAAACTCACATTCAACTGGATTGAATCAAAGGGAAAGATGAGATGGATTTGAATACTTGTTCTTCGAAGGTGGGTTTAATTTGATTTGGATTGGTGGAATGGTAAAATTACACGGGTTGTTAATGATAGTGATATGATGAAGCTGAAGATGTGGGTGATAATTTTTTATTTTCAGAGAGATTGAGTTTTTTTTTTTTTTTGGATTTATAGTTCTATTGTTGCCATTATTTTTGGTTTTTCTGTCAATCAATGTGAATGTTCACAATTCATATTGTTTGGAAGCTTAAGAAATGAGTGTTAGAATTGTGAAGAATGAATTTTCTGATACAGTAATGTAGCTTTTTTTTATAAAGAGATGATGAGTGTTTGGTTTGATTTGGATTGCTGTAATGGTGGAATTGTAAGAGGTGTTAATAATAGTGATAATGATTAAGAAGGAGACGAAAATTATGAAGATACAGAGGAGAATTTGTGTGATGGTTTTTTTTATTTTTTGAGAGATTGTGATTTTTGAATTTGGAGAAGACGAATACTGTGCTCTGTTTAATTACATTGTCTTAAGATTAGTGTGTAATAGATGCATGTCATTTGTGATTAGATTTATATGAAGGATTGTATGCTCTGTTTTTTGCTTCAAATTTCATTTTCTAGAATTGATGGACATGTAAGTTTTTTTTGGTTGTATGGGGTTATGGATTTTGGCTGGTTATGTAATTGAGTTATGACTCTGTTTTTTTGAATGTGGTGAATATTCACATCGCATTAAGAATGTGAATGTATATGAATGATTGTATGATCTATTTCTTGCTTTCAATATCATTATCTAAATTAAATTTAGTTGGTTATATGGAGATATGGGTTTTTCCTGGTCATGTATATATTGTGAGGCATGCATGTGTGTGATGTGAATATTTACATTCTTGTTACCATTGACAGTATCAAAGTAGTTAACATGAATATTTATATCACTGTAACCATTCACATTACCAACACATTACCAAATCATTTATGTGAATATTCAGATTTGTATTATGAATTGTCATTGTGAGTGTTTTTTGCTAGCAAAACGGGATGTTGTTGTGTATATTGTGATGCATGCATGGGCGCGGTGTGAATATTGACATGTCTGTTACCATTTACAACATGAAAACATATGATGTAAATATTTACATCATCTGCAATATGCTATTTGATGTGAATATTCACATTCTTGTTATCACTGACAACATCAAAGTAGTTAACATGAATATTTATATCATTGTAACGATTCACATTACTAAATCATTTGATGTGAATATTCAGATTTGTATTACGAATTGTCATTGTGAGCGTTTTCTGATAGCAAAACGAGATGTTGTTGTATATATTATGATGTATGCATGGGCGCGGTGTGAATGTTGACATGCCTGTTACCATTTACAACATAAAAACATATGATGTGAATATTCACATCATTTGTAACTATTGACATCATCAAATTATTTGCTGCGAATATTCACTTATGTGTTAAGAAATATGATATTCACACCAGTCACATTGTGTTACAATAATATTTTAAGTAATATTCACATCCATGTGAATGATCAACACAAAATAGGCCTCAAAATGCATATACATATATTGAATGAAAAATTGGAGTACAAGTATTGATACAAAATTGATTTACACTTAAGCTAATCTGATCCAATATGTCAAAACTATTCATACTAAATTGTCTTAAATGTGGATAACAATTATGGATAACAATTACAGGTGGACACCCCCCACCTATAGGTTTTCATATTGCACTGTCTTTGTGTGATTTAGAAAAATGTGTACAATGAGTCTCTTATTTGATACCATTCAAAGCGATTAAGGTTATCAACAATTTCCTCACGGTATACATGCGCCCTGATGATGTAGCACACTGCGAGCCCGCAATCCACCCTGAAAATGCAAAGTTGTTATTGTTAGAATTTGAAATTTAGGTGTATATAATGGTTGTGGAAGATGTGTACAAATTGATGTAAGGCTTACCATTGGTTTGTAGTCATTATCAATATCTAACAATCTGATGTAAATATTTACATTATGTACAATAAAATTTAGATTGAACTAAAAAAGGGTTGACAACCATCCAAGATTAGGGGTTCTTCATCAACAAGAAAAAATACTAACAACTTTGTTAATATCTACATCATATTCCATTGATAACAGGAGGTGAATATTGACTTTGATGTTAGAATGTGAATATTGGCATTATGTTCAGAATATAATTATTTCATCACCATCAACAACCAACAACATTAACAAATCTGACATTGACACAAGGGAGGAGATAGGGAGTGTATTACAAAAGAGTATATTACACATGACAATTTAAGACAAACAAATCATTACCAATATATAGCAGTCTAATGTAAATATTGATATTATGTATAATGAGATACACATTGAACCAAAAGAGGGTTGACAACCATCCAAGATTAGGAGCTCAAATTGCTTTATAACCATTAACACACAATAATACCAACAACTCTGTAAATATTTACATCATATTCCATTGATATTAGAAGTTAAATATCTACATTATATTGATAATGTGAATATTGACATTGAAGTAGATATTTACATCAATGTCAATATTTACACCATATTCACATCATATTTGATCACCTTTTAAATATTATATAGATTATATATAATGGAATATACATTGAACCAAAAAAAAGTTGATAACTATTCAAAATTAGGAGCTCTAATTGGTTTATAATCATCAACACGCAACAATACTAACAACTCTGTAAATATTTACATCATATTCCATTGATGTTAGAAGTTGAATATCTACATTATATTCATAATGTGAATATTGACATTGAAGGAAATATTTACATCAATGTCAATATTTACACCATATTCACATCATATTTGATCACTCTTTAAATATTGTATAGATTATGTATAATAGAATAGACATTGAATCAAAAGAGAGTTGACAATCATCCAAGATTAGGAGCTCTAATTAGTTTATAACCATCAACACGCAACAATACCAACAGCTCTATCATATTCCATTGATGTTAGAAATTGAATATCTACATTATATTCATAATGTGAATATTGACATTGAAATTAGAGATGCGAATATTCACATTACTGCTAGGGTACAAATAGGAGTGAGACAATACTAAGATATGTCGATTTTTCATATTGACACAAACAAAATTTCACAACATAAAGGAAACAATACATGTGAAATGGCTAGCCTTAGAATGTGAATGTTCACATTGATTGTTACTCAATAACAGATAATCAATAAACAACACAAACATTGATTGTTACTCACATTATTACTAGGGTACAAATAGAAGTGAGACAACACCAATATATGTTGATTTTTCATATTGACACGAACAAAATTTCACAACATAAAGGAAACAACACATGTGAAATGGCTAGCCTCAGAATGTGAATGTTCACATTGATTGTTACACAAACATTTGAGACTACGAAACTAAGAATAAAGCAGATAATCAACAAACAACACAACAAACACCATAATGTAAATTTATAAAATGGCTACCCTCAGAATGTGAATGTTCACATTGATTGTTACTCAATAATAAGAGAAACAATAAGATGTTATTATTTATAACATGCCTACAAGAATTCACATTGAACTAAAACAACGTTGACAACCATTCAAAATTAAGGTTGTAATTATTTGATCACCATGAATAACCAACAACACAAACAAGTTTGACATTGACATAATGAGAGAGATACAACGTACACCATAATGTAAATTTA
The DNA here is from genome assembly GCA_025200525.1 of Camellia lanceoleosa. Classification (NCBI taxonomy): domain Eukaryota; kingdom Viridiplantae; phylum Streptophyta; class Magnoliopsida; order Ericales; family Theaceae; genus Camellia; species Camellia lanceoleosa. Next base: position 36,807,224 of record CM045758.1, read on the forward strand.
TAAAATGGCTACCCTTAGAATGTGGATGTTCACATTGGTTGTTACTCAATAATAAGAGAAACAATAAGATGTTATTATTTACAACATGCTTACAAGAATTCACATTGAACTAAAATAGGGTTGGTAACCATAAAAAATTGGGCATCAACACCAACAAAAACAACAATTACAGAAAAATTAGAAAAATAATAACAATAATATGAATAACACATGTGAAAGTTCACATTGAACCAGATAATCATTTGATGATTATACAAACAAAAGAGGAAAAAATATGGTGGCTCACTCTGTTTTTTTGAAAAGAAATAAATGGTCAAAATAGGTGATTCACATCAACACCAACAAAAACAACAATCACATAAAAATTGGAAAAACAACAACAATAATATGAACAATACATGTGAAAGTTCACATTGAACCAAATAATCATTCGATGATTATGCAAATAGAAGAAGAAAAAATATGGTAGCTTACTCTGTTTTCTGGAAAGAAATAAATGGTTAAAATGGATAATTCGCATCAATACCAACAAAAACAACAATCATAGAAAAATTGAAAAAACAACAACAATAATATAAACAATACATGCGAAAGTTTACATTGAACCAAATAATCATTCGATGATTATACAAACAAAAGAGGAAAAAATATGGACGTTCACTCTGTTTTCTAGAAAGAGAAAATGGTCAAAAATGGGTGATTCACATTGACACCAACAAAATCAACAATTATAGAAAAATTGAAAAAACAACAATAATAATATAAAGAATAATGCTTGGGACCCCCTTTTGGGGGTCACCCTTTCACCCCCCTTTTGTCACGTGGCGGGGGGTGATTGGAGGAGCAGGAAAAAAAAGAAAAAGAAAAAGAAAAAGTAACCAATGAGAGAGAGAGGGGGTCAAAGGGGATGGGGGGAAAAGGGGGGATGAATCATTGTTGTAATATAAATAACACATGTGAAAGTTCATATTGAATCAAATATTTATTCGATGATTATACAAACAGAAGAGGAAAAAATATGAGCGCTTACATTTAGTCCACATCTAGTCGGTCGATGTAAACTTTCACAGAGTTGATTTTTCAATTCAGAGTAGGGTTTTAATCGCCGACAACGACGTGACAATGGTGGGATGTAGAGATGATGAGAATCGCGATGGAGGATTCAAACGATGAGACGATGAGAACTGGTATGGAAATGAAGGTTTTCTGAAAGCCTTGCCGTATATTTTGCGATGTGCTTATATGTTTTTGTGTTGTGATGTTTTGAATGGAAATAAATGCTCAAAAATGTGTAGAGGTGTTTTAGACAAATTGCTAGGTATGGGACTTATTGGAATAGTCAAAAACGTTTTGGGCTAGATGGAACAAAACACTTAGAAAGTGGATTTATGAAAAAAGCTTCCATTTTTTTTCACAAATATTGTACTTTTTAAGTATATTTATGTTAGGTGCGTCTAAAAATTATAAAAAAAAATATATTCACAATAGAAGTTAATTACCTAAAAGTCCTATTTATAAATGTTATGGTAGCTTAAGTTCTATTAAAGATTTTTTGAACCAATAAGTCTTCTTTAGTAAGACTGAGAATATTATCAATTTTTTTTTCCACTTTTTAAAACTAAAAATATTATCAATTTTACATAGTAATGTACCAGCTAATTGCTTCATTAACGGATGAAAAAAAAAAAACAAAGTACGAGATTAAACATTTTTGTCCTTTTATTTATTAATTTGATTCAACTATCTAAGAAAACAGAGAACATTATCAGTTTTTTTTTTTAGTTTTAATACTGAGAACATTATCAATTTTTTCATTTTTTAGTTTTTTTTTTCAATTTTACACATCAATGTTCCATCATCATGCTTCTTTATAGACACAAAATTTAATTCAGTTTTTTCAAATTTTTTTAAAAAAAAAGCATATTACTTTTTTGTTTTTTGCTCATAATTTTTTTTTTAAATTTGAAAGTTGATATTTTAAAGTTTTAAAAATCAAATAAATGTCATATCATCATGCTTATTTATAGATGATTATAAATGATGAACAATTATTGTTTGAAGGGTAATTTCAACTATTAAAAATTAAATCAGATTTAAAGGTCTAAAAAATCTTAATTAGGATTTAATAGAGTATAAGTTCATGAATTAGGACTTGTGTGTAAATGTCCCTTTAAAATATTTTAAAAATTTAATAAAAATAAAAAAAAATACAAAAAATGAAAAAATAAATTTAAAAAAAAAATGAATTCTAAAAACTAAAATCAAATATTAGAAATGGAATTTACCGACAAATTGCTAGTGACTTTGACTAACTTCACTTTAAGGAAGTAGTGCTCTTGAGTGGGGGTGCCACTTTTCTCAATTTTGGAAATGAGTACTATTAACAAAACTTTTAAAATTTTATTCATATATATATATATATATATGTTGCGTTTATTTTAAAGCAGAACTGAGTAGAAGACACTGTATATGAATTGAGATCGCAAGAGATTTTTTTTGATTGAGTTTATATCCACTCAAAAATTGACATATAACATGTTATGTTACTGTGAGTAGAATTATGGATCTTAAATCATTTTTTAACAAGAGATTCTATTTGGTTATGCTTTTGTTTTATGTATTCATTTATTGAAAAATACAGAAAACTTGTTACCAAATTATTTTTAAAATTTGTTTAGTGAGATTTTTAAAAACAAATTACATCAGCATATTTTTTTATAAACAATTACAAATGATAAATAATAATTATTTGAAGAATAATTTCGTCTATTAAAAATTTTTATCTAGAACTTAATGCAGTATAAATTTACAAAATAGCGATGAGCATTTTTAAACATTTCATTGTTTTACTTCTGAAAACGTGAAAAACAAAACTAAGGCCAAGTTTGGCATCTTCAAAAAAGTCAAAAAAATCAAAAAGTCACTATCTTATTTAAGTCACATCATCTTATTTAAGTCACATCACCTCTGTAACACATCATTTCAAACCCAACTAAAATCCAACCCATATTTCATAAAAAATAAAAAAATACACTTATTTAGTCTTTCCAAACTTAGCCTAAAAATGAAAAAAAAACAAAAAAACAAACAAAGAATCTAAAAACTTTTACTTTGTTTCTTTCCATTTTCTTTTCTGTCTTTTCATCCACAATCTATGGTCCAAAAGGCACTTCTGTAAAGGCAGGAGAAAGGTACAAAGTAGCGATCATCATCATCATCAAACTATACTCATGGTTCCACCATTTTTGGCTTTATTCACAAATTTAACATGTTGACAAGAAAAAAAAAAAAAAAGGTTATATATAAACAAACTTTTTACATAATTTTTTTTAAAGTGGTGTTACAGGGCCCGAAAAAAGGTGCCCCGAATGCCTCAATTTTTTTTTTTTTCTTTTTAGCAGAAGAAAAGAGGGAGGAAGACGAAGGGGGAAAGGGGAGGGGGAGGAGGAGGAGGGGGAGGAAGAACTGGAGGGGGCCTAAAAAATGGAGGAGGAGGACGCGATCGGCGGAGGCCGACGCGATCGGCACGATCGGAGGAGGAGGACGGCGACGCGATCGGCGGAGGCCGACGATCGGCACGATCGGAGGAGGAGGACGGCGACGCGATCGGCGGAGGCCGATGCGACCTCTCTCTCTTTCTCTCCCTCTCCCTTTCCCTCTCTCTCTCTTTCTCTCCCTCTTCCTCTGCAACTTGAGTTGCAGAAGTTCAACAATGGCCAAAAAAAAAAAAAAAAGAAGAAAACAGAATGCCCAAAACGACGTCGTTTTGGGCATTCGGGGCATTCGACCCACAATATTTCGGGCCTTCAAATATTTTCCTTTTTTTTATCCTAAGCGCAAGAGCTTTGTTATAGTTACAAACTAAATTATTAATTATTTTACTACTATTGGTATAATAACTAATAATTGTTGGTAAAATAATTGATAACGTAATTTATATTTCTATTTTTTTATACACGAAGTAAGTAAATTCTATATATATTTAGAAAAATGTTTGAGACCCTCATTTTTTAGAGACATTCACACTCCCCTTTGTATCTCTACTATTGAGTTGGTCCCATACATACATTAATGATGGAGATACAAAGGGGGTTGTAAGAGTCTCTAAAAAATAGGAATCTCAATCATTGTTGATATATTTATTAATGTGAATCGTCCTATTTTTATATTTAGTGATAAAAAAATTATATAAAAAAAAACTGTTTATATATAGCATTAACTCATTGCAAAAATAAGGACAAACAACATTGAATTCCACTTCCAATGGCCATGGACCAACAAGTGAAGGCCCTACCAAACCATATATATACATGTTGCAGCACTAGAGATTGAAAATTGATTTGATTGTCACTACCATTTTTTCCACCATTGTTAACTAATGTCAAAGCTTCCTCCCAAAACAAACCAAAAAAAAAAAACCTGTAAACAATTTTGTGGATGATATTTAATTACAGAAATGTCACTACTTCATCATTCTGTCAATAAATTCTGTATAAAAATAGCAGTGTAACATTGAAAATTTCAGATGACAACCGCACATATGCCCGTGTATATGATAGCACAGCGAGAGGGAGAGAGAGAGAGAACCGGAACGAGGGCTTCTAAGAAAATTAGCCCTAACCAGAAAAATTATTTTACTATAAAACTATTTTTAGTTTGTAATAGCTTTTGATTATTCACAAAATATGGACTGTGGAATGAGACCTGACCTCTCAAGTAGTGATAGTTTCACTCTGTTTACAGCTTCTGATCTTTACCTTCATGGTGCTCTTCCAACTTCCACTGATCTCACAGCACCGTCTACGTGGCATCTGCTCATTCGTTCAAACAGAAGAACGGTTAGTCCGTAATTGACTAATTAACCCAAAGACAAAATGTTGAATATTCAATTCACTGTCAATATTAATCCCTCAAATATAATGTTAGGACAACTCTAAAAATTAAAACAAATTAGAAAAAAAAAATGGAAAAAAAGAAAAAAGAAAAAAGAAAAAAACTATGAAATTGATTTTTCGTATTTAGTGGATTAAATCTTGTGCTTGAATTGAAGGAATTTTTTTAACCTAATTTGCCCCTTCCTAAAAGGGATTATCCATAATACATCGGAGCCTTTTTGTAATTTTAGGTTCCTTTAGTCCAGATGCAGTTAAAATGTAAAATATTTTAAGCATTACTTAAAAAAAAAGATAAATTACAAACACACTTTCTGAAATTTACTTAAAATACGAATTGTTCTTTGCGATTTAAAAAATTACAAATACCTTACTGTCAGAATTTTTTATTTAACAGAATTAATTGAAAAAGTGAAATTTCTAGCTGTTTACTTATACAATAATAAAATTATTTAAATTATTAATTGAAATAAAATTTTAATATTATTAAAAACTGTTAATTAACTTGATGATTTATTAATAAAAAGACCTATTTGTCATAAAATTAAAAACCTTAAGGGGTATAATGTAATTTTTAGAACTATAAGAATTAATTTGTAATTTAAGTAATTTACCCTAAAAAAAATATCACTAACAACGAAAAACATTCTGGAAAAAGCGCTCAAGTGTTTGAATACAACAAAAGATAGACTTACCTTGCTCCATCCTTGAGGGTTCATCTTTGATGCTAAAATCACAATTCTCTTGACTGCCAACACACCGGCCCGGCTGCATTTCTCTTGTCCCTCAGCCAAATGCACCTTATAACTAGTCAGGGTATGACCCGGCCCGGCATCCTCAACCTTGTCCAAGAAATACTTAACGGGTTGCTCACATATGTCGGATTTCATGTTCTGGGTATTGAATATGAAAGGCCCTTTGCTCCAGCTCCGCCATGTCTTAAAAGTCTGGAGAGGAATCACCAACTGGTTTGCAGACAACAGTGACGGGTAAATCTGAGCGGTGTAGCCCCATGAGATGGAAACCGACCATTTACGCTCATGGTCATAGCAGATACTTTGTTGTATTGTTTGGGCTGGGTCAACCCGATATGCTTGGATCAGCTTTTGCAATGACTCTGGCTGGGTTTGACCCGGGAACAGTGCATCTACAGCGTCAAGGTGGTGAAGTGAGACAAGTGGCGTCATCGGGTGGGCGGCTAGGAGACCGTATGCATCCCCTCTAATATCAAACTGTCAAAATTACAATGTCACATAAGTTACTTTGTAAAATGTAACTTTGTAATCTGAAACTTGAAACAGACTTTTAATTCAAGAAATATAAGAAAAGCATAGTAATTTTCCAAAATCGACGAATGAAATTATGTTTCTGTTGTAATTTTCCAAACTTGGTTGTGTGTTTCACACAAGTGACTACTGAGATTGTGGATTTGATGTAAAGCTACATAGTTTGATCAATCACTATTAACAGTGACATGAACATCATATGGCTGAGGTTAGACATTGGACCAATTAACTACATCCCCCGTCATGGATTCCCATTACCCGTGTCTCAAACCGCCTCTCAATCGGGGTTTGGGATAAAGGGTATCCGATATCAACATCATTTGTTTGATTGATTTAAACATTAGACTAATTAACCACAGCAACTACCTATTTCAGCACAAAATCCCATCACATGTTTTCATCATAGTTGTTAGAATGTTGAAATTTATGATTCAATTCATACAATTTGATACGAATTCAATCCAAAACGTTCTTATTTGTCTCGTTGAATCTTAAATTGAGTGAATCATACGATTTAATTACGATTCATTGCAATTCACTATAATTAGCTATCATTCATTGCGATTCAATTCTATTTACATAGTGCATGAAACGACAATCAATTTATTTCATTCTAAACAATGCGTATATTTTTATATGTATACATATATAAAATTATATATTATGATAAAAAAAAATTAATCTCATGATTTACTATTTTAACAAAACGATTCATAACTTGATTTATGATTTGAAAAAAAATGATTCTGATGTCCTGTGTTTTAAACACTCTATCAATCAAGGTTTGGTATAAAGTGATACGAGAGTGCAAAATAGATGATGTCCTTCTAATTTCTATATCACCATTATTGGTTTTGATCAGATATCGGACTAATTGATGTAGAGACTGCAAAATAGACAATCTCTACTCTTCTATTTTTTATATCACCATCATTGGTTTGACCACATATCGGACTAATTGATGTAATGTGAATTTCAAATATATTATTTTTTTAGTGGCCGGACAAAGGATAGTACTAAAAGTCGCCCTAGCACAGACACTTCAATAAACTTTATATTATTAATATAAAATAAAATAAAGTATTTCTATGCTTAGAAAATGACACCCTTTATTTTTTAAAAATGAGAATAACTACGTAGCGTGTCCCATATGATTGGAACCTAACCAAGAGACTTAAAATAGTACAAAAATGAAAAATAAAATGAAAGCCAAGCAAGACTTTGTTAGTTTGTATATGTCTCAACCATCACGGCACGAGAAAAGGAGGTCATTAAGTAAAAATGGTATCTCTATCAAATTAGCGAGAAAGGTCACCCAACGAGGACATGTCTTAGAGACACGTTTGGCTGAGAATAAAAGTCAAAAAAGCTAATCTTTAGACTTGAGCAATCTTCGGCCAATCACTTTGGAATGTGAACTCAAAATGGGTGAACATTAGTCTTTAGCTCATTGAATCGTTGCTACAGATAGTGCGTTTGTGATTGTGACACGTATCGCTTGGAAATGTGCACTGCATCATCACATTGACATCGTTGATTCAAACAACAAAACATAAAAATAAAACAAAAATTATTTTTAAAAACTCAAAATTAAACAGAATGAATGTCATTGTATTTTTATTTCATATTTAGTTGATCAGTAATAATATGATCATAAACGTGATAAGAAAATAATTATCATAATATTATTATTAATTTTTTTGAGAGGTAAAATGCAATGTTAACTGTATAATGGAAAAAATACCAATGACACAACAGAATAACAGAATAGGATGACAACAACGTTTGTATTTAATAAAAGTAAATGGCAACAAGTGCACATGGATATTGTTTAATATTTAAAAGTGCATGATTTTTTTTTTTTAAATTATTAAAAATTATATTAATTTTAGTTGAAGTGGACGAGCTCTACTAAGACGAATAAATTATGTAACATTACTAATATGAGATTGTAATTAAAAAAAATATTTGGGAGCACTAATTAAGTATCCCTAATCTACCTTTAATGATATGGAATGAATTTCACTCCTCACTCCTCATCATTTCTCTCTCTCTCTATCTCTTTCTTCCACCTCATTAGATGTCAAAATAAAAATTATATATTAGAAGACGGGCCGGCTTTGAACATTCAGGGGCTTAAAGCAAACACTCAATATGAGACCCTACAATTCTTCTTGTCACTCAAAAAAAAAAAAAAAAGAAAAAAAAAAAACTACTTAAAAATTATTACAAGAATTTTAAAGGATAAAATTTAGTATTATTTTTTATATCTAACAATTTACACAAGAAAAAAATACTATATAAAAATCTAAAACCAATATATACATACATAAAATAAAAAATAAAACTGAATGAATTATATCATATTACTTAAGCATTATGGTTCTTGCATTTTTAGTTACAAAATTAAACTAAGAGCTTGTAATTGTAATTCAATTAATTCTTCTATACTTTCTTGAAAGTTTGATTAAATAAACATGCATTCAGGGATTTGGCTCGGCCTGGCTCGGCACACTCGGGCCAAGGCCAAGGCCGGCCCATGTCGGGTTTCACGAGTTTTCTGTCAAAATTTGGGCCGGGCCGGGCCATGGGCCAGGAAATTAGGCCCAAACCTAGGCCCATGGAATATTCGGGCCTTGGGCAGGCTGATGAGGTGGGCCAGTGGGCCTAGGCTTGGGCTCGGATTTGAGGCGGGCTTGGGCGAGACTGAACAAATTTTTTTATTTTTTTATATTTTTTCTATCAAAATTTTATTAGTTTCCATTAAAAAAAAAACACTAGGCCTCAGGCAGGTCGGGCCTCGGGCCAAACCTTAAGTGGGCCTTAAGTGGGCTCACCGATTGGGCTGAGTTTCAAAAGGATGGCCCAGACCCTGGCCTAGGGTCTCAGGCTAGGCCTAGGCCTCGGGTCTAAATGGCCGAGCTCACCCCAAGTCACAGGGCAAATTTCGGGCCGCCCATGGACTGCGGCCCATTTTTACACTCCTACATGCATTCAATTATTCAACAAACAACAATCAATTCAATTATAGAAATTTCAGTTTTTAAGTAAAGCCAACAAACAATTGAAGTAAAATTTAAAATAATAAAAAATTTAAAGGTATCTAATGAGAATATTATTCACTCTGTTTGGTTTCAGTTTTCAAAATTCATTTTTTTAAAAATTTTACTTTTTCGTTTTCTGTATTTTTTTTGTTTTCGTTGAATTTTTTTAATATTTTAAGCAACTTTTTTTAAAATTTTTTTAGACACACTTAACATAAATACACTTAAAAAATATAATATTTGTGAAAAAAATCTTTAAAAAATTCACTAAATACTAAAAATACAAAAAAAATAAATAAATGAAAATTCAGTACATTTTTCATATTTTTGTATATTTAGGGGTTGTTTGAGATGTTCTAAATAAGTGTACTTTTTGGACTAAAAAATTGAGGTTGAAAATATAAATATTTGGGTTAACTTTTTGACTTTTTATGAAAAAATGTGTAATAAAAAATTGTAAAAATTGATTTTTAGAGAAAAATTCGAATTAGGAGTTGTATAGCCGTAATTGTTGACTTTTGGTAAATAGTATTAATTTTTTAACTTTTTGAGTAACTTTTTGATTTTTTAACTTTTTTACAAGTTCCCAAACTTGGCCTTATTAATTTTTTAAATATTTTTTTTACAAATATTTTACTATTTAGGTACTTCTTAGTAAAATGCATCTAAAAAAGTAAAAAAAAAAAATACTTAAAATTTAAAAAATATTCACTAAAAATAAAAAAAAAACACAAAAAATAAAAATCAATTTCTACGAAACTGAATTAAAATAACTGAAACCAAACACATTAATTAAGATTTAAAAAAGTTCAATCTCATAATGATAAATTAAGTTGGAGAGAAATTTAATAAAGTGAAATCAATTACTTTGGACCTTCATTAATAAAATTGTGTTGTTTTGGGATTTAAAATAAAGTGTTAAATTTAGTTAGGTTTTGATAAGTTGAAAAGTAATTGGAATTCTCGCTTAGGTGAGTTTGGATGTCAAAATTTTGAAGGCGTCCATTTAATTGAGACCCAAAAACATTATAAGAATTTTTCCTAAATTGGGACAATAATTTTTAGCTCAAATTTCCAAAGTGACAACTTCGCCGACTTGCCCGCCGAACCGTCCCCGTCAATCTTCAGTTGCATTAATTAAAGAGAACAGTGTTCCAAAAAAAATTAAAAAATTAAAGAGAACAAATTTATAAATTCCACCTTAATTGTATCATTTAATTTCTCATTCTCGTTTTTACACATCTTAAATATTTTTCAAAATTATTTTAAAATATTTTTCAAAAGTCAAACTGCTTTTTTGGAAAGATTTTATTTATTTATTATTTTTGTGGGTTTTATTTGGGAGATGGATTGTCTCCCGTTTGTAATATAACTGTTTATTAGACTAAAGGGACTTGAAAAAGTTATTAAAAAAAAAAAAAATACAAAAAAAATGAAAGAAAATTGCTATTTTAAAATTTTTGTAAAAATTACTTTTTACAGTCTTTTGAAAAATAAAATTTTTTTACATAGGTTTTTAAAAAAAAACTCCAAAAAAAGAAAAGAAAAGAGAAGATATTTAAATTGTAGCCAACCATAACCTAAAATGAAAAAGACCAGAATACTAACGAACCGTTACGCTATGAAACCGAAGTAATTTAAACTTTGGCTTCTTTTGGAACAAAGTAAAAAGTTGTTTTTTTTCGTTTTTAGGCTTCCTTTGGGAAGCGATCGGTTTAGCCAAAAAAATTAAAAAATTATTAAAAAAATAAAAAAACGAATAATTCATACAAAAAAGTCAAACATTATTTTTTTTCTATACTTTTTGCACATCTTTTCGTAAAAAGTCAAAAAATATCCCAAACATACTTTTTTTTAGTTTATATTTCAGCCAAATAACCAAAAAATTACTAAATTAGCCTGTTCCCAAACGAGACCTTAATCTATTTTAATTGCATCATCTCTCTATATTTGACATATTTTTTTTAAAAAAATTAATTTTTAATCAACTTCTCAAAGCAATAAACTTAGACATTTCACAACCAAGTAGCAGATAAAACATACAAGCTACAACAAACAAACAGTGTCAAACTCCGAATTCCACGTGGCATAAAACTCATTTTCATAGTAGGTTTCTCACCGCAGAAGATATCTACTTACTCTATTGTTTTCATTAAAAAAAATACCTAACTATTCCATTCTTGGCCACAAAATCTGCCACGTGGAAAACACGTCACAAGCAAAAAAACAAGAGAGAGACGAATAAAAGGTGAAATGGCAGGCATCAAACATTAATTTGTCATATATTTAGGTGGTGTTTGATTTTTTTTTTTTGGGGCTAGATAAGCACAAAAGGGTAAAAAAAAAAAAAAAAAAAAAAAAATTCAAAAAATCATAAAAAGTTAGAAATCACAAAAAGATAAAAAAAATCACTAATTCAAAGCTAAAAAGTTAAAAAAACTAATTAAAAATACCAAATGTACAAATTAGTCTCGAGTTAAAAAAGTCAAAAAAAATTAAAAAGTCAACCAAAAAAATCATTGCCACACAAAGACTTAATTACGTGAGTTTTATTTTTTTCTCATATTATTAAAAGTGTGATTTAATTGAGCGATGAAATAAAAAAATATAACAAAATTCTAAAAATTTAATGTAAATAATGCCTTCGTTTAAAAAGTGAGTTAGCTTTTTACTTCTTTTTTTTTTATTTATAATTTTTTCATTATTTTAATTTTAAATTAAAAAATTTCGTTTAAAATGAATATTTTTAATTTTCTTTTAAAAAATAAAATAATTATAATTTATATTAACTTTTTAATTTATTTCATCTCTTTATAATTATTTTTTTCTAATCACATAGCCAATAAACCCTAAATTTGGTGATCAACCTCCATTTTCTACTTGTCACGTACGCATGATGGTGAGAAACCGATTACATGATATCACCGTTGGATTAAAACAAAAAAAAAAGGTTTAGAGACATACCTGGTGGAAACCACGTTCTACAGTGAGTGAAACTCCAATCTCGTTTACGCAAGCCGAGACCCTTTGATCCGAGCCGTAGAAATAGTAGTACCGATCAAGACAACCGTCGAACACTTTGACAAGCTCCAAAGCCAGCCCGTAGCTGATCGCAAATCCTCCGCCGCCAAACGCCATATCGTACGAGTGCATCACATCTTGCTCCACGCTCTCGGAGTTCCCACCGATATAGTACATCGAACGGTGATCGTACCTCGCTAGCACCGAAACTAAGTTGTCAGTGAAAAACACCGTATCATCATCCCCCATTACGAACCATCTCACATCGGGTAACCCGAGCCGAATCGTTTCCAACACAATCCGGGCTATCCGAACCGCTGATTGCGAGCTCGAGAACTTGAACCGGGTCCAATCTTCCGAAACCCGGTATTCAGGCGATTTTTCTGACCATGGGATTTTCGGGGCGGGTTTTTCGTCGAGCCAAACGTACCCGCGGGTGACGTTGGGTCGCCACCACAGCTCGCAGTAGTGACGGCGGTGGTCCCAGGTTTTGGCGGATCCTCCGATGCCGAATACGAGGTGAGAGATGTTGGTTGCTCCGATATCTCGAACCGAAACGTTGTGGGTCTCGTCGCAGAGTTGAGCGTCGATGTGTTGGGTCGGGTGGGAGCATTCGGGGCAGTGGAACATCTGGGTCTGGGTCATGAATCCGGAGTAGACAACGAGTGAAATCGACGCCACAAGGAAGATCAACAGAGCTCCTCTCAACGCCGTGGTGAGATAGTCAGTGGTGTGAAAGATTAAGAGTCCGAAGCATTTGAACGGGTCGTGGGTCGGATTTGGTCCTCGAATTTGTGACATGTTTGGGAACACTGAAAAGAACAGAGAAGACTCAGAAATTTATATTCAGAGAACAAGAAAATCTGTAGACGATGAAACCAAAGCTTTTTGCATGGAAATCCTAACAGGTTCGATGTTTTTGGTTCGATTTTGAGGTGTCCGTACAATAATGATACTGTTTTTTGAAATGGGTGGTAATTGAGGTGTGGTTTTAGATAGCCCTTTTTCCCTCTTTTGTCACAATATATATCTACAGAGAGAGAGAGAGAGAGAGATACTGTTTTTTGAAATGGGTGGTAATTGAGGTGTGGTTTTAGATAGCCCTTTTTCACTCTTTTGTCACATATATATATATACACAGAGAGAGAGAGAGAGAGAGAGAGAGAGAGAGAGAGAGAGAGAGAAGTGTGAGAGGACTGAGAAGCAAAACAAAACCCAGAAATAGGTTGGTGTGTTGGTGGGGGGTAAAATAAATGGAGGAACAGGATCAACCCATGTGGCTTGATCCATGGGATAGGTGGTTACACTGTACAGTGTTATGGGGTTTGGGCCTTTGGGCTCGTTTCGTTTGGGTTATCAAATGTCAGGTGTAACTAGTTTTTGTTTTTATTTTATTTTTTTATTGTCGGTAAATCTGTAGCCTCTTCAAAAAAAATATCAAATATTTATCTAAAATTTTAAATTAAAGATTGAGATTCATTTCACATCAAAAATATTAAATTTACATCGATATCTAGAATTCTAAATCAAATTCTTGTTACTTTACTAGTTTCATAGACTTTATTTATTTTTTTTAGTAATCTTTTATAACATTATTTTACACATGTGGGCGATTGTGTAAAATAATGCGTAAAAAATTAGATACATATGTTGTTTGGAAAAAGATCAAGACTCTTAAAGATACCTGTATTGTCACAATTTAATTATGTAAAGTAACTCTTTACCATGCCAATCTGAGTAAATTATGAGTTTTAAATTGTGTATTTACCATTTCTCATATTGTTATTTTTTGGATTATCCTCAATTTAGACAAAGTAATTGATTCACATTTTAATAAACATATAATTTTTTGCGTGTGTAAAATTCAATTATAAAATCAAATACAATTTTCTTGATTCATGGATTTAATGAATCTGACTTCATATGAGAGGATTGTAAATAGTTCTACGATATGATTATGTGCATTTAGGATTATTGATAAATATATGTGTGACTCATACCTTTGTGTATATTGCAATAAAAAATTCAAATAGAAAATCTATTTATATACTGTATTTTTTATAATATAATGTTTGAATTTATAAGATCTAAAAAATTTCTAAAATATTTAACATTGTTTCCTAAAATAGTCACGTCACTAATTTGTAATTTTTTTTTGTATTTTTTTTTGCTCATGATTTTCAATCTCTTTATTGATTGATTGTTTTTAGGGGTGTAAATTTGGCCCGGATCAGTTTATGTTGAATCTTGCGGACTTCCGCTAAATTTAGGGCTAAGCCAACCCACAGGTCAGAAAATTAGGCCTAGGCCTAGGCCAAGGGTACTCGGGCCTCGGTCTAAGCTGATGGGCCTGGGCTCAAGCTTGGGCGGGGTTTGAATATTTTTTTACAAATTTTTTATTTATTTATTTACTAAAATTTTATTATTTTTCTACCAAAAATGACATTGGGTCTCAGGCAAGCCAGGCCTCGGGCCAGGCTTTGAGTGGGCCTTGAGCAGACCGATAGGTCGAGCCACGGGCCGACCTAGGCCCAGTGCTCCCACCTGGGCTCGGGCCTCGGCCTAATCGGGTCAGGTCTATCTCGAGCCTTGGGCAGATTTCGAATCACTCACGAATCACGAGTTATTTTTACACTCCTAATTGTTTTTAAAGTCAGTTTTTATGGTTCATTGAATTCTATTTTAGACTCAATACTTTTAGGTAATGTATGCATTTTAAAGTTTTTTTTTCCTTTTTTAAAGGGATTTTTTGTTGAAAACTTTTGTTGCTTATGGTGAGCTCAAATCTTTTAGGGTAAATTATGCAAATGATCTCTGTAATTTACACGATGTGTCAATTTGGTCCATATTATTTTAATTTGTTTAATTTTACCCCTCAATTTAACAAATTGTATCATATTAGGTCCAATTAGGGCTGTCAATGGATCGGATTTAATCCGAATCCGACCCGAATCCGATCCGATAATCCGAATCCGTTTACAAAAAAATCCGATTCGATAATCCGATAATCCGAATCCGTTTAATCCGTTTATTAAACGGATTGAACATGTAAAAATCCGATCCGATCCGATAATCCGATAATCCGATCCGATTATTATCAATTTGAATAAAAAAACACAAAATGAATTTTTTTTTTTTTCAAATTATATAAAATTGTAGCTCAATAAATAAATAAATGGATCGGATTCGGATTATCGGATCGGATATCCGAAATCATCGGATTCGGATTCGGATATCTATAATCGGATATGAACTAAACGGATTCGGATCGGATTCGGGTTTGTCTTAATCGGATCGGATTCGGATTTTGACAGATCCGATCCGAATCCGATCCATTTACAGGCCTAGGTCCAATAAATAACGGTCATTAGGTTTGGTGGACGGAAAGTTAGCACATGCTCAAACGATGCATCAATTTGATCATTGTAGTTTACATAATGTGTCAATTTGGTTTCTTTTGTTTTAATTTACTCGATTTTGACAAGAATCAAATTAACACATTGTGTAAATTACATGGATCAAATCGACACATCGCTTAAATTTCCGTCCACCAAATCTAACTATTGTTATTTATTAGACCAATATAATATAATCCATTAAATTAAAAAAACAAAATTAAACAAATTAAAATAACAAAAATCAAATTGATATATCATATAAATTACAGAAATTATTTACCTAATTTATCCAAAATTTTTAATAGTATATTGTTCTATTCCGTATTATATCATATCATTCTAGGTAAGTTTGAAAAAAAAAAAGAAAAAAAAAGAGAGAAGACATAATTGCATAAAAAGAATCATAGTAGTGGCGCATTTAATATATTCAGTTTTGATTTGTGGCACTAAAAAGTTGGGTACTAATGCCCCTAATTTCTATATAAGGCAAAAAAAAAAAAAAAAAAACAAAACAGTTACCCAAAATGAAAATTAGGGGCATTAGTGTCCAACTTTTTAGTGCCACAAATCATTTTTCTAATATATTTTAGGTTAAAATGATAATTCAACCCCCTTAAGAACCAATCCATTTTAATTGTAATTTTTAAACTGCTCTTCCTGAATCGAAAGATTGCAACACTCGTCGATCCATCACGTATCGATCCATTATATGTCTGGTAAAATCATCTCCGATGATTTATTAAATTTATTATTAAATTTAAAATTTGATATAGAAAAAAAGAAGTTACTTTTTATTCATTCAACGGTTTATTAAATTTATCATCAAATTTAGAATTTTATTTTTTTTTCATCAACTGAGGATTAATGTGCCTTTTATAAGATCACTGTTCATTGCCCTTGAATTTTTATTATCGGATGTTCTCTCGGATGACCACCTCAAGGAAAAAATTTGTGAAAAAATTATACTAGCCGGTTGACTGGCTAGTTGTCAGCTCGGTCATTCACGCAGTCGACCGTTGATCTGATGAAACTACAAAATCTTCCGTTGAAACACTTGATATCGATAGAAATTTTTACTCAAATTTAATAAAAAAAAAGTAATATATCATTAGAGATGCCCTAAGGTTTACAAAAATAATAATTGTCTTTTATTTTTTCAATAAATCTATCAGTATAGAAATCAAATATACATTACCCACCATCATAAAAGTATGAGAATTGATGGAGACTCCCAGTTTTTTCTACCCTCACCACCTCTACACACACGTGGAGATTAGTTATTGAAAAAGAAAAAAAAAAAAAAAAAAAAAATTCTGCACCAATCAAACCCCACTGGGGTCCTCGGGGTCACCCCCAGTGGGGTCTGAAGTATTAGTCTAAGGCTATGTTTGTTTGGGCGGACTGGATTAGCATTCCCATGACTAATAATCCTAGAACTACGAATCCGTTGGATTATGTATCCTATCTTAACTAATAGTCAAATTTAAAATAATTAGTCCGTACTTCAATTGTTTAATCAAACATCGGATTAATAATTTTATTAGACTATTAGTCCAATCCCAAGCTCATGTCCACCCAAACAAACATGACCTAAAAGTATTCAAAATATAGGCAGCATTGCTTCAATCTTAACGGAATGTGTACCCATACAAAATTTTCTACATACTCTTCTTATGTTGTATGTATTTTTTTTTTTTGTTTTGTTAGCGCATAAATCACTATGATTTTTCAAGATTTTGACAAAAGAAGTAAAGTATCACTAAGGTCTTGTTTGGAAACAGATTTTTTTAGTAATTTTTTGGGTTTTTAACTAAAATATGATGTAAAAAAAATTAATATGTTTGAGATGATTTTTTAACTTTTTACGAAAAGATGTGCAAAAAGCAGAGAGAAAATGAAATATTTGATTTTTTGGTATAAGTTGTTGGCTTTTTAACTTTTTTAATAACTTTTTAACTTTTTGACTAAAAAAATTACTTGCCAAACGAGACCTAGGTTGTATATTATTTATTCAAGTTGTACTCATAATTTCAACATGGATAATTATTTAGCAATTTTATAGTATTATGCAATGCAATCTACCCACATTAAATAGTTCTTAAGTCAAATCAATTTATTTTAATTTGTTTCCTTAACATTAAAATGTTGCAACACTTGTACAACCTGTTATTGTGTCTTGCGGGGTTAACAAAAATAATATCACCTTTTACTAAGTTTAGAAACATTAAAATCAAATATATATAAATTTTTTAAGAAATGTTTGGAACCCTTTTTTTAGAATTTCATTACTCTCAATTTGATCTTGACTTTTGATATGTGTGTGGGATCTATTCATATATGTGTGGGCTTTACATTATGAGTGGTTGTAATGAGAGTTATGATTGTGAGAGTTATGTATGTGTAGGAGTTTTTATCATAATTGAAATTTTTTTTGTGGTATTAATGATGGTTTAGAGCGTTACAAACAAACTACACGAGAGAGACCAAGACCTTATTTTTTTACTTTTTTTAGGTGGTTCCAATAAATTTTTTAGAAGAAGCATCAAGTGTAAGAAAGGTCCTAAAAAAAGAAAGACAAGAAAATTAAAATTTTATTTTGTATTTAGTAAACTGTTTATAATTACCAAAAATTGTAAAGTTTTTTACGAACTTCTATATATTACAGGAAATCGCATTTTTGTCGATTAAAAATTTAATTAGCAAAAGTCCATTCTTAGTCAACAAAAATAATCTGCGACTAATTTTTTTGGTCGCCACTTTTATCGCCAATTGAGGGAAAAGTAATTAGCGACTAAAAATTTTTTTAGTCGATAAAAAGTTATATTTGCCGACTAAATTTTTGGTTGTTGAATGTTATATTACCGCGACTAAAACTTTAGTTGGCAATAGACCTATTTGCAACCAAACATTTTGATTACCAAAATTAATATGTTGCCGACTAATTATTTACTCGCCAAATGTACCCTTTCGCCTACCAACCTTTTGGTCGCCAAATGTGAATAGTGAAACACCGACTAATCACTTGGTCGCCAAAAGATAAAAAACCAAACCAAATTTTGATCGCCAATTCAAATTTTTTTGTTTATGAAAATAGAAATAAAATATAAAAAGAATTCCATTTGACCTGTATGATATATAATAATCCATCTAAACCATTCAAACCAACAAAATCATGAATATTCAACAAAATACAAAAATCAGCCAATACTTAACTTGTTTAATTAAAGTTATCAACTATTATAAGTTTTCATTCACAAGTAATTCCAAACCACATAACCGTCCAATTAAAATGGTCATGTAATCTATATAATTATCCAATTCACATCTATCTAGTATTAAAATTTAAAACATAACAAGTAGTTGTTATTATGTTTTAAATTTTTATCCACATGCATCTATCCAAAAATATAACTAGTCGTCTATTCAAATACTTTCTATATACATCTATCAAAAAATATATAATCCTTCAAAAAAATGTAACAAGTGTCAAATAGTCATGTACAATTCAACTTCATGCACGAGTTCATTCATCTGTACAAAAGAAAAACAAAAATAATGTCAGGTAATTTTTTTATGAAAATATTTGCACATCACTTGGAGTACTATGATTTCAAGCATATGCAACCCCTAAACAAAAACAACTAATCTGAGAGCTGGAGTATTTGTAATTTGAAGGATTATAATATTGTATCAAAAAAATAAGAATAACGATTGTGCATTTTCTTGTATCTTTTACTTGTCTCTTTGCTTTCAAAATAAACAAAAATACTGTTACTATTTTCTAGACTTCTAAAAAATAAAGACATAAAGGGTGTCTCAAATTTCTTTTGACCAGAAAATTTGTAGAGCAAGAAAGCTTAGAAATATTCTCACAAGTATAAAAATCTTCAACTTCGTAACTTCTAAATGTTTTCGTATCTTTAATAGTCATTAGA
Organism: Camellia lanceoleosa; assembly: GCA_025200525.1. Classification (NCBI taxonomy): domain Eukaryota; kingdom Viridiplantae; phylum Streptophyta; class Magnoliopsida; order Ericales; family Theaceae; genus Camellia; species Camellia lanceoleosa. The sequence goes on from CM045758.1 coordinate 36,826,800, forward strand.
TGATTAGAATTTGCTTCATTGCAAATAATAAAGCAAAATAATGATATAAGTAACACATATTAATGACAATCATCAATTGAATTAAAAATATCACCCTCTTTGCACAATTGTTGCTCTGAAATTAAGATGACTAGAAAATGATACTAATTCATTTTAGCATGAAAACAGATAAAACACTTATTATTTTAAAATTTCTTTGTCCACCCATTTTCAGTCAACACCTTGGCATTCTCTTATGATTATTCCGAGGTTGTTGATTGAATCCAAAAGTTAGTAATTATTCTATATTTATTTTGGAAAAATTTCCAATCATAATTATTCAAGATAAATTAATTTTGAGTGCCCCTTTTTAATAGACTTTCAAGATAAAACACCCTAGGCATTGCATCTAACAAGTAGTCGCATCAAACATCCCATTTTCATGATTTTTTTTAAATTACCTAATATTGAAAATAAAATACATACATGAAACATCACAAAATTCCGCATCTAAGAACAAAATAACAAAAAAAAAAAAAAAAATGCTTTTAAAATTAAGAACACTGTAAACTTGTTTACTTTACAAAATCCTACCCTTTAATTTTTACCACAAAATCAAAGAGATAAGATGAGAGGATTGAGTTTTACCCAAAAAAAATTGAGAAGTCCTCCAAGTGAACTAGACTTCAAGAGAGTTGGTCCCCTAGCAATTTGATCATATATGGTGTCATTTTCTTATGACATGAACATGCACAGATACATACAACTACATATATATAATGGGGTCATACTAGAATACAAACCCTCAAAAGGATGCGTATCGTGCAAGTTACGACATTTATGGTTTTGATTATCATAAATCTCATAATGAAATCAATTTTAGTCATAACTTAAAAAATAATAAATCAAAACTAAACATCACATAAGGTATAACTAAAAAAAAAAAACTAGTATGGGTTATTGGCTAATTTAGTAACTTTTTGACTTTTTGGCTAAAATGTAAGCTAAAAAAAACTAGTATGCTTGGGATGACTTTTTGGCTTTTTACGAAAAGATGTGCAAAAAGTAGAGAGAAAAGAGAATCTTTGACTATTTGGTATGGGTTATTGGCTTTTTGGCTAATTTAGTAACTTTTTGGCTTTCTGGCTAAAAGGGGAGGTTCCCAAATGAGGCCTAAAGACCTTTTTGACTACAACTAAAATAATAATCACAATAAGTCATAACTGAATCATAACTAACACTACAATTAATCATAACCAAAGACTACAAACGTATAAAATTCCCCATATAATATGGTTTTAAGATTGATAATAAATAATTCTTGTGAGTTTTTGGTGGTCAACTTGTTATGAACTTATCAATCCACATAATTATTGTGTTGGATACATTGCAATTGAATTTTGAGACCCAATTTGAACTTTTTGCAAGTGCAAATATATAAAATACATTAGAATGCTCACTTGTCTTTTTATAATCTTTGAGTCCCACATAGGTCTCCAACAAGGTTAATAGTTACTAAAGCACCTCTATATAAGTGTAGGTCTGGCCCTTGATAAGCAGGGCTGGAAGCAAGCTTCCCTTCTCAAATATTTGCTTCAATAGACAAAAGTTGCCTTAATCGAGCTAATCTAAACTGAGCTCGAGCTTAGTTAATGTAGCTTGACTTGAGCTTGAGCCGAGCTTGAACATTGTAATACTCAGCTTAGCTCAGCTGATTTACAGCCCTACTTGTGACAAACAATGGTATGAAACTGTTAACATTAGCAAAAACTCAAAGAGGTGGGATACAAATGGAATTGTCAGTATCAACAACAATCACCACCCAACCAAATGCCACCTCCAAAATTAATTAGCAGATCCCCAGCTTATCTTCAATGAAATTGTCCCCATAGAAAGCATATTTCCAATATCACATTCTCAAATTCAATTAAGCATTTTGAGTAGCAAGTTTCATCTAACCATTACCATCCACTAACTTAATAAAGCTTCAACAACCTTCCATTTACACCACCTTCATGAAGGTTTTACTGTACTTCAGACCTGAGCAAGTGCGATCTACCAAAGGATGGTCATATACACTTTCACAACATGAATACACCAAGAGCTAAAGGAACATGTCATCAGAACAGGTCAAGTTCAAAAATTAAACACCAGAAGGGCACCCAAAGTCTCAACCAATGTTATAAGCTAATACTGAATGTGCTACATCATCCCATTTATGCCAAAGTTGGGAGGTAGTCTCAACCAATTATTTTGTGTCCATTTCTTTGCCTTGTAAAGGCTTCATTTTGATCAGAAACCTTTCTCATTGGTGCAGTTGTTGATCCTAACCACTGACTTCTCTAAAAAAACATCAATTTCCAAGCTCATTAGTACGCATACCTGTTTGCTGATGGCTCTAACGCATCTTCTTATTATATTTGTATTCATTCGTCTATTAGATTTAACTCATCATTTAATAAATGATGCTCTAGATTTTTAGAGTTTAGACTAGTAACCATGACATGAATAATGAGCCATGCTGGTCCCTTGGACCATAAAATTTGAAAAATAGTAACGAATAGAAAGGAAACATGTTCAAAAAAAACAAAAACAAAAAACAAAACAAAAACAAAAACCAAAAAACTAGGGCCCCCAAATAAATGCAAATAGAGAATACCAACATGTTGATTATAAAAATTGATGGAAATAAAGACAGATTACAATGTTTCCAGTAAAATGATAAATTGTTGAAAGTAAAAGTTGCTTTCGTCACTTGTAGTAAAATGATAGTTTATGCTTAGTGTCGAGGCATACCTTTTCATTTTCTGAAACCTTCACCAAAATTCGGGCTATATTTGCTGTTGGGCTGCTCACCTTTCTTATGCACAGGATGTATATATAAACATAATATCTGAATAAATATTCAAAATTCAATTTGTTAAAAAATTACCGATTCAAGTTCCAAATATAAAGAAATACCCTGGTGAATGGGCTCCAACTGCAACTGATTTCAATATTGACCATTGTTAGCAGGTATTTTAATATTATAATGTGCCTTAGGTTGTTTCTCTTTTCTTTTCTACCTAGTTTGCTTCCCATTTTAGTCTCCAAGACTTCTTAAATAAGTCTTCCTAGTCTTCTCCAAGTCTTCCCATTCCTATCCATTCCAAGACTTCTGAGGTAAGCCATCCAAGGTCTTGGTCAAGTCCACCAATTCTTATCCATCAAGAACCTTGCCTAAGAAGTTTTTATTTCTATATATATTGAACTTATGTCATATCTTTAAACATACGAGAGAAGAAGTTTTGGTTGTGTTGTTATGTCTTGAGTGAGATTATCAGGCAAATAAAAAGAGTGTGTGTGATAAAACTTTGGGTTCAACCAATTATGCAATATTGGTGAACCATACGACTTAGTCGGGCTGTTGTATCTTGGGGGGACAAGTCAAGGTTTTTTCTGCTGCACCGGTGTGAGGCTTTGCCTAACCGCAGAGGGCTTGAATCTCCTTAAAGAGAGCGAATTTCCCGCGCCTCAGCCCTTTATTGTAACTTTTATTATTTGTATTTTCTGGTATTTTATTTGTAATTATCACCAACAATTTTAAGGAGATTCAATCAGCAAAAAGTCATGGAGCCAGTACTGGAGAAACCCAACAAGAATACTGGTGATCTCAACAAGCCCTTACGGTTCAAGGGAGCTCATTTCAAGAGATGGAAAGGCAAGGTGCTTTTCTACCAGTCTCCTCAAGGTGGCGTATATCCTAACCGAGAAATATCCAAACAAAGTCCCCACTGAAGAGATGACCGACGAGGAGTATGCTGCTCATCTTGAAAAAATCGAGAAATACAACACAGATGAGTATAAATGTCAATACTATCTTTTGAATTGTCTTTCAGATCAATTTTACGATTATTATGATATTACTTACACCATTACCAAGAAAATTTGGAAAGCCTTGCAGACTAAATATGACACTGAAGAGGCAGGCGCTAAAAAATATGCTGCAAGCCGTTTTTTCCGCTATCAGATGATAGATGGAAAATCAGTGGTGGAGCAAGTTCAAGATTTTCAGATGCTAGTGACTGAAGTTAGATCCGAAGGCATCAAAATTGGAGACAATCTTGTTGTAGCAGGTATTGTTGACAAACTTCCATCATCTTGGAGGGATTTCCAGAAGTCGATGCGTCATAAGCAAAAAGAGACGTCCTTGGAGACTCTAATCACGCGGATTCAGGTGGAGGAGGAAGCACGAGGACAAGATGCGCTTATGACACAAGAGCATTCCACTGTAAAGGTAAATTTAACTTCTGGAAATACTTTACCTAAAGGTCGATTTCATAAAAATAGTCACTTGAAGCCAGTTAAGAAAAGTTGAAAAAATATTGGAAGGCCACAAAATAAAAATTACCGAGGCAAAAGAAATGGAACTAAGAACCCCCTTCATAAGATTTGACAAATGTGACATGTTTTGTGTGTGGCAAAAGTGGGCACATTGCTCGAACTTGCAAATTTCGGAAATAGCAGTCTCGACCATAGGCTAATGTTACCGAGGAACCATTTGTGGCTATGATCACAGATATTTTTATGGTTCAACCTGTAGAAGGGTGGTGGGCAGACTCTGGTGCCAATAGGCATGTCTGCTATGATAAAGATTGGTTCAAAGATTTCACTCCTTTTAATGAGGAGAGGACTGTTATGCTTGGTGACTCCAGTTTAACCAAGGTGCTCGGGTGTGGGGATGTTGAGCTGAATTTTACCTCTGGACATGTGCTTGTTTTAAAAGATGTGTTGTACACACCGTCCATGAGGAAAAATTTGATGTCAAGTTATTTGCTCAACAAAGCTGGTTTCAAGCAGACTATTGAATCTGACCAATATGTAATTACTAAAAAAGACATATTTGTGGGAAAAGGTATGCATGTGATGGAATGTTTAAATTAAATGTTGAGAATAAGAAAGCACATGTTTCTGTTTACATGCTGTCTTTTATGAATTTTTGGCATGCTCGTCTATATCATATTGATAGCCGATATGTGGGAGTCAAGAATAGTTTAGGATTAATTCCCAGACTAACAAATAAGTTTGAGAAATGTGAAGTTTGCAGTCAAGCAAAAATAACTAAAAGGCCTCATAAAAGTATGATGAGAAATACTGAATTGTTAGAATTAATTTACACTGATTTATGTGAATTTGAAGGAATTTTAACACGTGGTGGAAATAGATATTTTATCACTTTTATTGATGATTTTTCAAAATACACTTATGTATACTTGTTGAAAAATAAAAGTGATACTTTTAAAAAATTTAAAGAATTCCTTCTTGAAGTTGAAAATTAATTCAGTAAAAAGATTAAAAGACATAGAAGGGATAGAGGCCGGGAGTATGAATCTTTTGGATTCAATTCTTTTGCTCAGTCTTTGGGAATAATCCATGAAACTACTTCACCATATTCACCTGCATCTAATGGTGTAGCAGAAAGAAAAAATAGAATTTTAACTGATTTAACAAATGCTATGCTAATTGAAGCAGGCGCTCCTTCAAATTTGTGGGGAGAAGCAATTTTAACTGCATGTTATGTCATGAATAGAGTGCCACATAAAAAAACAAAAGTTACACCTTTGGAGTTGTGGAAAGGGCATAAGCCAAATTTAAGATATTCAAGGGCTTGGAGTTGTCTAGCTTTTGTTAGACTTGTGGACCCTAAAAGACCTAAATTAGGTGTGAAAGCTGCCACTTGTGCTTTTCTTAGATATGCAACAAATAGTACAGCCTATAGATTTTTTGATATTGAAAACAAAATAATTTTTGAATCAGGTAATGCAATTTTTCATGAAGAAAAATTTCCTTTTAAATCTAAAAATGGTGAGGGTCAAAATTATCAAGAAAATATTTTATCTGAAACCGGTTCCTCTACTTCCCTTTTACAAAACCAAGATACTGTAGTTTTTGAACCTAGAAAGAGTAAAAGAACCAGATTAGAAAAAGATTTTGGCCCTAATTATCATGTTTTTAATGTGGAGGAAACTCCATTAACTTTACAAGAAGCTTTGGCATCTCCTGACTCTGTTTTTTGGAGTGAGGCTGTAAATGATGAGATGGAATCATTATTATCCAATAAAACTTGGGTATTAGTAGATTTACCACCAGGTTGTAAAACTATTGGCTATAAATGGGTTTTGAGAAAAAAAACTTAAACCAGATGAAATTATTGATAAATATAAAGCAAGGCTTGTTGCAAAACGTTTTAAACAACAAGTAGATCTTGACTTTTTTGATACATTTTCTCCGGTTACTAGAGTTACATCCATTAGATTATTAATTGCAGTGGCTGCAATTCATGATCTAAAAATTCATCAAATGGATGTTAAAACAACCTTTTTAAATAGAGACCTGGGTGAAGAAATCTATATGGATCAACTTGAGGGTTTTATGGAACCCGGTCAAGAAAGCAAAGTGTGCAAGCTAGTTAAATCCCTATATGGCTTAAAACAGGCCCCTAAACAGTGGCATGAGAAATTTGATTCCTGCATGATTGAGAATGGCTATAAAACGAATGAATGTGATAAATGCATTTACTATAAATCTGAAGAGAATTTACATGTCATTAGTAACCTCTATGTGGATGATCTACTTATATTTGGCTCTAATTTGCATATCATCGTGGAAAGTAAAAATATGCTTAGTAGCCATTTTGATATGAAAGATCTTGGTGAGGCTAATTATATTTTGGGAATGAAAATTACCAAAACCTTTGATGGTATATTTCTTGATCAGTCGCATTATGTTGAGAAAATTTTGAAAAAATATAATTTTTATAATTGCAAACATATTCTTACTCCTTTCGATTCTCATGTGCGTTTATTTTCTGTTGAAAATGATGAGGATGTAATTAATCAAAAGGAATATGCTAGTGTGATTGGTAGCTTGCGTTATGCGACTGACTGTACTAGACTTGACATTGCATATGCAGTTGGAGTACTTGGCAGGTTTACTAGCAAGCCTGGTAGTGATCACTGGCTAGCCATTGAGCGGATTATCAAATATTTATCTGGTACCATAAAATATGGCTTGTTTTATAATAAGTATCCTGCAGTACTTGAAGGTTACAGTGATGCCGATTGGAATACATTGTCAGGTGATTCATTATCAACCACTGGTTACTTATTTACATTGGGAGGTGGTGCTATAAGTTGGAAATCAAAAAAACAAACCATTATTGCTAATTCAACAATGGAGGCTGAGCTTATTCCTTTAGCTACAGCTAGTGAAAAAGCAAATTGGTTGAGAGATTTGTTAAACAAAATCTCTTGTTGAGAAAAACTGATTCCACCTATATTGATTCATTGTGATAGCACTGCAGCAATTGGTCGAGTTAATAACCGTTATTATAACGGTAAATCCAGACCTATCAGAAGAAAACACAGTACTGTGAGATCTTATATAAATAATGGCATCATAAATGTGGATTATATTAAATGTGGTGATAATCTTGCAGATCCATTAACTAAGGCCTTAGCAAGAGATAGAGTCTGGAATACATCGAGGGGGATGGGGTTAAAGCCCATTGAATATAGCAGGAGCCATGTATGAGGATACTCAACCTAGGGACCAGAGATCCTGTAACTGGGTTCAATGAGAAAAACGATCATATGATGGCCGTGAGAAATGCACTAAATTACTTTTTACCCATCCCTATGATGTAAGTGCATTTATCCTGTAACGTTGTAGATGTTGAGTTATTAAAAAATCTCTTAATGAATTTTTGTAGCTCTGATTGAGTGGGGTGTCATAGTTACAGGAGCACTCTTGACAGAATTCACCTATGTGAGTGTGGTAGTGGGGCTGCTACCTATGAGATTTGGGCTAATTCTCAAACACACTCATGAATCCTGGGATCGCACAAGGCCGTAATGTGCTAGCTTTTAAAGCTTTTGTGAACACCTGAAATATTATGTGTGTGCAATAATTATTTATTTCCCTTAAGTAGTCATAGTTCAATGCTGAGCATACTATTGACTTTGGAGTAGATATTATTGTTTCACTAATGGAGGTTCAATGCAGAGCACACCTACCATGATGCATAATATCCTCATTTGCTTAATAATCTCAGTTTTAGTTACCGATAATATTAAAATAGGTGGGGGAATGCTAGCAGGTATTTTAATATTTTAATTTGTCTTAGGTTGTTTCTCTTTTCTTTTTTACCTAGTTTGCTTCCCATTTTAGTCTCCAAGACTTCCTAAATAAGTCTTCCTAGTCTTCTCCAAGTCTTCCCATTCCTATCCATTCCAAGACTTCCAAGGTAAGCCATCCAAGGCCTTGGTCAAGTCCACCAATTCTTATCCATCAAGAACCTTGCTTAAGAAGTTTTCATTTCTATATATATTGAACTTATGTCATATCTTTAAACATACAAGAGAAGAAGTTTTGGTTGTGTTGTTATGTCTTGAGTGAGATTATCAGGCAAATAAAAAGGGTGTGTGTGATAAAGCTTTGGGTTCAACCAATTGTGCAGTATTGGTGAACCATATGACTTAGTTGGGCTGTTGTATCCTGGGGGAGACAAATCAAGGTTTTTTTTGCTACACCGGTGTGAGGCTTTGCCTAACCGCAGAGAGCTTGAATCTCCTTAAAGGGAACGGATTTCCCGCGCCTCAGCCCTTTATTGTAACTTTTATTATTTGTATTTTCTGGTATTTTATTTGTAATTATCACCAACAACCACGATTTAGATCCAAAAGCTTGCCCACATTGCAACAAAACCTGTTTTGTTCAAATCTGGATAGGCTGTTAGTAAATCATCATTTTCACTTATTTAATATATATATATATATATTATCTCTGTTCTTTAATTTTGATGTTGTTCAACTTATATTTTGTTATACATAATGTCTATGTTCTTTAGGTAAATCCAAGCGTGTATGGAGACAGAAAAACTCGATTATTTGTGTATTGGACTTAAAATCAAACCCATTTACAACATCAAACCCATAAAACTCTAGAAATCAAACCAATTAAACCAAATCTATTTAAGAAATCAACACGAAATTAAATTGAATAAATCATTTCAAACCGTAGAGCAAAAGTGAGAAATGGGAAAATAAAGAAAAAATATCAAACCCTAGAGCAAGAGAGAGCGATGGGGAAGAGAGAGAGAAAGAACCTGAACATAAGCTGGAGGCGAGACAATGGTGATGTGCGACTGTGATGTGCGGCGGTGGCGATGTGCGACGTCGCATGGCGGTGAGCGATGGTGAGATGAGCGAATTGCAGTGAGGTTTGGTGGTGTTTGATTTTGTATGAGAGTGAGAGAGAGCAAATGAGAACCTGTTTATATTCCAAACAAATTTGATACAAAAAAAAAAATTAATAATTAAAAATAATGGCGCCAATTCGAAATTTTTTCTCAGTTCAAAAAAAAATCTGAAATTTTTCTTTTTATCTTTGGCAATTAAAATATTTTGTAGTCGCTGAATATAAATATTTGGCGACCAAACTTTGGTCGCTAAAGATAAAAAGTAAATTTTTATTTTTCATTGGGCGACTAAATAATTTTAGTAGTCAAAACCAACTATATTTAGTCACTGAAAATATATATTTGGCGACTAAACTTTTGGTCACCAAAGATAAAAAGTAAATTTTTATTTTTCATTCGGGGACTTAAAAATTTTAGTAGCCAAAACTAACTATACAGCGACTAAAATAATATTTTAGTCGTTGAAAATATATTTTTTGCGACCAAACTTTTGATCGCCAAAGATAAAAAATAAAGTTTTATTTTTCATTTGGCGACTAAATAATTTTAGTAGCCAAAACCAACTATATAATGACTAAAATATTTTTTAGTCGCTGAAAATAAATTTTTGTTTTTTATTCAATGATTAAATAATTTTAATAACCAAAACTAACTATACAGCGACTAAAATTTTTGTTTAGTTGCCAATTGTGGCAAATTTATCGACTAAAGTTTTTTTAGTCACCAATTGTGGGATTTTTAGCAACTAAATTTTTTTTTAGTCACCAATAATCAATATACCCGATTAAAAAAATTTAGTAGTTAAATATTGTACTTTTGTCTACTAATATAATTTTTGGTCGTCAATTTCACAACTTTTGACTACTAAAATTGTTTTAGTCGGCAAAAATGATCGCCAAAAGTGTATTTTCTTGTAGTGATAGTAAATGTAGCTAAACATTAAAATTTTTTGCTATGAAAGCAAAAAAGAAAAAAGAAAAAAAGAAACCTAAAAAACAAGCATAAAAAGCAATTACCAAAAATAATATTACCTTTTACTAAGTTTAGAAACAAAATAAAAAAAAATCAAATATATATATATATTTTGTGGTATTAAAGATGGTTTAGAGCTAGCCTTACAAACCGACTATATGAGGGAGACCAAGACTTTTATGTTATGTTTGGTTGGAGGATTTGAAAAGAGAAAGGAAAAATATGTTTGAAATTAGATGAAATATAGGTATATTTTATTCAAATTTCACCTATCTTTTTTATTTCTTTTTCAAAATCACTCCTCAAATCTCACACTCAAAAACTGCGTCAAGGTCTTTTCATAAATATCACTAAATAAAAATAAAATATTTGCTCACGGCATTAGCAGCCACAATAACGGTAGTTTGGCAACATTGCTTTCATTTTGATTGAAATCCATTAAAAAATTTCTAAATACTTTTCTTAGTATTGTTTTTCTTACTTTGTTCTTTTTTTTTTTTTTTTTTTCTAGGTTGTTCAAAATATTTTTTAGACTATGGTTGATCGGGATGACAGAACTAATTAAGAAGTGTAAAGTGTATGAAAGGTCTGCCGAAAAAAACAAGACGAGAAAATTAAAATTTTATTTCGTATTTATTGAACTTTTTATAATGTATCAAAAATTGTAAAGTTTTTTTCGAACTTCTATACCAAATGCACCTAAACTTGAAATTTTTTGGGGTAAATTATGTAAATAATCCCTGTAATTTATACGATGTGTCAACTTGGTCCTTATAATTTTAATTTGATTGATTTTGTCCCTTAATTTAACGAATTGTGTCATTTTAATCCAATAAATAACGATTGTTAAATTAATTTAACGAAAGGTCAAACAATGTGTCAATTTGGTCCCTGTACTTTACACGATGTGTCAATTTAATCCCTGTAGTTTCAATTTTCTTGATTTTGTTGTGAAAAATACAGGGAACAAATTGACACATTGTTTGACTTTCTGTTAAATTAACTCAACAACCGTTATTTATTAGATTAAAATGACATAATTCGTTAAATTATGAGATAAAATCGAGCAAATTAAAACTACAGAGAATAAATTGATACATCGTATAAATTACAGAGACTATTTCATAACTTTTCCAATTTTTTGCCAAAGTTTTATAAATGTCACTTAAAGCAAAAAATAAAAAAAACCTAAAAACTAGCGTAAAAGCAGCTACCAAGCGATAAGTTGCCCCCATATACCACCTTTTTGCAACCTTCCCAACAACTAAAAGATTCATTCAAGAAACATTAGGATTAATTGAAGTAACGATCCTCCCAATATACTAATGTAATTAGTAATTAGTCGTTAGTCTTGGAAGTTATTTTCTTTTATAATATTGTGTCGATACGTAAATTGACTACTCTCTCCTATAATAATATATGTCATTCATTACAATAAATTAAAATTTTAAAGGCAAAAATTTAGAAATGAAATTATTTGTTGAGATGAAATATTTTTATTGACAAACGTGTAACTATTGTACTTTTAATGAATAAATTAAATATTTAATGATGAATTAGTATTAGTTCAAAAAAAAAAAATCTCAAAAATAAATTTTTTTGGAGCCAAATTATTTTGTCACGTGCATTTATTAGCGATATGTTAAAATTTTGTTACTAAAAATCTTTTTTATGACCTTTTGGGATGACTTTTTTAGCGATAATATTCAAAATATCAAAAATGAATTCTTAAATATTTTTTATAACAAATTTTACTCCGTAAAATTCTTATTTTTTTCTGTGATTATCCAAACTGGCCACCCAACAAAACATCTAATGCACCCCTCGTTACCTGCCTTCTCTCCTAAACAAAGGAAAATGTTTGGGAGCTATAAACTATGAGCTTTAAAGGAGTTTTAGGGTGTGAGCTTCACCCATTGATATGATATTTTGGTCTTAGATTTTTTTTTTTTTTTTTAAATTATTACTTCATTAATGTTTAATTAAAACTCTAAAATTAAAGGGATGAATCATTATTGCCTAAACAAAAGTGCACTTCACATAGAAATCATCTTCTATTGTGAAAACATAATTGACTAAACATTCGTTTGGCAATGACTTTTTTAGTTAATTTTTTGATTTTTTGATTTTTTTAGCCTGAGATTTTTTTGTTCGTTTGGTATTTTTTATTGGCTTTTTTGACTTTTTAGTTTTGAAATGGTAATTTTTTTTGTCCTTCCGTGGTTTTTGATTTTTTGTGAGATTTTTTTTTATACATCTTTTTGTGATTATTTGCCACCATGTCAGACGAAGGTAATTAAAGTTAACTTGAGTATATGCATCTTATTAAAAAATAAAAAAAAATAAAAAATAAAGTATAATTTTAGAGAAATGGTTGGTAGTTCGACTTTGTTGGCTCGAAATTGGTCCGAATAGCTAAAACGACGTCGTTTTGGCTATTTTTTTTTTTTTTTTTTTTCTTTTCTTTCTTTTACTATGTTCAAATACAGAGGGAGATAAGAGACGAAGGGAGAGAGAGAGAGAAAAGAGAAGAGGAAGAGGAGAAGGAAGGGAATAATTTGTTCATCTTCATTGGTTCGGTGATCGACGGGGTGGAGGCCTCCATCTTCATTTATATTTGTTGTCGATTTGTTCATTAATTTGTTCATCTTCGTGGATCTGAAGATGCCCAGCTCTACCATCTTCATTGATTTTTTTTTTTTTTTTTTTTTTTTTTCTAGTTGGTTGATGATGATGATGATGTTGATGAAGGTGATGTTGTTGATGATGATGATGGTGCGTTGATGAACATGTTGTTGTTGTCGATTTTTTTCCCCCCCTCTTCTGTGGATCTGGATCTGAACAAGGCCTTTTCTATACTCCAAAATGATGATGATGATGAAGGAAAAGGTGTGGAAATTTTGATGAAGGTGTGGATCTGGATCTTATTCTTTGGAGAAATTTTGGGTTTCTTCTGGTTCTGGTTCTGCTTGATGATCAAAGGTAATTTTTTTTGTTTTTTTTTTGTTGATGAAGATGGTGGTGATGTTGAAGATGATGATGATGTTGTTGCTGATTTGAATCTGAGGATGAAGGGAACAAAAAAAAAAATTGGGCCAGATCTGATGATGTTGATGAACAAAAAAAAAAAATCTGAGGATGAAGGAAAAAAAATTTGGGCAGATTTAAAAAAAAAAATAGATACCAACAAAGCTTCATTTGGGCAGATTTAGATCAACAAATCTGAGGATCAACAATTTTTTTTTTTTTTTTTTTTTGTTGATGATGAAACCCAGCAGCGCTAGCTCCTTCATCTTCTTCTCTTCTTCTTCTTTTTCTTCTTTCTTCTTCATCTTCAGAAAAACGCGAAAAAGAAGAAGAGAGGAAAAAAAAAAAAAAAACTAAAACGGCGTCGTTTTACTGTCGAGCCAAACTCAGGCCACACTCTCTCGAGCTACCAATTGGGATTGATAATTTTATGATGTGTGGTTTAGTTTTAAAATTATGATTTGAATGTTTTATTTGCTTTTAGCTTTCAAATCATGATTTCAAATCAATTTTAAAATACATTTTGAAAACATATTTGGTAAATTAGATAGTTTTTGAATTTTTGGTCTACCAAGTTGTTTGCCCAGACATCCTTTCAGATGTCTGAAACAGTACTTTTTTTTTTTGGCAATTGCCAATGCCACCTATTATTTGGAAAAAAAAATATTTATATTTGTTTTTGATATTTTTTAAATGTACAAATTATTTTTTTAGACCAAAATGACAGATAATTTTTTTGAATTGAATTTTAAAAAGAGTTTGGTTATGAGTTTTGAATAGAATTTTCAACAGAGTTTTGAGTTGTGTGTTTGGTTATGAGTTATAAGTTTGTTGGCTGCATATTTTGTATAAGTCAATCCTAGCTTAACACATGGCACGTAAAGGGTAATTTTGGGAGTTAATGTAAGCTTCCAATCAGCAAGAGACGTGGTGGCTCATATTGGTAATAATGGATCTGCGCAGTATTGGACCAGTTAGAGGGCGCAAGATGACGTGGCCCAACAGTTACTCACAAATTCAAATTCAAGAGGGAAGTCTAACTGCAAGAATAGCGTAGTGGAGGCTAACTGTGAGAGAACATGATCAGGGATCATGGGAGGACTTTTCGACGGTTGGAAGCCCACTTCGACGGTTACCATTGGAAAGTATAAATAGAAGAGAAGGCCCCAGAATAAATGACCCAGACTCAGATCCAGAAACCAGTCATTTACTTCATATTTTCTTTCCCGTTTTACATTTTCAGTTTTTCAATTCTTGTACTGTACTTCATTTCTTAGAAGTAATTTCAAGTAGTCGTTGTTGTAAACATTTTCAAGGCTGGGTCATTTCATTGTAAGTTCTTATTTATTTAAATGAAATTCAGTTTCTGAACTGTGCTTTGTACTCGTTATTATTTGTAAGTTTTCCCTAAATAAGTCATCAGTAAAAGTCATATTCATTGAGACTAAAAGAATTTCAACACAATTGTCTGATAATTGGTTGGCAATTAAAAATTATGTAAAGACTTATTGATCGTTGTTGGCACACTTTAAATTGCATAATTAACCTTCGAAAGCCAAAAAAATGAACATATATTTTTGGCACGTCCAGTGGGACAATTAAAAATGGCTAGACGTAGAACAAGAGAAGAAAATGAGCGCTTGGAAGAAGGTGTGAAAGGAGAGGTAGAAGTATCTAACCCAGAGGATAATGTAATATCACATCTAATGGATGCACCTATCCCATCAAATCCTTCACAAATGGTCGAACAGACCAGCACTTCAGAATATGCAACACATGTCTAACATACTAGACAAGGCCATGAAACTGGACATTCGACTGTCTCTTCTACTTAACTAATGAATCCATGGAGAGGTTTAGTAGATGCCATGGGGCAACAACTAATGTATACAATGGAAAGATGGGCAACATCATTTTTGGATCGAATAAGCTCTCATTAACCAACTGTCATAAGACAAGCTGAAGAAAACGTGAATTTCCTTCAGCATAGATTGGCTCGAGATAAACAGCCTATACAAAATAATGGATAAGCTAATGGTCAGACTAGTAATCAAAATCATGAGAGGTCATCACCTGTGCCTCAGTCATGGTATGAAGCTTCTTCGAGACCATTAGCAAATCAAAATGTACCATTGCCCACCAATGAACCATACAAATTGGTGGATTTAGGCCAGCATAAAGGAATGGCATGAGGATGTTTTCAAATCCTATGTTCGAAGCCATACTTGGCACACGGGGTTTCACTAATCTTGTGTTTGAATTTGCACTTGGGGGGTTGAAAGGATTTCCTGCGGTTGGAAGAGAAATAACACCTGTTTCTCCTCTTGTAGCACCTTTCGTAGGGCCTTTCCAAGGAAAGATTTCAAGAGGTCAACCATACCTTCAACAACAACTAATACAACAAGGACAACTAGTCTTGAATATACCTATATATGGACCAAAAGGCCCTCAAGCACATGGAGTTCCTCCAAATCCTATGTTTGTTTATCCAATAGTGGTCCAACCAGCGCAAAATATGGTTCTTAGGGACCAAATTGCTGATATTGTTAGAGAGATATGTAGATCTATGGCTCGGGGGATACAGACTCCGGCGTACAGAAAACTTTACCCAGAATGGGTAGATAAGGTACATGAATATCCAAGAAGGTTTAGAATACCAGACTTTGCACTTTTTTATAGAAATGAAAACCAGTCAACAGTAGAACACGTTGCTAGGTTTACAGGCCAGTGTGAGGAGTTCGCTAATAATGATTACATAAAACTAAGACTTTTTCCAAACTCTTTAACTGAGGCAGCTTTCGTATGGTATATAAACCTTACACCTGGCTCTATCCAAATCTGGCAACAAATGGAGGAGGTATTTCATGCCCAATTTTTCCAAACAGAGCCTAAGGTTTCTATGGCAGACTTTGCAAGATTAAGCCAAAGGTTTGATGAGAAGGTTGCTCAATTTATTGTCAGATTTAAAAGGGCACAAAACAAATGTAAGGTCATGCTACCTGAGCCTGAATTTGTAAGATTGGCTCAAAATGGGTTGGAATTTAGGCTTCGAATGAAGTTTGATGCAACTGAATTTTGAGATTTAGTAGAATTAACCTATAAAGTTTTCATATATGAAACCTTGCTAGAAGAGAAACAAGATCGAAATAATGCATCCTATAAAACCTATTATAGGGACCCTAACTACGAAATCGATGCAGCAGAGATCATAGAAAAAAAACCTATGACCTGTGAAGCATTGATTCAACAAGACACTACAATAGACTAGTAGTTTAAAAAGAAAGACCTTCATAGGAAGTATTCTTTTGACATAACAAAAGTAGATGATATTTTTGATCATTTGCTTACAGCCCATTAAGGGAGTGAAGATCCCCACTCCTGAAGAACTTAAAGGGAAAATGTACTGCAAGTGACATAATTTTTGGTCTCGCTCAATTAAAAACTGCATTGTTTTTCAAGACATGATCCAATAATAGATTCAGAAGGAAAGGCTAACGTTTCCAACCAAGACCGAGAAAGTCATGGGAATTGACACCAATCCGTTTCCAGAGATTGGTGAGGCTACAGCCAATGTTGGTATCCCAGATTTCCAAAATCTCTTTTTGAGGGAATTGGAGGAAGTCACTATGTAGATATATGTGGCTAGCCAGGCTGCCTTCAAGAAGGACACCAGAAGTTCACCAGCCAGTGGACAAAACTCTGCAGGCCAAAGGGATGGCTCTAATGAAGAAATACTGGATGATGATTCCCTCGAAGTAGCGGTAGTGCAGAGGATGTGTCCTAGATGCAAGATGAGTTATAAATGGCTAAAGGGGCTCCCAGTTGATGGGAAGTAGTATTATAAAGATGTGCAGAGAGACCGAAAATCAGCCAGCTGTAGCTCGGCTTTTCGCGCCCCCTTTCGGAAGAATGAAATAGCCCTTACAGTTTGGACTCTACTTGTGTGTTGGTTCTGAATCTGATTTCACAAGTGCAATGTGAAACAGTGGAAACACAAAAAGAGTCCAAATCCGGCAATTGTTTTTGGAAAATCGATGTTTGAATCAAATGCCAAAAATGGACTACTTTGCCAGATTTCAGAGTCGCCACCTAAATATTTATGGGAAATTTAGGAAACCCGTGACTCGTGCCAAAGGCCATTAGTCCGTCGTTACCAAAGTATCTTGGTTCGGGAACTTAGGTATGAGAGGGGAAGGTCAATAATGAGCACCCCACTCACCCGATCAAAGATCGGCCTCTACTAATTATGATGTGATTCTTATGTACAATATATGTTCTTATTCTGATTATTTAATAAATCCTAAAATTTATTATGTGAAGCATACAAGGTATAGACTAATTTGCTCAGATTGGAACAATTCAATTTCATGTTTGTTTCTCGAAAAGGGTTTGAATTTGCCACCCTTAGGTGGGCTTAAGGTTTGTGAATCTTAAAACGTACATTCGTTGAATCATTCCAATTTAAGCAACCAGCCTTCATCCACAGGCATTCAAACAGTTTATCATTTAAGCAATTAGCCTCATGGTAGGATGCTAAACATAATAAGAAAATTATGTACAAGCGGGATGCTAAAGCATAACAACTCACATATTTACCGACGTCCCGCGAACAACTACAAAACAAAGTTAGAAAATATGCATGATTCCTAGCTGTACAATGTGACAATGCAACACATGTGATATGCAATTTACTAGGCTCGGCCACTAATATGACATATGAGATGATTTGATCGCATGTGGTCTAAGCATGTATTCAGAGAAGTATTGAAACGACAATGCGAATCGAAATGATAGACCGAGCCCCGGTGCATGCAATACAAGTGGATGCAAACATGAGTATGCTAAATTAAACATGATGCGTCTAAACTAACCATCATAAGCTGATAAATAAAAGGGAGAAAGACGTGGGGTTGGAAGACATGCACACACACACGCACACTTATTACAAGTTTGTTTGCCCTCGCGCAGGAGGGTCCGAATGAAGTAATGCGCCTTCACGCAGGAGGGTCCGAATGAACTAGCTAGCTAACTAAATTACTTAACTAATTATTACAAAACAAATCAATTAACTATACTAGCTACAACATTACAATTAATCTAACTATTTTACAAACTAGAATTTAGCTATTTAATTACACTAATGAATGCATTATAAAAGTCTAATTCACTCACTACGTAATTACACTAATTAGTCAATTACACTAAAATTCTAATGACCTTACTTATACAATTCTAATTAGTGAAACGAATTAATTACACTAATTAATTACTTATTAACTAATTAATTAATAATTAACTAAGCTAATTAATTAATTATAAAAGTCCAATTGGCTAGCTAATTAATTACACTAATTAATTACTACACTAACTAATTAATTACAGTGTAACTAATTAAATTACAACATGAAGTAACTAATTAAATAACTAACTAATTTTAATTACTTATAAAATTCTAATGAAGTAACTGATTAATTATACTAACGAATTAATTAAGTATCAAATTCTAATTAACTAAATTAACTAACTCAACTAATTAATTCTAGGACTACACTAATTAATTAACATCAATTAGTTAATTGAGATGGTGGCTCGGTCATGGAGTTGCGGCAGGAGGACGGCTGGCTTCTCAAAATCTTCGTGAAGCTTTGCATCTCGGTGGTCGAGCTATAATTCTAGCTTGTGTTTTGATCGCCGAACTGCTGGGAAGGCTGGGTACTGCAGACGACATATTCACTCAACTTTGAAAGAGAAACACACGAGAGAGAGGTTATGGTTTTGGTCTCTAGGTTTAGAGAGAGAGGTTGGTCATGCATGCATATACTTGTGTGTGATAGGAGGCTTATCATGTGTCTTTGGGTGTGTGTGTTGTGAATGGTCTGTGGGTGTATGGTGTGTCCGTGTGTGCCGTGCATGGTCTGTGGGTGTATGGTGTGTGTCTCCCGTGAGTGAGAGAGAGGTGGGTGAATGTGTTGTGTATTCTCCTCCCTCCCTCTAACCCCGTGTGTGTGTATGTATCAGTCTATCTGCATGTGTCTGCTACGGGTTTGCCGAGAGAGAGAAGAGAGAAATCAGTCTGTGTTGCTGCCGTGGTGTATGGCAGTGATGGGTGTGTATGTGAGCTGCTGGGTGTGTATGTGAGCTGCTGGGTGCATGGATGGTGTGAGAGGTGGGTGTGTGCCCGTGTGCATGGGTCTGCCGTGTGTGTGTGGTCAGTGTGTGTATGTAGCTGGGTGGGTGTGCCGTAGGTTGCTGCCGTGTGTGAGTGGCGTGCGAGTGTGTTTTGAGTGTGAGCTGCCGAGAGGGAGAAGTGATGGGTGAGGCATGGATGGTGTGGGTGCCGTGAGTGTATATCAGTGTTGGGTGTGCATATGTGTGGTCGGGTGTGTGAGTGAGCTGCTGGGTTGCCGTGTGTGTGTTAGCTGGGTGTATGGGCTGTGTGTGTGTGTGCCGTAGCCGAGAGAGAAAGCTCTGTGGGGGTCTGTTCTGCCGTGTGTGTATGAGTGAGTTTGTGTGTGATCAGTGTGTGTATGTAGTTGGGTGGGTTTGCCGTGTGTGCATGTGTAGTGTGTGGGTGCATGAATGTGTATCAATGGTGTGTGTAAATGGCTGTGGTGTGTGCCTCCTCTCCTCCCTCTCTCTACCCGTGTGTATTCATTTTTTGTGAGAGAGAGGGAGAGCCCCCCCAGTATGCCTCTCCTGCGCCAAAAATGGGTGTGTGGGTTGTCCTTCCTTAACCCCCCAAACTGTGTGTGTTTTTTCCCCTCCTTGATTATTTTTATTGATCTCCTTCCTCAACCCAAGAGAGAACCCCTCCTGGCAAGAGAGAGCACATGCATCCTCCAGAGAGAGCACCCGCCTCTCAGTCTTCTTTTTTTCTTTTTTCTCCCTCTTTCACTTCACATGCAAAAATCATAATCACATGTCACTTGCCCTCACCCACCGCCTTGAATCTCTATTTTTTTTATCAAAAATATTGTAGTGCTTCTTTTTTTTATATTCTTTCCACCGAATTGAATTGAACACACCCCACCCATCAGCATAATCATCATTCATCCTCTACCCGCCAAAACATACTCATTATCATTCCACCACAAATTTTTCATCATCATATATTCCTTCTGTCCCAAACCATCTGACCATACTATCTTTGTTTATTCTTAGTTTCTTCTTCTTTTTTTTTTTATATTTTGTTTTAATCAAATATTATCAAATATTTATCAATTTATATAAAACACACCTAAAATAAATGTACACACACATAAATTTATATAAAAATATAAAATTATAAAATACTACAAATTAATAAAATATTAGTGATGGCCAAAATAGGCGAGGTTTGGGATTAAAGTTTCAATTTGATTTTTATGCTGAGAAATTCATAAAATAGCACATTTCAATTTTCATCAGCGGGTGGTCAAAAGAAAGTGCCCAAGTCTTAGGGGCGGTAAAAAATGGGGTGTCTACATCAGCACCTACAACAGAAGGTCATATCCAACTGGTCCTAGACAATATTCATCCTTGGTGGATTCACCAGACACTAGGATACAATTAAAGGGAAAGAGGCCCCCTGCATGAAACCAGGCCACCTAACTACTATAGGGTGGGCAATCAGCCGGAAGGGAAGCCTGAATTTGGCTCAAGACAGGGAACAAGGCCTAGTGATTGGCCTCCAAGAACTACTTCGAAAACAAGTATAAAGATAGGTGTAGCAAGCCCAGCAGCTAGAGCAGTGGGTTCATGGGTCCTTGGGGTTCCAAATTGGTTTGTCATGCAGAGCAAACCTAAAGTCATATCGGCACAAAGCAAGACTTTCGGAGACAAAGGAAGGATGATCAAGCCTCCTTTGGTGGCTTCAAAAAATTAGATACTGCTCAAAAACCTAAAAACAAGGGAACCAGATATGGTTCCAGTAATTTCTAAGTCCCAAATGAGAAAGATCCATCGAAGGTACACTCAGTATCAGAGGGAGCTGAAAGAAAGTGGAGAGAGTATTTCTTTAGCATAGTTAAAAGGCCAGATAGAAGAAGGAGAAGGTTCAAGACCTGTTCCTAAGATCAAAGAGGATGCCAGTAGAGAATAGTTAGCCAAAGTTCAAGTTGAACTAAAAGCCAAAGAAAGATCCAGCCTATCAGGCCTTGAAAAGGCCTTAATGGAAAGTGATGATGAGACGGATGGAGAGGTTGAACTAGGTTAAGAGAAGAAATTGGCTGAAGATGAAATGTTCGAAGCCTTTATGGCTGAGCAGACCTTCTTAGTTGAAAAGCCAACGGGAGTAGATCATAAACAAATTTCAAAAGAACCCACCGACATTGAGGTCCCGGAGCGCAACATGAAGGGTGTCTCCTAAGCTTCAAAGCAGACTAATATGGAATGAGAGCAATTGCAGCCAGTGGTATAGTTCGGCTTATTCCCTCCAGTGCTAGTAAACATGGTTTATGTGCTGTCACAGGAATTCCAAATTGAGGAAGGAAACCAAGAAGGTCAGGAAGACGATCCCATTCCAGTTTCTAGTGAAGATTCATAGGCTAGTATAGTTCAAGATGAGTCAGAAGTGGCCAAGCCAATGGAAACTAATGAAGAAAGTGAGGAGGTGAGTATTAACCTCTCATATCCTTTCGAGTACCCTACAATATCTATGACCCAACATGTTAAGCCCCAGTATATCAAGGCTTACTTTGATAAAATATAAATGAATAGGGTGTTAGTGGACAAGGGGGTAGCAGTGAACCTGCTTCTGAGGTCCTCTTTGAAGAAGTTTGGGAAAAGAAACCCTAGGTGATTCCAATAAGCATAACCATTGTTGGTTTTGCTGGGGATAAGCAAATGGCTCAAGACATTCTACCTATCAACTTGAGTGTGAGAATCAGAGATTGCATGATGATATTCTTTGTTATAGACAGTAATGCCAAGTATAATGTTTTGCTTGGCAGAGATTGGATCTGCACCAACAAATGTGTGCCTTCTTCTCTATAGAAAAAAATGATGATAACACTATGCAATGAAGAGATAAAGGAGATTAATGCAGATCCACATCCATTTATTGCTTGTGCTGATTTTGCAGAGGCCAAGCTATACACTGAAGGGGTAGTTCCACTCAGTGTGCTGAGGAAGTTTGATGGAATAGCCAAAGTGGCGGCTGATGAGGAAGGAGCACACCTGAAGCACCTAGTACAGAGAGTGCTGATGAAGAGTTCATCACCAAAGATGACAATGATGCCTAGTTATAGGCAAAAAGATCAAAACCAAGAAGCCAAACCATTGGCTTTAATCAAATTTTTAGCATTGGACATAGAGTCAATAGTCCACAAAGCACAGGGAAAAGAGAGAGATGCCATGATGATTGGTTGTAATTAGGAGCAACAAAAGGCCAAACTTTTGGCTCTTGGAAAATATTGTGCACTGGACATTGAAATAAAAGTCCAGGAAATACAGGAAGAAGAGGCTTTGTGGACAGATTTTGTCTATGAAGAAGAAAGTAGGGATGTCAAACCAGATGAAAAGACTACTTCGAAGATAGAAGAAGTCAAGAGGGAAGCATAAGTGAGTGCTCAAGTGCAAGAACCCTTAGAAGAAGTCAACCTGGGTGAAAGTTCAGCATAACAATCCACCTATATTAGTGCTTGGTTGGATCCTAATGACAAGAACTAGTTGTTGGTGGTCTTAAAACAATACAAGGATTGTTTTACTTGGTCTTATAATGAACTGCCTAGGTTGGACAAATCATTAGTGGAACATAGGCTCCCAATAAAGCCTAATTTCAGGCTACACAAGCAGAAGAAAAGACGAATGAGTCCTAAAATGGTTCAAAAGGTAAAAAAGGAGATTGCTAGGCTTCTTAAAGCAGGCTTCATTAGAACAGTCAGGTATGTTGAATGGTTGTCTAATATTGTGCCTATGGTCAAGAAGAATGGCAAAATGAGGGTATGCATCGATTTTAGAAACCTAAATTTGGCAACTCCAAAAGATGAGTATCTCATGCCTATAGTTGACTTGTTGATGGATAGCTCAGCAGAACACAAGATGTTGTCCATGATGGATGGGCATTCTAGCTATGACCAGATTTGTATAGCAGAGGAAGACGTCCACAAGACAGCTTTCAGGTGTCCTGAAAATATTGGCATCTTTGAATAGGTCAAAATACCATTTGGGTTGAAGAATACCAGGGCAACATATAAGAGGGCAATGAACACTATCTTCCATGATCTCATTGGAGGGTACTTAAAGTGTTATATTGATGATATTGTTATGAAATCTCAATCCATGGAGGAGCACTTGGTTCATTTGACAGCAGCCTTTGACAGAATGAGAGAGTTCAAGTTGAAACTCAACCCTCTCAAATGTGCTTTTGGTGTCTCAACTGGAAACTTCTTGGGGTACGTAGTACACAAGAAGGGAATACAGATTGATCAGAATAAAGTCAAAGCTATCATTGAGGCCAAACCTCCATCAAGTAAGAAAGAATTACAAAAATTCCTTAGTCAGGTTAATTTCCTTCGAAGATTTATTTCTAACACTGTAGGGAAAACTAAAGTATTTTCTTCTTTATTAAAGCTAAAAAATGAAGAAGAGTTTGTGTGCACAACTAAGCATCAAGTTTCTTTCGAAGGAATTAAAGCCTACTTGGCCAAGCCTCCAGTGTTGATGCCACCAAGGAAAGATAAACCCTTGAAGCTATACATTGCTATAGTAGAAGATTTATTGGGAGTTTTTCTAGCTTAGGACAATGAAGAAGGCAAGGAACAAACATTTTATTACCTTAGCAGGTTTTTAAATTCTTGTGAATGTAAATACTCAGCTGTAGAAAAGTTGTGCCTAGCATTGTACTTTACAACAATGAAATTAAGATATTATCTTTTGCCTACTGTTGTCTTGGTAATTGTAACCACAGACTTGGTTAAATACATGTTATCTAGACCCATTCTAAGAGGAAGAATTGGCAAACAGATATTAGCTCTATTAGAGTTTCATCTAGAATATGTTCCCCAAAAAGCAGTAAAAGAACAGGTTTTGGCTAACTTCTTGGCAGATTATCCATGTCAAACAGAAAACTAAAAGATAATGGATCTTGGTATGGTCAATGTTGAGTCATGGCAAATGTGGTTCGATGGATCAAAAGCCAATAGTCTGGTTGGAATTAGTGTTGTGATTAAGTCACCATAGGGGATAGAAACCACGCATGGTTTCAGAGTTGATGAAGCTACTTGTTCCAATGACTAAGCTGAGTATAAAGCTTTAGTAATAGGACTTGAGATACTTATTAGATTACAAGCTCATGCAATTGATATGTTTGGGGATTCCCAATTGGTAATTAACCAAATAAAAGGAATTTTCAAATATTAAAATGCAAGTATGTTACCATATTATATTGTTGCATTACAATTGTTTTTTCAGTTTTAGATAGCTAATGTGACTTATATCTCAAGATTCATGAATCACAAGGCCAATGATGTAGCTCAGAAGGCTTTGAATTTTAGAAGAAGGGGTAACACCTAAGGGGATATAAGTCAAGCAACATATCAAACGTTAATACTACCTTTGGCTAAAAAGGGTATCATGGTAGAAGTTAACCAAAATAACTTAGAAGAGCATGATTGGAGACATCCAATTATCTAGTATTTAACTAGTCATTCTTTGAAGGCCAGCAGAAAAATTAAATTACAGTCAATGCAATTTATAGTATATGGGAATACTCTTTACAAAATGGGGCAAATGGACTGCTGTTGGAACGTTTAGGTCCAAAAGAGGCACTGACTGTCATGGCGGAGGTGCATGAAGGCATTTGTGGTGCTCACCGGCCTGGTGTAAAGATGAGATGGTTGCTTCGAAGCCATTCCTATTATTGGCCAACCATCCTTAAAGATTGTATAGAATATGCAAAGGGATGTTAGGCATACCAAAAGCATGGCATGATAAGACATGTGTCAATATCCAATTTGCTTGCAGTTGTGAAGCCATGACCATTTAAGGGAGGGGCAATGGATATGAAAGGGAAAATATATTCACCCTCTTCGAAGCATTATTGTTTTATTCTAGTGGCCACAGATTACTTCACTATAAATGGGTCAAAGCTAAGCCTTATAAGGTTGTGGATCAAACTGAGGTTATTGGATTTATTAGAGAATTAATCCATAGGTTTGGCATCCTACAAACCATAATTATAGATAATGGGACTGTGTTTGATGGAAAGATGGTGAAGTCTTTCGCAGCAGAATTTGGAATTGGTCTTATCAATTCCACCCCCTATTATGCACAAGCAAATGGTCAAGCTGAATCATCTAACAAATTCTTGAAAAAAGGAATACAAAGAGTTATAGAAGACAATCCCAGGGATTGGCATAGCTTGTTGTTAGATGTGCTATGGGCTTATAGGACTTCTCCAAAGTCAAGTACAGAGATCACTCCTTATGTTTTAGTATATGGGCATGATGCAGTGTTGCTTGTAGAAATTAATATCAAATCCTTGAGAGTAAAATACCAAGACCAGTTAACAATGGAGCAATATCATCAAAGCATGTTCTTAGAGATAGAAAATGTGATGAGGCTAGAATTTTGGTATTAAACAATATTCTTTTCCAAAATAAAAAGGTAGCTAGAAACTATAAGAAGAAAGTCAAGCACATTAGTTTTGATAAAGGAGATTTGGTATGGAAGACAATACTGCCAATAGAAATTAAGAGCCATAAATTTGGCAAATGGTCGCCTAATTGGGAAGGACCATATCAAATTCATAGAGTCTTGCTTAGGGGAGCCTACCATCTGAGAAATCTAAATGGGTATGTACATCCCAAAAAGATCAATGGCAAGTATTTGAAACCTCATTATCCGATTGTGTGGGAAACACAAGGAGCGTGGAAAACACAAGGAATGTAGAAAGTGCTAGGTAAAAAGCATGGAACACTCAGATAAATAATAAAGAGTTTTCATTTCATATAGATTTGAGTACATGCAGCCATAAATTGGCTAAAAAATCAATACAATGTTTTAATTGTTCCCTTACAATTGATTCTCTACTCCTAAGAGATGAGAACAACTGAATGGCTGCAGTTATATACTGTCTTCTGTCAGCTAGCTCTTGATTAGTAATCTGTAACTTTTTAGTATTTCGATCCAAGGCTAGGTTGACTGCTGCTAGCTCCTCTTCTAGTTGGGCCTTCTTCTCCAAGAGTTGGGTTCGAAACTGGAAGGCATAGGAATGTTATCCTTTTAACTCAAACACCTCAGCATGAATATGGAAGACAAACTCCTTGTCCTTTAGCAGCTCATCTTCTGCAGCCTTGGCCATGTGGCAGATGTTGATATAGAAATCTATAGTGGCTATTGCTTGGGATAAGTGACTTGAGAAGGCCATGTTGGATTGCTCGAAAACTTTATAGCACTTGAGGAAACCATTTTTAATAACAGGATTTTGTAAGGCTTCAAACGGAATCCTTGAGAATGATTACAGTAGATCCAAGCAAGTGTCCAAGCCCACTCGAGGCAAGGAGGCTTCAATAGCAGTAGAAGAGCTCTTAATAATCTCCAAGAGGGAGTCAACAAGGATCAATGGCTCAGTCTCACTGTTTGGTGCTCGAACTGATGAAGATATGCCAAATAAGCTGGCCAGTTGAGCCTCAAAGATGTCCATCTCTTCCTCTGACATTATCAGTATGGAGGAGTAACTGGTTGAAGGAAGAGATAGAAACATGGGGACAGGAGAAGAGGTTGAGGATTCCCCAATAGTGTCTATTGTCTTGGCCACTAGCAAGTCAAGAGAAGAGGGACTGGAGTTGGATGATGGGAGAGGAGTTGGTGAGCTGCTAGTGTCATCCTTGGAAGTACTAGTTGCCACTGGAGCAGTGACAACTAGAGTTCTCTCAGGTGATAGTTGGGAAGCCAGGACTTTGGGAAGGGTCTGCAGAGGTAAGGTGATGGAAACCAGAGGCAAGTTCAAAGAATTGAAAAGGCTAGGAGTTGGTGAGCTACCAGTGTCATCCTTGGAAGTACTAGCTGCCACTGGAGAAGTGACAACTGGAGTTCTCTTAGGTGATAGTGGGGAAACCAGGACTCTGGGAAGGGTCTGCGGTAAGGCGATAGAAACTAGAGGCAAGTTTAAAGAATTGAAAAGGCCAGGAGAAAGAAAAGCTAGAATGCTTGGCCTCAAGAAAAGAAGGAAAGAAGACATAGAGAGTGTGGAGCTAGGAAGGGGAAGTATCATCTGGATGGGCTCTACACTCACTAGCACTTCAATATTAACCTTTCCTTTTTCTTTGGAGGTTGTCTTTAGCTTTGCAGAAGTTAAGAAGGGCCCTTCGTTCATAGATGATGTAGAAAAAGGAAGTTTTAAAGTAGGAAGGTGAAGGCTGGCTGCTGTTGCAAAATAGAAAGAAAATGTTAGAATCCATGTTAGGTCTTGAAAAAGGAAATTGTCAAAAAGGACTATAGCTCGACTTTTCGTGCTCCTTTCGGATACGATAGCCCTACAGTTCGGACTCCCGTGATTCTGAATCTGATCTCACAAGTGCAATGTAAAATAGATAACCACAAAAGAGTCCAAATCTGGTAAATCTTTAGGAAAATTGATTTTGAATCAAAATCCCAAAAATGGATTGCTTTGCCAAATACAGAGTCACCACCTAAATGTTCTTGGAAAATTTAGGAAACTCGAGACTCGTGCCAAAGGCCACTTATTCGTCATCACCAAAGTGTCTCAGCTCGGGAACTTAGATACGAGAGGGGAAGGTCATGAATTGAGCACCCCACTTGCCTGATCAAATATCGACATCTACTAATTATGATGTGATTCTTATTTACATTATATGCTCTTGTTCCGATTATTAGACTAACTTTACTATGTGTTGCACACAAGTATAGACTAATTTGCAAAAATTGGAACACTTTGATTTCATGTATATTTTTGAAAATTGTTTCGAATATGGACCACTTGAAAAAGTGATCTCACATGCACATTACCCAAATTATTCCAATTTGAGCAACTACCCTTCATCCACAGGTATTCAAACAGGTATATCACTTAAGCATTTAGCCTATTTGCAAACATACTTGATATGACAACAATCGCACTCATGCAATATGCTAAAGCAATAAAATGCTCACATAGTACTCCTAGGCGAGCCAAAACAAGCAAAATAATTAGAAAACATACATGTCCCTAGTTAATGCAATATGACTAATGCAACACATGCAAGATGCAATTAATAGACTCGACTACTAATATGGCATATGAATCAATTTAATAGCATGCGGTTTAAGCACGTTTTCAAAGAAGTAATAAATACAATGCTTTGTTAGTATGATGAACCGAGCCTCGATGCATGCAAGACAAGTGAATGCAAATCATGGAATATGCTAAAAGAAACATGATGTTCTAAACTACCCATTATAAGCAAGTAAATAAAAGGAAGAAAGATGTGTGGTTGGAAGACATATACATAATTACATGTTTGCCCACTCGCAAGAGGGTCCGAATAAATACCATAGCTAATTACTACGAATTAACTAATCTATTACAACACAAATGAAATAAACTAACTACGCTAGTTAATTATTACAACACCACGAATTAACTAACTACTTTAGCTAATTAAATAAATACAACACAAAATTAACTAGCTATTCTACTTAGTTAAATACAAAACTAACTAGCTAATTACAATGCACAATTAATTAGCTAATTAATTAAATATTATGGGCCTCGGGGAATGAGGGTTGACCCATGCATGGATGTGGATTTCTACCCCATAATGCTCTCCGTTTTGCTAACGGAATGCCTCTATTGTACAATTAGAAAATTGCACTGTTTTTCCACCTCATGCCTCTGCTTTGCTTTGTTAGAAAAGGGACTCTGCCTTGTTGGAAGAAGTGGCCGGCAACCCAGAAGTAGTGGTCGGCCGGCCACAAATAGTGGCTTGCCGCCCAGTAAAAGTGGCCTGCCAGCTACTAATGTTGGTTTTTTCCTGCAGCAACAGAGAACAACCAGAGCACAAACCAGAGTATTCTCAAGGGATGTTTGCTCAAAGGAGAAGTAGGCTCGATTTGCAAGCCATCAATTGGCAGAATTTCATTGTGTGATGACTTATGAACCAATGGATACAATTTCAATAAATGCATAATGAAAGACTCGTAAACCTCCTCCCTATCATGATTTGATCAAGGGAAGTAGTTGACATTGGAAACTTGAACCATTTCATCAGTAACAAGTATAAAATGAATCAAGTCTCCATGTGTTCAATTAATGTCCAATTGAATAACCAAATTATTTTATTATCTTGGTCCATTTTATCCTAATTTTAATTACTTCTTTTAATTACCTTTCCATTCCTTAATTCATTTAGTCCAAAAATGAAGATTAAGTCCTCTAATGGAAAGAAGTGTCAAACAAGGGGTTGTTTAGGCATGAGAGAGATGTCATGCGGTTGGTAATGAATCTCTGAAGAAATTAAATCATTAAGAAAAATGACCTCAAGCTTAAGTTTAAACAAACAATCGGTTTGAAACTACTCTCAAAGCCAAGAAATAATAGAGGTTGCAGAGATGATTAGAGGTGATCACAAGTATGAAAAATACTAAATAAATGCTATCAATTCAAATAGGTTGGTGTCTAATGCCTAAAACACCAAACCTTTGAGGACCATTACACTACAAGCATACCATACAAAGCTTAAATGAAATAAACACCTCAAAATAGTCCTAAATTAGACTAAAATAGTGCTGGAATTGATGTAAAAAAAGCTAAAAGAGTAAGCTAAAATAATGAAAAACGTAAGCCAGTAGACAAGCATAACGAAGGCTAGCTAACTCCTCTATTTTTGGGACTTCAAAAAAACATTTTTAGCCTCTAAAAAACTCTAAAATTCAGTAGTAAAAATCTCAAAACAAGTTGAGAAAAGAATGGGAAACACAAGGGCAAAAGCTTAGAGAACAAGGTTCGAAAAAGGGTAATTAACCCATCTACCTTTGGTAGCTTTAAACCACAAGTTTCAGCCCATAAAAATAGTCCAAAAAATTTTCAAAAATAGCAAGAAAAGATAAGAGAGAAGTAGTGTAGAGATGCTCAAAATTATACCTCTTAAAGTAAGATAACTCTTTTGTTCACAAACCACAAAGCTTATACCTTAAGGGCTGAAATTTGGACTCAATAATCTTAGCAAGGAAAGCTCCAATATTGGTTTAGGAAGTGTTTTGGTAAGATGTGTGTGTTGCAAGATAGAGATAAAGAGAGAATTTCAAGTTTTGGTCCTTAAGGAATTTTCTGTAACCTAAAATCATGAGGGTTGGCCTTGTATATATAGAAACAAAGCCTCTAAGGTCAGAAATATCTGTATTGGAACAGCTGGAGCTTTTGGGGGACAGCTGGCAACAAATATCTGTGTTTTACACAAGTGGCCGGCCGGCCACTAATAGTGGGCGTCCAGCCACAAAAATCTACTTCCAGGCCCGACTTCAAATGGGTATATCTCCTTCATCCGGACTCGGTTTTAGGTGATTGTTGAGTCTAAATTGAAGCTCTGGAAGTCTACTTTCCAATGGTGGTAGCTTCATATTTAAATTATAAGTTTACAAATAGATATACCTATTTTAGTAAAGGTTGCTCATTTCTATCTTAACCGGATTGATGCCTAACTTCAAACGGCCATATCTCCCTCATTCGGACTCGGATTTAGGAGATTCTTGAGTCTAAATTGAAGCCTCAGAAGTCCACTTTCCAATGGTGGTGGCCTCATAAATAAAGTCTAAGTGTACAAAAAGATATGCTTATTTTAGTGAAGGCTACTCAGATCTCTCTTAACGGTTTCATGCTTAATCATTTCCCCAACTAGTTTGCTTCCATCTGCTCCTATTTCCTTCAAATCCAAACCTATAAATAAGATGTTTTTAAATATTTTTCAAAGAGTTCACCTACCTTCCATTTATTTCCACTTTGTCCTTACTCAATTTACCGAAAAGTGCAATATTTAACGAAATGTGAGCCTCGGAACATTGTAGAAACATTTGAAAAAATATTTTGCAAAAGAGGGTTTTAAGGTCTCAAACAGTTTTGGTCAAAAATAGGGTGTAAGGTTGGGATTTAGAAACTCTTCTTGCTGAAGAAATCGAACGTTTGTACAACGTATCTTTTCATCATCGAGTGATCAATCTGAGACACCCAAGTCTTAAGGGTGGTAAAAAATAGGGTGTCTAAAGGGACTGTGAGTAATTACCAACCTCAATGGTTTCAATGGTAATGGTTGGAGAGCTGCGAAGGACATAGTGCTCAGTAGTTTGTTTCTTCCTTTCAGTCTCCTTTTGTAATGCTTCAATAGCAGCAGCCTCTTCTCTTTGTATTTTTTACTACCTCCTTTTCTCAGACCTCTGAAAAACAATAATCTCTTTAGATTGCTCCTTCTCCACTGCTTTGGCAGCTGCCTCATGAATGAGGTCCACAACAAGTTCACTAGGAGAGAATGTATTCTTTGTCTTTTTCAGAGGGGTTTCTTCTTTTTATTCTTCCTCCTCAGATACTGTTTCTATAGGGTTAGGCTGTATTATGAGTTTTCTTTTCTTCTATTGCTGCTTGCCTTTGAGAATGGTCAAAGCTTGAGCCCTCTGGGGTGAAGTCTCCTGTGAAGCTCCTGCATCAACTATTGAAGCTATAAGCAAACAGACAAGACATTAGAAAAGGAAATGAGCAAAGGGGACAAGATGCACACCTTTCTTCGAAGTGGCCCTAGTGATTCTAAAAGGAGAAGATTAGGCAGCAGGAGTAGGAGCTGGGATAACAGGAGCAATAGAAGAAGTGATGGTGACCCTAGTCTCCTTGGGCTTGGCTTAAGAAGGCACATCTAGTCCTACCAGCAGATCCTAGGGGGAAATGGCCAAGTGCACCTCTATATTGGCAGTCCACCAATTCTGATATTTCTTCAATGTAGTGCTTTGGAGAATGAAGGAAGAGAATTCAAACTCAATTAAATCTTGAATCAGCTTAGAGGTTGTTTCATTCAGCTTGGTTTTTGGCAATTTCAGCTCACTGGTTATATGATTTGGATTAGTTTGGCTGCAGATAGGGATAAGAATCTCCTAAGTAAGCCCAAATTGCCTAGCAAATTGAGCAAGTAAGCTTCAGATATGCACTTGTAAGCTTGAGGGTTTAAGGTGCCCACAAAAAGCTCCATTGGGATTAGAATGGAGGCCCACATATCTTTGTACTGAGGTCTAGAGCAGGTTCTATCAACCAGAAAGGTTCTCAGCCAAGTTGGCCCTTCTTTGGCTTCGAAGGGGTAGAAGAAAGTGCGAGAATGAGAGGAAGTTGGGAGTTGATAAAAAAAAAGAAAAAATAGAAGGCAAAATTAGAAAGATAGAGGAAGAATCTAGAAAATTTCATTCCATAAGTGATAGGGTCTTGCACCAGGAATCTTAAACACTTGGAGTGTAAGTCTGTAAAGTAGGCAAAAAACCAGAGTTGGAGTACCCAGAATGGGCCTCCTTGATTAGCATCCATGGGTTTCTCGCAAAATTGGGAGCAGGCTCTGTAGACATGACCTAAAACATATGGAGCCAAAGCTATCCTTTTATTCGAAGCAAGAGCCTTGGCAAGTGGGGCAAACTCAGGCATGATCATCTAAGAAGAGGTACAAAAAAAGAATTTACAAAGCCAATACAGAAGAAAAAAAAGGAATTCTTGGTCGATCATAGGACCTTCCTTTTTATTCTCAAACTTAAAAAAATCACTAAATGAAGAGTTCAAAAGGAGAATAGAGAAAGGGACTTGAAGGTCAGGATAATCTGGACCGAAAAGGGTGCCAATGGGTGATAGCCCTAAGAGATGACACATATCAAGGACAATGGGGGCCATCATGCCACATCGAAATTGGAAAAAATTGAAAGATGGATTCCAAAAACAAAGTACAGCAGGTATAAGAAAAAGGTCTTCAGGAATGGTGAACCTGGCTAGTTAAAGGGAGTCGAGAAGACAGAGTTCTTGGAAGTCCAGTATCGTGGCAGGAACAACTCGGTCATACCATTCCTCCCATTCTGGCCTCAATGTGGGCCAGCAGCGATGAGGTCGGTTCATTCTCCAATTACTCCAGTCAAGGCCACCCTCGTAAATGAGGCAGTGATCCTCTAAACGAGGGTATAGAGTAGGAAGGTGAGAAGGGGCTTCCCTGAAGATAGGTCCAAGGACAAACTCCCCTTAAGCATGGTGACGGGGAATGAAGATATGTTCATCAATGGCGTTTCATTCACCAGCTTTGTATTTGTCATATTTTTCGTTGATACATTTCCTTAAAGCCATGGACGGGTTTACACGCTCAACCACTGGTACTTTTGAAAAAGAAGAAGCCATCAATGAATGGTTGAAAGGGAAATGAGAAGAGTAATTATGAGAAGGGTAATAGGTTGCAGTCGGGAGCAATAGGAGTGAAAGGGAAATTTTGGACAAGCGTGTAGATAAAGCGCGAGAAAATGGGGTTTTAAACCTTTCTGTCCAAAATTACCCATTTAATAGAACAGGTCAAACAAACCCAAGTTTTGACCCCATGTGTGATTAAGGCTTTTATTTTAAAGTCCCTGAAAACACAGGAAAAAAAACTATCTTCAAACCAGTATGTGGGTACCTTATGAAGGAGGGAAACACATTTCAAATCTTAGCTTAGCCTCGAAAACAGGTAGTTGGCTTTGAAGCTAATTGATTCAAGCATAGCTGAGATTTGTTCACTTTGAAAGTCTTGGAAGTATGCTTTTGGACTTTTCATCAAAGGAAATTTCCTTCGAAGGGGTCTTTGTAATATTTTGTGATTAGATAGGGTTCTTCCCTGGTCTTTTAGCAAAAGTAAGCACCATGAAACCAGTTTTTGGTCAAGCAAAATGGAAAGTTCAAAGACCAAAGGACTTATCTATGCATAAAAATATTTTCTTGCACTTTTTGCCTAGATAAGACCCTTCGAAGGTAAATCGTTCTTAAGAGAAATTTTATGCTTCGAAACCCCTAAACTAGGCCTTGAAGCAAGATTGGTTAGTTCGAAGCTGTTATCTATACAAATTAAATTAACCATATAATCGGAATGTGAAGACCTAAGACAAATACTATCACTCCTATGAGAAATTTCATGATTTGAAGCATTTAAAACCATATTTCAAAGCAAGACTGGTTGCTTCGAAGCTGCTATTCATAGACTGTGAACAAAGTAAGAAATAGGGTCACATTAATCATACAGTTTATCATGCAATTGGAATACAAAACCAGATCATGCAAATGAAATTTGAAAAACCCAATTGTATTGATATATAAAATATTTACATTAGAGAGAGTAACAAGTTCAATGAATTTAGTCCAGTAGTGTTCTATAAACTTGTGTTCTTTCTTTATCCTATCTTCAGTTCTATCTAAACTGGGTTTTTGCAGCTAATGCACTCTTATTTGGTGGAAAAGTTGTTCAACCTTCACTTCAAACTCAATCTCCTTCAAACTCTGATCCATTTCGTCCATGTCTACATCATCCCAGTATGTTGAGTCCTTGTTCTTGAAGGCGTCATATTCTTCAAGGAGGTTCTCTGCTTCGTACTGAGTATGAAATCAAATGGCGTTAATTTCATCCAAAGAGTCACTAGTGGCCCGGAAGATTTTATGCCAATTAAGCATGAGAGAAAGCTAGTCCAAGAAGGTATGAAGTTCTGTTTGGGCTATGAGGTTAAGGGTATGACCTCGAGATACAATATCACAAGCCTATAAGAAGTTTCTACAAGGAACATCATCTCTAAGGACTTCGAAAGGCAAATAGGAGAAGGCAACAAGAAGAAGTTGAGCTATATACTGCTAAAATGCAGTTGGAGGAACTGGAGATTGGTAGGAGGAAAAATGCTGACCCTCGAAGAGAGTACGTTTTAATTCCTCTATCTAATTGGGATTTTGAGGAAGAGATGGTGTAGTAGGATCCATCCCAAAAGAAGAAGGAAATTAGGGATCATTCATACACTCAAGTCAGTTAGAAAAGCAATCCAAGAATCCCAGCCAGTATTTTATACTATTCATACACTCAATCCAAGAATGAGGGATTGAATGCCAATGCTTCGGCGGGGTTGGGAGTTTTTTATACTATTCTCATTGACAGGGAAGAAGTGTATTATGCCGAAAGTAGGTTGTCCTCTAAACAGCGACAACGATCAATGGGTATGTAGGGATATATTATTGAGCTTCAGGAAAAATGAGGCACCAGAAGAGGATTATTAAATTCAACAATTCTGTGGTGAATTTGCTCCCTTATTTGAGGTTGAACTGGTGTTGACCAAGTATCCCAGCCAGTATTTCCAGAAGAAGATGAAGTAACTTCATCCCATACAAAGAGTTTTAGAGCAGATGAAGAGCTTCCAAGATCCATTTGTGCAAATGCTTGGTCTAGAGGTTCGTACGGTGCAAAAGCTTCCATAACTTGTATAAATGGGGGCGGATAAGTGTGGCCAATAAATGCATGAAGGTTCTTTCGAGGTCGGTTATCATTATCAAACACCTCCTTGTATGCTTGATCAATATAGGAGAGGGCTTGATTGGCCATTAAAGATGTATCAGTTCCTTCGGATACTCAGATAGTGGAAGAAGCGTTCAAGCAAAAAGGAGAATTTAATAAAGTTCAGTGCTTCATTTCTAAGCAGACGATTACACTTCTAAGATAAACAAAGTCCATGCACGTCCTAGGACGTAGATAGAGTGCATTGATCCACTAATATCATCAAGTATTGGGTATATTAGTGCGGGGGGTAATGTTGGTTGCATATTTTGTATAAGCCAATCTCAGTTTAACACGTGTCACGTAAAGTGTAATTTGGGGAGTTAATGTAAGCTTCCAATAAGCAAGAGACATGTGGCGGTTCAGATTAGTAATAATGGATCTGCGCAGTATTGGAGCAACTAGAGGGCGCAAGATGATGTGGCCCAACGGTTGCTCACAAATTCAAATTCAAATTCAGGAGGGAAGCCTAACTACAAGAATGGCATAGTTGTAAGGTCCCGGTGTCCCATATCAAGAATGAAAGGGAAGTTTCTACGCTATAAAAGTAAAAACTTGGACCCTTATATAGTATCGAGGCCTTTTCCCGAGTGATGAAATCCCTAACAGAACTCCCCAGTTAAGCGTGCTTAAGCTGGAGTAGTTCTGGGATGGGTGACCCACTACAAAGAACAAATCCGTGTGGGCGTGGCCCAAAGCGGACAATATCGATAACATGTGAAGGGATGGGACGCTATAGTATTGGAGACTAACTGTGAGAGAACATGATCAGGGATCATGGGAGGACCTTTCGACGGTCACCATTGGAAAGTATAAATAGAAGAGAAGGCCCCAGAATGAATGACATAGACTTAGATCTAGAAACCAGTCATTTATTTCATATTTTCTTTCCCGTTTTACATTTCTAGTTCTTCAATTCCTATACTGCACTTCATTTCTTAGGAGTAGTTTCAAGTAGTCGTTGCTGTGAACTTTTTCAAGGCTAGGTCATTTTATTATAAGTTCTTATTTGCTTAAATGAAATTCAGTTTTTGAACTGTGCTTTGTACTTCTTATTATTTGTAAGTTTTCTCTAAATAAGCAACCAGTAAAAATCCTCTTCATTAAAGTTAAAAGAACTTCAACACAATCGTCTAATAATTGGTTGGCAATTAAAAATTCTGTAAGGACTTATTGATCTTTGTTGGCATATTTTAAATTACAAAATTAACCTTCAAAAGCCAAAAAAGCCAACAAAGTTTTTCAATTAAATTTGGAAAACTTTTTTAAAACTCATAACCAAAATTTTTTTCTCATTTCATATGTCACATCAAAAATTCAAAACTTTTTTCAAAACTCATACCCAAACAAATTTTCTCTTTTCAAATCATAATTTCAAAACTCATAAATTCAAAATACAACTCTATTTTCAAATCATAATTCTAAAACTCTACCAAACACTATCAAAATTTGTTTGATTATGAGTTTTGAAAATAATTTTGAGATGATTTGTATTTTTTTTTTGGATCGATTGATGTATAAAGTGTGAGAGAATATGTGAGAGGAGAGAGGAGAGAGGAGAGACAAGAGAAAAAAAGTGATTAATTGATTGATTAATAATTAAAAAAAAATAGAGAAGAAAGGAGTTTTGAAAGTAATTTTGAATTGTATTTTAAAAATTTATTTAATTATAAATTTTGATTCAAATCATGATTTGAAAATAAAATTGAGTTTTAAAAATTAAACCAAACACTACCTATAGAAGTATAAAACACTTTCTCCTGTCGGTTTTGTAAAATTTAATATGATATTTTTTAAAACACTTTTGGCTAACGAAAAATATTTATTTTCTAAAATTTATTATAGTATTTATTTTTTATTTTTTATTATTGACATTATAGATGTAAATGTATACA
This sequence comes from Camellia lanceoleosa, assembly GCA_025200525.1. NCBI lineage: Eukaryota > Viridiplantae > Streptophyta > Magnoliopsida > Ericales > Theaceae > Camellia > Camellia lanceoleosa. The sequence continues at coordinate 36,864,389 of CM045758.1, forward strand.
TATGAAGTGGGCATGTTGTTTTTTTTTTAGTGGACCTGTATTGCATACACAGTATAGTCAATATGGTCCCCAAATCAACCAATTTTTGGTGACCAACAATGGCTTGGCTTTTATGCAGGGGTTATGTGTCACTTTGAGTTACTGCTTTCAAAAAGTCTCCCAATTGGTAGGTTCTGAATTTATGCATTCAACCTTATTGTGCCAAACAATATGTTTGAAATTGTATTGAATTGACTAATTCAACCAGTTTATCGATTCCAGTATATTCTTAAGGGTCATTTTTTAATAAATTATTTTTTAAAGTGTTTTATTCCATTTAATTCATCTTATTTTTAAGTATTTTATTAGGTCCCGTTTAATATAATATGACCAAATTATCCTTCTAATTTTTTACACATGTTTCCATTTTGAAACTAATATACAATAAAAATAATAATAATAGTCTTTCATTTTATAGAGAAAATCTCTCCCTTACTCTATAGAGAAAATTTCCCCCATTCTAAAGAGAAAATCTCAAATTATGAATTTTTAACTTTTTTAATAATGTGAAAATTTTAAAAATAACGCAACAAAAAATCTGAACAAAAATCAAATTACAATGTGAATGTTCACAGTAAACAATACATATAAAATTAACTTTTAAAAAAATAAAACTCATACAAAAATACAATGTGAATGTTCATAATTTATAATTAACATATAACTAGCCTTAAAAAAATAAACTCATACAGATGTGAACATTTACACTGCAACGTGAAAACATTAAAGAAAATTAAAAAAGTAAAAATCGACTATTTTAATTGTTTAATGATAATAAAAATGATTGTTTAACCAACAAATACAGTAACAAAAACAACAAACATACAACTAACTTTCGAAAAAACAAAAATCATACCAAAATATAATATAAATGTTCACAATTTACAATTAACATACAACTAACTTTAAAAAAAATAAATTCATACAAATGTGAACATTTATACTCTAACATGAAAATATAAAATAAAATTGAAAAAATAAAAATCAACTATATCGATTATTCAATAGTAACAAAAATGATTGTTCAACGAAGAAACATAGTAACAAAAACAACAAACATACAACTAACTATTATTTTAAAAAAAAAAAAAAAAACTCATATCAAAATACAATGTGAATGTTCACAATTTACAACAAGCATACAACTAACTATTATTTAAAAAAAAAAAAAAACTCATATCAAAATACAATGTGAATGTTCACAATTTACAATTAATATACAACAAGCCTTAAAAAAATTAAATTCATACCAATGTGAACATTCACACTGCAACATAAATATATAAAACAAAATTGAAAGGAAAAAAAAATCAACAATTCCGATTGTTTAATGGCAATAAAAAATGATTATTTAAACAACAAATATAGTGATAAACAATATACAAAAAATCATCAAACAATATATAAAAAATCATCAAATATTTCATATGTATTGGCGCACCTTTTTAGAAAAATCTGTATATAATCAACACTGGTATAATACTAGTGAATAAATTATATTTGTGGTTATACAAATCGACAAAGAGATTACGGTTTATGTGTAACAATGGCAAAAAAATGATTTTTCATCGCCAGTTTACCTTCATGTCTGTTGCGAGTCCATTATCATTTCTATTATCGGTCTACAATTAACATTCTCTTTCAAATGTTCTTCCATGAAAGGACTGTAATGCAAAATAATTGTGAAAGAAGATCCTTGATTAAGTGAATCTCTCACATTGAGGCAAAATATATACATATTAAGAATAATAATTTTTCATATTCTATATATAATGTTTTAGTTTTATATACCACAAACAAAATATATTTAATAATGATATTCCCTCTTCTAAATATATGGTATACTATATACTATAATAAAAGTCTATAAGGATAAAATAGTCCATATAATAATTCTAATATGGACAAAAGAACGTATTAAAATATAAATTTAAATATATGACACTTGGGGTGGTATGGCAAGTTTTGAAAAAGTCAAAAAGTTAAAAAATTACCAAAAAAATTAAAAAGTTATCATTATTCACCAAAAAAATATATATATAAAAAATTAATATACAAATATACATATGCAAATCAAATTTTTGCCCATCAACCGTACTGACGTCAAACCCACTGCAGGGGAAGAAAAAAAAAATTACATGGTTACATCCACTAAGTTAGATGGTAAAGTTGGACTCGTGGAGGCCCATCATGGGTCCTGTTCTGATAATTTGAACCGTTCAATATATAGAACTCGTCTAGTACTATATGCCTGTAAAATATCACGTCTATCGGATATCGCTAATTATATGATCTAATCAGTTTTATATAAAAAATAAATGGTGTTATAGTTAACAGTTGACAAAAAAAACTAACATGATTAGATAGTTATTGATATCCAATCAACGTGATTTTTACAAGCATATAGTACTCGATGGGTTCTACACATTGTACGGCTCCGATTAGAAAAACGGGACCCGTGGTAGGCCCTCACGGGCCGAACAACACCTTCCAATCAAGCCCGAAAAGGAGGCAATATTTTCTCATGTATTCACCCAAGCCGATGCACTGTCATTCTGTACGCTTACTACACTATCTTCTCCTACACATTTATTTATATAATGTTTTAACAAATATTTTTTCATAAAAAGTCAAAAAGTTAACTCAAATATCCATATTTTTTTTCCTCAACTTTTTAGTAAAAAAAAAAAATACACTTATTTAGGACACCCTAAATAACTCCTTGATATAACATTAAAAATCTTTATGAATTTATTGGATTATAAATCTATTAAATGTAATATATAAATAAATCTCTCTATTCTTAAATTGCATCAAATTAAAAATTAGTTTATTTTTATAAAATAAGGGGATGTTTGGCATGATGGATATAAGTATATTTATTTAGGTTATATTATCTCTTTATTTTTTTTATATATCTTTTTGTAAAATATATATATATATATTTATTTAGATAATTCCTAAATAATCTCTTAGTACATGATACTATATGATAATATGAATAATAAAAAAGACAAAACATTAATTATTTATATTAAGTAATTGAGAAATATAAAAATATATATGTAATAAATAATAATTAGTGGGAGAATATAATCATGTTGGAATAGCAGTACTAGTAATCTACAAAACCAAAGAGGTATCCCCTTCAAATGTGATATTTCAAAGACTATATGCACCAATTAATGAACCAATTTCAAAGGTTATATACACCAATTAATGCACTAACTAGTTAGTACATTAATTGATGTATGTCGTACCAATATAATTTTTCTGTTAACTAGAATGGTTTAGGACGTTCTAAATAAGGCTAAGTTTGACATAACACAAAAAAATTTAAAAGTTACTATCCTATTTAAGTCACATCATCTTATTTAAATCATATCACCTCTCTACCACATCATTTCAAACATAACCCATATTTCATAAAAAGTCAAAAATACACTTATTTAGATCATTCCAAACAATCCTTGTGTACTTTTTAATTTTTTATAAAAAAAAATATAAAAAAATAGAAAGAGTATGTAAAAAAATAAAGATAAAATATTGATAAATATTAATTAATATAACTTAAATATATATGTATATATATATATATATATATGTAAAAATATACACTTTTTTATTACATGCCAAGTCAATCTTCTTCGTCTTCGCCTGGTCAAGTCGGACTGGGACCGTCTCAAACCCCTTTTTTTTTTTTATTGGGCTAGGACATATTTGTTCAAAATTTTGAGTCGGTGGACTTATTTATTGCCGTCTATTATAAGTAATGTTAAATTACACAACACTGTTATATTTATAAAAAAAAAAAAAAAATCACGGTTAAATTTGTCTACCGGTTTGCACTCAGAGCCTTTAATGCGCGACCCATGAATAGACTGTTTTGGTACCCACGTTTTCAGCCATTCCAAATAACCATCAAGATCGAGCAATTATTACAAACTAGAGAGAACATTGTCACATGGTGCATTTATTTTAGAAAACTTTTTGGTTCCGTTTTATTAGAAAGAAAATTTGATAAAAAGTAAAAGTAAAAAAAAATGAAGTGAAAGAAAAAAATACAAAAAAAAAAAAAAAAAAATATAAATATTTGATTAAGATGAAAAAATTTTGTAACAAAAAGATAGAAAAATTTAAAAATTTTATTATAAATAACTTACACATTCAATCTTTCTTATATATATATATATATATATTTTGTATTTTTGTATAAGAAATTAAAAATTAGCTACAATGTTAACATGAATTGTATAAGAAAATTAATTTTCTTCTATTTTCCAGCACTTTCAGAATAAATAAACTCATAATTCCCCCCCCCCCCTCCCTCCCTCCCTCCCTCTCCCCCCTTCTTCTTTTACCCCTCACTTTTTACCTATTTCATTTTAAACAAACTAAGCCTTAAAGACTCACAATTTATACATAATGACATGATAAGGGAATTGAATTTTACATGATTGAATTTGCAACAGGTTAAAAGTTGATACATAATCTGTCATATTATTATAGGTAAAATTGTAAGATTTAAATTGATGGTCTCAATCTTTTTTATTTTATTTTATTTTAATTGTAATTGATGTAAATAGTAGGTCCATCAAGTTTGGGTAATAATTTGAAGAATGGTTGTTTGTAATTAGTAAAAAAATATCACATGACATTATCAGATGATATTTTTTTTCTGTATTTAATATTTGTTCTTACTGAGTTATCAAAATAATAATAATAATAATAATAATAATAATAATAATAATTTTTCTTTAATGAAGTAAAAATTACCTAAGTCTTCGGTTTCACTCAACCTAGATCAATTATGATGGGGCTCAACTCAATCAAGTGACCCACTAGAAAATTTCGCCAAGATTTGTGCAACTTGGTTTCCTAAAGCCTTAGGGAAAAAAAATATAAATAAATAAATAAAATAAAAATAGAACCCTCAAGTCAGTGATAAGAGGTAAGGTCTGTTTTAGAAAAAATGTCAACTTATTAATTTATTAATTTATTTGGATAATATTATCTCTATATTTTTTTACACTTTTTTTAAAAAAAAAAAAAAAAACTAAAAAAGAAAAACCAACAAGTTAACTTTTTTTCTACTTCCCAAAGCAAGCCTAAGTGGCATTTGGCAATGACCTTTTAGGAGTACTTGGGGAGACAAAAAATAGTTTTTTTGGATTGAAATTCATAAAAAGATAAAATAAATTAAAATAGTCAATAAAACAAAATGTGATATTAAATCTATAGTTATTTTATTTTTTTTTCTCACAAACATTTCATCTAACTAGCTATCAAATAAGATTTAAATTGAAGGTCACTACAAGAAAAAGTACTATTGGCGACTAAAAAATCACATTTCGTTGCTGAAAACATAGCATTTGGCGACTAAAAATGCATTAGTAGCGAAAAGTAAAGATTTTTGACGACTAAAAAATTTTAGTAGCAAAAAATATAGGTTTTGGTGACTAAAAATCTGTTTGGTTGCCGATATATGGCTTTTAGCGATTAAAAAAATTTTAGTAGCCAAAAGTAAGGCTTTTTGGCGACTAAAAAAAATTTAGTAGCCAAAAGTGAGGCATTCGGCGACTAAAAATCTGTTTGGTCGCCAAAAGTGAGACTTTTACTGACTAAAAAAATTTTAGTAGCCAAAAGTAAGGCCCTTTGGCGACTAAAAAAAATTAGTAGTCAAAAATGAAGCATTCGGCGACTAAAAACATGTTTAGTAGTCGAAAGTGAGGTTTTTTGGCGACTAAAAAGAAATTTAGTCGCCAAAAGTGGTAATTTTAGCGCGGAAATTTTTTTTTAACGACAAAAAAATAATTAGTAGCCAAAAGTATAGAATTGGCGACTAAAATTATGTTTAATCGCCAAAAGTGGTGTCCTTTTTTTTTTTTTTACTAAATAATTTATTTTTACATAAATTATGTTCAATAAAAAATAATTATGTTTATATATATATACTTTGATATTAATACGGGTCTAAGTACTATATAAATAATATATGTTGCATATAAATCATATGATGTTATGGAGGCGTAGTGGAAAGAGTGTGTTGTATAAGGTTTATGGTGTGGAAGGTTGATGGTTTGAATTTCCACAAGAGCGAAGTGTAATTTTTTTTTTTTTTTCGTAATGAGCTTTCGGCGACTAAATTTGTTTGGTCGCTGATTCCTTGAGTATTGGCGATGAAAACATTAGTCAGTAAATGCATAATTTAAAAAAATATAATTGACTATTGGCGACTAAAAATTTAGTCGCCAAATGTATAATTTAAAAAATATAATTGACTATCGGCGACCAAAGTTTTGGCTGGTAAAGACTTGCTTTTTGGCGACTAAAAGTTTTTTAGTTGCCAATACTTTTTCCAACCGTTTTTCAGTGACCAAACCGGCGACTAAAAAATTTAGTCGGAGAAACTTAAAAACCGACTTTCGACGACTAAAAGTTGACTTTTGACGACAAAAAATTTAGTCGCCAAATATATTTTGTCTTGTTGTGGGTCATAATCTTATTTTATTTTATTTTAATTGTAATTGACGTAGATAGTAGGGTCCATCAAGTTTGGGTGATAATATGAAAAATAGTTGTTTGTAATTGGTAAAAAATTTCACATGATATTGTCAGATGATATATATATATATATTTTTAATCTAATATTTGTTCTTACTGAGTTATAATAATAATAATAATAATAATAATAATAATCATCATCATCATCATCATCATTATCATAATCATAATCATAATCATAATCATAATCATTTTTCTTTAATGAAGTAAAAATTACCAAAGTCTTCGGTTTCACCCAACCTAGATGAATTGTGATGCGGCTCAACCCAACCTAGTGACCCCTAGAAAATTTGGCCAAGATTTGTACAACTTGGTTTCCTAAAGCCTTAGGAGGAAAAAAAATATAAAAACAAATAAAATCAAAATAGAACCCGCAAGTCAGTAATAAGGTAAGGGCTCATTTGTAAGGTAAGGGCTCATTTGCGAATATGAAAAAAAAAGTAAATTTATTAATTTATTGACTTATTTGAATTATGGCCTAGTTTGGCATAATTTAAAAAAGATAAAAAGTCAAAAAGTCACTATCCTATTTAAGTCATATCATCTTATTTAACATTATCTCTATATTACATCACTTCAATTCTAACCCATATTTTATGTTTTTTTTATAAAAATTCAAAAAGTACACTTATTTAGATCATCCCAAACAACCCCACGTGTCTTTATATTTTTTTGCACGTTTTTTCAAAAAAAATAAAAAAGAAAAACCAACAAGCTAACTTTTTTTTTTTTTTTTTTAACTTCCCAAAGCAAGCCTAAGTGGCATTTGGCAATGACCTTTTAGGAGTGTTTGGAAAGCCAAAAATTGGTTTTTTTTGGATAAAATTTACAAAAAAATAAAATATATTAAAATAGTCAATAAAACAAAATGTGACATCAAACTCATAATCATTTCACTCTTTCTTTTACAAACATTTCATCTAACTATAACAAAATTCAACTATCTTCTCAAATATAAATATTTTAATTTATTAAAATAGTCAAAAATTAAAATAACTTATTAAAATAGTCATTTTTTTTAAAAGGAACCAAAAAAGAAAAGGTGCATTTATAAAACAAAAAACTTTTCTTGTGTAAAAAGGTACAAAAGTACAACTTTATACCCACCTTTAAAATATACTTTGTTCCCTTACATAACTTCCAGATTACTATTAAAATTTAATGAAAATTCAAACCCCTCCAAAAGAAAAAAATATATATATACATATTGAAAGAATCTGTTTATTTTAGTAGCACCACTTTTCTGGAAACAACTGATAGTAAATTTTTTCCCATGAACTAATTTCTATTCAATGTCACAAAAAGAAAAGTAGGGTGATCACGGGTCGGGTTGAGTCGGGTGATATCTTATCAGTCATTCATCCAAAATTAGATAGATTAAAAAGAATCAATCTGCATCTGTCCACTGGGTTGATGGATGCAGATTGAGTGGGCCATGCGGATTGGCAGATTGATGTGATCGATTTGGCTGTTTTGGATTTTACAAATTTTGGGCATTTTTTTGAATTATAATTAATAACTTTTACAATTTTTTATAATAGACTATGGCACCGCACATATATATATTTTTAAGATATTATTTTTCATTTTCACAAAAATATATATTTTATTATTTCTATTCTATGTTATTACTTGTTAATAGTTTATTTTTTGAGAAAATTAGTGATAAATCCAAACTAATGAGAGTATAAGATATTAGATCTATGAATGAAATATTTCTTTCGATCAAAAAAAAAAAAAAAAGATATTAGATCTAGTGAATATTTTTTTGTTGGCGAGTGGTCCATGGTTTGTGAAATAAATTGGCAAAAAGTCTTGAAGGATATTTTGTTTTCAATTTTACCCCTTGACTTTTTCTTTTTTTTTTTTTTTTTTTATCTATTTGACTTTTTGTTAATTATTTGCTCAAATTTATATCTATCTGTTCCAAAAATTTTCTATTTGTTCAAATTTTTCTTATCCGTTCAAATTTTTTTTCCCTTTTTGTTCAAAATTTTCATATCTATTCAAATTTTTTCCCTATCTATTCAAAATTTTCAAACTATAGTTTTTTATTTGTTTAATTTTGTAACTAATTGTTCAATATTTTGCTCTTATATGTTCAAATTTATATCTATTCGTTCAAAATTTTCAACGATGTGTTCCAATTTTTCAACTACATTTTTTTTTATCTATTCAATTTTGTAACTATCTATTAAAGTTCACTAAAATTATTTTTTTTATCTGTTGAAATTTGCCAAACATATTTCCCTTATATGTTGAAATTCATCATCGTCATCTTCAACAACAACAAAACAATTTATTTGTTCTCCACTCTATTCCAAACCAAACAAAAAGAAAATCCCCTAAATTTTGTATATTTGTTCAAAAAATCTTCTTCTATCATTCATCATCATTAACAACAACTTAGTGTTCAGCAACTCAACTTTCTCATCAACCAAACAGAAAACAAAAATCTATCCACTTCAACTTCGTCAAATTTCGACGAAACCATGATTATCATCGACTGCCACAACTCTCACTCTGACGGGAAGTTGTAGGGGCTTTGAAACACACAGAGAGAGAGAGAGAGAGAGAGAGAGAGAGAGAACTCATTCAACAAAGCAAAATCTAGGACTTTTCTAGACATTAAATATCATTGAATAAATGAAATTTCATATACAAAACCTCGAAACTATGACTCGTTTACCAAGAATAAAACCCTAGATCAATTACTTCAACAAATTTAATGCTCAAAGTTATCTTGAACAGTGACAGCGTGCTCGAAACCCTAATAACATCAACTGGTTGACAAAATCTAGATTTGCGAGCTGGAGCTCTGGAGGCGAAAGAGAAGAACTATTGAAAAGTGAGAAAGAGATGGTGTATTAGTATTCTACCATAGCTTTCGAATAATCTGGATCGTTGATTTCCATGGCTTCGAATAATCCGACGGCTAGTGATACTTGGGAAAAGGTGAGTCCTCTTCCCATCAGAGATCCAACGATGAGTTCAAAACTGAGAGAAATGATGGACCCATTGCCGATCTGAGAGATGATGAGAGTAAAAGACGATCCAACGATGAACCCACTGCCGACGGCAACTACGAAGGTCTGGTTGATTGCTATCTCAACTCTAGTTCGCGACTGCCAATGAGAAAACCCTAGAAGAGATCGAGTGAGACCATAGCGGAAGAAGAGGAGACAGGTGAGAGTGAGGGGTGGACAGCTGCTATCTATGGCAACAGAACGGAGAGAGAGAGAGAAAGAGAGAATATGAGTGTTTGGGATTTGGACCATGTATATGGTTTATATAAAGAAGGGTAGGCTGGTCATTGTAAGAGGGGTTAATTTGATCCCATTAAATTAATTGGGTCCAATTGGAGCCTAATCGGAAGCCCTAAAAATTAATGGATCTAGAGAAATTATCACTAAGTGACCTTAACGCTATGTTTGGTTGGAGGATTTGGGGAGAGATTTGGAAATGAAAAGGGAAAAGGCATATGAAACTAGGTGAAATATAGGTATGTTTTATTTACATTTCACATATCTTTTTCATTTCCGTTTCCAAATTCCTCCTCAAATCTCCTAATAAACACAGCATAAATGAATTCTACTGAATGGACTTACGAGAAAGTCAACAAATTAAGCCAAAGAAGACCTATCGGGCTTATATCTCTGAGAAAGTCTAACAAGCCCATTTGAGGAGGTCCAAGATCATATGGGCATCTAAGAAAGTTGATCATTGCTTTTAAAAGAAATGAAACCCTCAGAGGAGATCCACTTTCCAAGATATTTTCTTAGCCTCAAAAGGGATTGGAGCCACGAACCTAGAGACTTATTTGAGCTCAGACTTCAAAGGATTCGGATCCACGAACCTAAAGATTCGAAGTGCTTGGCTTTGAACAGATTTGAACGCAATCTAGAAGTTACTCCGTTAATGAGTCTCAGAACACTTATGGATTCAAAGCTTTCCAAGATCTACGCACTAGAACCATGGACGTAACGGAGTCCGAACAAGTGACCCGATCTCAAAAATGGTGAGTGGAGATAAATTCACTCTTCAATTAAATTAGCCTATACCTGGATTGAGGTGACACAGTCTAAGAAGTCCCTGAGACTTGGTGATATTTACGGCAGGGCATTCTCTTGAACTACTTCTAACCCTTCTGCGACATGGCGTCCTCTGGGGCTATCCCTAACCCTTTTGGAGATCATTGGTTAGGCGTAACAAATAAGAATGGTTCGTCGAGAGGTTGATCTCCTCTTCGGAATTTTTCTCATCCTTAAAGACGTCACCTCTTTTGACAAAGTGGTTAGAGAGAATATGCCTCATGTGCCTTGCACATAGGCTCCGTTCTATATCATGAGGTGCCTATAAATAGCACCCACTCATAACTTTATAATGGAGAAATTTTGGAGAGACAATTTTTGGGGGATAACTAATTTCCCTTATCTATTATCTACCTTGAGAATGAAAGTGAGAGATCCATGGGAGAGCCTTGCCATTATTCTCTCTTCAACTATTTTTCCTTTTTCGTCACCAAATCTCTTATCTCTATCATCTCTTTGCTATTGTGTTTCTAATTGTGACCATTGAAAAATCTAAGCCTCTCATTATTTCTAAAGAATTCGGGTTTTCTGGCGATCTTTGAAAAATCTTCAAATTTTCCAATGGACATTCAAAATTTTTGACGACATTCGAATTTTCCGGTGATCTTCCCAGACTCTTATATACAATCATTTTACATAAGCTTGTCCTTATAGACAAAGAAAATGAGCACCTGGATCTTTGGACCAAAAAAAATCTAAAATTGGACTTCTCGTCGAGTACCTTTTTTTTAAAAAAACTTTATCCACGGATGGATCGCGTTGATGTAGTGCGGGATGGTTAATCCGCCATCCGAACCGTATTTATGAATTTTGCAATATTTCATCCACACCTGTCCGCTGAAAAACACGCATCCGCCCAAAATTAATCGAGTCGGATTGGTTCGGTCGGGTTGAATGGATCTATGATCACCCCTAAAGAAAAGATAAACAGCAAAAACAAAAAGAAATGATTAAATCCACAGATTTTTATTTAATCTCCAAGAAAAATAAAAAAATTATTTATTTATATTTATTTTGGTACAAGCCACCCAATTAGTGAGAAACCCACTTATTTATTTATTTATTTTTATAATCATAAAGATGGAGTTGCTTCTGAAATTAGGCCCATGTTAAATGAGCGGCCCATATATTTAAAGTTGCCAACGCAAGCATGGCGGAAGGCCCATGATTGAGCAGGCCCAATTGAGTATGGACTATATAAACATGACTTGCCATTTAAAAACAAATAAAATTATTTATATATATATGGAGAAAAATTAATGAAACATCTCTCTAATTTTAGATAGTAGGAGAGATCCAATATGTTTTTTCTTACTAGTTAAGGAGAGCTAAAATTTCTCTGTGAAAATGTTGAGGGATCCCAATTACTATAAAAATGTTTCATATCCTTTTATTTTATAAAAATCCTAATATCTTAGAATTTAAACTAAAAACCATATATATATGTATATAACTCTATAGTGTATCCCACTAACAGAATAAACTCTGGGTTTTAAACTAAATCCTGCGCATGTTATGTTAATGGAGATGATTAATAAACAAATTAATGGGTGGGGGATTTATTTATTTTTTTGAATTGAAAAAAGGACGTTTCGTGGGGGTATCATGGCATCCATAGGCCTTGGCTTCAAGGTAACCGGTTGTCGGCCAGATCTAAACCAACTCAAAGCAAGGAACCCACCACCGGGACAAAAAAGGTATACACCACAAAAGGTAGAGTCACATTAGAGTACAACATAGTCAAGGGTGGAAGATTGAATTTACAATTTTTTTTGTTTATATTTATAAAATTTTGAAAGTTGTAAATAAAAAATCATTTACTATCTATTTTTATTTTTAAAACTTGTAAACAATTTAAAATTTTACTAAATTCTTATAACCACAAAAAATCTTGAAAGAATTTGTTTACTTTCTTAGCACCACTTTTCTAAGAAATAAAAATAAAAAATTTATTTCCATGAACTAATTTCTACTCAATGTCACAAACAAAATAAATACATAATATAAGCGATCTATTATAAAAAAAATAAATAATTTAAGCAGCCCAACCTATTCCTTGAAAAATATAAAAATTAAAATTTTAAAACAAAAAACCACTTTTACGAAATTTTGCCCAAGTTAAAATGAGCGGCCCATACATCTAAAGTTGGTAACGAAACCTTTGGTGGGATTGACAATGATTGAGTACGCCCAAGTTGAGCTTTTAAGGCCCTAAATGAGCGAAATCAACATGGTAAAAAAACAAAAGAAAAAGAAGAGATTACACTGACATCTCATGAGATTTGGAGAAAATATAACAAATTTCATAGCTTTGGCATATTGCTGTAAAAAGATGATGTTATATATTTTATACTAAAATGTATATTTATTATTATGATTTTACATTATTTGCATTAATTTCGTTCTTTTTAATCTTTTTAGAAAGAATGCCAATGTAATTATGTCAAAACTGTGTAATTTATCCCAAAAAATTCAAGAATTTTATTCCAATAACTAATAAAAAATTAAATCTTAAATTAATAATTTTATCAATTTAAATTCTATATTTCACGTAGATACATCAATACTACATGCATAGATGGAACTTAATTAGGTACTGAATACTCTAATTTGATTCACAGGGGAATTCTTCTTCCAAATTAATATATATATTCAACCAAATTCATCTTCCATATTCAGTACAACTGACTCTGAAAAACTAAAAATTCTCATATAGATCTGGAAGTGGATTTTCAGAGCTTTTTTTTTTTGGCTAAAATTTACAAAAAGACAAAATAGACTAAAAATAGCTAATAAGACAAAGTAGGTGTTCCGGAAGTTGCTATTTTAGTTTTTGGCTATTTTAGGAGGCTAAAATTTTTATGATTGGGAAGATAGTTAAATTTTTTTTGTAGTTGGATGTGATGTTTGTGAGATAAAAAGTAAAATGATTACGAGTTTAATGTGACATTTTGTCTTATTGGTTATTTTAGCCTATTTTGTCATTTAAAGTGCTATTTTAGCCAAAAAAGCCAAAAAAGTTGCTTCCCAAAGACCCTCAAACTGTCACATCAAAATTATAATCATTTCACATTTTTTTCTCACAAATATCACATTTAATTATAAAACAATTCAACCATATTTCCAAATATAAAAATTTTAACCTACTAAAATAATTAAAAACTGAAATAGCCGACTTCTAAAACAAGGCCATTGTTTGATGTTTTGTGATTTGTTCACTATGTAAGTTAATGTATTTTGTTATTCAACATGATAGTCATCGAAGTAAAATAATTATTCTTGAAAGTCCATATCTTTTATTATTGAGTAGACACACAACCAACACGATATTCACGAAACACAAAATAATTATTCCCAAAAAACACTTGTTCCGTAAGTGTGTGAACTCAAGTTTAGAAAATGACTCTGTATATATCGAGAGCAGCCTTACCCTTGCTTCTCTTCCCTTCTCTTCTCTTTTATTTTCTTTTTTCATCATGTTAATCTAAAAAGTTGATTATTAGTTCAAAACGTACAAGCAAGAATCTACAAATGGAGCTATTTCCTTTTCTTGCACATCTCAGTTGATAGATCCCTAGTTTATAATTGACATATTACTATAAACGGTCATATCATGAGTAGCTAATGTACAATAATATATATGATATGATATAGTATATTCAATTATTTGATTATTAAAAGAATTTAATTTGATTTCCCACTGTGACCGTTGCTGGTGCAAAGTGAGATATATATAGTGATATCTCTTTTAATAGCCATAACTAACATTTGTTGATTTATAATTGGAAAAAGTTAGGGATCATGAAATTTTTTTCATGAAAATGATTATGAAAAATTTATGATTCTTGAATTACCTTGATTAGTGTGTGGTGCTTTATTCTAAATGTAATCCAAGGGTCACAAAGCTTTCATGATTATTTTTATAAAAGATTTTTCATGATACCTAGTATTACTGTTTATAATTATTGCCATTAGGTGACCCAAATTTCAAGTTCTTCGTGGGCATGCATGATGATAACTCTATAGTCTGGTCAATATGCTACATTTGACAAATTTGTAAGAAAAATTCTAATTGCACATAATTCAGAACTGAAACAATTCTTTTATATATGGGTTTCATGTTATGTAAAATATTGTATCTAGTTCCGTGATTAGATTTTATTCAAGTTGAAAAAATTAATTTTTTACTGAGTGATTTTTGATTAGATTTTTTTTTTTTTTTATCACTTATATAAAGTAATGGGACCCATATTAACAAATACATGCTTTTGTGCCTAGGGAAAAAAAACTATGAACAAATTGTTTTATTTATATATTTTTTCTTACTTAATACTATATTGAAAATAAAACATATAAACTCATTTTTAAAAAAAAAAAAAAAATCATATTCTTACTGATAGATACAGACAATGGGTAGTCATGTATATTAATGTTTTTCATGATTTTAATTTCTAACAGATTATGGACTTTATTTCTCTTAAACTCTATCCAAAATGCACTTTTCTCTCCCTAAGAAGATTTTTTTTTTTTTCTTCCATTCTAAAGCAGTCAAAAAAAAGAGAGAATAACACATTAGCGGGAGGAGCAAAAACTATTTACAAAAAAAAAAAAAAAACAAAAAAAAAACTCTTATGATTTAATTATTCATATTTATAATATTTTTTAATTTTTTATAGTAGTTTTCACTAGCATAATGTCAGTGTAATTCCCCCTTAAAAAAAGAAAAAGAAGGAAAAAGAGAATATATAAATAGGTTAAGTATGAACAAGAGTCAAAGAACAACAGTTAACAACCTACCACTACTGCAATATTTAAAACATAGGTCTTCTTTGACCATCATCAACTTGTAACAATCTTATCAAAATCATTTCGTATAAATTGGATTTGAAATAAACAAATGTGATGCATATGGTTTTGTCATTTGATTTATAGTATATATTAAACCTTTCATTAATCTGAAGGTAACAAACCTACTGACTGGTTTTTAATTTATTTAATTTGTGAGATAATATCGATGTCATGATGACGAAGCAAAATCTTGGGAAATTTCTCTTAACAAGGTTCTAAGAAGAAAAATAAAATAAAAAAATGAGAAACCAAAAAAAAAGTACTTGCAAATCAATAAAATAAAAGCAAGAATTGTGATCCCAAAAAAAGCTCCCGGCAGATTCATCACTTGAATCATACAGAGACACATTATTTTTTTACCATGAAGTGGGGGCAATACTATGATGATATGTGAAACTCACTTTCATTGTGAGTAAACGGTAAAATATAAGGTAGAAAACGATTTGTCCATAGCCAGACTTTTATTACTTACCCCAGAAAAATGTTTCCCTTGCATTTGCAATTTCTTTTCCCATTTTCATTTATCTAATATTATATCCCACCCAAAATGCTTGATGGTTTTTTATTTTTTATTTTTTATTTTTATAATAATAATAATAATTATTATTTTTAATTTAGCAATTGAGAGTCTGACTTTGTTTGGTTTTGAGGTTTTAATCAGTAATTTTTTATATAATAAAGGTCGTATAAATCATTTTAGACAAAGCTAAAAATTAAAGCATGCATTTTGATTGTATGAATTGTGTATTAGAGGAGTTGTAATTATGAACTAACACATGGAGCTTTTGTAATTAATTTCTAACTTCTCTTGAAGCAAAGTTTAACCAACTTTCATGGAGTCACCGAGTGTCATGTCACCCCTGATATCATGTAAGACTTAGGTAAATATCATAGTCGGTAGAGAATTTATTAATAATTAATTTCTCTAGACTTCATTATTATTTAATAATTCCCTACATAAAAGTATTTCTTTAAGTTTTTGTTTGTTGTTTTGTAATCAAGATAACAAAATTTTGGACATGCATGAATTTCCTCACCTTTCTACAAGTTGAGAATGAAGACAGAGTAGGTAGAAGTTATCAATATAAGACAATCTTAATAGTATATTTAAATGTTTTTTTTTATAAAAATAAATGAATAAATAAATAAAACAAGTTTACAATAGTCAATGGTTTTGATTATTGAAATAGATACATGTCCCTTCTTGTATTGTTTAAGCTTATGGAATTTAGGGTTTCCAGCCATTGAAAAAAAGGAATCATTTGTTGTAGCAACTAGTGTCTAGGTTCTTATTGCTAGTAGAGTGATGATTCAACATATTGTTTTTTGGCCAATTGTATAGTGACCCCATCCACATTCAAAGGGGATGCTATTCAACTCATCTGATTTGCCATTCTAATTCCAATTTCTAAACATTGATTGTATTTTTTATTCAACTTTAACTTCAAGTAATTATACTGATCTCTTTAAAAGGTTGAAAAAAAAATATAACTAGTTTTTATAGTTTCGATATAACTACAGATATCTAATAACTATAAGACAAACAAAACTAACAGAATTTGTGAAATTATATTTTTACCTTTACATTGAGCTCAAAAAGACAAAATTGCACACCTAACCCAACCCCTACTTTTCTCTCTCTCTCTCTCTCTCTCTCTCTCTCTCTTCCATGAAAACCCTATCGATAGACTCTGATGGCAGATTCTACCCAACTCCCATCTAACGATTACCAACCAGAAGCCCCCATGGTGGTGGTGTTTCGGCCATGGATGGAGTTGTTTCGGCCATGAGTGGTGTTAGATCATGGAAATCTTTAGGCCATGTGTTAAATATAGTAACTATATATTCTATCTACTGTACATACCATATTATATTTATTATTATATTTAGGATTAGCATACTAAGATTTCTCTTCTCCTAGATAAATGAGTCTTGTATGCATTGTTACAAATAATTATTTAACAAAATATACAGATCTCTCTTTTTTTTTTTTTTGTTAAATATTTTAACATGGTATCAGAGCTAGGTTAAATACTTAATAATTTTGCTTCACTACCGGGCGACAGCCTTGCCTTGGTCGCCTGTCAGACCTCAACCCATTCCACTGCCATATTTTCTTTCAGTATCACTTTGTGGTGATCTCTTCTTCTATCCACTAATTTATTTCTATCCCAAATATCTTCATCATATTTTTTTTTTTACTTGCAATCCATTTTTTTTTTCCTTTCAACCTCAAATAGATTTCTATCTTCAAAACTATTTGAGTTTGAGAGGGAGGTATTATACCTATATTATGTTGAGCATGTTTATACATCATGAAAACCACCCAACCGCCCCCTCTGGCACACAACCTAAGTCGCCCTCTGGTACACAATTTCATCTGTTGCCATCACCGTTTAGCACCACGGCATCATTATGTGTGTGCCACGTTTGTTGGTTCAACATCCAATTCTCCTACAACAGTTCGTTATGACTCCTTAAACTGTCTTGACATTGATTCCGGTCAGTTCCTACAACGGTCCAGCATGACCTCGTAAACTGTCTCGACATTGATTTTGATTAGTTCCTACAACGGTCTAGTATGACCTTAAATTGCCCCGACATTAGTTCCGACCAGTTTCTACAATGGTCTAGCATGACTATAAATTATTTTTCAGCATTAGCTCCGGCCTCTGATCTATCTCAAGCACCCATGTGCACCCATCTGGACTTTGCAATCTATTTATCTCGGATCTATTTATATTTTATTTTATTTTAGTTTTATTTCATGTTTTAGTTTTCCTCTCCAAACTCAAGTTGATATCCTCATTTGAGTTTGAGGGGGAGTGTTAAATATAATAACTATATAATCTATATATTATACATACCATATTATATTTAATACCGTATTTAGGATTACCATACTTAGGCTTCTCTCCTCTTATATAAAGGAGTCTTGTATACATGGTTATATAATTATTCAACATAATATTCAATATAATACAAATTTCTCCTTTTTTTTTTTTTTTTTCTCTCTCTCTCTCTCTCTCTCTCTCTTAGATATTGTAATACCATAGATGGTTTGTTCAACCGCGGTTGCGTGAGATGAGGTGTTTCAGCCTTGGAAGTCGATGTGTTTGGCCATGGGTATGTCCAGCTAGCGGTGTTCGATTATGGAGGGTGATGTTTTGGCCATGGGAGTTTTTGGCTAGCGGCATTCTGCCTTGGAAGGCAATGAGATGCGTGCGGCCGCGGAAGGTGATTGGCGGTGTTCTTGTTCAAGGTGATCGGCAAATGGGAGACCAGAAAAGTGGGAGGTAGAGCTTTGCTTTGGCAGGTGAGGAATAGGCGTGGGTGACAAGATGTGTGGGGAATTATTAATTTTGGGTGTAGTGTAGTTAAGATCTACTTAACTATATGTGTGTGTCTTTTTTGTTTTTCTTTTTAAAAAAATGATGAGGCCGAGGCTGAATGTATAGATGCGAGTAGTAGTAGTAGAGGTAGATTGTATTTTATGAATCTCTTTCGATGTATTTTATCGTGTTGTACCTTTAATTTCATATTTTTAATGAAAATTTTATTTTACTGATCAGAAAAAAAAAAAAAAAAAACCCCATTTCCAAGTTCCAACAAAATCACCTCTAAGCTACCCAGAATAATCCTGAAGCTCCATGAAGTAGTTTAAGGACTAATTGATCTTCATAAACGCCATTGTTGATGTCGAAGATGCCCCCAATAACCTGGGTTTAGTAAATTTGAATGATTCTAGGGATGATTTGTTCGGGGAAATTGATAAGGCCATAGGTATGAAGCAGAGAGAGTTTGTTAAATAAAGCATTGAAGACAAACCCTGAAGAAAGAGAAGGAGATTCTAGAGAAAATTGGCTAAGGAATCAAAGAATTGGTTGACTTAAGAGAAAATTAACGAACTCAAGGGGTTTAATTTAATTTCAAATAATTCAAGTGAAGGAGAGTCTTAAAATTTAGAGAATGAGTTAAGTGATGATATGGGTAATTTTTAACTATCCAATTTGTCAAGGTTGGATCTCTATTTTTTTTGTATGGGATGTGCAATGAACATAGAAATGTTCAAAAACAGAATACATAGATATAAAATAAAAAATATTTACATCTATAATTATGAACATATGCGTCATAATTATACATTCCGTGTTTGGAACCTTATCTATTTTTAAACTTTTCCTTTTTGTAATGGCTAGGAGATAATGGATTGTATGGGCTCCACCAACCCATCCTACCAAGCCTCCATGCTGAGGAGAGAGAAAGATTGAATGGTTTAATTGACTTTTTAATTGACGTGATCTTGAAGGAAAGACCAGAAAGATACTGAACACGATTGCTAACATTTGCAAAATGATAAGTTTTGAATTAAATGATCAAATCAAGTTCTTGCGATGATCATTCTAGAAATTATTTAATCAAATATTGTTGTTTATGTACAAGCATACTCATCAATCATTGAATTATTTGCACCAAGAATTCTTCATCAATTTCGGAGATTCAACAAATTAAATGACACTCACCTTATATTTTTAATCATAAGTATTTATTAATAATAACTAACATGTAATTTTTCAAACTTCACAATTGCCTATCTAATTATTTAAGTCTTAGTCTGATAATGATAGGCATTAAGTTATCGTTCGACTCTTTCCCACTTGTATAATCGTTATGTCCATTGTATGACCAATTAATATTGGTTTTTATTTATTATTATTATTATTATTGGGCTAAATACAAATGTTGAATTGACTTGATCATCAAATTCTAGCTACTTGATTATTGCAACTTTTGTCACATGCAACAATGGTACATACTTAAAATAATTTAGAATGGACAGATCAAAATTTCATTTATGGACATTTTTCTAAGTATTTTGCTATATAAAGTTATTAACATATTTTAAGTTAGGAATTAATTAAATCAAATCAAATTAAATCTTGTGTCCCACTCAAGTGAGTTCAGTTACATAAATTTTTTTTGCTATATTAATATGTCAAAATTTATATGTTTTAAATTCTGAATATTTTTTAAAAAATCAACTCTTCTCATGTCCTTAGTTGTGGATAGGACAGGACAATCTAGTTGCGTTCATAAGGTCCATTGCAGGTCCCACTTCAATTTGCACATTAAATTTATAAAATGATGAATAAATTGAATCATCATAATTCGATGCTGCCTCATAGTAGGGCTACAAATGATCCGAGCTTTTCAGTGTTTAGATTTGTTTATTAAAAATTAGTCAAGCTCAAAGTCGAGGCGAACTCAAGTCGAGTTTAAATAATTGAGCTCGCTCGATTATGTAAACGTGTAGACTTCGAGCTCAAGCTTGAGCTTAAAAAAAATTTAAAATTTAAATTAATTTAATTATTAAGATAAAAAATAGAAAACTAAGAGAAAATATACAAGAACACTTATATTAATACTAAATTTCATCAATTAAGGCTTCGTTTGGCAATATTACTTTTTAGTTTAAAAGTCAAAAAGTTACTAAAAAAAACTAAAAAGCCAACAACCTATACCAAAAAGTCAAAGATTCTCTTTTCTCTTTACTTTTTACACATCTTTTCGTAAAAAATTAAAAAGTCATCCCAGACATATTAAATTTTTTTTTTTACATTATATTTTAGCAAAAAAATTACTAAAAAAACATGTTCACAAACGAGGCCTAAATATGTAAATTTACACAAACACTAAATATAAATAAAAAAAAAAATTAATTATTGAAATTTTTTTAATATATTATTAAAAGTAAATTTATTTATTTAATTTTTATATTCACGAGGTTTATTGAGTTAAGCTTGGACAACTCGAGCTCGGCTCGATTGACAAATGAACTTAAAAATCAAACTTGAGCTCATTTATTAAATAAATGAGTTAAACTTAAGCGAACTGTTCATAAACAACTTGGTTCGTTGATAACCCTACCCTTGGGCCATTTATTTGTTTATTTATTATTTATTATTTATTTGTCACACATTATACATTAACAGGTTAGTTGTTAGTATGGAAAGGAACAACACAAAAAATATTAAATTCATTTCCATAAAATTTGAATTCGGAAACTCACACTAAAAAATAAAAAAGCGATTAGCCCGGGCTCAACTTGGACCAAAGACCGTCTAACTCTTTATTACGTAAATGTACAATCTTGAATACCATAACGCATGAACTTTCAAATGTATGACAGTTCCATGAGCTGATCATAAGTGGGACCTCTCCAAGAGAGATTGTCAAATAAAAAGCACTACTTCTACTACTACTACTAATTACAATGACTTATATATAGAAACTAAGCTACCAAACAACAACATAACTTCATCAAAACAGCCAAATGGGAGCTACCCATCACCTTCCAAAACCCACACCCCCACGACCTTTTCAGCTAGCCTTTTTCTCTTCCCCCCGTAGATTCTCTAGTACCTTTCATTGCATTCAATTTGAATATATTGAAATATAGATACATATACACCATCTCTCTCTCTCTCTCTCCTTCATCTATAATAACAACCTCTCTCCTCCTCCATTAACATAACAACCATAAATCAAAGCTCATCATCTCTCCCTTGCTTCCCAATTGTTGTTTATGTCTTTCTCTGCTTTAAGATCAATGGAGCAATATTCTCAGTATTTGATTTGGATGAATAAGAGCAAACACATGCTTAATGTGCATTTTCAAGATCAATTCAACAGTTCTTGGGAAGAACAAGCATTCGCGGATGATGCCGTGGGGCCTCTAGGGGGATTTGCATGGCCTCCAAGGTCTTATTCTTGTAGCTTTTGCAAAAGAGAATTCAGGTCTGCTCAAGCCCTAGGAGGTCACATGAATGTTCATAGGAGGGATAGAGCTAGGCTTAAGCAGCAATCTCTCACTCCACAAAATGAAGTTCTTCATCATCCCCAAAATTGTAAATCATTGAATATTGCTTCATACCCATCTCAGGTTTGCTTCACAGATTCCAATAATACTAACCCTAGTTCTGTTCCACCTTCTAGGGTTTCAGTTTCAGCCATGTCTAACCCAGAGAATTTTAGTGAACATACCTATATGTCTCCTTTTTCTTCTACAACTGTTTCCGAAGACCGGCTTGGTCGCCGTTTTAATGATTTGGATTCAAAAACAGCGTTCGGAAAGAATGCAAGGAAAGAAGATTTTATGATTCTTAATGATTCGGATTCAAAACCCATGTATCGAACGGATGAAAGGAAAGAATATTTTGTGTTTCTAGGTCATGATGATTGTGTTGAAACCAGTTTGTCAATGGGGTTGAATTTGAATGTTTTTGAAAATCAACCATCTGGGTTTGGTGGTGATCATCATGAGGTGATGACTTGTAAGAGACATAAGACCAGGGGGTCAGTGGAGGATTTGGATCTTGAGCTCAGGCTTGGTGATCCACCAAAGGTGAAGTAAAGCTCTTGGATGACAATATTATTGGTAGACATCTTAGGGAAGAAAAAAGAATAATTTATTTTACTGTTCTTTAATTTCTTTCTTGTCCTTTTGATCTTACTAAAATCTGACATAGTATTGTTTTTTTTGATACATTTTGGGCTTGTTTAATGCATCATGAAAAAACATGGTAATAGTTGGGTTTCATTACTGTCTTCCTCTTTGGCTTGTGACTTGTGATTGTTAGAGATAAGTGATATTTAAGCACTCTTATCTCTATCTCTATCAATTTATAAAATTGTGTATTTCTATTGTTCTTCCATTTTATATTTTTACATGTCATAATGTTTTAGGTTGTTTCCATTCCTTCAATTGATATAATTGGACTTTGTTCCAGAAAATTTATTCACATTTGAAACTCAGATAAAATATAACAAGTTCAATCTAAGTTACCTTGATGTTGTCCAATCTATTAACAAAAAAAAGAGAAAAAAAAAAGGAGGTTACCTTGATGTGCACAAATAGGACAATGCTTACTTATTCGAAAGAACAAAAATACTCATAAAAGTGTCAAAATTTTGAAATGTGTGATTAATCAGATTAATTTTAGAATGACTTGTCTAAAACTTAAATTCAATCTATAATATATTTTTTAAAATTATTTTTGTATGACATTTTTAGTATTTCAAGATGTCAACACCATCATAGGTTAGGATACAAGTTTGTTCAATCAGCCAAGTACAGTTAACAATTACTTTGACGGATATCCCTCTGAATATTATTTTTTATTTTCATACAATGATTAATGAGTTTAAAAATGGCTCGTGGCCCGGGGTGGACCCGGCCTGATTAGGCCTGGGTCTGAGCCCAGCCTGTGACCTTGGGGCTTGGGAGTGGGCCATCATTTTGAAGCCATGCCCGTGAACCCGCTCAAGGCTCACTCAAAGCCTGTCCCGTCTGAGGTCTAATGTCATTTTTTGTGCAAAAAAAATAAAATTTTGGTTATAAAAATAGAAAAAAAAAATGTTCAAGCTCAGGCCCACCGGCCCACCCAAGGCCCGAATACACCTAGGCCTAATTTTTTGGCTTATGGCCCAAATCGGCCCAAATGTTGGTGGGAGCCAGCGAGACCCGACAAGGGTCGGGCCGGGTCAAATTTATACTCTTAGATGAATCTAATGTTTGATAGGGGTACTAGAATACAAGTTCAAAAGTTCATTAAGCTTCACTGGACAAATAACTATTTTAGTTAAAAAGTTAAAAAATTATTTAAAAAAAACTAACAAATTTTTAACAAAAAAATCAAATATTATCCTAGTTCACTAAAATATTAAAGAGTCCCTTTTCAAATTAATCCTGAATGATGTACAGGTAAATATACGCTTTTGTTACTGAGTGAGAAAGACAAAATGTGCGGGGAGTCTAGAGTGATGATTTGGTGGTTTTGAAATATTATTTTACGCTATATATTTGATGAAAAATGTTTGAGGGCTACAATTTTTGTGACTCAAATGGCTCAAAATTGTAAAAACGACGTCGTTTTGACAATTTTGATGTTGTTTTGTACTCAAAACGACGTCGTTTTAACAAATTCGAGCCATTTGAGTCACAAAAATTGTGACCCTCTACCATTACTGTTAAATAAAAAATATTAGATCTCACAATTTTAATTAATAAATATCAAGTTGAGACTACATAATTTTTTGAGGAAGTTGCAATTCAGTTGAAAGATAAGAAAAAAAAAAAAAATTACAAATCACTGATGAAACTTGTCAATTTTAATGATTAAAGTGATAATTTTTTCTATGATTTTACAAATTTGTTTTGTGTTTCAACTGATTTGTAATTTTCTTAAACTTTTTTTGGATGTACGGGATAAAACAACTGACGGTAACTGACATAAAATATCACTTGATCGACATCCCATATGACTAACGGTAACGGATCTATATCCACCGACACAAATATGGAGTACACGCATAGATTAAACCAACCAACCCGACCACCCCCCCGGCCCATCCCCCTCTTTTATTTGTTGTTTGTGATTCTACCCAATTACTTTATTCATATAATGTAACCAATCTTTTATTTTTTATTTTTTATCAGCAAAAGGGATTAACTTTATTGATAAACGAACAGAGTAATACATCAATAAAAAAAAAAAAAAGCTGTAAAAAGTATTATAATAAAATAAATCAATCCCAATTACGTTGGCATTGATAAATCCATCTAATTATGTGTTAGCACACCATCAAAAATTGATGAGTAACTAACCACAAACAGAGAGAAAGCAGAAACAGAAAACAAAGGAAGAGCAAAACAAACAGCCATATTAAAACTTCTATTTTTACACATGTATATATATAACTTCATGTATTTATATATATCAATGATAGTCTTTTGAATTGTCAATAGTATTTGTAGATGTATAAAAACAATATTAAAATATCAGTCTTTTTTTGAGAATCTAATTTTTTTAATAATATAATTATTACACTTTAAAAATATTAACTTTTTAAAATTACCCTTTGACTTTTTTTATTAGAATATCAATTCTCATAATTAATAAATTTAAAAGAAGGACAAAGTAAAAAATTCATGTTACTGATTTTTGAAATGAACTAATATTTTAAATCAACGAAAATTGAAATAAGAGAATAATATTTTAAGACATAGGAAGTATATAAAAATAGGTAAATTAAATGTGTAAAAAATACATAAAAAAATGTCATACAATCAATTTTTTATACAATTTTTTTTTTTTTGTTCTTTTGGTAAATTTTTGTGGTGTGCAACAACAAAGTATTGAAATTTATAATGAACTGGCTAAAATTAAATAATAAAAACTATTTGACTTAGTGTTGCAATGAAATTATTTTCAAAGTGAAATTAAAAGCTTCTATGTTTAGTGTATTTTCTTATTTTTGTACGTTTGATATTCATCAATAAAATTCCTTTTGTTGATAAAAAAAAAAGCTTCTATATTTGGTTGGGAAAAAAAATATAGCTACCCGGAAAAATTACAATGGAAATTATTTTAAAAGTGCAATGCGTGGTGTAGATCACTCTTAGAATGGATGTGATCCACACGATATATGTTGTATGAGAATTTTTTTTTTTCAGATTTTGCATTTGACAAAATTCATTTTACCCCCTTATAATTTGAAACCAGAAAATTTTTCTTCTTATATGGTTTTAAACCAAAATATAACTATTAATTCTGTTAACTATAAGTGTAAATGCCTTCAAGCCATTTAATACATTCAATTTAAATTCTGAACAATTTTTAAATTTTTTTCTCAATACATCACATTAGGGTATATATGGTTATAACCTTTAAAAAAAATAAAAAATTGCAGTATACAACGACCAGCCCTAGCAGCCTACAACATTCAACAATTCTAAAAACAATTATTAAAAAAAACTAGACACCTGGGCTATGTAGCATGTTGACAGACACTGTTTGGTACGTGTTAGTACCGAAGGTTCTTGCAGAATACACGGCGATCTCTCAGTTCTGTCAGTTTTCTTTCCATTCTATTCTTTATTTAATCGATGTAACGTAGCTTTTGACTTAATGGATTTCCCAGAGAAACTGAGAAAATAGTTTATATGTATGTAGACAGAATTAAACTGACCCATCAAATGCATATTCCCATTATAGGCCAGCCAGTCAGTGAAGATATTGCTTTGATGTTTCGGATCTGATTTTTGAGTTGGTTTCTTTGTTTTTCCACTTGGGTATGAAGTGAGGGAGACTTATAGGGTTTAAAGTAGACAGAGAAAGAGACATTCGTTATAACTTACTTTTTGAGTGGGTTTGTTTCTGCCAAACAACTAGGGTTTAATGAGTTGAGTTTCTTATGGAGCAGGTTAACAATTAGCGAGCTCTGGACATGTATGTGGGGTGTCTAAAAGAGTGCAGTGACAGAGTCAGAGTAGCACATGGGGTTTTGAAATGTCTGTTTCACTCATGTTTGAGAAATTATTATTTTAGGAGGTTATTTTAATTTTTGGTTATTTTAGGGTGTGTTGGAGAAGATAGTTGGATTTTTTTTTTAATTAGATGTAATGTTTGTGAGAGAAAAAATAAAATGATTATGAATTTGATTTGATATTTTGTCTTATTGGTTATTTTAACTTATTTTGTCTTTTAGTACTATTTTAGCCAAAAAAAAAGCTAAAAAAGCTTCTTCCCAAACACTAATTGGTTTGAAAAGTGGATTGATTTTTTTAATTTTTTTGCTATTTTAGCTCGGAGCTAAAAAATCTCGTTTGGGAAATTTTTTTTGATTTTTTTGACTTTTTGTAAAAGAAAGAATGTAATGATTATAAATTAGATGTGATGCTTTGTCTTATTAAGCTAAAAAGCATATTTTGTATTTTTGTGGTTAAAATAGCCCCAAACCCAACCCAACCCAACCCAACCTATTTTAGCCACAAAAATACAAAATTGACTTTTTAACTTAATAAGACAAAACATCACATCCAATCCATAATTATTATATTATTTCTCTTATAAAAAGTCAAAAAATCTTTTTCAAATGAGATTTTTTAATTTTAAACTAAAAAAAAAAAAAACTAAAAAGTGAAAAGGGCAATCCACTTCTATGGAAAATAAGGATGTGTTCTTGGTTGGCTTGTCGTGGCTTATGGTGTCAATGCACAGCAACCATTCTGTCTATTAAAATTTCTGTCCACTTTTATTATTTTTATTCTTTGTTCACACTCTCAAAATTTTCTTATTACATTTTTATCTTTATTTTTTTTAATGATTGAGAGTGCATATGAACATCAATTTTAAAAATAGAGAATTGCTAAGTGTAGGGACATATTTTGTGAATGACTGCACGTGGCCAAGGTGACGCCGAACTGTCAGCCGAGGTGCCACGTGGCCTGGTCTTGATGTTGAGGTTATCTACCGAAATACCGGAATCCGAAGTAAGCAGATAAGGGACAAGTGTCCTAGAACTAGGGAGGATCTTAGTCTGGATAAAGATAAAACTCTTAGAGAGTTTATTCTATCTAGTTGAGAGTCCAAGATGAACATTGAGTCTGAGTTCGTTGAGGTTAGGCTTCTACATGGATCAGGTCAGTGTTGACTATAAAAGTAAGGCACTCTTGTGGGTCTCAGGTAGGTGTGATATACTAGAAACATTAAGTTTTTTCTTGTGAGTTAAGCATAATTGGTTATCTTTAAGAGATAATTACTGACTTGATCATCGAAGTGACCCCGGGTGGACGAACCATCGCCGAATTCTTATATTTCTGATAGATTGTTCGTGCTTAATCTATTATGTCGGTACTCTCCTGCTGAGTTTCCCTATTTGGTTGTGTGGTCAAAAATCAATACCTACAATTTGGTGCCATCTGTGGAAAAGTAAGAAGAATAGATGGCCAACGACGGGCAGAAAAAAAAGGTCGGGGACGACATCCTAAGTAGGAGTGGCAAACACGCCGATCCTAATGTGGAGGAGGAAAACTGTAATGAAGGACCTCGGGATCAGAATCCCAGGAAAAAGGATGTTGGCCAAGAGGGAGACACACCTTAGAAAGTATGTCAAGGCGGGTATTACAATGAAAACGACTTCTAGGTATGGAAAGATAGATGCTTGAGGAGGGACGGCGAGATGAAGGGAATGACAAACAAGTTGGTAGACTTATAATCGATTGTCAACTTTACGATGCAGAACAATGTCATGCAGCTACTGTTTCCATTGAAGGACATGCCAATTCCAGTGGCCTAGAACGATACCTAGAAAGGGGGGCAGAAAGCCATCCCAACAGTCCCTCAGTATGACAGGGTGAAGAAATGCACACATCAACCTTCACGAGACGCTGGGCGAGTAGAGTCAATGAGAGGAGAGTCTTAGAGGACTCCTCGTACCAAAGAAACGTATGTTAAGGAACATCAGCGTGTTCAAGGGAAGGAACTTTGTTTTGATACGATGAATGAAGAGAAGTTCAAGGGGACTCTTAACGACGTCGAGAGTAGTGCACTAAAAGGCTAAAATCTGTTGATAGTCGAGCTCTTAGTAGGACTAAGGAGGATTTGAGGGACTACCTCTAGAGGAAGCGGTAGAATGCCGAGGTCACATCCCCGGTTAAGCCAAGAACACCATTCTCAGTGGAGTTGGATAAGTTCGAGGCCCCAAAAAGGTTCCATATGTTGAGGTTCTAGATATATGATGGTAAGTCTGATCTGAACTTTCACGTTGGCTTATATTTGAATTCAATGGCACTGTATACCGGGAACGAACCATTGCTCTGCAAGGTGTTCCCCTCATCCTTTGGAGAAATTGTATCAGATTGGTTTCACAGGTTGTCGAAAAGAACTGTGAAGAGTTGGGAAGGCCTAGCCGAGATGTTTGTGACTAGGTTTGTTACAAACAAATTACAGCTGTTGAGGGTAGACTCCCTAATGGCTCTGAAAATTGGCAAGGGTGAAAGCCTCAAGGCTTATGCAAAAAGGTATTATGAGGCGTTCAACCGAATACCAGGATATAACCATAAGTTAGCAATCGTATCTTTTAAGAATGGCCTAGAGGATGACTGCATGCTTCGAAAGTCACTGGCAAAGACTCTGTCGAAGAGTATGGAGGAGCTCATGGCTAGAATCGAGAAATATGCGGGAGTAGAAGAGGATACGCCAAGAATGAAGGCGTCAAAGCAAGAGAAGAGGAACGGCTCGCCGAAGCGAGGCTGAGGTAATACAAATTTTAATAGACAAGAAACAGAATTGTGGGCTGCACAAGTAATCACCACAGTGTTCCGGATCCCGATTTATAAAGTCTTGGAAAGGATCAGGAACCAGTCGTATTATAGAGTACCAGAAAAGATTCCTGGCAAATTTATGGAAGAAGCCTTGTGAAGCACTGTGCCTACCATAATGAGGATGGGCACCTGACTTAGGGGTGCAGAGCCCTGAAGACGCATTTGGAAGATCTAGTTAGACAAGGTCACTTAAGGGACCTAGTAGATGAGGCCAGAATGAGGGAAGAGCAAGCAAAGCTGTCCCAGGCACTGACAGCACCACCTCTACCAGCACCACAACCGCAAGCAGATGGACCTCGAGTGATCAATGTGATTCACTCGAGGATCAATGAGAACAAGGTATGTGGGAAGATTTAGAGGATGAAGCATTTATAGCATGTGTATCAGGTCCAGCAAAAGAGGCCTAGAACAAACAAGTGCTAGGGACCAATGGTGTCCTTTACTGAAGCAGACTTAGACATGATGCAGCATTCACACAATGATGCTCTAGTAGTAACCCTTAAGATTGGAGAATGCCAGGTAAGGCGCATTCTGATTGACCAAGGCAGCTCTTGTGAATCATGTATGTCAGATGATACAAAGAGCTCGGCCTTTACCGAGATGATTTGAAGCAATCTAACATCCCGATGGTCGGGTTCAATAGAACGCCGACATGGCCTCTGGGAGCAATAAATTTGGAGGTGCAAGTAGGCACCAAGAAGGTAAGCATAGAGTTCACAGTAATTGACACCCCCCTTACAATGTTATCTTAGGAAGGCCATGGTTGCACGCAGTGAGAGCTGTTTCCTCAACACTGCACCAGTAGTTGCGGTTTCCAACGGAGCATGAAATTGAGGAGGTCAGAGGGGATTAGGTATAGGAAAATAATTGCTCCATGGCAGCAATAAAATCTGTCTGCAACGTGCGAGAAGTAGAAACAATAGAGATTAAGGACAAGGACATGGAGGTCCTGGAGGACGTCGGCAAAGAGCCAGCCGACAAAAGCGAGGAAGCCTTGAAAAAAATTGTAGTCTGTAGACACCCCATTTTTGACCGACCTTAAGACTCAGACGTCACCAACTGAGCGCTCGGTGATGTTGCATATTGTGCTTGTTCTGAAGTTGCGGAATCTCGGCTACGAGCCTTGCCTCCGGACTTCTGGACTCTTTTGTGCCCTGCCTCGGTTTGCGAACCGGGTCCCGTTTTCTCCGTTTTCTCTTCCCTAAGGGAGGGAGAGGTCTTGTAGATCATCTCTCAGTGGCCGTAGGCTATGTTTTGTGGTTGTAGGCCATTTTTTTCCCGTTTGGAGCCCGGTTCCCGGTTTTCGGAGCCGTCGGCCGTGTGCCTCGGTTCGGGACCGCTTAACCACCTCCGTTTGCTCCGGTTTTTGGCATATATCTTATTTACTCCCTTTTGAGGGACACTGTGGCTCGAGAGACCAACTTTGTGGTCAAACGCCACCTCCGGTGCTTAACAGCTTGTTTTCGGGGCCCCGGGCTGCGTGTTTCAACCCTCGAACCTTCGTTTTGCATCGGTTTGGGTCCATTTTTGGCGGGGACCTTATTTTCATTGTTATGAAGGTCGTAGAAGGGCGGGAGGCCAGAAATTATTCTGAAGATCAGCTTTATTCCTTCATCGCTCTTTATCGCCCGTTTTCTTCACTAGAAAGTTGACTTTTTCCATCCCCGGGCCACTTTTTCTGACTTTCCACCACACAATTGTGTTGTACACACCTAGGAGGCCACCAATATGGCATGGCCGGCCAGCAATTGTTCCTGACCCTTTTGAACCCCTTTAAAAAGTTGATTTTTCTCTCTCCTGGTTCACATTTTCAGGGTTTTGACCACATAGCTGTGTTGTGCACACATGGGAGGCCACTAATATGGGTAGCCGGCCAACTTTTCTTGCTTGACCCTTTTGAACCTGGTCGGCCGGCCAAGGGAGGTGGCCGGCCGGCCACCTGAACCCTCTGAACCTGGCCGGCCATGACCCTCTCACCTGGTTCCTTACAGTTGCACTCTCTGTTTCCCCTTAGATCCTGTATCCGAGGGGGGGTCTTTTGGGGGGAAAATTTGAATTTGATTTTCCCCCCCTTTCCTCCACTCCTCCCTCTATAAAACCAGCCCCCCCAGCTCCATTTAGAGGGTTACAAAAATTTGTTTGGAGCTCTTGCATTTAATCTCCCTCTCTCTCTATTCCAACCCTCAAAACACCCTTGGTTCTTGGCCATTTCTACACCAATCCATAGCACCACACCTCCACACTCCATTCCAGCAACTTGAAGGCTATTTCCAAAGGCTAGGAGCACCATTTCTTGGACCAAAAGCTGTTGAAGACTTAGGCTACAAGGGTAAGTCTCTTTTTCCTCTATTTTGGCTCTATTTTGCATGCTTTCTTAGCCTTTGTTGCTTACATTTTTGGGCTCCGACCTAAACTGTAAATAGTCATATTTTGAGCTCATATCCATGTTTGATAAAGGGTCTTTCTCTGTTTGAGGTCTCCTCCTCACCCTTTGTGTTTAAACTCTCTTTTAGGCCTATTTTTGCATGATATTTTAGGCTTATTTATGAGCTGTTTTGGACTTGGTTATAAACTGTGAAATATCTTGTTTTGAGCCCCTCTTCAACTTTTTTGAAGGGCTATCCTCTGTTTGAGGTCAGCTGCTATCACTTGCCTCTTCATCCCTCTTTTAGACCCTTTTCTTGCATGTTGATTTAGCCTCACTTTTGTTCATTTTTGAGACTTGATGTAAACTGTAAAGTGCCTTGCTTTGAGCCTATATTCAATTTTGTTGAAGGGATCTTTGCCATTTGGGGCCAGATTCTGTCCCTTGTCTCTATTATCTCTTTTAGAGCCATTTTTGGATGATAGATTAGCCCTATTTTTGTTCATTTTTGAGACTTGATGTAAACTATAAAGTGTCTTTTTTTGAGCCCTTGTTCAATTTTTTTGAAGGGATCTTTGCCATTTGGGGCTAGCTTCTATCTCTTGTCTCTATTCTCTCTTTTAGGGCCATTTTTGCATGATAGATTAGCCCTATTTATGTTCATTTTTGAGACTTTCTATAAACTGGAAAAAGGCTTATTTTGACATCATAGTCATGTTTTATCAAGGGAATTTTCTTATTTGAGGTCACATGCTTCCTTGTATGCTTGATTGTACCTTGTTTTGAGCCTTACACCTAAGCTCCAATTGCATGATTTGTTTGGCCTTCTAGCCACTAAAATCCAGTGGATTTTCAGTGGCTGGAACACTATTTTGAGCCTCCAAATCAGAGGGGGGTGACCCCCTTTCACCTTGACTTATTTGGTGGTCATTTTGGCCTTTCAAAGAGACCCTATCTTGCATGCTTTGAAGTCACATTTCAGGGTCAATTAGGTGAGTTTTGGGACTACCATATTTGATTTCCAGAGTTTTTTTGGTCATGCTTCATGTCTAGCTTGTATGTGCCTAATAACTCCTTGCATGGCCCTCTAAAGGAGCTCCTCATTTTTGCACATGTTGGCTGCATTTCAATGATTATTTGGTCATATTTCCACATGTTTTGTTCACTGATTTTTGCTGATTTAGTGATATTCCATGTGCTTCATATACTTGCCATGTAAACCATGTTTGCTAGTCAAAATTGCATGCTACTTTAGCCCATCTTGCTAGCACCTTTTGGCCATGCTTTGAGCTAAGAAAGCTCATGTTTTGGGACTGCCTTGACTTTGTGTTCATGCCTCATGATCAAATAATGCATGCTTTGTATAGCTGCAAGTCAATATATGTGCTTAGTTTTGAGTTTCGGGGCTCATCTCATGCATCGGGTGCCATTTATCCATGTTTCGGGATCATTTTGTATCATATTTCAGTGCTGGAACTTGCATGTTTCTGTGCCATATTTCATGCCTTGCCATGCCTTGTTAGAGTGGCATTTGTGTCTTAGGATCGGTCCTTGGTTTGCGTGCATACATGCACGCATCTCGAGTGTCTCATTTTCATCCTATGGCTATCGATATGGGTGTGGATGAGGTCCACTCATGTTGGTGTACGTCCATCA
The DNA here is from genome assembly GCA_025200525.1 of Camellia lanceoleosa. Lineage (NCBI taxonomy): Eukaryota > Viridiplantae > Streptophyta > Magnoliopsida > Ericales > Theaceae > Camellia > Camellia lanceoleosa. The sequence continues at coordinate 36,898,119 of CM045758.1, forward strand.
TGCATTGCGTATGCCATTTCATTTTATAGCATTGTGTATGCTAGGATGCATGTTAGAGCATTGTGTATGCCGTGTTACATCAAGCATTGTGTATGCCATTTCATAGCATTGTGTATGCTAGGTTCTATATTAGTTGCATTCATGCATATCATGCATATTGCATTGTGTTTGGGGGTAGGAGTTAGCCCGAGCATGGGAAACGAGGGACGTTTCATACTCCGAGTGACTGAACGTGTCTCAATTCCCTGTCACCGACACTCCGGATTATCCATGATGGAGTTTAGGCCTTGTTGTGTTTATGTGTGCATTCATTCCATATTGAGTCATGCAATTTGACTCCTCGGCCATCATGCATCCGGATGCGTGATTGGTGGCACGAGGATCGAGGCAAGCATATATATGTGAAAATACTTTGCCATGCCTCTTTCTTGCTCTCTGTTGCAGCTAATCAAACACCGGCAGTCTTTTGGAACCTTGTGCAACATTCCGGGTCTAATTGTAAACAGAGGCTAATTGGGGCATCACAATGGATTTCCGCGCAAGGCAACCCGAACATGCATCATTCATCATCCGGAGCAGAGTCGAGGCAGTCCTTAGCTTGCATGCTTATTTATCGCTTTTCTTAGTTAATTTGTTAATTAATTAGGATTTTGTATTTATTTGGACTGTACTATTTATTTGGAACTGTATATTATTTATTTGGACCCTCCGAGCAAGGGCACGATTGTAATAAGTGTGCGTGCGTGTGATGTATGTCTTCCAACTCCACGTCTTTTTCTCCCTTGTATTTACCAGCTTATGATGGTTAGATTAGGGTATGTTTCATTTAGCATACAGTATGATAGCATGTTTGCATTCATTCATCTATTTTGCATGCACCGGGCTCGGCGCATCATAACTCATTGCATTGTATTTCAATTCCGAGTTGAATACTTGTTAGCTGTAGCATTCCATATGCCATGTTTAGAATAGCCGAGCCTATCTTAGTTGCATTCTTACATATGTTGCATTAGGCATTTCTGTATAGTTAGGATCATGCATGATTTCTAATTAGCTTCTGTTTTGGCTTGGAGTATTCGGTAAGTTTTATGCTTTAGCATCCTTGCATGTGTGTGAGTGACTGCTATGATAGCATGCTTACTATGAGGCTATGTGCTTATGTGATATAACTGCCTGAATGCCTGTGGGTGAAGGTTGGGTTATCTGGATTGGAACAATTCATTCACTGTGAGTTTTAAGCCCACTAGATAGTGGCAAAACTATGTTTTCTAAGCCCACCTGAGGGTGGCAAAATCTGCATTTTAAGCCTACTTGCGAGTAGCAAACCATCTTTCAAAAACAAACATGAAATGTTTTGTTCCAATTCAGGTGACCCGGTCTATACTTGTATGCTGTGCGCATCACATAGTAAATCTAGGTTAATAACCGGAATAAGAACGTATAATGTTTTCAAAACTGGATATCATGGTTAGTAGAGGCCGATCTTTGATCGGGCGAGTAGGGGTGCTCACAAAGTGACCTTCCCCAATCGTACCCAAGTTCCCGAGCCGAGGCAACTTTGGTGATGACGGACACGTGGCCTTAGGCAACGAGTCAGGGTTTCCTAAATTTCTCAAAAATAAAATATTTAGGTGGCGACTCTGTATCTGGCAAAGCAATCCATGTTTGGCACTTTTTTCAAAAAATTTATTTTCTCAAAACGATTTGCCGGATTTGGACTCTTTGGTTCAGATTACGAACCGTGACAATTGAGTCCTGAACTGTAGTGAGCCCAAAACGAACGGAACGGGAGCCATCCCTCCCGGGGCGTTCGGGGACGTCTACATAGTCCAACAAGGGGATGGAGAGCGCTTCTTTCTTATTAGCTCAGGCTTGGCCGAGGAGGAGGAAAGAGAGTTAGAAGCATTCTTGTGAGCAAACATAGAGGTGTTTGCCTAGACGCCATATGAGATGCCTGGCATTGACCCCGAGGTCACATGTCATAGACTAAATGTAGACAGGTCGGCTAAACCTGTCATTCAGCTCAGCAAGCAAGGAGGCCGACGTTGGTTCATGTAAAGGCAGTAGATGAGGAAGTGGACAAATTGTTGGAGGCCAGAGCCATTCGGGAGGTAAACTACCCAACTTGGTTATCAAACACAGTTGTTGTGAAAAAGAAGAATGGGAAGTGGAGGGTCTGTGTGGACTTCACTAGCCTGAATAAGGCTTGTCCCAAAGACAGTTTCCTTCTCCCCAAGATCGATCAATTAGTGTATGCCATTTCAGGGCATGGAAGGATGAGCTTTTTGAACGCTTACAGGGGATACTATCAGATAGCAATGTATCTCCCCGACGAGGAGAAGACTGCATTTATCACCCCAAAAGGGCTGTATTGCTACAGATTGATGCCTTTCAGGTTGAAAAATACAGGAGCAACCTACCAGAGGTTTGTGACCGAGATGTTCAAACACTTGATTGGCAAAACATTGGAAGTGTACATTGATGACATAGTTGTGAAGACCAAAGAACCTGAGAATCACTTGGCCAACTTAAAAGCAGTTTTTGATATCCTTAGAACATATCGGCTTCAACTTAATGCTTTGAAATTCTCATTCAGAGTTGGATCTGGGAAGTTCCTGGGATACTTGGTTACCAGAAGGGGCATTGAGGCAAGCCCAAATCAAATAAAGGCTATCCTGGACTTGAAAAGCCCGACATCGGCAAAATAGGTACAGATGTTGATTGGAAGAGCCGTAGTCCTGAACTGATTTATAAGCAGAAGTTCAGATAAGTATAAACCATTTTTCAGTTTGTTGAAAAAGGCCACAGATTTCTTGTGAACAGAGGAATGTGAAGTCGCCTTGGCCGACTTGAAAAAGTACCTGACAACAGCTCCAGTTTTGTTAAATCCAGTACTTGGAGAGGAACTATTTTTATACTTGGCCGTTTCAGAGCACGCAGCAAGTGCGGTGATAATCAGAGAAGAGAAGGGAGAACAAATGGTAGTATACTATGTGAGTAAAACCCTAGCAGGCGTTGAGACCAGGTACTTACCCCTGGAGAAATTGACACTGGCCTTAGTGATGGCTTCCAAAAAGTTGAATCATTATTTCTAGCCCCACAAGATTGTAGTGTTCACCGAGCATTCCTTGAAGTCCTTGTTACAGCAAAGAGATTTGACAGGCAGGGTAACCAGATAGGCAGTGGTGTTGGGCCAATATGACTTAGAGTTTAGGCCCAGAACGACAATGAAAGGCCAGGTTTTGACCGACTTTGTGGCTGAGTTCACACCTGGTGCCATCCCACGTTAAGCTTCGGTCAGTCGCGGCTTTGGGTATCCAGGGGAACAAGAAAAGACCTAGTTGGGAATAAAAAACCCAAGCACTACGACATCTACCTCGGCGACTTCTTCCGCCTGTTTGTTAATGGGAGTTCAAACCGTCAAGGAGCAGGAGCAAGGGCAAGAGTGGTGTTGGTATCACTAGATGGGTGAATGTTGGAACAATCTATCCGTTAGGGTTTCAAAGCCTCAAACAATAAAGCAGAATATGAAGCACTAATCGCAGGGTTGAAGTTAGCAGCAACAATGGAAGCCGAAGAGGTGGTAGTCTTATGTGACTCCCAACTTATTGTGAACTAGGCAACAGACGAGTATGTAGCCTGAGATGAAAGAATGATAGCCTATGTCAAAGAAGTTGTTAGGCTGCTAGCCTTATTTCAAGATTGCCGACTATAACAGGTTAGCTGAGATGACAACAACCATGTTGATGCCTTGGCTAACCTGGCTAGTGCAATGAAGTCAGGGGAGGCAAGGACAATAATGGTTGATTATTTATCAGGCCCAAGTGTGGAACCACTAATCACAGAGTATGAAATAATGTGTGTGGAGATGGGTCCAAGTTGGATGGATGCAATAGTAATGTTTCTTAGGGACGGCAAGTTATCAGATGATCGCAAAGAGACGCACAAGACCAGACTGAAGTCGGCAAGGTTTAGCCTAATAGCAGAAGGACATCTCTATAGACGGTCTTTTACTGGCCCCATTTTGAGGTGTGTACATCCCTCCCAGGTTGAAGACTTCTTATATGAAATACATGAAAGGAAATGTGGCAGCCATACTGGGGGTAGATCACTTGCTCATAGGGCCATTACTCAGGGGTACTAGTGGCCTTACATGCAGAAAGATGCTGAAACCTACATCAGAAGGTGCGAGAAGTGTCAAAGGTTTGGACCTTTGATACATCAACTAGCAGCAAATTTGAACCCAGTGTCCAGCCCTTGGCCATTTTCCTAGTGGGGCATGGATCTTGTCGGACAACTGCCCCGAGCAACTGGGCAAAGGAAGTTCCTGCTGGTAGCAACTGATTATTTTACAAAATGGGTAGAAGCTGAACCCCTTGCGAAGATTTGAGATATTAATGTGAAGAACTTCATATGGAAGAACATTATCACCAGGTTTGGAATCCTAAGAGCAATAATAGCAGACAATGGTACACAGTTTGACAGTAAGCTAATTAAAAGCTTCTGTGCAAAGTACAAAATCAAGAATTACTACTCTACTCCAAGTTTTCCTCAGAGTAATGGTTAAATAGAAGCATCTAATAAGACTATCTTGGATGGGATCAAAAAGAGGCTAGAAGCAGTAAAGGGAAAATTGGTGGAGGAGTTGCCCAATGTACTCTAGGCATATCGGACTACGCTGACAAGATCAACTGGGGAGTCTCCGTTTGCCATGGCTTGTGGCACTAAAGCAGTTATCCCACTAGAAGTCGGCATTCCAGGGATGAGAACCCAGGAAGTGGAAAATGGTACTAGTAAGGCATTTCTAGCCTGAGATCTAGACCTTCTGGAGGAGAAAAGAGAGAGAGTAGCAATTCGGCTGGGGGCATACCAACAACAACTTGCTAGTGCTTACAACAAAAAGGTCAACCCAAGAGTGTTCAAAGTGGGAGACCTTGTGCTAAGGAAAGTGGTCGGCAACAAGAAGGATCCTAGAGAGGACAAGCTAGGCCTAAATTGGGAGGGGCCTTATAGAATATCTCGGTCGTCGGCAACGAGGCATATCGGCTTGAGGATAGTGATGGCAAAGACTTGTCAAGACCTTGGAACACTTGCAACTTAAAGTTTTTCTATCATTAGATTTTTATTTTTCGAAGTTTATGTCATTAGCCGAAGTAATAATGAAATCTTGGTTTGATTGTTATGAATTTGAAATTTGTGTGATAGGACTGACCAGTCCCATAGCAATGTTTCTAAATGAAACATGATGAATAACTTAGATTTATTATATGGCAGAGTTGAATTATACTTGCATATAATAGAGTTGAACCAAGTTGGCGATGTTTTTAAATGAAACATGACGAATAATTTAGACTTATTGTATGGCAGAGTTGAATTATATTTGCATATAATAGAGTTGAACTAAGTTAGCGATGTTTCTAAATGAAACATGACGAATAACTTAGACTCATTATATGGCAGAGTTGAATTATACTTGCATATAATGGAGTTGAACTAAGTTGAATTAACTTGGACTTGCCATGTCGGCAGAGTTAAACTCAAAATGGAACTAAGTGCATAGATTAACAGAGAAACCAAGGTTGTGAACCTCGGCTAGTCTTTGTTTGAATTTGACTTCGGCGAAAGACCATAGACACATGTTTAATGTGAACTTAAGTGAAACTTAGGTTCACATTAGGGGGCATGGAGTAGGAATGATAAAATAAACTTGAGAGCAAGAGCTTAGGACTTGTTGAAATCTTGGACTTGTCGAAATTTTCAGAAAAATTTACAAGTTAGAATGGGCTTAACACTTGTTGAAAATTTGGAGAAATTTACAAGTTGGAGTTAGTCGAGGTAATTATGAATAAAGTATCTGAGATACATATTACCCAAGGTAACCAACCAGGTTGTCCAAACTTGGAAATGGTGAAGTCTTAGAAGATAGCATATGAAGGTAAAAAGTAATACTGAATAACACTTGTAAAAATATTTTGATATTTTTAAACTGTTAGCCGCGGTATACCGATGGTTGGCTGAGGAAAACATTCAAGGTTTATATCCGAGGTATTATATCCCAGAGTTATTATACAGTTAAGGTATACTTGGAAAGAAATACAAAAATATTCTGGAAACATGAAAGGAAGGAAAGAAAGCAGTAAGCATGCATAGAAGAAAAGAGGGCATACATTCAACACTTGGAAGAAAAAATAAGACTTGCATTCAAAAAAGACAACTTGTTCAAGTACAAAAAGGGACATCGGCCAAACTGAAGTTAAAACATTGTCCAAAAGGTTACAATGACTACAAAGGAAAAAGTACAAACAAAGAAAAGATTCTACACAAACTATTCTGCATCGGCGGTTGGCTGTGTTTCGGCCTCAGCAGACAGCTGGGAGAGCTTCTCAGTAGCCTTTTCGGCGTCGATCTCGACGTCAATCTCAAGAAGAGTCTTCTTGGTGCTTTCAACCTTGGCTTCAGGCATGTTCTTACGGACCTCGTCTTCATCGTCTTGAGTCAAGTCCACGGCTTGCTCATTAAGAGTCGGGGACTTGGCCCCAGCAACTTCAGTCTTCCCAGCCTTGTCGGCCTCAACTTCTTTATCATCCTCAGGCTCATCTTTAGATTGACTTGGAGCAGGAGGTAAGGGCATGACAAGTTGGCTCTCGTCCTAGAGGGCCGAGTCGTCAGGGACAACCAACTTCTTCAAAGCAGCCATCTAACCAAGGGTGTAACCCTTGTTGTATGCCTGTTTGACTTGTTTTTTGTATTCGTCATGGACGTCGGCTGCCCCTTCTGCATAGCCTTCTCGTCCGCCTCTTTGATTTCGGCTGCCTTTGTAGACAGTGCTGTTTGGAGCTCAATTTGGGCTTGGGCCTCTTTCTCCTTGGCCTCTTTTGCCTCGGCCTGAGCAACCTCGGTAACATTTTCTGCAGCCTCGGCGCGGTCCTCGGCTTTCTTCAGGGCCGACTTAGTAGCCTTGGCCTGATCTAGAAGACCTCGGATACGGGCCTCCACCTTGTTTAGTGAGGAAAGGAGTTTGGCTACATCCTTTGTTTTTTGGGTTAATTCCTTCTTGAACTCATCGGTTTTGACTGCAAGGGAGTGACCTTACTGGATAGCTTGCAAATAAAATTTGTTAAGTATGAAAACAAGAGTTGAAATTAAAAGTTACAAGTGTTGACACTTACCAAGACACAGTGCTGCATCATCATCACATAGTTTTCATATTCAGAAAGCTAGGCCATTCGATTTATGTCGGCTGGGAGCAGAACGGCGGTGAAAATGGCGGCACTGACTTCCAGACTGTCAAGGGCGCTGTCCCCGGCAAGAAGAGGTCGGTCTCCGACTATGACAGATGGAGTCTAGGGAGCATCGACGCAGAAACCAGAAGGATCAAAGGACCCGCTGGACCTCGACTTTTTGGATTGCGGTGGGTTAGACGCCTCGGCCTCAGCTGGCCTCTTGTCAACAGCAGGAATACTCTTTTCGGACTCGACCAGTTTTGAGATCGGTACAATGTCCTTAGAATCAATCTGAGTCACTGTAGCTTTGGTCTTAGCTTTTTTGACTCTCTCAGGCTTTGGCTTGGGTTGAGAGTGAGAAGAAAAGGACTGAACAGTCACTACCCCACGGATATTAGCTAGAAGGTCCTCAACGACGGCTGGTTTGCTGCCTATTTTGTCGACAGTAGCAGCAAGTGTAACTTTGGTGCCGAAGTGAATGGTAGGAAGTGCAATGGGAGGATTGGTCGGATCGTAGGTCGACACCTCAGAATCTTGTCGTTTGCGACTACGAGTTTGGCCCGCTGGTACGTTAGGTAGAGCATGATGTCGACGTTGGCATTGGCGTCGGCGCTGAGATGGTGGAATTAGTTGAGGGTAGAAGTAGATGGTTACTCAACTGGGGCAGAGGAGGAGACCCGATCTGGCATTGGAGATGAAGTTGTTGGTGGAGTTGTGGCAGAAGGAGGAGTCTTGTTTCGATAGGGAATGTCGGACAGGGCCGACTTATAGGTCAGAATATAGTCGAGCAGTAACGGGGCCTTACGTTTTTCAACTGGCAAGTCCAGTAGCCTTTTTAGGTCTTTGTTGGGGAAGAATGTCTGGCTAAAGTCTTTTGCTGGTTGAGGAAGAGCTACAAATAAGAGAAACATTAGCATGAACAGATAAAGGTTAGCAAGCCTTGAGCAGAGATAAAGTTAGGAGGTGACTCAGTTTTTTACCCTCATCCTCTCTAAATACTCCTTGGCATAGTGGGAATAGATGAAGATCGTCGTCTGGTGCAAACTCCCAGTTGCTCGAGATGATCAGATAGTCATCTCCAGCACCCTTGTTGGAGTCAGGAAGGTCGGCTATGATTTTGTAGGTGGTGAATTTGGGCTTGAGGTAATATGTGTAGCCTTTTTCAGACTTAAGGCCACATATGGTGTAACAAAACTGGATGTCGACTAACGCGATCCTAGCATTTTCTCGGTGTGCTAGTTCTCTGATGCCATTGATAACCCTGTATGAGTTGATGGTTAGTTGCATGGGGTTGAGTTTATAATAATGGAGGATTTCCCTAAAAAGGATGTCTAGGGGAAATCTGAGTCCACACTCTACAAAGGCAACTACTGGGAAGGATATAAAGTTTCCATCAGGCATAATGGAGTCCTCTTTCCCAGCCTATCTTATCTGAACGTCGGCTAGGATAGAGAACTCCCTCCTAAAGTTCTCAAGTTTTTCTGGGGTGTCTACCCTCCACTTAAACATTCCCATGATGTCGGCTTAGGATGGATTGGTGCAAAATTTCAAAAAAAGAATATTTGGTATGGGTTGGAAACCTTGGCTAAACCCTATACTGGCACTGGGGCAAGGGTTTTCAAGATCTAGGGGAAATTTGTTTCAATTTTCGTAGAGATTGTGATTTCTACCAAATCCCAAAACCTAAGTCTATACTAAATTAGGAATCAAAGGCAAGAATTTGAAGACAAAGTAAGACAAAGCAAAAAGGAGCACGAATCAGAATCAAGAAAGCAACATCCAAGAAACATGGAGAGTACAGATTTATGAACACTAAGTGAGTGTGTGAGAGACAGTGTGCAAAAGTCACAACAAGAAAACATGATTGGCATCTTCAAAAGATTACACAGATTAAAGATTCGAGAGCAAGAAATTGATTCATAATTGAAGAAAAAAACAGAGCGTAACCATGGAAACAGATTCAATAGCAACAAAATAGACAAATGGTAAAGAAATGACATATTCAAAATCATGGAGGGCTAAAACTGAAAATTGAAAGGAACTAAGAACCCACCAGTTGGGTCCAAGGTCAAGGACACCAGTTTGAGGTTCGCTGGAGTCAGACAATGACAACGAGTGGAGCATAACAGTAAATGCTTCACTAGAGGAGGTGAATGGAGCACAGTTGCAGAGAGCTCGAACAAACAACAATGGAGGTTGAGCAATTGTTAGAGAGAGGGAATCATGAGCATTGAGAGAATGCGAGAATACGAAGTAAGAAGAGAGAGAGAGAGAGAGAGAGAGAGAGAGAGAGAGTTTTATTAAAACTCGAAAAGGTGGCAAAAGGAAATGAATACGCCTTGGATGACATGTCTGTCAGGCGGCGTGCGCAGAAACTACGTGACTTGATGGCGTGTGTCAGGTACGAACTAATGAGAGAAGGACACGCGGTGGAGATGGTTGAGAAAACTGTGCATGACAACTCATGCGCAGATTAAATTTTTGGAGTTCTTGGGATTAATGAAGCAACAACCTTGACTAGAGGAATGACCTTGATTGGAATATCTGAAGAACTTGATTCTTGGTTCTTGATCCTTAATAAAAATGGACAGTTAAGTATTGGGTACTTGAAGCCGACGAGTCATGATCTCAGTCGAAGGAAAGAATGAATTTTAGTCGACATAATATATGAATAAGCAGTGTAGGTTCCATTACCTCAGGTTACCAAGGTAATAGAACCTAGGGGGCAGTTATGGGGACATATTTTGTGAATGACAACATGTGGCCAAGGTGACGCCGAAGTGTCAGCCGAGGTGCCATGTGGCCTGGTCTTGATGTCGAGGTGATCTCGGCTAGGCCGAGGTTATCTATGGAAATACCAGAATCCAAGGTAAGAGGATAAGGGACAAGAGTCTTAGAATTGGAGAGGATCTCAGTCTGGATAAAGATAAAGCTCTTAGGGAGTCTATCCCTATCTAGCTGGGAGTCCAAGATGAACATTGAGTCTGAGTTCGTTGAGGTTAGACTTCTACAGGGATCAGGTTAGTGTTGGCTATAAAAGCAAGGCACCCCGTGGGTCTCAGGTAGGTGTGATATACTAGAAGCATTAAGTTCTTTCTTGTGAGTTAAGCATAATTGGCTATCTTTGAGAGATGATTACTGACTTGATTGTCGGAGTGCCTCAGGTGGAGGAACCACCGTCGGATTCTTATCTTTCTAACAGGTTGTTCGGGCTTAATCTATTCTGCCAGTGCTCTCCTGCTGAGTTTCCCTGTTTGGTTGTGTGGTCAAAAATCAACACCCACACTAAGACAACATAACATGTATATATATATGTATGGAGGTATATTGGGATTGGTTGGTGCAGTTTATATTAGCTATTTATATATATATATATATATTATTTTGAGAATCTGTGCTAAATTATTTAATGTAATTTCTTCATATAATTTATTAGATAAAAACAATAAGTTAAAAAAAATTAATTATCAAAAAACTAAAGGACAAATGATTTTGACATTTGCTTATCAACTTTCAATTTATAATAAATTGTATCAAATAGTCCATTGTCTCCGACTCACTTTATCAATTAGACAATTCAATTGAACCCATTAGGCTCACCATGGGCCCTTTACAATGATTCTAGGGAAAATTACCAACAAGTCCTCTTTGAAAGAGGTGTGGCCTGTTTATTCTCATAATCTTTTGTTTATATCCAAAAGTCCAGTAGCATTTTTTTCTTCTTCTCTGCTTTCATTCTTCTTTGTCTCTTTCTCTTCTTGATTTTCGGCGATTGATGACCTATGACCATGTCTTTTTTCTTCTCTTTCTTTTTCTAATATATATTCACCAGCGACTGACAATCACCATCGATTGGGGTTCATCAGCAACCATCGACCACCGACTACTTGTTCCACCCTCATTGATGGCAAAGGAAATGAGTTTTTGGCAAAGGAGATGAGTATATCAACTCAAATCTGATATAGATCTACTCAGATCTACATCAGATATGAGTAGATTTAAATAAAATCCTGCTAGATCTAAATAAAAAATAATTGCCAGAGTACAATCCTCTGTTTATATTTGTCTCAATCCTTTCATCTTTCAATTTTTCTATCTTTTCTTTACTACACACTTTATTTTTCTTGTTTTAATGGAGAAAATTTTTAAATTTTGAACAAGTTATTTTTGAGTTTTAGTTACAAGCAGTAAAAATTGTAAAATTTTACAGTTTCAATTTTTTTTTGTACTGAAATGAATCATACTTTAGAACTACAAAATTTTGTAGTTTCATAATATTCTTTAGAACTATAAAATTTTGCAGTTTTATAACATGTTTTTCAATTTGATTAATAAGGATAAATGATTAATAGATTTTTTTTTTCTTTGAAACTGTAACATTTTACAGTTTCAAAGTTTTTTTTTTTCTTTCAATTTGATCAATATTGTTAATTATTTGATTAAATCTTTCAAAAATTGAAAAATAACATATTTTTTTTCTATTGTTACTGTTTATTGTTGTTACGTTTTTTTCCCCCCTCTTAGTTTATTAATATTTAACACATTTTGCTATATTTTTTCACTCTAATTTTTTCATTTATTCTTTTTTTTCCCGACAATATTTTGGACATTTCAGTGAGTTTCAAACAAAATTCTTAACGTCTAACGAACGTTCTGGACATTCTGGCGACTTTTAATAACGTTTAGAACACTCCAGCGATATTCTGGTGACTTTCCGATGATGTTGAATATTCCGACGAGTCTCCGATAACAATCTAATGGAAGTCAGACGGTGATGAAATATAGCAGCGTCTATGTACACCCGACTTTCTTCGCGTGCCCCTCTTTCGAAGAGGCGCGAATTGGTCTTACTACAATTTGGACTTCTGTCACGGTTCTGAATCTAATCTCACAAAGTGCAATGTAAGACTGATAAACACCAAGGAGTCCAAATCTGACAAATCGTTTTGGAAAATCGATTTTGAATAAAAAAGCGCCAAACATGAATTGCTTTGCCAGATTACAGAGTCCCCACCTAAATATTTTATTTTTGGAAAATTTAGGAAACCCTAACTCATGCCAAAGGCCACGTGTCCGTCATTACCAAAGTTGTCTTGGTTCGGGAACTTGGGTACGAGAGGGGAAGGTCCTGAAATGAGCACCCTTGCTCGCCCGATCAAAGGATCGACCTTTACTAATCATGATATGTTGTTTTATAAACCTCATGTGTTCTTATTCGGTTATTAGCTAACTTTACTATGTGGTGCACACATACAAGTATAGACTAAGTCGCGAGACTTGGAAAAAATCGATTCATGTTTTTTTTCGAAAATGGTTTGAAAGTGTTACTCGCAAGTAGGCTAAAGCACGGATTTGCCACCCTCAAGTGGGCTTAAAACATGATTTTGCCACTTCGCAAAGTGGGCTTTAAACTCACAATTATTTATTTGTCCCAATTCAAGCAACAAAGCCTTCATCCACAGGCATTCATGCAGTTTAGCAAGTAAGTAAATAGCCTCATGGCAAGCATGCGAACATGGCAACACTCACACTCATGCAAGTATGCTAAAGCGTAACACTTACAGTGTACTCCGAGCCGAAACAAAAGCTACTTAGAAATATGCATGATCCTAACTATACAAGATGCCTAATGCAACATATGCAATAATGCAACTAATAGGCTCGGCTATCTAAGATGGCATATGAATGTGACGATTTGATACACGTATTCAAATAAGTATTGAAATACGATGTAGTTTAAATGATGCGCCGAGCCCGATGCATGCAATACAAATGAATGATGTAAACATGCAAGAATAAGGTATGCTAATCAAAAAGTGCCCTAATCCAACCACCGAAAACGGATAAATAAAATGGAGAAAGAAGTGGGGTTGGAAGACATGCACACATGCACGTACACTTATTATAACATTGCACCCTCTCGACGGAGGGTTCGAATAAATAAGCTAAGCTACACTAAGCTAAGCTAATTATTACAAAACAACTAATCAACTATTCTAGCTAATTAATTATTACAACACAATTGAATAACTAGCTATGCTAAGCTAATTAAAATGTTACAAAAATGAATTGAACTAATTAATTACAACACATGTCATAACTTGCTACAATTAGCTAATAAAGCAATGAATTGGCCTCGCGGGCGAGGAAGACATACATGCTCGATTGCGTCCTCCAGAAAATCCACCACCTTGCCTCTAAATGCCTCTGTTTGCACATCTTTGGAGCTCTGAAAATTATGCCAACTTCCAGATTGCTTCTGTTTTATCTCAAGAACACACTGATGGCCGATCGGCTATGATTGGTGGCTGGTCGGCTAGTACTGGTGGCCGGTCGGCCACTGCTTTCCTGAATTTCCTTCTTTTACTGCAACAGAGAGCAAACAAAGGCATGGTAGTGTATTTGTAAGGAAATGTGTGTATTGCCATCCTCTTTATCATTTTTGAAGCTCAAAGGAGTGTGGCACTTGGCTCTCAAGCCACCAATCAAGCATTTTCAATGCATGATGGCAAAGAACCAAGTTTGTACAAGCTTAGTGAATGCGCAAGTAAGACTCAAAGGGCCACCACCCTATCATGCATGATCAAGGGTGTTGGCGACCAAGAAACATGACACGTTTCATTACTATGAGTATGAAACGTCTCACATTTCTTGTGTTTGGATTAACGTCCGATCCAAACACATGCAATGCAACACAAATGCTTATCTTACATAAGTTTTACTTGGTCCAATTCTTGTTTACACATTTTAGCTTACCGATTAATCTTTTAACCGATTAAGTCCCATGTGAAAGTCCTCTAATTGGGAAGATGGCCTAAGCCTCGAGTGCCTTGAGCATGAAAGAAGTCTCATGCTGTTGGTTAGTAGAAACCCTTAAGAGAGGATTAAAACCATTAGGGATAAGTGCCTCAATTTCATGCTCAAGCCAACAAGAGGCTCAAGATCACTTTCAAGAGCAAATTCAAAAGTGAAGAACAAAGGGAGGTTGTAGAATTTTTAGTGCTAAAATGGCATGAAAAGTAGTGCTACAACACGCAAGCAACACATGCACAACATGTTAAAGGCCGAAAGCATGAAGGCTAGTGAAGAGCATTACACTAAAAGCATGCAATATCAAACTCTAATGACCTAGCTAGCTCTGGATAGAGCTAAAACATGCCAATACAGTGGCCAAAACATGCTGAAATTTAGGCACAAAAGGCAAGAAAATCATGCGCACATGTTGGCTCACAAGCAAAACACAAAGCACAACTCTCAAAAGCAATGAAAGAGTGATATATGTGAGAGTGTGACAGTGATATATGCACTAAAATTACATGCTAAATGATGCTATGGCATGCAAACAACCCAAGCAAAGCATGTTAGAAGTCTTAAATCACAAAGCCAGTGAAGTCAACTGTACTATAGCCATGCAAGGGAAATCATATATGACCAAGACCACCCAAAATAGAGCCAAAGCATGCTAAATCAATAGTAAAAATGTGCTGGAGTTAAGCTAACACAAGCTGGAACGATAGGCTAAATCATTAAACATACTAGGCTAGTAAGCAAAATTACACTACAAGTGCAAGATGTAAGCAACAAGTGACCGAACTAGCTGAAAAAAGAGTTTAAATAGGTTAAAATAGTGCCTAAAACATGCTTGAATTAAGCCAACATAAGCCACAAAAACATGCTACTTTGTAATGCTAACTAGGCATGGCATAGAGAGACAAGGAGGGGAGGCCACCCCCTCCTATTTTGGATCTCAAAACCAACTTTTTATCACTGAAATTCCCCTGGAATTCAGTGGTTAAAAGGCCAAGAAAAGAGTGTTTCAAAAGCTTTGAAAGATGGCTCAAAAGGTTTTACAAGCCAAAGAGCAAAGGAGGTAACCACCTCCTAACTAAACAAGGCTCAAGCCACTATTTTAAAACCTTAAAAACAGAGTTTGTTAGGAGGTTAAAACCAGCCTCAAAGTAGTGTAAAAAGATGGCCAAGCACTTAACCAAAACAAAGCTTAAAAGGGACAAGTCCTTACCCTTAAAGTACAACAGCAAAATAGGTGTAATTCTGAGCTAAAACCAAGCTTTAGACCTCAAATAGGACCTCCAAGAACCTCAGCTCCAAGATGAAGGTGTTTGGCTAAGTGTCTTAATGCAAATGTGTAGAGAAAACTCAATTCTAAGCACAAAATAGGTAGAGAGAGAGAAAATTCTAGAGAGAAAGGCAGATATTTTTGCTTTGAATTTTTTTCACCCTCAAAATGGGGGAGAGACCTCCCCCTATATAGGAATACAAGTTAACAGCTTGTATTCATCCCTCTATACACGTGTATGGAGGATGCATCTAGTGACCAACAGCTGGCATAGTTGGCACATAAAATATCTAAAAAAAGAGAAAAATGGCCGCCGACCATCATTGGTGGCCGACCGGCCACCACTAATGGTCGATGGGAACAAGCCCTGGCCGATGGGTTGTAGGGCTGGCCGATAGGTCACCCTCTTTCCTAGAAGCAAAGCTACAAGCTCTTGGTCCACAACCAAACACAAAACATATAGGTTTCAAAAGCTCAAAGGCAAGGCACTCCGCCAAGAACTTCAGGCATTCAAAACGAACACAAACATGGATGATCATCGAATGTTTAAACGATGACGTTCAAGTCTTGAGGATGGTCAAAAATGGGGTGTCTACAGTCTATAAATTTAAATATATATATATATATATAATTTTTTGGTAACAATTAAAAATATGTATGAGTAATTGATACAAGTATTTTATTTTGGGATTAGATGAGTTTTGAATTCTGTGTATAAGACTTATCGGTAAGTTTGCCGTGAATCTATTTGTTCATTTTGTAAGTTATTATAGTCATGTTTGATAGTACTTATAAATCAATTTATTGTGTTTGGATCCCCTAAAGTTGAATATCTCTAAAGTTTTTCGAAGTGTACAAAACAACATTGTTTTGTGGATTGAAACAAAAATAAAACAACAAATTTGGGAAATTAAAAAAAAAAAATTCAAGGTTTAGTTGTGTATCAAAATAAATTTTCAACTTTGTTAATTTAAACTATAATATTTTAATTTATTTTCAATATAAATCATTCATCTATTTTTGTTAAGTAAAATTATCACCAATATATATATATATATATAATTGTATTTTAGTAATTAAAATACTAAAAAAAACTGGTATTTTAGGCATTTTTTGTATGCCTACACAGAGTTTAATGATTAAAATATACATTTTCGGCAATTTTACTTAACAAAAATAATATAATAGTTTAGATTAAAAATAAATTTAAAAATTTAAATTTAAATTGACAAAATTAAAAATTTAAGATTTATTTTATTATGTGACTTAAACTTTAAGGATTTTATTTTATTTTTTATAATTTTTCTGAGAGAGAGAGAGAGAGAGAGAAAGGCACATGGGTAAGTGGGGTATTGTGTTGGGTGATTGGGAAACATGAGGGAGTATATTGAATGATGATTGGTTAGGGAGTATAGACACATGGTACTCTGGGAATATTTAATAATTTCCCATTATATTGGGTTGGGTATTTTTCTATTTCTTTTTTTATTTTGTTGATTCCTCAGCATATATTCTTTTCGGTTTGATTCAGAGATTTGGAAAGGAAAAAGAAAAAGGTAAGTAAAATGTGAATAATATATATATATATATATATTTTTTGATCGGCAAAAAAAAAAAACTTCATTGATATAGAGCATAGTACAAAGTACAAAGCAAAAAACATCAATAAAGAAAGGCAAGTGCAAAAGCATCACAATGAGCTAAATCATCCCAACTATGTTGGCACCAAAAAGCCCATCTTATCATTTGCTAACACCCCCAGAGTTGGTGAGCAACCAACCAAGGAAACAAAAAAAACAGAACAACCACCTACAAATCAACACTAAACCAGAGCACCAGACAGACTTATCAGTGTAGCAATGCAGACTCAACCACCAACACAAGACTCAACATCAAAACAGACTCAACATTAGTGCCGTAGTGTAGATTCATCCTCCAAACCAGATACCAGAACATCAGATACCAGTAGTGTAGACTCAACACCTATTCATCAATTCAGATCCCAGACATTAGTGCAGTAACATTAGTGCATCAGTGTAGACTCAACCACCAGCATAGACTCAACACCAAAATAGACTCAACATTAGTGCAACAGTTTAGATTCATCCTTCAAACCAGATACCAGAACATCAAATACTAGAGGCATGTAACACTGCAGAACATTAGCCACCAAAAAACAGATACTACAACATCACTGCATCACAGTGCATCAATTCAACAATCCAGATACCAGAACATCAGACACCAGAAGCAAGTATCACTGCAGAATATCAGCCACCAAAAACAAATAGTAAAACATCACCGCATCACATTGCATCAATGCATCACATTGCTGATTAGCAATACTATAGGTACTGCAGAACTAGGCTTTACACACTCAACCACCAAGCTTGAGATAGAACTTAACCTGCTGCATATTGTAAACCAAATCATGCACAGAGGCTGCCATAGGTAATGGTGAAGCCTTTACCCACAAAGCTACTCTCATTTTCACAATATCACATAGAGCTTCAAAGTTTGGTTGAGATCCATTGAAAACACACTTATTTCTATGCCTCCATGTAGACCAAAGAGTTGCAAAAGGGATGACCATCCAAATCTTCTTCTCTAATTTTGACATTTTGTATCCATACCACCACTGCAATAGCCCATCTACTGAACCTGGCAATACCCACTGGAAGCCCCACCATCTTACAATGTTTGACCACAACTTCCAAACAAAAGGACAGAATAGTAGAATATGCTCCACAGTTTCAATATCCTCATGACAGAAAACACATGCCAGATTAACACTCCTATCAAGTATACCAATTCGATGAAGAAAGTAGGAAGTTTTCACCTTACCAAGCCATGCCAACCACCCAAAAAATTGCACCTTAGGAGGAGAAAAATTATTCCAAATAGAGCTTGCCATTGGTTGAACAGGACCAAGAAGGGATTCACACCATTTATAAGCTGATGCTACACTAAACAATCCAGATGAATCTGTTACCCACTTCAATTCATCTGGTTTATCAATGCAAAGAGCTAGTGCACATCTAAGCAAACAGGCTAATCTATGGACCTCTTCCTCCTCCCAGACCAACAGATTTCTTCTAAATTGAAAGGTCTAAATAGCATTTGCACTCCTCTCCTCAAAAACACCCTGACCATCCTATGCTTATCATTAGATAAAGAGAAGAGTCTAGGAAATTCTTCCTTCAAACATACATTGCCAATCTACTTATCCAACCAAAATTGAGCTCTACACCCAACCCTGAAAACAATTTGAGAATTATGAAGATAGAAATTATGTAAGTCTGGGTTCAACAAAACTACATTAAGAATATCTTTCTAGATTTTAGATCCTCTACCTTCCAAAGTGGGAAACCATTTCCCATTTTGAACATTATATTTTGAGCAGATCACTTCTTTCTAGCAAGTTTGATTCTCAGCACCAAACCTCCACCACTATTTTAGCAACGAACATTCATTAAACGTTCTAATCCTCCTCAAGCCCAAACCACCTAAATTCTTATTCTTGGCTATCACCTCCTAACGGACCAAATGCACTTTTCTTTTGAGGTCAGATCCATCCCACAGAAATGCAGATTGCATTTTCTCAATCTCCTTAGCCACCCTTGTCGGAATTTTGAACAATGATAAATAGTATACAGGCAGATTAGACATCACAACCTTGATTAAGGTTAATCTCCCAACAAAAGAAAGTAGCCTTCTCTTCCAGTTAGCTAATTTCTACTTAAATTTGACCAGAACTGATTTCCAAGTACTTCTCTTACCTGGGTTGACCCCCAATGGCAGCCCTAAATACATTATACGCAACTTCTGATGAAAACAATTTAGATTAGAGGCCAACTCTTACAATAGTCTATCACCAACCCCAACTCCACAAATAATACTCTTATGATAATTTATTTTCAGCCCTGATGCCATCTCAAAGCATCTTAGAATTCTTTTAATATTACCGACTTCCTCCCTCTTAGCTTCACAAAACAAAATCGTGTCATCCGCAAACTGCAAGTGAGTTACTCTTAGGCCATTGGACCCCACTTCTACCCCTTTGATTAAGTTTAACTCCTTCGCCCAGCTCAGCAAGATATTAAGTCCTTCTGCTACAATGTTGAATAAAAACGGTGACAATGGGTCACCTTGTCTAAGTCCCCTTTGTGGTCTAAATTTAGATGTTGGCGACCCATTAACCAAAGTAAATATCTTAGCAGAGGTTACACAAGCTTTCATCCAACTCACCCATCTAGAGTCGAAACCAAAGTTTGATAGCATTCTAAAGAGAAACTCCCAATTTATTGAGTCATATGCCTTTTCAAAATCCAATTTAAGTACCAAACCTTTCTTGTTGGATCTTTTTTATCCATCAACAATTTCATTAGCTATAAGAATTCCATCTAGAATGTTCCTACCACCCAAAAAAGCTAACTGGACCTCACTAATAATCATGGGTATCACATGCTTCATCCTATTTGATAACACATTTGCTAGAATTTTATACATGGAACCAATCAGACTGATAGGCCTATATTCATCCAAACAAGAGGGGCTATCAGTTTTAGGAATTAGAGCAATAAATGAGCTATTAATCCCGCCCACTAAGCTTGCATTCTGATGAAATTCCCTCATAAATTGTAACACATCAGATTTCACAATGTTCCAACATTTCTTGAAAAAAGCCATGTTGAATCCATCAGGTCTAGGTGCCTTATTCCCTTCACATTGTTTGATTACAGTACTAATTTCCTCTTCAATAAACTCTGCCTCCAATTGTTCAACAACTTATGGTCTTCTTGTGTTCTTAAAATGACCAGATAATTTAGGTCTAACCTTCCAATCCTCGGAGAAATGCTTCAGAAAATGAGTCTTCACCTCAGCTTTAATTTCCATAAGGTCCTCAATCATTAAGCCATTCACGACAATGGAGCACAAAGAATTCCTACTATTCCTGCTACAAGCCATAACATGAAAATATCTTGTATTTTTATCCCCTTTAAATGCCCAATTCACTCTGGATTTCTGCAACCAAATCCACTCCAACATTTTACTTAGCCTCCAAACTTCTCCCCGCACTTCCTTTCTTCTACTCAATTATGAAGGAAACAAATGTTTGATCTCAGCAAGCAAATCAATAGCATGAGCTTCTTCTTCAACACTCTTAAGCTGATTTTCCACTTTCTCAAAGACCTCCACATTCCATTGTTTTAAAGCTTGTTTCAGGGCTTTAAATTTCATGAGACACTTATATCCTGCCCAATCCCCCACTGCAAACCCAGACTAACTTTGCTTCACAAAAGGTAGGAAATTCTTGTAGAGTAACCAAGCATTTAGGAACTTAAAGGGGTTAGGCTCCCAATCCCTGTCATCCTCCATTAATATGATAGGGCTATGATCAAACAATATTCTAGGGAGGCCCCAAAGTTTGAAATTAAAATTTTGAACCCATTCATGGTTGAGTAGAAACCTGTGTAGTCTACTCCATTTTGCCTTATCTTAAGAGTTACACCAAGTAAACTTCCTCCCAAGCATAGGCATATTTATCAGCTCAAGATGTTCAATCATATCATTGAAATCTTTCATCCCTTTATCCCTTCTCAAACACCCAATTTGTTTTGATATAGTCTTAATTTCATTGAAATCACCCCCCAAACACCACGAGCCTAGAAAATTAGACTTTAAACTTACTAAGAGATCCCACAACTTTTTCCTATTCACCACCTCACTAGGCCCATAGACATTAATAAGAATGCAATCAAAGCTATAGAACAAAGTACCTAACAGCAAGATGAAATTATGATTACAGCAACAGTCTTGCAACTGGAAAACTGCAGGGTTTCACATGGTCGGTAATTTTCCAGCTCTACCAATCGCATCTGTTGCCATAAAATCCATTTGGTCCCCAGGCCACAAAGATTTTACCAATTTAGAACTGATTGCAGAGATCTTAGTTTCTTGAAGAAGAATTATATCCACTTTTCTAGCAGCAAGGCTTTTCTTTAAATGTCTTCTTTTTTCTGGTTTGTCGAGCCCCCTCATATTCCATGATTATATCTTCATTAACACATTAGAACACTCTGACTCACCTTGAAGTGCTAGTCTAGATAGCAGCTCCCTCCTTATGCCTTACTTTCTCTTTGTCCTTATCTTCAAGTGCCTTCAATTTGCTGATTACCTCCTCCTCCTTACCTTTACAATCAAGGCCAAGAGCTTTGCCAATTTGAAGTGAAGCTACTCCGATAACACTCTCCTGCCTCTACTGGTTCCACTAGCCATTGATAAGGGAATGGCAGCTACAACTGACCAGGAAACAGCTCCCTTTCTCAAATTCAGTGATGATGCCCTCAGTTTCTTAGTAGTTACACACTTCCCTTTCTTCTTCTTCATTTGTTTTCTTTTGCTTGTCTAATATCTCTCTTATACAATAGCTTTCCTTACTGGGCCTGTAGTTATACCTTGCCCCCCCTTCGGTCCCTATGATTAAGAAGACCCACTACTTGGCCTGAAATTGCCCTAGACGAAAATGACCCATTACTACCCATGTGGGCTAGCCCCACCACTCTTTGATTCGATTCATCATGATTGAGATAGGGCTTATCAAGATCTACTTCAATTTGAATCCCAAGCCTGTTCCTTGCTGTGCCACTTAAACTTCTGATAAACCTAGGAGTGTAGATGTCTCCATCTAACCTACGCCTACCACCTTCATTGGTAAATTTGGAGCTCGTCCCCACCTCTGCAGAATCACCCTTGCATGTGCTTTCAACCTCTGACACTACCTTCATTATATTTGTTTTAGCCACCACAGAGACATCCCTCAACCTATCCTCCCCCTCCTTGCTATATTCACTGTTTGTGTCTATACACTAATTCTTGTCAACCTCCTCAGAAGGATAATTGTCACTAGTCTTCCGGTCCTTTGATTTGTAGTCACACTACTCCTTCATAGCATTTGACACGATGATTTGCTCTTCACATACCCTAACAGGGTAAGTTATACCTTTACACTCTAGCTGGATAGTTTGATTAATGGACTCCATACAACTTATTGCTATCTTCACTTTCCCACACTGAAAAGAAATCTGTCTACTAGTCTTTTCACCCATGCCTATCACTTTACCCCAAACCTTTCCAATGCTACTGAATGTAGTGTTACTCTACAAATTCAATAGGACACCATAACAACTAAGCCAAACGTATCTTTCATGTTCAGTGGCTATCCCTTGTCACCATTCTATTACTGATTTGCACCAGTCATACAAACACTCATTCACACAAGTTGTTCCTTCATAACTACTGCTGATTGGAAGGATAAAACAATATCTCTCCCACCTCCC
Source organism: Camellia lanceoleosa (assembly GCA_025200525.1). Lineage (NCBI taxonomy): Eukaryota > Viridiplantae > Streptophyta > Magnoliopsida > Ericales > Theaceae > Camellia > Camellia lanceoleosa. The sequence goes on from CM045758.1 coordinate 36,920,759, forward strand.
AATCGCACTATTATATCCCCACAACCTCGCCTAACCAATTTCTCCCTAAAATCATCCACAGAAGCTGAGGCTTTGAGTCGCAGTACTGCACTTTCATAAAGCCAGCCATTACCTTCCTCATATACCTTAATGGTTCTGTTTACCAATAGTTTAGCACTCCTACCTCTCACTACCTCAGCAAATGTCTTGATTCCCCTATATCTAGCATTGTATGTGTTATTTGTCTCCATTTTTTTCTCGGTCTGTGGTACATTAACCATTTTATGTTTTGCATCACCATCTTTTCCAAACTCTGCCATTTTAACTCTCAAAGCACAGTCCCCACACCAGAGCTTATTGGCTTTTTGAACTGCCATATCCGCTGCTACAGAGCAGTTATATCTTACGAAACCAAAACGAGACTGAGTCATCGTCCTTCTCTTATTTGGGATAAATGTACCCATCACTACTCCATAGTTAGAGAATAGTTTGTGCAACCCTCTAGAACCTATGGATTCTGGTATATTATCCACAAAGACAGAGTGAATAGAGGCTTCCTTCCTTTTGCTTCACACCCTTCGGCCTCCATGTCTACGGATCACTGGTTGCCATCCTCCATGTCATTGTTGACAACTTCTCACCATTCTTTTTATAAACCAAATATCCCCAAATCTATAAGAGAACCTTTAGATCTGAAAAATAGGGACAAGAGATTTAGCACACTATTCGTTGGATCGCTACCATCATTGAACCAGTCGCACCGCTATTGATCTTTGCCAGTTTGATCTCCGTCTTGAGTAGTTTCATACCTTTTGTTTCGACAATTAAAATGTGAATAAAATATACCTATATTTCACATAATTTCATACACCTTTTCTCTTTCCTTTTCCAAACCCCCCATCCAAATACAGTGTTACATGTTAATTGTTCGACAAATCAAAAGAATTATATGAACAGAAGCCAAAAAACGTTATCGTTACTTTGAAATCAATCATGTTGGAAACTAATTGTTAGTTACTCCATTGAAAACTAACTAGTTGTTTTTCCAGTGTTAAAAAATGTGTTGGAACAATCTTCTGTGTAAAATAAATAAATTGAAACAAATCAAACAAATAAAATAAACTGTGTACCGAATTTATTTTACCGAACTGAATAAATATTTAAAAGATCAAGTCAAGTGTGTGACACTCTGTCTTTAAGACAGATTCGTCCTGCTACGGTGCTTACGGATAAAAGGCGTCTATCTTCCAAGATACAATGATCTTTAAAAATTTTAGTAGCATTCTAAACAATTTGTATGGCGAACAAAAAACCTGTGTTCTAATACTCTTTGAATTTTTCTCTAAAACTAGTATAAAGAATAATAATGCAAGAGAGCAAAATAAAGGCAAGAAAATCAATTTTTCTAAATCGAATGACTGCTGGAAATAGCCTGCTATATATAGACCCGAGCAAGTAGGTTTTTTGAATTGAATAGGTGCAAATTCAAATTGGACAGATACAACTTCAACTGGGCAGATTTGTTAAATGCAACAGTTATAAAAACTGTCCAGAACTGCTGAGCAGTTTTTCCTATCTATTAGAATATTTTGAACTTGTTGAACCTTAGTTTGAATCTGTTCAAATCTGCCTAGGCAGATTTAAATCTGTTTGAAAAAATAGAATCTGTCCAAAACTGCTGGGCAGTTTTTGGCAGTTAAAACTTGTTAAAAACCAGTTTATTTGTTGGAAATTTTAGACTGGAAGTGGCACAATTATGGACAGAAAATTTAAATTCAAATTTGGTGCAAAATTTTGAATTAATTTCCCGTAATAATTTTTGAAAAAATTCAAAAGAATTTTGTCCAAAAAATTAACATTAAAATCGACCTGACTCATATCCGGCATGGCTCGGCTCGGCTGGACGGATGGACGGACGGCAGCAGCACGCATGTGTGGTGATTTGAGCCAAGGTTCCAATTGTCCATAACTCCTCCATTCTACAAACTTATGGTGCCCCTTGGGGCCCAACCTAAGTGTTACCACCTAGAACTTATATACACACATAAGTTCTCTTAAGTTTCTAATGTGGGACAAGCTTTACATGGAAACCCACATTTAATTCTTTAAATGTTCATTTCACGAACCCAAAAACGACGTTAAGTTCCCATTCACTCATAAATGGTTTTGCCGAACACTCTTCACCGTGTGACTTGCTATGCGGCAAGGAATATGTCACATTTTTGAACCCACCCCAAAAGATGTTTGGGACCCACTCAAAATTGGACTCAAAGTTGGCCCAAAATAAGCATATAAAACCAAATTTTCTAACAATCCCCTACATGAATGGAATTTGACGAAGAGAAAATGCAACGACATGATCTAATTACAGAGAGTACAGATATTGGAATTATTCTGCAAAGGATAGGTAGCTTTTGGCTTTGAACCTTTCCTTGTGAGACACAATCGAATTTACTGGCTAATCAGTGAACATGATGTCTTGAACTATTCAGCCATTTGTGTAAACCAAGATAATAGAACTCACACAGTATATCCCCAGACACAGTTTAGTTCTCAGTATTGTGTTCATTTTGGCCCTAAACAACCTAGTTTTTCATGAGTGCTCTAGAGAATTGTAGCCCTTCATAAATCTCATAGAACCGGCCCAGTTCACGCTCACATAGGTGATTCTTATGAAGAGTATTCTGTCATACTCCACTAGGTTTACCTAGATATAAGAATCATTAAAATTTTACTTAACCTAAAATGCTGCAGATATCACTATTTCATCATAGAAATAGGTAGGAGTTTGACTCTCCAATGATCCTTCTGAGTCATACACAACTTAGTTGTCCCTTTGAACCTAGATCTTGGGATCTTCAGTCAACTAGGTTGGGTTGCCGTTGTGGTAACTCTTATTTAATAGGCTTAAGTCCCACTTCCCTCGATGAATTCTCAACTAACTCTCTTGCTAACCCTTTGGTTAGTGGATCCGCTATGTTGTCTTTAGAATTCACATATTTAATGGAAATAATTCCATTAGAGAGTAGTTGTCGCACGGTGTTATGTTAACGACGAATGTTTCGTGACTTACCGTTATACATATGACTCTGTGCTCTACTTATTGCTGGTTGACTATCGCAATGTATGCATATAATAGGTACCAGTTTTGACTATATTGGAATATCTTCAAGGAAGTGGTGAAGCCATTTTACCTCTTCCCCAACTTTGTCTAAAGCTATGAATTCTGATTCCATAATAGACCTAGCAATGCAAGTCTGTTTGGAAGATTTCCAAGATACAGTCGCACCACCAAGAGTAAAGACATACCCACTGGTGGATTTTGAGTCTCTAGTATCCGATATCCAGTTTGCATCACAGTATCCTTCAAGTACTGCTGAATATCTAGTATAATTCAGCCTAATGTTACGAGTAAATCAGAGATATCTTAGAACCATTATAATTGCTTTCCAGTGTTCTACTCTTGGATTACTTGTATATCTACTTAATTTACTTACTGCATAAGCTATGTCTGGGCAAGTGCGGTTCATCAAGTACATTAAGCTTCTAATAATTTGGGTATATTCTAATTGAGAAATACTTTCCTATACATTCTTAGAAAGAAATAAATTAACATCCACAGGTGTTCTAGCAAGATGATCATCATCTTTGCTGAATTTGTCAAGTATTTTCTCAATATAATGAGATTGTTACAAAGTATAACCTTCTGATGTTTTGGTAATTTTCATACCAAGAATCACATCAGCAATCCCCACGTCCTTCATGTCAAAATGTTTATTCAACATTTTCTTGGTAGTTTTAATCATGTCATTATTACTACCTATTATGAGCATATCATCCACATAAAGACATACCATAACATAGCCTTTGTTTGTGTTTTTAATATAAACACATTTGTCACATTCATTAATTTTGAATCTATTTGACATCATTGCTTTGTCAAATTTCTCATCCCATTGCTTTGGCGCTTGTTTTAAATCATATAATGATTTAACCAATTTACACACTTTCTTTTCTTTTCCTGGAATAGAAAATCCTTCTGGTTGTTCCATGTAAATTTCTTCATCTAACTCACCATTTAAGAAAGTGGTTTTCACATCCATTTGATGAATTTCTAGATTGTACAACGATGCAACTGCAATTAGCATTCTCATGAATGTTATTCTAGTTACCAGTGAGTATGTGTCAAGGTAATGAAGACCTTTTTTTTTTTTTTTTGTCTAAAACCTTTAACCATAAGTCTTGCCTTGTATTTGTCAATTGATCCATCCGCTTTCATTTTTCTTTTGAAAATCCACTTGTACCCAAGAGGTTTACAACCTGGTAGCAAATCTACCAATTTCCAAGTGTGATTTTGTAAGATGGATTCAACGTCACTATTGACAGCTTCTTTCCATAAAAGAGCTTCAGGACTGGACATAGCTTCTTTAAAAGTTAAGGGCTTATTTTCTAAAAAAATGTTAGGAAATCTGGACCAAAAGATTTTGAGGTTCTAGCACGTTTACTATGCCTAGGTTCCTCTACATCATTTTGATCTATCTCTTACTCTTGTTCTTGATCATGTCTAGGAATAGCATCATAAGATCTTTTATTGGTACTAGTCTCTCGTCCAGTCTTGTTTGGAAAATACATGTTCAAAGAATGATGCATTTCGAGATTCAATAATAGTATTTACATGTATTTTGGAATGTTTTGACTTATGAATCAAAAATCGATAAGCACTATTATTCATGGCATGACCAATGAATATGCAGTTAACTGTTTTAGGACCTATTTTAGTCTTTTTAGGACTAGGAATAGCCACTTTAGCCAAACCCTCCCACACTTTTAAGTATTTGTAGGATGGTATTCTCTCATGCCACATTTCATAAGGTGTTTGATTCACTTTCTTTCGGGGTACTTTGTTAAGTATATAATTAGCAGAAAGTATTGCTTCCCTCCACAAGTTCTGAGGTAATTCAGAACTTATTAACATGGCATTCATCATTTTTTTTAGAGCCCTATTTTTCCTTTCAGCAATTCCATTTTGCTGAGGTGAGTGAGGAATGGTGGTTTGATGAATTATTCCATGTTCTTTACAAAACTCACCAAAAGGTGATTCATATTCACCAGCTCTATCACTTCTAAGTTTCATAATTTTCTTACCAAGTTTATTTTCAACTTCATTCATATATTGAATAAAATTTTCCAAAGCTTTATCATTGGTTCGAATTAAATAAACATAACTATATCTAGTATAGTCATCTATGAAAGTGATAAGATATTTTTTCCCACCTCTGGTTTGAATTGATTTCAAATCACAAATGTTATTATGAATTAATTCAAGTGGTTCCATACTTCTTTCAATTGTATGAAAAGAAGTTTTGGATAATTTTGCCTCAACACAAATTTCACATTTATGATTTAAATCAATGTCAAACTTAGGTAAACATTCTATATTAATTAATCTACGCAAAGATCCATAATTAACATGTCCAAGTCTACTATACCATAAATTTAAAGACTTAAGAAAGTAAGAAGAAGTTGTATTTTTATTAATAACATGGGGTACAACAGTTATTATATTCATTTTGAAAAGGCCATCAGACATGTAACATTTTCCTACATACATCCCGTTTTTGGTAAGTACAAACTTGTCACTTTTAAAAACTACCCTAAACCTATTTTTACTCAACGAGGATCTGGAAACAAGGTTCTTGCGAATATCCAGTACATGTAGCACATTGTTGAGAGTGAGTTCCTTTTCAGATGTCATCTTCAGAATAATCTTTCTTTATCCTTCAACTTTAGAAGTCAAGGAGTTGCCCATAAAAAGTTGTTCACTGTTGTCTACTACAGAATAAGATGTGAACATCTTTTTGTCGTCACAGATATGGCGAGTAACACTAGTGTCCATCCATCATTCTTTAAGATTTCTGACAAGATTTGTCTCGAAAACAACTGCAGAAAGATTTATGACATCTATACCATTGGTCTATTTCGGTTATATTGGCTTGAACAGGCTTCTTGTTTGATCTTCCTTTGTCTTTGCATTTGGAACGACAATCTTTGGCCCGATATCCTTTTTTGTCACAAATGTAACACTTGCTATTAAACTTGTGCTTCTTAGTTTCCCCTCTTTTAGATAACATTTTCTTCTGCCATTTTTTAAAATCAATTCCTAAGAACTTCTTTAGTTTTTCACCATCATTGATTGGTACAGTCACAACAGGAGGAGGCGTTGGTGCAGTTGCAGCCACCATGCTAGTACTGGTTTGAATATTAGTGTGACCAATTTCAGTAGCCATGGATTCTAAATTATAAAGCACAAATATAATTAGAATTTTATACTACATAAAAAATTTAAACCAAAACTACAGAATTAAATTCTGTAAAAATAAAATAAACAAGAATTATAACTTTTATTTTCAATTAATTTGAAAATAAAATAAAATTTTATTTAAACAAATTAATTCCACAGTAAAATTAAATTTCAGAATATCGCAAAAAATTAAAATACTGAAAACAGAATTTTAATTAATGAATACTCAGAAATTATTTCTGAAAACCAAAATTAATTTCTGACAAATTTCACAAATAAATATTCTGAATTATTAATGATACCAGTATATTACTACTAGTTGTCAAAGAAAATAGACAGTATATTACTACGATCTGTCAAACAGTATATTACTACTATTTGTTTTTCCAACCAGAATATTATTTTGTAAATCATAGAAAATAATTTTTGTACGAAGAAGAAAAAAAAAAGGAAACAAACAAAAAACTCTGTATAAACAGAATTATTCGATTATATCTTAAGATTGTTAGAACAATCTTTTGTGTAAAATAAATAAATTGAAACAAATCAAACAAATAAGATAAACTACGTATCGAATTTATTTTACCGAACCGAATAAATATTTAAAAGATTAAGTTGAGTGTTTGACACTATATCCTTAAGACAGATTCGCCCTGCTACGGTGCTTATGGATAAAAGGTATCTATCTTCCAAGATACAATGATCGTCACGAATTGTAGTAGCACTTCAAACAATTTGCACGGCAAACAAAAAACCTGTGTTCTAATACTCTTTGAATTTTTCTCTAAAACTAGTATGAAGAATAATAATGCAAGAGAGCAAAATGAATGCAAGAAAATTAATTTTTCTGAATCGAATGACCGTTGGAAATGGCCTGCTATATATAGACCCGAACAAGTAGGTTTTTTTGAATTGAATAGGTGTAAATTCAAATTGGAGAGATACAACTTCAACTGGGCAGATCTGTTAAATGCAGCAGTTATAAAAACTGTCCAGAACTGCTAGGCAGTTTTTCCTATCTATTAGAATATTTTGAACTTGTTGAACCTCAGTTTGAATCTCTTCAAATCTACTTGGGCAAATTTAAATCTGTTTGAAAAAACAGAATCTGTCCGGAACTACTGGGCAATTTCTGGCAGTTAAAATTTGTTAAAAACCAGTTTATCTGTTGGGAATTTTGGATTGGAAGTGGCACAATTATTGACAAAAAATTTAAATTCAAATTTGGTGCAAAATTTTGAATTAATTTCCCGCAATAATTTTTGAAAAAATTCAAACGAATTTTGTCCAAAAAATTAACATTAGAATCGACTCGACCCACAACCCACACCTGGCACAATTTCGAGGGACAGACGGCGGTGGCGGCGCGTGTGTGTGGTGATTTGAGCCAAGGTTCCAATTGTCCATAACTCCTTCTTTCTACAAACTTGAGGTGGCCCTTAGAACCCAACCCAAGTGTTACCACCTAGAACTTATATACACACATAAGTTCTCTTAAGTTTCTAATATGGGACAAGCTTTATAAGGAAACCACATTTAATTCTTTAAATGTCTATTCTATGAACCCGAAAACGATGTCAAGTTCTAATTCACTCATAAATAGTTTTGACGAGCCGTCTTAACCGTGTAACTTGCCATACGACAATGAACACGTCATATTTTTTGACCCACCCCAGTAGACATTTGGGACCTACTCAAAATTGAGCTCAAAATTGATCTAAAATAAGTCTATAAAACCAAAATTTTCAGCGAAATGATCATTTAATTGTTTCTTTGATTTCAATAAAATAGCCATGTTAATTATTTTTCAAGAACTCCGGTGTGACGGGGAGGTGCTAGAGCTCCGGCTCCGGCAGTCTTCGCTCACTGGCTGGCTGGCTGCTTTGCTAGCGGTCATGCAAAGACGTGGCAGGGATCTTCAACTTTCGATGATTATTTGTTTTTTAAAATTAAAAAAAAAGTTAATTAATGATATTTGGTTGCAATTTCAACTTATAATTTGTATGACTTTTTCACCTTATATAAGTTACGATTTATAACATTTATTCCTAAATATATTTGTCTTAAAAATCAGATTGACTCATTAATTACCGCCACATTTCTCTTATATTTATTTTTAAAATTATTGTTGTTGACCATTTTTAGGTAAAATATGATTAAAAAAATGTGAATATAATTGTTAACTAAATTCAATTCATAAACAATCTATGTATAAAGTCTTATAAAATGGAGTAATGTTAGAGATCACAAATTCACCCATAATGATATGGCGTGAGAGTTTGGCACATCATCATTAAGGCCTCGTTTGGAAACATACTTTTTTAGTAATTTTTTGATTTTTTGGCTAAAATATGATATAAAAAAAATTAGTATGTTTGTGATAACTTTTTAATTTTTTTATAAAAATATGTGCAGAAAGTAGAGAGAAAATGAGATCTTTAACCTTTTGGTATAAGTTGTTAGCTTTTTTATTTTTTTAGTGACTTTTTAACTAAAATCATCACTGACTAAACGAGACCTAAACGTGTAAAATATAAAAAATTAACACATATTCTACCATATTATTGTGAGTATTTTTTAAAAGTCTCAAATAATTTATTATTAAATAAACGGACTAGACCATCAAATAAAGTCCTGCAACCCATGATAAGTCCCACAATTTTTCAAAATTGTAAATCAATGAGAGTAATTTGTGGTGGTCAAATGAATGAAACGAGTTCTTTGTTGAGGGTATCGTCAATTCAAACTTAGATGTTTCAACCTCACAATTAATTTAAAAGACTAATAAATTAGATTAAAAATGTGACATCAATTTATTTCAACCATTGACAATAATATATGCACATGAAAATTCAAAGAAGTCTTTGTGGGTTATATTTGTTTTCTTGACCATGCAAGTAACCCAACCCTTTGTTTTCGTTGAATCATGATGGGCTTCCTTTCCTAGTGCTCTCACTTGTGTCAATCTGACTTTACAGCTAGAATTAGATGAATATCATGGTGAGCATAGTGTCACAATCAATTAATGTTGTGACTTTCTCACTATGAAAATCATTTTTTATTTCATAACAGTTTATTTGTACATAAATTAATAAAAAAATTGGATATAATTCTCTTTCTAGAACTCACAAAAAAATAGGAGACCTTTCATATATATGATATGACTGTCTAATTTCTGTATTTTTAGACTTTTCAGTCATGTTTGATTCACAAGACAGACTAACAGTGAAGGTATCAATAATCTTATCAAATTAGTGTGGTATTCATCATCCAATTGGATTAGTAGGATAATTTATCCCTTTGTCTATTGTTTGATTTGCATTGAATAAGAAAACATATGAATGTAAGATTAAAACTATATTTATTTTCTTTTTTAATCTTACCCTCCATCAATATTTCTTCATAATCTTTACTTTTTCAAAATTTCTTCATAAACATGGTTTTGAAAAAAATTATAAATAAATAAATAAATAAAAGCAAAATAAAAATACAAATACAAAGGCCATGTTTGGTTTGTTTTTTAATTTTTTTATATGAAAAATATAAACTAATTTGATAAAATAAATATCAAAAAATATTTTTAAAATTTTAAAACTTATTTTTAGTCTTCTAAAATATGAAATTATATAAAAATAATAAGTGTTTTAATTTTTAGTCAAGGGTAAAAGAGTCTTTATTTTATTTCCCAGCTCATCATATATAATCTCACCCCTATCCCATTATTAATAATCTTACAAATTTATTGGATTAATTATCTATTAGATTAATAATCTTAAAATAAAATTTCAAAACAAATACAGGATTATTGAGCTCACGAATTAATAATTTTAATTTCTTACTCTAATCCTGTCAATAAATCAAGCTCTTCATGTTATGATGCTTTGGATTAGGAGATAACTTATGACATTGGTTCAATCCAACCTCATTATTAAACCACAAGAGGAGAAAGTCAAATAAATAAAATGTTGACCATAAAGATGGGTGGCTTATTTTTCAATCACACTAATTTGATACTTAAATTATGTTTTGTTACCATGATTTTATGAAGTGATAGGTTGGAATTTTTCTATGAATCTCACTTTTCAAGTCCTGATATGCTATGATTGATTCTAGTTAGTGAGAGAGCCCCCTAATAATCTGTTTTAGAGTAATGATATATTCAGCGTAAGGCCCATAAATAAGTGTAAGAGGGGCATACAAAAAAAAGGCCAATTACCGAAACTTGAGAGACCAATTACTCATTCTCAGGTAGGGAGGAAACACAAAATTCACCAACCAACTCAATAGATCGAAAAAGAATAAAGATCAGCAAAAGAGCCAGTCACCTCTTGATCGGACATTACGGACACTGGGCAGCGGTGTGGCGCCACCTCGCAAACGCCTAAATAATTTGGTGGTGCGTTCTCTAGAAAGCACTCCGACCAAATAGAAATCTAATGACAAATGGTTTAGATTCATTTTGATAAATCCAAACAAACAACTTGTTGGAAAATAATAGTTTTCAACAACTTTAATTCGAAATTAAAATACCATCAGTTGAGGTGGATCTGAATGGTTTTGGTATTCTCTTAAGTGAGAAGATTACAATACAAAAATAATAAGCCAAAACCATTGAGTTATGAATCAGAATTGTCTCATAAAATCACTACAAGAATTTACACATTTTGCGACCACTTTTGCCGACCAAAAAAATTTTCGTCGCAAAAAAATTACATTTGCCGACCAGAGTAAAATTTTGTAGCTGAAAATTTTTAATATTACCGACCAAATTTTTTTGGTTGCAAATAAGTAATTTTTTGCGACCAAATTACATTTTTTGTCGCCAAAAATCTTGGTGGCAGAATAAAATCTGGCCGAGTCAGTATAATCTTTCAAATGACCAATATAGTTTGAGTCACGATACCAAAACGACGCTGCTTTTGGTATCTAATTTCGCGACACACCATTAGCCGACCAACAAAGTTGGTAGGGATAATTACTAATTCAAACGCATCTAAATCAAATACGCGCCTCTTTCACACACTTCAGTCGAATTCGATCAAAGCTCAGTTGCGCCAATCACCTCACCTTACCATCGACCTTGCCGTCCGCCGTCGTCGCCTCTCCATCGTCTGCGCCTCCGTCCGTCTTCGCCATTTCTGTTTCGTCTTCTCCATTTCTGATTCATCTAGGTATTTTTTTCAACTTATAATAGGAAATCTCTGTTTATATCTAGATTTAGGGTTGATGTATATATATATATATATATATGTTTATGATGGTTTTAGGGTTTATGTATAGGGTTTATGTATATATATATGTTTTGTATTGCAGCAGAGAAGTCTACTGGGATTAACTACGGTTGCAAATCGATCCCAAAGAAGAAGCTCATCTGCAAATCAATCCCAAAGAAGAAGTTCATCAATCATACTGGAATCCAGGTCTTTATTTTCTAAATTCGTTTCAGAAATTTATTTAAATTTGTGAAATTTGGATTGATTTTTGCTTGACTGAAATTTGGGTTTGATTTGTTCTAAATTGATTCTGAAATTTGGGGATTTTGTGAGTCTGTTCTTGAAAGCTGCCCGTTGAAGCTCTTGGGAAATTTGGGAAATTTGGGTTTGGGTTTGGAAAATTTGGGAAATTTGTGAAAGGGAGAGGAGGACAAAATGGGAATTTCACAGCTGATGGAGATGCAGAGGGGAAGAAAATTAGCAGTAGAAGCAAAAGTGAAAGCTTTTCAGTCTCCAAGATCTGGTTGTGGTCTAAGAAGGGCAAATTCACAAGTTCTTCAGATACCCACATGCTTAATTCTTCTGTAAATGTTGGTTTGCCTCCATGGACTGATAGAACTCAACAAGCTACATGAAGGTATTTTCATTTTGCTTTGTATTTTATTCATTAATTTTATGGATCCATTTTGTTAAAGGTTTCTTTAGCTTTAGCTTTTGCTTTTTTGGCCTTGATTTTAGGTTTCTTTTCTTTTCTCTCAAAAACAAATTTGTGGGGATGATTACACTTTATGGCAGATGGCAATCTACTTTAGCTTGTTCGTTTGAATTCCATACACTTGTCAGTTTGATAAATGCTCTTTAGCTCTTTCCTTTTGCTTCCAAGCTTTTGTTGATAATTATGCTCTTTTATAATTTTTAAATTCATAATTTGTTCATACTATAGAGCCATAAACTGGATACAGGTGCAACCTCCAAAAAGTGAAAGATTCATCAAAGTGAAAGATTCATTAAACATAGTAATCTGATAACTAAATTATTTCGTTTCCTCAAAAGTTGTGATTGATATCTTTATGTAATTTTGTGTAATTAAAAAGTACAATAAGATTTGAGGTGGTTGGGGTTGAGGTGATTGGTCTTCTCTATAATTTCTTTCATACTTCTAATGTGGACCCTCTTCTGGTATGGATGGATGAATAATCATGACTCATGATCATGGTGGGATCTGTGAAAAGTGGTGTTAGGAACTCTTGTGATGATCTTTTCTTTCTGGTCTTGCTTTGCCTGGCTTATTTAGCAAAAACTGAGAAAGAATGAAGGTAAGACCTTTAACCATTGTATTTTTTTTAAGTTCAAAATTAAATAAATTAAATAGAATATTTGTAATTGAAGAGTGACTAAAAGAAAAGTTATGTCATCCTTCTTCTTAATAAGATTAAGTTTTTAATATTTACCTTATTCTTTCTGTTGAGAATGTAGACAAATATGTTTTGGAATTCAAAGGTGTTCACAGTCTGACACCTTGTTTCTGTTTCTGCTCCAAATGTACATATTTCTCCTCTATAGACATTTTTATTACTCGACTTCACTGTACTTGCTATACTAACTGTTTGTTCCTCTGTTTTTTGTAGCTTCTAGCAACTGGATCACTGATGAAATGGTGATTTTCTCTTTCTGATTTTGAGTTTCTGTCTCTTTATTTCTATTGGCCTCCATATTCCCACAAATCATATGATAGTAATAGTAGTACTTTCTCAATTGGTTAATCTTGATTGCTGCAGGTAAAATTGTGGGATTTGTCAAACAACCAGCCATCATGTGTTGCATCAAACAATGGTACAGTTGGATCTTCAATAATCTTATCAAAATGAGATTTGCACAAGTACTCTACTATCGTTTATAATTGACATCATATCTCAATAAGAATATCATGAATAATAGATAACAAAGAAACAAAGAAGATGATATTCACATTCCAGATTCGAATGATGTAAGTAACTTTTTTTTTTATCCTTTTAGTTATTGAATACGTGCAAAAGTTTCTTTCGTTATTTTAATTTTTCCCTTTCATATTATAATTATTATTTTTTAGGGTGGAATTATTAACATGCCTTTTCATTTTAGGTTTTTCACATTTATAAAGCAGGATCAGATGGACCAGTTATTAATTGTCTGTATGGAGGTGGTTATTCCGGGTATGTTTGATTTTATTTTAATAGAATTGTCTTATATTCTTTCATAGAATTTCTAATGCATGAATTACGAGAATCCTGAGATCCAGACTAATGCATACTATTATGTAAACTTTAGTGAGGTTATCAACAAACTAATATACAAGGAGAATCAAAATAGTCTATATTGTGGTGCAATATCTTATCATTCTGGCTTTCTTGTATTCAGAAAAAGACAAAACTGTAACATATAGCAGTTTGAAACAAGAGAATTATTTTATGTTAACTTGCTGACAGATTGTGAACTCGAAATGTTCTCCTGGAATTCATTATTGGGAATTATTTTGTTTGGTTTTAGCCATGGATAATTCTTAATTGTTCTTTTATGTTAATGAGTTGCTGATAGATTGTGAACTCGAAATGTTCTCCTGGAATTCGTTATTGGGAATTATTTTGTTTGGTTTTAGCCATTGATAATTCTTAATTGTTCTGTTATGTTAATGAGTTGCGACAATGCTTACACTATTATGTTTTCTTTGTCAGTTCATGTTTCTGAACTCCATTATTTTGAGCAGTAGTGTGTTTTTGTACGTCCACATAATGTTGCCAGTTTCATTTCTTCTCCATTCATTTCTGTTTTCACGAGTTTGGAAGTTGAGAAGTCTAAATTTTGCCCGGTTGGCATTATTTCTTGTAACAATGTGTCTAATGTTTTGTACCATTGCTTCTCTTATTGCAGAATTGCTGACGAGGGCGATCCTAAATCCAGTGACGAACTATTTACAGAGAGTGGCAATGAGAAGTCCCTTGACAACTTAATTCCCAAGTCTGAAACCGACTTCTTAGAATATGCTAACTTCATTTCTCAAAAATTGCACCAATATGAGGTATCTTTAATTCCCAAGTTAGGACCGACCCTGAATGTGATATAATCTAACTGAAAAGTACATGATAGAATATCTCTAAGGTAAAAGATCATTTAAATTATATAGAGCATTCAAGAACCTTATTTTTTATTTTGTTTCTCTGAAAAGTACTTTTTAAATGGCAAGTTGGCAATCCAATGATGGCAACTGTCTTGGTTTACTATTTTTTTTGTTGTTGTTCTTGTTGTTGTTCTTGTTGGTTTCCTTCCATTTTTATTTTATTTTCTTTTATTATTATTTTTTTTCTAGGCTCTGATAAATTTTCCAATTCTATTTCTTTATTAGGTGCCTTACATCACTACTGCTTTGATGGATGCGAAGCTTGGCACGGAAGGGCGCAAGGATCTTTTTGATTGGCTATCAAGGCAACTTAGTGGATTAAGCAATTTTCACGATGTCAGAATCAATTATGTATTGTTTCAATTTGTTATGCTAGATGGATGTGACTTGTGAATGAAAACTTAGAATAGTTGTATTGTGTCGAATGTTAATGAATTATGTATTGTGTCGAATGTTAATGATTCAGTTAATTTGAATGATGCTTTAAAATTATAGGTTTATTATGGATTGAATGAATTATTAGGAATTACAGGTGTATTGTTTTCCTGCTTTGGTGACCAATTTATTAGTCACGACAAATAAATTATTTTTTTTCGCAAAAAATGACAATTGCCGACCAAGAGTTTTGGTCGCAAAAAATACATCAATTGCCGACCAAAACAACTCTTGGTTGTGGAAATTCACTTTTGCCGACCAAAAGTTTTGGTCGCGAAAAGTAACAAATGGCGACCAAAACCTTTTTTGGTCGTGGAATGTCACAATTGACGACCAAACTTTTTGGTCGCGGAATGTTACGATTGGCGACCAAATTTTTTTGGTCGCGGAATGTCACAATTGGCGACCAAAATTTTTGGTCGCGGAATGTCACAATTGGCGACCAAACTTTTTGGTCGTTGAATGTGATAATTGGCGACCAAACTTTTTGGTCGGGAAAATATCACTTTTCGCGACCAAAGTGTTTTGGCGACAAAATAACTTAGTCGCGGTAATTAAATATTTAGCGACCAAAAATTTAGTCGCGAAATCCAACTTTTGCCGACCAATCACAATTTTGGTCGCGAATTACTTTTGCCGACCCTCAATTGGCGACCAAAGTAGCGACAAAAAATTTTGGTCGCGGATAACTTTTGCCGACCAAAAATTGACTTTTAGCGACCAATTTTTTTGTTGCCAAAAGTGTTAATTCTTGTAGTGAATGGTTATTAATAAAGTTGGATTTAGATTTGGACTTAGTATTGGTTTGAACTAGACCTAGACTTAAACTTGTGCATGTGCGGAGTTTGGTCTTAGACTTGGACTTGGACCTAGTCTTAAACTTTAGGTTGAGCTGTGCTGGACTTAGTTTGTGCATGTGTTTGAGATTGAGCTTGGATCGGGTTGTGACCCAACACCCGTGTCTATTTTGCAACACATCTGGTTTAATTATCAAAACTTATACATTATATACACATTATGATTTATATAATGATTTTATAGTTTTGAACTTTTATAACTCTAACCCTAATGGCTAGAGTTGATGAGATTTGATGACTCCATTGATATTAGTCTTCATGGCTAAGGCTTTCCCCTACTAGTATAAATAGAGGCATTTTTCCTCTAACTTAGTAGGTTGTTTTTCAGAGAGGTTTTGTGATGGAAAATGAGATGGTGTTTTGAAACAAAAAGTTGGAGATGATTTTGTTAGGAATTGACCATTCCTAACCAAGATCGATGAGACACGAAATAACAAATAAGAAATAAATTAATGAATCAAACAAATCTCACACATAAGAACACAAGGATTTACGTGGTTCACCCCAGAATAGGGCTACGTCCACAGCTGCTGTGGTTTTCACTATGATTAGAAAAATACAACTCTTTCTTAACCTAAAAGAGACGTCCACTCATCTATTTATAAGTATAGAATTAGGGTTTCACGCAAGCACATGGGAATTACAAAAGTACCCAAAAATTTCGGCCAAAGGGGGTAAACTGCCCCTAGACCCCCTTCCCTCTTGGAGGGAGGCCCCCCTCCCCCTCCCCCAAACTTCCCATTAGACCTAGTGTTTGAATAAACAGTACTTATCAGGGTTCACTGATCCAACAATCTCCCACTTGGAACCTGATAACACAAGCTCTCGATCATCTACATCATATAGAGGAACGCGCAACAACTCGATCTTCCTTCATTAATCTTGAAGGCCAACTGAAGTTGCACACAACTTCAATTTGTCAATGGTGACTGTCTTGGTCAACATATCTGTTGGATTCTTACTACCTTGGATCTTCTTAAAGAGACAAGACTCCATCATCTACAAGTGAGCGAATGAAATGGTATTGCAGCTGAATGTGTTTCGTCCTAGAATGAAAAGCCTGATTCTTTGTAAGATGAATAGCACTTTGACTATCACTATGCAAAATACTAATCTCTTGCGTCTTATCCAACTCTGCTAGGAAATTCTATAACCAAGTCATCTCCTTCCCAGCTTTAGTAATAGCAACATACTCAGCCTTTGTTGTAGAAAGGGCCACAATCTTCTGTAACTGTGAAATCCAACTCACTACTATACCACCCAATGTGTAAACATAACCACTAGTACTCTTTCTGTTATTCATATCACCAGCCAAGTCTGCATCAACATAACCGTGTAACCCAATGCTGGTTCGTCTAAAACAAAGTGCCATGTCTGTAGTACTACTCAAGTATCTAAGGATCCACTTCACTGCCTCCCCATGCTATTTGCTTGGATTACTCATGTATCTACTAACCACTCTCACTGCATGTGCAATGTCTGGTCTAGTACAAACCATAGCATATATTATGCTACCGATAGTTGAAGCATATGGAACATGTTCCATATAAGCCTACTCTTCTTCCGTCTTTGAAGACTGTTCTTTGGTAAGTCTGAAGTGGCTAGCCAATAGAGTGCTCATTGGTTTTGTATCATCCATGCTAAACCTCTTGAGAACTTTCTTGACATACTCAGTCTGTGACAACTTCAAAGTACCATTTACCTTGTCCCTGTGAATCCTCATACCAAGGATTTTGTTTATAACTCTAAGATCCTTCATCACAAATTGGTTGGACAAAAGTTTCTTCAATCTTTTTATCTCTTCAATGCTGGATCCTGTGATAAGAATATCATCAACATATAAGAACAAAATAATATAACTTTTGTCAAATCTCTTGAAATAACAACAATGATTTGCATGACATCATGTAAAACCACTGCTACACATAAACCCATCAAACTTCTTGTACCATTGCCTTGGGGCCTATTTTAAACCATACAAGCTTTTTTAAAGTTTGCATACAAAATTTTCTTTGCCACGTGCTAAGAAACCTTGTAGTTGCTTCATGTAAATTTCCTCCTCCAAATCACCATAGAGAAAAGCCGTCTTCACATCCATCTGCTCAAGATGCAAATCTACAGCAGCCATAATTCCCAACACCAATCTGATAGTGGTCAACTTCACAACTGGAGAGAAAATTTTAGTGAGGTTAGCCCCTTCTTTTTGCTGAAATCCCTTTGCAACCAATCTGACCTTGTAACGTTTACTCCCGTCATGTTCCTGTTTGACCCTGTAAACCCACTTGTTGTGCAAAGCTTTCTTACCCACTGGTAATTCAGTCAACTCCCATGTCTGGTTTTCTATGAGTGAATCCATTTCATCCTGCATAGCTGACTTCCACTTAATTGAATCGTCAACCTGCAAAGCCTCATCATAACTTTCAGGTTCACCTCCATCAGACAACAACAAATAATGTAAAGATGAAGACCAATGCTGTGTAGGTTTAGACTCTTTTTCTGACCGTCTCAACTTAGGAGTAGGAGTATGTGACTCAGTTTGTGGAATAAGTTTTTCAGGATTATTTTGAATCCTACTATTCAAATCACTCTCACTAATTTCCTTTAACTCAACATGCTTATGACAAGTAACAGATTCAGATTTAGATTCACATGCAGACTTATCCTTATCTTTATAAATTACTTTCTTATTAAATATGACATCTCTACTTCTGATTATTTTCTGATTTTTATCATTCCAAAACCGATAGCCAAATTGATTAATGCCATACCCAATAAAAGTACATTTAACAGATTTTGGATCAAGTTTACTTCTATTAGCAAAATCGATATGCACATATGAAACACGGTCAAATACATTCAAAAAAGAAAGATTTATCTCTTTATGGCTCCAAGCTTCTTCTGGTAACTCTCCATCCAATGGAACAGATGGACCACGGTTAATCAAATATGCTACAGTGTTAACTTCATCTGCCCAAAACATCTTTGGTAATCTAACTTATATCCTCATACTTCTAGTATGTTTATTCAGAGTTTTATTCATGCGTTTTGCAACGCCATTCTGTTAAAGTGTTTTTCAAACAGTATTCTCTATTCTAATTCCACTGTCTGCACAATATTTCTTGAACTTATTGTCTTCATATTCCCCTCCATTATCTAATCTCAAGCACTTAATTTTCAGACCTGTTTCAGTCTCCACCAAGGCTTTCTACTTCTTAAAAGTAGTATAAACTTCAGATTTATGTTTCAAAAAATAAACTCATACCTTTCTTGTTGAGTCGTCGATAAAGATAACATAGTATGATGATCCTCCAAGAGATGAAACTAGTGCAGGTCCCTACACATCTGTATGAACCAACTCCAATTTTTCTGACTTCAGTTTCCTGCCATCCTTTGAAAACTGCCGAAGATGCAATCCTCACAAAAGTCAATGTCTGCCGATTTCAAATCTGACAGTTTCCCCTTAGATGCAAGTACCTTCATCTCTTTTTGACTCATATGCCCAAGCCTTTGGTGCCACAAATTTGAGTCTTCCTTCTCACCAGCAATTGCTATTGCATTCCTATTGTTCGTAGTCATGTAAAAGGTGCCTTCTTTTTGACCATGAGCAACAACCATGGTTTCTTTGGTGATTTTCCACAAATCACCCATGAAGGTTATAACATGACCTTCTTCATTAAGTTGTCCAAGAGAAATCAAGTTTGTTTTCAAACCAGGCACGCGTCTGACATTTTGTATCTTCCAAACAGATCCGTTTGGCACCCTAATTGTTACATCCCCATACCACAATCTTCAAATCAGCCAGATAAACCTTCCCGAAATCACCACAAATGTAATTGTCCATGATTACCCTCTGTGAAGTAGAATGGAATGATGCCCCAGAATCTAAAATCAAAGATTCAAGAGGGCTGTCAATACTCAAGATCAAGGCATCATAAATCTCATCCATTGCAGCATTAGTAGACTTCTGATTTTGATCACCTTTGTTTTTATTCAATGTCGGGCAATAGGGAGATGTCCTTTCTTTCCACAATTCTAGCAACTCCGTTCCTCTCCAGTTCTTGACTTGCTTCTGTGTTTGGATTTTGATTTGTTACGGTTTGGCTTTTTTTCCTGCTAATCTTTCTCTAGCTTCTGTATTCAAGGCAGAACCTGATGTTTCCCCTAATTCCCTCCTGCAAATTTCTTCACTCAGAATTAAATCTCAAATATCATTGTAATTCAACTTTTCTTTTCCTGAAGAATTACTTACTGCTGTTATAGTACCATTCCAACTTTCTAGCAAATTAGATAGAAGAATCAAAGCCCTAACCTCATCATCAAATTTGATAGATATAGAACTCAATTGTATTACAACAATATTGAATTCGTTCAGATGCTCAACCACCGAAGCACCATTTGTCATCCTCAGATTAAACAATCTACGTATCAAATAAACTTCATTTGAGGCAGAGGGTTTTTCGTACATGCTTGAGAGTGCCGCCATGAAACCCGTTGTAGTCTTCTACTTCACTATGTTAAACGCAATGTTACGAGACAACGTTAGCTGAATAACACCTAACGCTTGGCGATCAACAAGAGTCCACTCATCGTCTTTCATCTTTTCTGGTTTCATTCCTGAAAAGGGCTCATAGAGTTTTTTTTTTTTTTTAACAAATAGTCTTTAATCTGCACCTTCCAAAAGCCAAAATCTGTGCCATTGAATTTATCGATTCTAACCTTTTCGTCTACAACCACTCAAACCAATGCTCTGATACTAGTTGTTAGGAATTGACACTTCCTAACTAAGATTGGTGAGACAAGAAATAACAAACAAGAAAGAAATTAACAAATCAAAAAAATTATACACACAAGAACACAAGGATTTACATGGTTCACCCCATAATAGGGCTATGTCCACGGTTACTGCGGTTTTCACTATGATTAGAAAAATATAACTCCTTCTTAACCTAAAAGAGGCGCCCCCTCATCTATTTATAAGTATAGAATTAGGGTTACATATAAGCATATGGGAATTACGAAAGTATCCAAAAAATTCAGTCGGAGGGGGCAAACCCCACCTGGACCCCCCTCCTCTATGGGGGAAGGCCCTCCCCCCCTCCCCCCCCCCCCCCCAAAAAAAAACTCCCCATTAGACCTAGTGTTTGAGTGAACAGTAGGGTTGAGTGACCACTACTTATCAGGGTCCACCGACCCAATAGATTTTTTACACCAAAGAAAATTTTTTCTATCTTCTTTTATTAGCCTCTTCTTTGGTTCTTATTAGAGAGAATGCAACCATTGTCAAGTTCACCGAAGCTATTCAGAAGGTGCTTCTGCATTAGTTGGTTTCGATCGTTGTTTCCTGGGAGACAGATGTCGGCATACCTCTAGCACCTATCGAGATGCGGTGAATCTATTTTAAGGAAACTATGGTATCACACAGGTTTCGGTTTGCTTCTTTTCTTATTATTTGTTCTTTAATTTTTTAGAATTTAGTTTACCTTGACGAGTTCTAATCTTTAGTTATCCATGTTAATAATTTGTTCTTTTAGTAATGTAATCTAATTTATTTCTATATTTAATTGTGTCGTTTATTTTGTATTTCATCCTTTAATAAAAAAATTGTTTTGTCACTTTTATTTGATTTATTTTATATATTTTTCTTATATTATTATGGAAAAATACCAACACAACTTCAGTGATGGTTTAGATTCATTTAGATAAATCTAAACAAACAACTTCAATCTAACTAGAATTATGAGATTATTTATCTAGGTTCCCAACTTACCCCTTTAAAAATTATACATCTTATAGTTATGCTTTAAGGTTTCGATGATGGATCGGTCACTGTGGGGACCATAGGTGGAGCCAAGGCTTAACCAATGGCGTCCGTGTCAAGTCACACCACTGAATATTTAAATATTAGTATTATATATGTAGATTTTTATTGAAAACTAGTGTATGTATATGTCTAAAGGCACGGTATAAATAATATTGAGATCAAAATGTAATTGTAATTTATTCGTATCATGTTAAAATTTGTAGAGTCT
This sequence comes from Camellia lanceoleosa, assembly GCA_025200525.1. Classification (NCBI taxonomy): domain Eukaryota; kingdom Viridiplantae; phylum Streptophyta; class Magnoliopsida; order Ericales; family Theaceae; genus Camellia; species Camellia lanceoleosa. The sequence continues at coordinate 36,942,727 of CM045758.1, forward strand.
ATAACATTTTTTGGTTCTCCTTAAAGAACTCTTAACAATTTTTCATGTACTACAACGCACTACAAAACGCGATTAAAAATAACAACTCCCCCTAGTCTTAATGTAACTTAAGGAATAAATGTATAAAATTTATAATGTTCACCAATATTGCAAATCAAAATAGTAAAATTTAGAGCAAAAAAATATAAATCTACAAAATTTAAAATGGTAAAATAATGTTCTGCAATTATAAGAAAATAAAATTAAAATAATAATAACGGTGTAATATCAGAATAACCCTCGCCATCAAGCTTACGATTAACTACCTATTCTATCGCTATCGAGACTGATTATGATGGATAACTGAAGTAATTGAAATACTAAACTGATTGACTGAAAACTGAAGCCGAATTGATTGAGTGTATCTATTTGAATTGCATGTCTATCTGTTGCCTGTTTCATTATCTATTCATGCTTTTATGTTTAAATTGCAAATTGAAGGCCTTATCGACGGCCGAACCGGAAATCGATTGATGTTTTATGATCATCATAATTTATGTGAATTTATGGTGTAATTATTTGAAAATAGATTTGGTATGATTAAATCAGATTAAAATAAGCTAATTTAAGAAAGTTGCCTTATTTACGGAATTGCCATATTAGTGGGCCCTCTATCATAACATATTTGAGCCTTATAATTCATTCAACAAAGCATTTCATCAGCTCTTTTGAACACCACAACCGACCTAGTGAGAGAGAGTGAGAGGAAGAGAGTGATTTCAATTTGCTTTATCTTGCATTGCTTGTGATCAATTGGGCTTCTAGACTTGTATTTGAAGACTTAGGTAAGGAATTCAACCTCTCATTGTTGTCTTTAAGTTGATTCTTGCGTGATTCATGTCAAATTGTAAGAGCTAAGGCATGATTTAGTTCTAACATGTTGAATTGAGTTGTTTTTCATGGCAAAAGGTTACATGCATGCTCATATTTATGTTTAAGTCCATGATTTCATCTTATTTTGAAAAGAATGAGCTCATTAGAGCATGTATTGAAGCTTTGAATTGATTTAAAGTCTTGCATGTCACATTTGAATATTGTTCATGAAATTTGGTTTGAAGATGAGTTTAATTAAACCACCTCTGGGCTTTGATTTCTCAAATTGAGCTTTGTATCAAGTCATTTTATGAGTTTACAAGAGTTTTCCAGAAAATTGGCCCAAGAGGATTGAAAACTTTGCATCAAAACTTGATTTTGAACTTGGAGCTCAAATCTAGATTTTCCAGATTTTGGTCTTCCGCTCGAGCGAGGAATTCATGCTTCCAGTACTTTGCACTGTATTGACGTTTGCTCGAGCGTGGTAATTGACGCTCGAGCGGGACCTTGTGTCTTACGCTCAAGCGGCTATCAAGCGCCCAATCGAGCGTGATTTTTGAGCATCCAGCACTTTTGACTGTTTTGCATGTCCGCTCGAGCGTGGGAAGTGATGCTCGAGCGGGAACCGTTGTTTGCATGTCTGCTAGAGCGGAGTAACTTACGCTCGAGCGGGACCTTTGTTTTTCTGAAAATTCTGAAAATGTTTTCTGAGTGCATCTTTACATCCTCTTTCCATCCTAGGCATTCCTAGGGCATATTTAAGGCATCTTATTGAGGATATAGATGTAGAACACACCGAGGCAATTAGGGGTTAAGTTATTATCTTTCCCAACTATGTAGCTTAGTGTTTGTTCAATCTGTAAACTGTGTAGGGTTGGCGACTGGGGACGTGCTCTAGCCTTATTGTAGCCCAGAACTCTGTGAGTAACAACTGTGTAAAGATACGTTCAAAATGATTATCTCCTGAACAATTGAACTGTACTGCTTTCTGAACTGATACTGTTAACTGAATGAATGTATGTGCTATATTCTGAAATGTATTGTGGCATCCTTAGCAACTACTGTTACTGACTGTTACTATTACAGAGATCTCTGTCGGTTCCCTCGTTGGAACCACTACTGTTTACTGATTGATGGCCATCATTTATTGTTCGGTCTTTTAGACCTACTGTTTACTGTACTGTTATGCTAATGGATGTACCACATATGATTTCAAGCATCTTGAACAACTAATATACTGATCGAAATGAACTGTTTTCATTACTGTAAGGACATTCATTCTAAACCCCTTTACGCTTTATGTTATTCACTGTGCTTTAGCTCACTGCTTATATATATATATATGTAGGTGTACAGGCACCAGACCGCAGCTGGGAGCGTGGGGTAGATTTCCTTTTTTGTTAAGCCGACCACTATGCCTCACTGCGAGGTTCCGAGCCTGCCAAGCTATGGCTTAGGGGTGTTTTTATTTCCTCTGTCTGTTTCTGTGTCTGTTTGTGCGACTGTATAGACTGTTACTGTACTGTTTAATAGGGATTTGGTCCCTGTTCTGAGTGGTTGTAAATATTGTGCATATTGTTCTACGCTGTATATATATATGTGTATGAAAAATCTTTTTGCATACAGACTGTCACAGCTCATTGGACATTGTTTAATTCTCGCTTTTGGCTTCCCATGCCCTCTGTTATCTTGTCTTCTTCATAAGGCCTTCGGTAATCTCAGATTACTGGTCGGTTACGGTGCTAAACCCATAGGGGCGGGTTTGGGTCGTGACAAATACTTATTATGAACTAGTTTTTTTTTTTTTTTTTTTAAAAAAAAAGACAACTTAAATTATCCATAATTTTAGAGGTCGTTGTAGCTTAGTATTGCCAAAACTTGTAATTTTTCTGAAAGTTAACTTCACTAAAATGCAACGTTCAAATAGTATACATTAATGTGTATTTGAAAGGGGAAAGATTGGTACACACCTAACCTTTGGCATGGTGTGCACAAAGTAGTTATCTCGAAACTTGCACCCATAACCTCAAAGTTATTAGGCCAAGATTTTACCACTGAACCAATGGTCACCCCTATGAAAGTTAACTTCACTAAATACATACACTACAAGAAATAACACTTTTAGCGACCAAAAAAATGGTTGCAGAAATATCATATCTAGTCACTAATGATTTTTAGAGACCAAAAAAAGTTGGTCGCCATGTAGTTGCTAAAAGTTAGTCACAGAACGTTTTTAGCGACCAAAAATAAAGTTGGTCGCGGAAAGCAGGAATTTGCAACCATATATGTTGGTTGCGGAAAGTATTTCAATTTCTCAAAAGCAGTTCATTTAGCGACGAAAAATCTAGTCGCTGAAATATGGTTTTTAGCGACTAAACATAGTTGGTCGCGAAAAGTAGGAATTTGCGACCATATATGTTGGTCGCGGAAATCATTTGAAATTGCTTGAAAGTAGGTCATTTTGCAATGAAAAATTTAGTCGCTAAAAGATAACAATTGCGACCACTGATTTGAGTCACTGAAACGTGGTTTTTGGCGACCAAAACTATCTTAGTCGCGAAAAGTCTAGCACAACAACTGCTTGTCAAGGACCTATTGAGACTAAAATTTTATTGGTCGCAAAAAAGTTTTTAATTTTAAACAGCACATATAATGCTATTTTTGTTTGTAATACTTGTAATACATTTACAATTAATGCATAATTCATGTCCATCCAATTAATTTGAACATACCAATCCATCAACAATCCAATCTACAAACAAAACACCATAAAAGGAAGTCAAAATAATAATTAATCCATCTAATTACTACCATCTGTCAACATGAATACATATATATTTGACAAAATAACCATCTATCTATCTAGTTACTTTACAAAATTACCATCCATCCATCCATTTACTTTACAAAATTACCATCCATCCATCCATCCATTTAATTTACAAAATTTCCATCCATTCATCCATTTAGTTTATAATGAATATTCACCAAATCAAAAACATATATGAGAAAATTATCAAAGATTTCAAAAACCATTCATATCCAAGTGCGTGTTATATTTGTTTGATGCGAAATATATCACGAAATCCATGTATAACCATAACTTAGAATTCATGCACTGGAAAACTAATCATGTCCATAAACAAGCATGACTACATCTCTAGCTACCTGCAAGGGGGAAAAAAAAAATGAAGAAAGCGTTGTTAATAATAATATTTTTGCTTACACTTCTATTTAATTTTGTAAAATTTTGTGCATCTAATTCCACTCCCAAACTGGCAACCACACACAGCCTTATTAACAATCACACAGAGCCTTCTGAACGTCATGATCATATCTTAACATATTGTATTAAGATGATTTTAACATATTCGATTTCACTTAACATATATTAAGTTTCCTCCCCATGATACAAACTCATGATGGTGTCCATCAACTCTTTCTAAATTATGTTTTTGGGTGTTTTATCCTAATGCTTCCATTTAATGTGCCATCTTCATCAATTAATTTTTGTCATTTCCTTCAACTGAATAACACAAAAAGCAGAGAAAATACAGGCATATTAACATAATTTACCTATTACTGAAATAGTATGAAAAAGATATCAGTGTCATCTTATAACATTACTTTTCTGTTATCATAGGTCAATCATGCCACATGAGGTTTTCTATAAGAAAAAGGGTTACCTATCTTAATATTTTGCCCAAGATAGTCTAACCAAACCAAACCAAACCAAATCAAACTAAGCCTTGCGTCCTGTAGCAACGCCCGCGAGGGACCTCGGCTACAGCTCGGACTCTTTAAAGTTTGTGTCGCGGTTCTAAATCTGAACCAAAGAGTCCACCTCTGGCAAATTGTTTTGAGAAAAACTGATTTTTGAAAAGAAGTGCCAAACATGGACTGCTTTGCCAGATTACAGAGTCGCCACCTAAATATTTTTAAAAGGGGGAATTTAGGAAACCCTGACTCGGTGCCAAAGGCCACGTGTCCGTCATCACCAAAGTGACTTGGCTCGGGAGCTTGGGTACGATCGGGGAAGGTCAGCTATGAGCACCCCCTTTCGCCCGTCCAAGACCGCCTCTACTAACCGTGATATCCATTTTTGAAAACTTTATGCGTTCTTATTCGGTTATTAGCCTAGAATTACTATGTTATGACAAAGAAACAAGTATAGACTAGATCGCCTAATTTGGGAACAAACATCGCATATCCGCTTTTGTCTCAAAAACGTGTTTAGATGTTGCTACGCAAGTAGACTAAAATGCGGATTTCAATGAGTACTTCCAACTTAAGCAATCCAACCTCCACCCACAGCATTCATACTTTTATCATGTAAGCATTTAGCCGCATGGTAATCCCACTGTCATGGCAACACCCACACGCATGCAAGATGCTAAAGCATAAAAGCTCACCTAGTACTCGCGCCAAAACAATAAACTAGTTAGCAAAACAATGCATGACCTAGTCCATGTTAAGTGGCTAATGCAACACGAGCAAAAATGCGATTAAGCGGGCTCGGCTATCCTAAGCATGGTATATGAAATGCCATCACATAGCACGTATTCAATTTTGGAATTTGAAAATTGCAATGCGGTTTGTATGATGTACCGAGCCGGTGCATGTAAACAAATGCATGGATGCACGCATGCATTGCATAAGGTATGCTAATTTAAAATGCCCTAATCTACCCTTTGGCGGGTAAATAAAAGGGTTAGAAAGAAGCGGGGTTGGAAGACATGCGTCACACTCACCCACACTTATTACATTTTGCCCTCACTCGGAGGGACCGAATAAATAAATAATCTGATCAAGAATAAATGAATAAATAAATTATTACAAATTCTAATTACCAAAATTAAATTAAACAAATAAATTAAATGGAGCCTCACCTCGGAATCTTGTGAATGATGCATGCTCGTCGCGACTTCGCCGGAAAAACTGTGCCATAGCATTGCGACCATTTTCTTGTCCCGCCTCTCCAAAAATTCCCAAAATTCGGAATACGTCCCAAGTGGTGCAGAAATGCCCCACCGGCTAGTCGGTGTAGTCATCGGCTTCTTCAAGGCCACCGGTGAGCTTTTAAATTATCGGCACAAAAATAGTGCGGTCGGCACTATTTTATGCGGTCGGCAGAAAATCCTCGCAGCAGAGGCAGAGAGGCAATGCGGCGACAAAGAATGCATAGGCATGGTTTTTGGGCAAATGTGAGCATGTCCAACCCTCCTATCATGTCAAGGGACTCAAGGGGATGGCTCTTGGTTCTAGGGCTATCAATTGTGCATTTGATGCATGATAGCCTAAGGAACCAAGATTGCTCATTTTAATGTAAATATGCATGCAACACAACAAATGAATACTAAGTCCCTATCATGTGGAAATCAAGGGCCTTAGTGACCAAGGATTGAGATGAGTTACACCACTTGGAATGTGAACTCCTCAATCCTAGGCTTGGCTTGACAACCCCAAACCAAGCTATGAGATGCAAGTATGCAAGCAAGGCTCAAATGCAATGCAACCTATTATTTTAAGCATGCAAAGAGCTAAAGTATGTAGGATGCAAATGGCATGCAAGATGAGCCAATTAAACATGGGACTAGCAAGCACACATTTGAGGCTACATTAACCAAGCAAGCAACAATCATGACATAAGCATGCAACAATGGACTTAAGCCATAGAGGGCAGCCCTCAAGCTCCCAAAAACAGTGGCAAAACAAGCCTCTCAACATGATCAAAATGCCACACAAGCATGCTTATTCAATGGGCCCAAGTCTAGGACACCAAAGAGAGTAACTTGACATCATTCATACAACCACTCATGGCATGCATTCAACAAACAAAAATAACAGATTTTAAGCATGTGGAATGACACCCAAATCCCTCATGGCACCCCAAAAATACCCTAGTCATGGAAGCATGCACAATGCTCTTTTAAGGCATAAAAGACCAACATTTTTAAACATGAAGGAGATGATAAATGGAAGTATTTGAACATGAAATGGGGACTGAAATACCACCTATAATGATGCCAAATCATTAGATCAAAACAAGATAAGCATGCTAGGACTTCATACAAACAAGGCCTACAAGCCAATATGCAAGACAACCACCTCAAACACACTAAACATGGCAAAATCGGGCTCATGACCCTCTACCATGGCAAATTAGTACTAGTATCTTCATGAAACTAAGCCTAAACATGCAAGAGTCAAAACCTCAAAACATGGCATACAAGAGAGCATTTCAAAGGAGGTATAGGAAGCATGTTAGAGGCTACAATTCCAACCAAAAACAGAGATCAAACATGACCTAAAACAGCCCCAAAAGCCTTGAAATGAAGCAAAATGCAAACATGCACACATGCTATACTATGAGCCAAAACAAAGGCCAACCAAAGGACCAAAGGGAGGGTGTCCCTCCCTTAGATGAGGCACGAAAATATCATCCTCACCACTGAAAACTCACTGGTTTTCAGTGGTGAGAAGATCCAAGAACACCAAAATAGGGAGGCCTAAGAAAAAGGCACCAAAGAGGGCCAAACAAGGCTTAAAGTGATAAGTCTTAACTCAAACCATAAAATGACCTTAATGAAAGTTCAAGAACAAGTAAAAACAAGACTTTTTTATGTTAAACACAAATCCAAAAACACAAAGTAAAGAGGGTAGAAATAGATTGCAAGAATGGGGAATCTAAAGCAACAAGCTTACCCTTGAAGAGCCAATGAAGAACAATTGGTCCAGCCCTCTCCAAGTGATCAAAACCAGTCCAAAATCACTCAAAACAAACCTCCAAGTCTTCCAATCTCGGAGCTAGGTGTAATAGTGTGTGTAATGGTGCAAAAGTAAGACAAAACTCACTATTTGGGGCCTAAAACACACACACAAGAGGAGAGAGAGGGAAATATAGATATATATGGGTGTATATCAGAGAGTATATGTATAATCTCTGGTTCTTGACCTAAAGTTGCTAACCCTTGAGCAAAGGGGATGAATGGTGTTTAAATAGGCAATATACAAGCCAAGACTTAATGGCTAAGTAAGGCCAAAAGGTTCAAAGAGGTGAGGAGGGTCTTGGCTTCTAAAGGAAGCCAATATCTGCCAAGCTTCCCAGGAAGCTTGCCCAAAAGGGGTCAAGCTTCTAGAAGCTTAAAAGGGTTCAAAGGGCAAAGGGTGCAATGCTACGCACGGGGAGGAGTGATGGTGTAATCCAGCTGGCACAGCTGGCATGCACCATCCTCATAGGGGTTCAGGAGGGTCACCGGCTGGCAAAAACAATCACCGGCACAAAAATGTGCGGCCGGCGATGAAGTGCCGATCGGCATCAGTATTCTAAGAAAATAGTGCCGATGACACCGATAAAGGGCGGTGATCAAGTGGGGCAGCGGTAGGTCCCGGGATGGCTAACAAGCCTTCCCTACCCTCAAATGCAACAGACACAAGTCTTGGTGGAAAACCAAGCGCCAAACAAAGTTAAGAGATCCCGAGTGCAGTATGGCCGGGACCTCCGGGAACTCAAACGAACACAAACATGGATAATCACCGGGTGTTCAGCGGTGATGTCCAAGTCTTGAGGACGGTCAAAAATGGGGTGTCTCTGATTGCCCTCTTTGAGAACTTCGGAAGTCATAACAATGACGTGAGTGAATGTCAAAGCCCAGAGACGACCCATCTTTGACAAGGCCGAAGACTTGGACAATCATGCAAAACAAGTAAGGTATGCGCCCGAAGGCAGGGGCAAAATGCAACTGAAAATGCAAGAAGCCGGGCATAACTTATGATCATGCAAAGAAAGCTGTAATGAAGCACACATGCGACAGTTATAAGCTAACATGCAACAGTCTACACTACAATGTAGAAAGGATGTAAGAGAATTATGCAATTCTCAATACGTCTCAACTCGGGAAATACAATACCTGCGCGGTTCGTCCGGTTTCTCCGACCTCAAATGAGCCGCACATACTATATAGTGCCTGAAAACAAAACAGACTTAACAGGTATGATACTGTAAGCAATATCCATGACAATTCAATCGACAGTCCATGACAACGCATTCAGTGTATATATAGAAAAGTGTGATTGAACACATGTAAGTAAAGCAAAGCACGCATACAAAGCAATGTGTAAGGTAATTGAACACATATCAGTAAAGCAAAGCACGCATACAATGCAATGTGTATAAAGAAGGTAATTGAACACATGTCAGTAAAGCAAAGCACGCATACAATGCAATGTGTATAAAGAAGGTAGTTGAACACATGTCAAGAAGCAAAGCACGATACAATGCAATGTGTATAAGAGGTAATTGAACACATGTCAAAAGCAAAGCACGATACAATGCAATGTGTATAAGAGGTAATTGAACACATGTCAGTAAAGCAAAGCACGCATACAAGGCAATGCGTATAAGAGGTAATTGAACACATGTCAAGAAGCAAAGCACGCATACAATGCAATGTGTATAAAGAAGGTAATTGAACACATGTCAGTAAAGCAAAGCACGCATACAATGCAATGTGTATAAAAGGTAATTGAACACATGTCAGTAAAGCAAAGCACGCATACAATGCAATGTGTATAAGAGGCAATTGAACACATGTCAGTAAAGCAAAGCACGCATACAATGCAATGTGTATAAAAGGTAATTGAACACATGTCAGTAAAGCAAAGCACGCATACAATGCAATGTGTATAGAAGGTAATTGAACACATGTCAGTAAAGCAAAGCACGCATACAATGCAATGTGTATAAAAGGTAATTGAACACATGTCAGTAAAGCAAAGCACGCATACAATGCAATGTGTATAAAAGGTAATTGAACACATGTCAGTAAAGCAAAGCACGCATACAATGCAATGTGTATAAGAGGTAATTGAACACATGTCAGTAAAGCAAAGCACGCATACAATGCAATGTGTATAAAAGGTAATTGAACACATGTCAGTAAAGCAAAGCACGCATACAATGCAATGTGTATAGAAGGTAATTGAAATTGAGCATATTAAAACATGATATTGAGATGCAACATATTGTAACACAGTATGATTTGAAACGACTTCTTTTGAAACTCACAAGATATAAAAGGATACGAGAAGGAACGTCCTTCACATGTTAGAGCATCGCTCACAAAAGTCAGGGCTTGAACACACCTCGAAGATCCATTAACATTCCAGAAGTGCACTTTCCCGCACTGTTCTTGAGTGATGAAGGAGTCGATTGCTGACCAAACCCGAGCCTGGCGCGGAGGTGTTACGACTATGAAGGGAGGTTCACGGCATTCAACCCAAAGATTTTGCTTTACATTCCTTTTCATTAGTTGTTTATGCACATTACCGCCTCGAGGCGGGTTTTATGTTCCTTTGAAATTGCGAGTTTTACAAAAACACGTGGCGAAAATGAAACGGCTATTTGCTTGAAAAGGTATTGCACTTGTGTGCATCGCATCGCAAGGCATCACATGACAATGTGAATGAAATTGGCTGTTGTTTGAAAGCAGGGGCATCGCATCGTAATAACGGTAGTGAACCAACTTACAACTCGATAAGCAAAACAAAGACTCGACAGACTAGCCAAGTGCAAGTGCAACTTGATAGACAAAGCAAAGACTTAAAGAGAGTGACATACAACTCGATAAGCAAATATGCAACAATTCGATAAACAAATCACGCGATTCGGGCGGGAATCAATCAACGGAGAATGCCGAAGTGGTGGAATTCCCCAATATTCAAAGATAAAAAGCTTGGAAGAAATAGGGGAAGACCATCGGCTTAACAAAGTGTCACCGCCGAGGATAATGGTCATCGGCACATTATTGGGTCGGTCGGCACAAAATTATGGCCGGTCGGCACTATATATCGCGGCCGGTCAGAGATCTGCACCAGCAGAATGTTGACATGTGTCCTCCACTCAACCTTATCCTCTTCAAAAGGGTCTCAACTTCGTGGTTCTCTTCATTTCAACACTGATTTACTCCAAATGGAACCATTTCTTGCCCAAAATCTTGCAACTTGATTAACAACTTGATGGCTCGGAAAAGTGAATTTCCGGCTTTTGGCATAAACGCGACTATTCACTTTGAGCAATACTCCGCTACATTTTTCATTCCTCCATACCGCGGCACGGTTTTGGAATCCGTAACACATGTCTTTAGCTTTAGCGGCAAGAGATGTGTCCCACTTTCAAGACTTCAAGCTTTAATGGAATCGACCGCGACGAGGAGATTCTCCTCAACTTCGCTTTTGGCCATGCCCAAGCCTTAGGACAAATGTGTGGGCTCTCAATACCCGATGCTCGTTCTTTGATTTGTGACGGGACATTAGATGTTCCGAGCTTGGTCTGTCGTTTTTCTGAGACCGGTGATCGTGGCGACCATCGCTGGCAGGGTTTTCGGCGGCACGCCCTTTGTCTATGCATATTGTCCCATTTCTGTTCGTCTCCGCCCCCGGAGGAGCCAGTGTCCGGTTGATTGAAGTTGCCCAAGGTTTGAAAGAGGGCAAGAGCTGCATTGCCATGGTCCTCCGAGACTCTATTGGGCTTAGACGCTTTTATCGCCGAGACGATCGATTAGCAGGAGTCCACTATTACTGCAGTAAGGTTTCCCACCCATTTTGCATTTTATATTTGCTCACATCACTCGGCCCTCAGGCTAGATTTTTCTCACAAAACATAGTACTCACTTTTTCTCTCATCGTACATCTTCCCATTCTTTATTATCTCATTTTTCATCCCTCCCTGTGTGGTTAATGGATAAATTGAAGGTCGTGGACTCTTGTCCTGCATACTCACCAAGGGCTATTTCTTCAGCAATGCCCGTTGACGCCTTGAGGAGGGTAGGTGGTTTGAATGTATGTGTAGTTTGTCCGTAGAACGCATAGCTTGGCGGTGCACTTGGCTCAATCTTCCGATGATGAGTTACAGCATGACCCGTCAGCCTGGGATCCAATTGATTGGCTTGCCTCACTGTGTCTTTTACTTCCCTTTCGTATCTTGGCGCCAGCTTTGGTCATGATCGACCTGGCCCACCGGAAGGATAGAGTATCCAGCATTTCCGATTCGGGTGCACGGCCGTCCCAGATGCCACAAAGATGGAGGACGAGAGAACTCCTGGCCCCCGCTCCCACTTTCAGTTGCACTTTGTCTGATGAGTGCTTGGATTGGCTTAATGGAGAGGCACAGGAAGGGGCCACTTTGGCGCCGAGGCTTCGACCGTACCGAGGGGCGCAGGGACATTTGATTTGACCGTGCCCCGGATTTATTGCTTTATCAGTGCTTTCAAGTTTTCTTTATGAATGTAATAAAAAAGCAACTTCAATTGTATGCAAGAGCAAGAGAGCTCTGTTTGAAATCAATGAAATTGAAGGTTGTGGTACTGAAAAATTTCCGTTTTTGGTCTAGAAATGGTCCTAGTTGTAAAAAGATTTATTTGAACAAAGTCATCTTCATTAAAACTTTTCAAAACCATTTTCGATATGGATCAGAACTGGACACGCCTGAAATTTGTCACTGGGATGCACAACCCCGGATTCCTGCAATTGGAAAATTGCCCCTAGTTTGAATAGTACCGCGGCACTGCATGGCAACGGAAAGTTGCCCCTAGTCTGAATAGCACTGCACCGGAGATTGCGATGAATGCTGATGGACAAAGATGACCGGATGATCAGATGGACAAAGCTGATCGGGGAAAATGTTTGTGGCTGAACTTCAGGATGAAGTTGCCTACGTATCCCAATGATGGGAATCAAGCCTTACGTAGTTCAGGCTTGGGTTCACTCGAGTATTTTCACTCTCCTTTTGTGCTCTAACTTTTGCCAAGGCCGCCTTTATGCGGTTTTCAACCTTATGAGCTCGCTTTTTATATTTTCTAAATTTTTGTGCTCAATTTTGCCTAGGTCGCCTTTTCGGTTTTCGCCCAGCGAGCCTCTCAGGGGTGATATTTCTTCACTTGTCCATGTTGATCGGTTGGGAGAACTCTAGGCCATCTAGGTCCATCGTAACCACACTCCACCGACAGATAGACTTGATGATATAGGGACCAGTCCAATTGGGTCTGAACTTGCCCCTCGGGTCGTGGATGGGAGTTCGGTTGTCTTTGAGCACCAAATCTCCTTCCTTCAAATTCCTGGACTTAACCTTCTTGTTAAAAGCCCGGCGATTTCAAGGCCGATAACCTTGGACATGGTACAGTTGCTTTCACCTCCTTTTCATCGAAGAGCATGAGTTCCTCGAACCTACTCACGCTAATCTCATTTATCCGACACTCACCAATACTGCAATGATGGAACCTCAATCTCGATTGGTAGAACGGCCTCCATTCCAGAAACCAAAGGAATAAGGGGTTGCTCCAAAGTTCTAATTGAAGTCCCAGAGTCTCCACGAGCTTAACGGCAACTTGTCCGCCACCCGATAGGTTTCTACCATTTTCGCAAAGATGTGTTTAATGTTTTTGTTGGCGGCCTCAATCGCCTCCGTTGGTCTGCGGCGTCGATACGTGACGACTTATGAAAAGCGACATTATACTTCTCCAACAAATCAATCACTTCCTTCTTGAAGTGAGAACCATTGTCCGAAATGATCTCATTCGGGACCCCATACCGCAGATAATGTTGTTTTCGATAAACTTCGCGACATGCGAAGCCTTCAACATCGCATAAGACGGGCCTCGACCCACTTTGTGAAGTAATCTATTGCTACGGGATATATTCATGTCCATTTGACCCTTTCGGAGTAACAGATCCAATCACGTCGATTCCCCAAACCGAGAACGGCCATGGCGATGTCATCTTGTATAACTTTGATGGCGGGATGGTCATGCGGTTCGCGTGGATCTGGCATTTGTGGCATCGCCAATCTAAACCGATACAATCTTCCTCCATGGTAGACCAGTAGTAGCCTTGTCTGAGGATCTTTCATGCCAACATCACCCCATTTACATGTGCACCACATTCTCCTCCATGGATGGCCTCCATCAGGCGCTTTGATTCTTCAGCTTCCACACATAGCTTGTGCATTCCCAGATGACCTCTTTTGTATAATTTACCCCCGCAGATGATAAACTGAACAGCCATTCTTCTAATTGCCCTTTTATCCTTGGCATTTGCCCCTAGTGGATATGTCTCCTTCTCCAAGAAGTTCCATATGTCGTAATACCAAGGGTTGTTATCTTGCACTTCTTCTATGGCAGAGATTGACTCATATGCTGGCGCAAACTTTTGATCAATGATTACTGGACGCATCCGGATTCCCGACGGGATGTCTATCATAGAAGATAGAGTTGCTAGTGAATCTGAACTGTTGTTCTCTCTTACTAGGTGAGTGAAACTTAGCTTTTCAAACCGAGGAACTAACAAGTCCAGGGTCTGGTGGTAAATTATCATCTTTTCCTCCTTGACTTGCCAGTCTCCTTTCGCCTGAGACACAACTAAGTTCGAATCCCCGATAACGCCCAAACGCCTTTGCCCCTAGTTCTAGGGTCGCCTGCATCGCAATGCATGCCTCAGATCGCCTCATTGTTCAAACTTTGAACCGAGCTTGAATGCTAAGGATACGGAGTCGCCAGCGCTATCAACAACACTCCTATCCTGCACCCATATTGATTTGACGCCCGTCAAAGTACATCGCCCAAGTTTCATCTTCGATGTGCGTAATATTTTCATCCGGGAATAGGTACTCAATCGCTTCATCCCTTCAACCGGTGGTCGGCAAGGAACTCGCCATCGCTTCTTCTTTTTACAGACTTGCGCGTCACATACTTGAGATCAAATTCGGAGAGCAACAGCAACCAACGAGCTAGCCTACCCGTAAGTGCTGGTTTCTCAAAAAGATATTTGATGGGATCAAGTCGTGAAACCAACATTACAGAGTGAGCTAACAAGTAGTGACGCAGCTTCCTAGTAGCCCATACCAAGGCTAGACAAGCCCTCTCCAGCGGAGTGTAGCGGGTCTCGTAATCCAGCATCTTCTTGCTCAGATAGTAGATGGCCCTTTCCACTTTATCTTCCGACTCTTGTGCGAGCATACAGCCCATTGTGGTCTCAGTCACTGACAGATACAATATCAACGGTTTCCCCGGCTTTGGTGGTGACAATACGGGCGGATTCTCAGAATACTCTTTAACTGTTCAAACGCAGCCTTGGCACCGCCACCCAATGGAACTTCGTTCCTTTCTTCAAGAGACCAAAAAGTGGTTCACAAGTCAAGGTTAGTTTAGAGATAAACCGTCTTATGAATTGCACTTTACCCGTAAAGCCTCGCACCTCCTTTTCAGGTCATTGGTGGTGGCATTTCTAAGATGGCCTTGATTTTGAAGGGTCGACTTCGATGCCCCTTTGTGTAATCAAATCCCAAAGATTTTTCCCCAGAACACCAACGTACATTTCTGCGGATTCAACCGCAAATTAAATTCTCTCGATCCTTTGAAAAACTTTTGCAAGGCGGTGTAGTGGCCCTCTCTTTCTTTGACTTGACAATCATGTCGCCCACATACACCTCGACCTCTTTATGGATCATATCATGTAATATCGTGGTTGACCCGTTGATATGTAGCCCCAGCATTCTTCAGCCCAAACGGCATTACTCTATAACAATATGTACCCCACGGGGTGGTAAGCGATCTTCTCCGGTCTTGGTGCCATCACTATCGATTATAACGAAAAACCATCCATGAACGAAAGCAAAGCATGCCCATTGTGAAATCTACCAACTCGTCAATATGTGGCAAGGAAAGTCATCCTTGATGGCTCTGTTCAAATCCACGAAATCCACACATACGGATTACGCCATCCTTCTTGACCTTTGGAACAATGTTGGCCAACCAAGTTGGGTATTCGGATACCAACAGAAGCTCATCGCTACAACTGGTGACCTCTTCCTTGATCTTAATGGCCCGGTCGGGCGAATCCTTCCGAGCTTCATTTGTGGTCGGCCTCGGGGTCAAGAGGATCCGGTCTTTGTACAATCTCGGGATCGATTCGGGCATGTCTTCGTAGGACCACGCGAAAACATCTTTGAAATCTTTTAACAAAGCGACTAAGCGCCGCGTTCCTCGAGGACAACGTGGACCCGATCTGGACCACCAGCGGGTCCTTCTCGCACTAATATTCACGGTGTTGATTTCATCAATTAAAGGTTTAACAAACCTCTCTTGCTCTTGTTCAATTAGTCGTTGTAAAACCGGAGAATTTCGTCCTCGTCGTTTTCATCAAAATTTTGAAAGTCTGATTTAAGCAATAAACCAAAGGCACGAGAAAAATACTAAAACCACATTACCTCATTCTCATTAGATACTTCCAAACCGTCTCGATTCTTACAGTAACAGACTCAAAAGAGAAAAAAAACGACACAGACAGATCATGCGGTATCCGGGTTATCACCCCGAGAATACCAGACTCAGACTTCGACGAGCTGGAACGATTCCGACTCACAAGACTCGGTGGAATCGATTAGGCTCACTACCCGATCCGTCTTTGCGATAGAAATCCCTCCTCGTCTTGCCGGTGAGGGAGGGTGCGATGGATGCATCCAAAATAGGCGATTGTAGGCCCGCCGTTTCATCTCCGATCATGGACACCGAGGAGTCATCCCCAACTGGGTCGATCAAAGGATGCGAAAGTAGACACGCGATGCTACCCCATTTCGAACTCAGTGTCCGCAGACTCAATTCCTTGCTATGTTCAACCTCAACTGTCGGGTCTATCTGCTCTTCAGCAACATCATCCCCAGATAACTGCAAGTCGAAGAAAATTTCAAACCGGCATACGCTTCTTCTCTTTATTCATCCATGGCTCAGGAAAACCACAGAATGGAAAGTCTTCCCTTCGGGACGAACGTCTGCTCAGTACCGGATGGGCGGTGCATCAATTCAAAAGGTTTCCATCTTTTTGCTTTGGCTCTTCGCCATCTCTTTTCCTCTTCTTACCCAATCTTCCTTGGTGGGCATGTAACCTAAGCGAAGGTGTGAGGGTTGTGTGGCACTTGACCCAGCGTTGCGATGCCTTCTACGCTCTTCCCTAATCCCATCGAGGATGTATTGGAGTTTATTCATGAGGTATCTTTGGCGCTAACATATATCCCTTCATTAACTGCCATGACGCTCTGTACTACTTCAGCCTCTGCTAGGGTAAATCCGGATATAAACACATCTTCCATCCCATGCTCAATCTCTAGAACGGGGGGAGGCACCTCCCGCGGTGGATGGGTCGATGGATTACCGAAAACAATGGCTACTCCCTTCCCATAGGGGTATTTCACCATTTGATGCAAAGTGGATGATACTGCTTTTACCTGATGCAGCCACGGCCGCCCCAACAACAAATTGAAAGTTGCCGGCACTTCCAAGACATGAAAATCTATCTCCTGTCCGGTCCAACCTTAGTGCGGATGTTAACGGTTCCCATCACTTCTCGGCTTGTGTTGTCATATGCCCCGATGACTGTTTGTTGGTACAAAGTCCGCGACTTTCGGACCAATCGCATAAGTCCTCATGAGGCGAGACGTTGATGGCAGATCTGTATCAACAAGGACTCTGGGTATCCATTTATCCCTGCACTCTACGGAGATGTAGAGTGGCTTGTTGTGATTTGTGCCCTCAGGCGGTAATTCTTTATCAGCAAACGTCAACATCGGGGCAGCTCCTCCCGGAAAGACTAGCCCCACTAGCTTGGTGTTGTTTCTATTGAAAGCTTTGCCTTATCCATGGCTGATAAAACAGCCTCCCTCCTGCACTCGAGAAGCCATGAGCGATCCCCAAATAGAGATATCTGCTTGTATCTTTTTAAATTTGTTTGGTGCGGCTTCCTCTTTTTGCTTTTCATACCTTCTCAGCCTCTCTGTCCTTCCCCGAGGCCTCTGGTTGATCCAAGTGCGGAGGTTTGAAATATCGCCCACTCCTTGTCATGTGGTCGACCTCTCCAAGGTACCAAGTATTGTCGGGTTGGTTGTTCCCCCAATCCTCGTCCGTGTGGGCGAGACATAAGTCTTCATCTTCCCACCACATTCCCTCGGCGACCGACAGACGTCTGTCCGGCTCTGGTATGACTGTTCTTGCGCTCGCAACACTTTCCATCCATATACCCGCAGCATTTTCGGTTTCTGTGCACACAGTAGTTTCCACTCCCACATGGGCCTTTGCCTTTCTGATTCTCTCGGAATCCTCAAAACTTGCTTTCTTCGGTACAACTGACTGTTCGGCCATCTCTGTGCTCAAAATGTTCCAATCTCGGGCGAAATTCTTGACACTGGCGCCCTCCGGCGATATGTTCTGCTCTTCGACCCTTTCAGCTGCCGCCGATTTTCTCATTCCCGCGGAACTTTGCTCTACCCGAAATTCTTCTACTACATCGGGTTGGTCATCCAACCACCGGTGGCTTCTCTTGAATCTTCATGATCAAACCAGCGATTGCCACATCCTCCGGTATTGATCGTCATAAAATCGGAGGTTGGCGAAGTACTCCTCCATAGTCACTACATCATCATTCCTGTTCTAGGCTATCTCCTTGAATCACACATAATTCTTCTTCTGTTGGCAATTCCACTCCGGGCCCATCTTGACCCATTGATGAAATGTAGTCACTCGGACTGTATGTTTTCCCGTTGCAACTCCCAGATTCCACAGACTCTGATTCAATAACCTGCTCCTTCTTTGGAATTCCCCTTTTATTGTTCTTGGTGGTCACCACCATTGGCTTAGGTTGGGTCGAGGAGATGTCCATCATGCACAAATCGATGCAGTCGGGAAGGAACACCTCTGGCTTAGGCAGGTGGGTAGGTGTGATGTAGATGCTAGGGTCGAGGACACGCTCAAATATGAATGAAATTGAGCCTTTTGGGTGGTGGAGCCTGGTTGTGTATGGGGAGGGGATTGGTAGTAACATTGGGTTTTTCGGGAGGTAAGATTACCCCGTTATCGATAAGGTCTTGAATTTCATGGCGTAACCGGTAGCAGTGGTCGGTGTCGTGACCATCTTCGGTGAAACGCATAATATTTGGCGGGTTATAGTTAGGAGGAAGTTTTTCGGTAGGGGCCTCGGCTCCGGGGGCTTCAGTGCCCTTTCTTGATCAACACCCCGAGCTTTGGATAGGGGCATATAGAGTGGAAGCGAAAGTTGGTGTTTGGGTGGGTATTTGGTCGTTTGTGGGTTGCTTCGGACCTAGGAAAATGGCGAGGCCGCTGTATTTCTTTGTGAGGGGTTGGTGGTGACCATGCTTACTTCCTGGGTTCTTGCAGTTGATGTGCCACTCGGGCCTGCATTGTTGCTTCGGTTGAATGTCCGCCGGGGTTGCTCCCGGTCTTGATCAAACAGACCCTGCTTCATCGCATCCTCAATCTGCATCCCCATATCATGCGGTCTGCGAAGGTAGGGAAGGAACTACAATCATCTTCTTCATTAACCCGGTTGAAGATTGCGCACAATCATCCGGATTTGGTCTCCGTGGGCCTTAAGGTCATCATCGATGCTTTCGCCCTCCATCCGTTCTGAACTCGAAAAACCCTCCTTAGGCTCTTGCCTAGTTGCCTCGAGAACACGGGTAGTGTTCCCAATCTGTGTGTTGTATGAATACTGCGCGATAAAGGCCTCAGCCATTTCGTCCCAACTTATCTTAATGTCATCATCTAGCTTGGAATACCATGCGGATGCTACACCTGACAGGGTCCGACCAAACAGAGACAACTTCTGGAGCCTACTGAGGCCCATCGGCCTTAGAACGTCCGAGAAACGATCTTAAGTGTACCATGGGGTCCCCGGATCCATCAAATCGATCAATATGAGGCATCTTGAATCTGTCGGGCAGCATCACAGCTGCATCAGTATAACCATCTTCAATATTGGGGATAGTCTTGACCCCTTGAGATCTGTTGAATAACTTTTCAAGCTTGCTTAATTTGAGTGCGGTGGGGTCAGCCTCGAACTCAAAGGGAGAGTCAGGTAGATTGGTGGGTGTTTTTGATAGCTGAGGTTGAATTTGAGGTAGGGTCGGAGGTGGGGGTGGTCCCGTGGGCAGCCCTGTATCAGTCTGAACATTGGCCGTCTCCCCGACGTTAGGAACTCCTGGTGGGGGAGGAGTCTGGTGCGGCAGATCTCGGTTTCTTTGTTCTAGCTGGCAATTGTCTCGCTGTTCTCTTACAACCTTTGTTACTGTCGAGACGGCGTCTTCTTTGCATTGCTTTCATACTCTCTTGAAGGTGGCGCACCATCTCCTCCAAACTGGTCATATTATCCTGTTCTGGTTGGATTACTGGTATAAATTCCTCTCTGTTGGTGACACAAAACCTCGATCTCTAATGAGCACGGTTGGGGTAGACAAAGCCCTCTGGACTGACTGTTGTACTGATGCCCTCTGCCTTACTGACTTCCGTTTAGTGACCGGGGGTAGTGAGTAGTACACTGGTTGTCCGTCTATCGAATCCTCGGATCGAAGAGTCGACGACCTCGACCCGTGGTGCTTGGGAATATCTATCGGATCGGTAGCAATTGTGCTCAACTACCTAATGAAAAGATAAATAAAACGTATAAATAAGCAGACAATCGGACAAAGATAACGCGCAAAGTAAATAAACACACGGACACGGTCGGGTATTTAAAAATTATAAGCGGTCGAATCTGAATACCTTTTCTCAACCAGCGATTCGATCACGAACCATTGCCCCTAGGCCTGAATCTGATACCCACAGACAACTGATTCCCAAAACACTGATACTGATACCCTCGGGCCTGATACTTAAACTTGCAAACTGATCTGTATGTCCCCTGCAGAGTTACACTCTAAAGCACATAGCAATTAAATGAGAACCAAAACACCCCTATGTTTGGGTAGGGTTTCCCTGTCCTATTTTGTCAGGAGCTAGGGTTTCACTACGCACGCAGCGGTTTCAAACAACCTAAATCGGGTAAGCAACCTGTCCTAGTTTGGAATGGTCACTATGGATTCCGACTATGCAACTAGGTCGAATGGTCAAAAGGGGTGCCCCGGTAAAACCGGGGTTTGTGTTCCCATACTGGCAGAGCCCGCAACCGGTCAGCCTTATGGACATGCCTTGACAAGACAAGCCTCCAGCAAACCGTTCAGGAATAGCAGATGACCAACACGGTGTCCTAGGCGCACCAATGCACATGCAATGCAAAGAAACACATAAGTGAAATCAAAACAGGATATCACGAGTTCGAGTCAAGCTCTCTAAACTCCCCAGCAGAGTCGCCAGCTTGAGAGTAACGCATGAGGACCTCGGCTCTGACTCGGACTCTTTAAAGTTTGTGTCGCGGTTCTAAATCTGAACCAAAGAGTCCACCTCTGGCAAATTGTTTTGAGAAAAACTGATTTTTGAAAAGGAGTGCCAAACATGGACTGCTTTGCCAGATTACAGAGTCGCCACCTAAATATTTTTAAAGGGGGAATTTAGGAAACCCTGACTCTAAAGGTGCCACGTGTCCGTCATCACCAAAGTGACTTGGCTCGGGAGCTTGGGTACGATCGGGGAAGGTCAGCTATGAGCACCCCCTTTCGCCCGGTCCGAAGACCGGCCTCTACTAACCGTGATATCCATTTTTGAAAACTTTATGCGTTCTTATTCCGGTTATTAGCCTAGAATTACTATGTTATGCGCACAGCAAACAAGTATAGACTAGATCGCCTAATTTGGGAACAAACATCGCATATCCGTTTTGTCTCGAAAAACGTGTTTAGATGTTGCTACTCGCAAGTAGACTAAAATGCGGATTTCAATGAGTACTTCCAACTTAAGCAATCCAACCTCCACCCACAGGCATTCATACAGTTTATCATGTAAGCATTTAGCCGCATGGTAATCCTCTTGTCATGGCAACACCCACACGCATGCGATGCTAAAGCATAAAAGCTCACCTAGTACTCGCGCCAAAACAATAAACTAGTTAGCAAAACAATGCATGACCTAGTCCATGTTAAGTGGCTAATGCAACACAGCAAAAATGCGATTAGCGGGGCTCGGCTATCCTAAGCATGGTATATGAAATGCCATCACATAGCACGTATTCAATTTTGGAATTTGAAAATTGCAATGCGCTTTGTATGATGTACCGAGCCGGTGCATGTAAACAAATGCATGGATGCACGCATGCATTGCATAAGGTATGCTAATTTAAAATGCCCTAATCTACCAACGAAAGCGGGTAAATAAAAGGGTTAGAAAGAAGCGGGGTTGGAAGACATGCGTCACACTCACCCACACTTATTACATTTTGCCCTCACTCGGAGGGACCGAATAAATAAATAATCTGAATCAAGAATAAATGAATAAATAAATTATTACAAATTCTAATTACCAAAATTAAATTAAACAAATAAATTAAATGGAGCCTCACCTGCCTCGGAATCTTGTGAATGATGCATGCTCGTCGCGACTACTTGGGAAAACACATGCCATAGCATTGCGAACATTTTCTTGTCTGCCTCTCCAAAAATTCCCAAAATTCGGAATACGTCCCAAGTGGTCTCGAAATGCCCCACCGGCTAGTCGTGTAGTCATCGGCTTCTTACAAGTGGCCATTTGAGCTTTTTAAATTATCGGCACAAAAATAGTGCCGGTCGGCACTATTTTATGCCGGTCGGCAGAAAATCCCTGCAGCAGACTGGAGAGAGCAGGAGGAACAGGCAGCAGTGCATAGGCATGGTTTTTGGGCAAATGTGAGCATGTCCAACCCCTCCTATCATGTCAAGGGACTCAAGGGGGGATGGCTCTTGGTTCTAGGGCTATCAATTGTGCATTTGATGCATGATAGCCTAAGGAACCAAGATTGCTCATTTTAATGTAAATATGCATGCAACACAACAAATGAATACTAAGTCCCTATCATGTGGAAATCAAGGGCCTTAGTGACCAAGGATTGAGATGAGTTACACCACTTGAAATGTGAACTCCCCTCAATCCTAGGCTTGGCTTGACAACCCCAAACCAAGCTATGAGATGCAAGTATGCAAGCAAGGCTCAAATGCAATGCAACCTATTATTTTAAGCATGCAAAGAGCTAAAGTATGTAGGATGCAAATGGCATGCAAGATGAGCCAATTAAACATGGGACTAGCAAGCACACATTTGAGGCTACATTAACCAAGCAAGCAACAATCATGACATAAGCATGCAACAATGGACTTAAGCCATAGAGGGCAGCCCTCAAGCTCCCAAAAACAGTGGCAAAACAAGCCTCTCAACATGATCAAAATGCCACACAAGCATGCTTATTCAATGGGCCCAAGTCTAGGACACCAAAGAGAGTAACTTGACATCATTCATACAACCACTCATGGCATGCATACACCAATCACAAAAACAGATTTTAAGCATGTGGAATGACACCCAAATCCCTCATGGCACCCCCAAAATACCCTAGTCATGGAAGCATGCACAATGCTCTTTTAAGGCATAAAAGACCAACATTCTAAAGCATGAAGGAGATGATAAATGGAAGTATTTGAACATGAAATGGGGACTGAAATACCACCTATAATGATGCCAAATCATTAGATCAAAACAAGATAAGCATGCTAGGACTTCATACAAACAAGGCCTACAAGCCAATATGCAAGACAACCACCTCAAACACACTAAACATGGCAAAATCTGTGGCTCACACCCTCTAACATGGCAAAATAATACTAGTATCTTCATGAAACTAAGCCTAAACATGCAAGAGTCAAAACCTCAAAACATGGCATACAAGAGAGCATTTCAAAGGAGGTATAGGAAGCATGTTAGAGGCTACAATTCCAACCAAAAACAGAGATCAAACATGACCTAAAACAGCCCCAAAAGCCTTGAAATGAAGCAAAATGCAAACATGCACACATGCTATACTATGAGCCAAAACAAAGGCCAACCAAAGGACCAAAGGGAGAGGGGTGTCCCTCCCTTAGATGAGGCACGAAAATATCATCCTCACCACTGAAAACTCACTGGTTTTCAGTGGTGAGAAGATCCAAGAACACCAAAATAGGGAGGCCTAAGAAAAAGGCACCAAAGAGGGCCAAACAAGGCTTAAAGTGATAAGTCTTAACTCAAACCATAAAATGACCTTAATGAAAGTTCAAGAACAAGTAAAAACAAGACTTTTTTATGTTAAACACAAATCCAAAAACACAAAGTAAAGAGGGTAGAAATAGATTGCAAGAATGGGGAATCTAAAGCAACAAGCTTACCCTTGAAGAACCAATGAAGAACAGGTGGTCCAGCCCTCTCCAAGTGATCAAAACCAGTCCAAAATCACTCAAAACAAACCTCCAAGTCTTCCAATCTCGGAGCTAGGTGTAATAGTGTGTGTAATGGTGCAAAAGTAAGACAAAACTCACTATTTGGGGCCTAAAACACACACACAAGAGGAGAGAGAGGGAAATATAGATATATATGGGTGTATATCAGAGAGTATATGTATAATCTCTGGTTCTTGACCTAAAGTTGCTAACCCTTGAGCAAAGGGGATGAATGGTGTTTAAATAGGCAATATACAAGCCAAGACTTAATGGCTAAGTAAGGCCAAAAGGTTCAAAGAGGTGAGGAGGGTCTTGGCTTCTAAAGGAAGCCAATACAGCTGGCCAAGCTTCCCCAAGAAGCTTGGCCAAAAGGGGTCAAGCTTCTAGAAGCTTAAAAGGGTTCAAAGGGCAAAGGGTGCAATGCTACGCGGGGAGGTGATGGTGTAATCCACGGCACACGGTGGCATGCACCATCCTCATAGGGGTTCAGGAGGGTCACCGGTGGCAAACAATCACCGGCACAAAATGTGCCGGCGGCGATGAAGTGCCGATCGGCACTGTATTCTAAGAAAATAGTGCCGATGACACCGATAAAGGGCCGGTGATCAAGTGGGGCAGCCGGTAGGTCCTGGGGATGGCTAACAAGCCTTCCCCTACCCTCAAATGCAAACAGACACAAGTCTTGGTGGAAAACCAAGCGCAGAACAAACCAGTTAAGAGATCCTGAGGTACGGCGCGCAGCCGGGACCTCCGGGAACTCGAAACGAACACAAACATGGATAATCACCGGGTGTTCAAGCGGTGATGTCCAAGTCTTGAGGACGGTCAAAAATGGGGTGTCTACACGTCCCAACAAAGTAGGGTTCGCTACATGAATTATTTATTGTCATTCCACTTTTGCCTTCTTTTCTCTCTCTCTCTCTCTCTTTTTTTTTTTTTTTTCATCAAGCAATACAAGTTATCATGTTAATTACACATGGCAAAGCCATTACTTAATTGTAGCCAAATCACTAGTTCTAGTATTGGGTCACATAGTTGAACCACAACATGATACATATGCATGATATGTAGATAATATTTAGAAATAGAACCAGAAAGTAGAAGTAAAACTGATCGAGTCCTTGGAGGGCAATGTTAAATAAATTCTCTTTTTTTGAGCCTTCATGTGCTAAAGATTTTCTCTTCATCTCTAGAACCAAGGTAGGAATTAAATCCTGATTTTCTAGTTGTTAGTAGTGTATCTCAGGCTTTATATATCTTAACATAAATTCTTGTAGAAGAATTTGTTATAGAACATTAGAATCTTTTAGAGTTCCAAAATATTATCTATATCCAAGTATGGATATTTTGTGTTTGTGTCAGGGGGACTAGGTTCTCTTTTGCCAAGAGCAACCTCTAATCTGAATGTTGTGAGGGTATGATGTTTTGCTCAAAGTTGCATGACAATACAATATGTCATAACTTGGATACAATAGGCTAAATGAATTAGAAGGCATTAATGTTCAGGGCCTAGCTTACAACAAAGACGTTAATGTTCACTTGAACTTAAATGCCTCCTTAAAGTGAAACATGGAAGTTCAGGGCCTTTAGGTCATATGCTTGTTTAGAATGAAAGAAACCTGGAAAATCCATCTTTATGTCTTGTTGATTGCTCAACTGACACTCTTGTAAATGGAGTCACACATTCTTGTAGATTTGATGGATATGCATCGAAGGAGGATACATCCACTAGATCATTCACTATCTATTTAAAACATTATATCTAAACCTCAAACTTTGCTAAAAATTTTGAAGCCGACTTTTTCAGTTTCATACTTTGTATTTTAGATAATGAGGAGTTATGCAATAAAGAGATATTTAGAGGTGCATCATTGTATATATGGCACTACTCTGCTTTCAAACTTTATTGATAAGAACTTGTAGATTTCATATTTGTTTTATGTCATATTTTGTTGAAAAGATTTTCAAGAGAAAAGAAGAAGAAGAATTACAAACAGACATATGTAAATATTACTATTTAAAAAGCGCTAATATATGTAATAAAATTTAAAGTACTTACTCTTCAAAAGAGTCGTATCCACTATGATCACCCTGCATTTGCCTCATAAAGTGTTCGAATTGCTCAAAGCGTCCTTCATATGATTGAATTATCCTTTAAGTGATGCTACCTCTTCTTCAAGGCCCTTAACCTCTTCATCATGTGCTTGTGACCTAGCTATAGACTTGAAAGTGGAAGATGACTTTGGACCAACCCCGAAACCTTTCAAATACCCTAACGTCTTCCCAAGGACTTGAACAAAAATTTGCTCCTATGTTAGTGGGGTTGCTCCAGGCTGTGAAGCTTCCTCACGAAGTTGGTGCATCTTCTCCTATCAATTTAAAAAAGAAAAGAAAAGAAGGGTTAATTACATTTATTCTTGTTGCTTTATGATTGGAACAGTTTGTGTTGTCTTGGCAATTTGTCTATTAACAATTCATCACTGAATCTATTTTCTGGACAAGTTCATGTAAAGCTATTAGGATTGGTTTGGTGGTTTGGAGGTGGCTGCAACATAGATAATGTCTCTCTTGTTCTTCAAAGGAATCGACTATTAACTTGGTGGTGGCTGCAACATGCTGTAACTCGACTTTTTCGTGCCCCCTCTCGGAAGTCGAATAAGCCCTACAGTATTAGACTCCCGCGGTTCTGAATTTGATCTCACAAGTGCAATGTGAAATAGATAATCACCAAAGAGTCCCAATCCAGTAAATCTTTTTGGAAAATCAATTTTGAATCAAATTGCCAAAAATGGACTACTTCGCCAGATACAGAATTACCACTTAAATATTTTTGGAAAATTTAGGAAACCCATGACTCGTGCCAAAGGCCAGGTGTCCGTCATCACCAAGATTGTCTTGGCTCGGGAACTTAGGTACGAGAGGGAATGTCATGAATTGAGCACCCTCACTTGCCCAATCCAAGATCGGTCTCTACTAATCATGATATGATTTTTATCTACATTATATGCTCATGTTCCAGTTATTAAGATAACATTACTATGTGATGCGCACATACGCAAATATAGACTAATTTTGCAAGAATTGGAACACTTGATTCATGTTTGTTTTGAAATTGTTTCGAAATATGTACTACTTGAAAAAGTGATTGCATATAAACATTACTCAAATTATTCCAATTCAAGCAATTAGCCTTCATCCACAAGCATTCAAGCAGTTATAACACTTAAGCAATTAGCCTAATGGCAAGCATGCTGGACATGTCAACATCGACACTCATGCTATATGGTAAAGCAAGTAAAGGCTTACTTAGTACTCCAAGCCAAAAGAGAAACTAGATAGAAAAAATGCATGATTCCTAACTATACAATATGACTAATGCAACACATGCGATGTGCAATTATTAGGCTCGGCTACTAATATGGCATATGAATCAATTTGATAACACGCGGTCTAAGCATGTATTCAAAGAATGCTTAACTAACAATGCAAGTTAGAATGATGAACCGAGACTCGATGCATGCAATACGAGTGGATGCAAGCATGAATAATACTAAACAAAACGTGATGCCCCTAAACTAACTATCATAAGCTAGTGAATTAAAGGAAAAAAGACGTTGGGTTGGAAAACATACACGTTATTACAACATTTGCGCTCTCACGAAGGAGAGTCTGAATGAACTAACTAGCTAACTAATTAAAGCTATGCTAATTATTACAAAACAAATGAAATTAGCTACACTACTTAACTAATTATTACAATAACAAATGAATTAATTAACTAACTATTTTAACTAATCAAATTATAACACTTTACCAAATTCAACTAGCTACAACTAATTAATTACAACAAATATTTAAGCTAAATACTTAGACTAAATAGGCTCAATATGCGAGGAATGCTCATGCACGTGCTTGGTTTCCACCTGAAAAGGCCACTGTTTTGTTCCCAGAAGGTCTCTATTGGACAATAAAACACTTACACTTTTGTCCACCTCCAAAATAGCTTTACTCTGCTCAAAAAACACACTGCTAGATTTTGCATTGGTGGCTGGCCGGCCAGGAGTGAGGGTTTGTCGGCCACCAGTGATGGCCTGTCGGCCACTACTGCAAGGTTCATCTTGCTGCAACAGAGAACAAACAGAGCATGCACAAGGCATTCTCAAGGGTTGTCTACATAACTCACCTCTTCTTATCATGAACAAATCAAAAGAAGGACAAAACTTGGTCCACAAACCACTAACTCAAGAAATTTCATTGCACGATGGCTTATGAACCAAAATGTGCAAGTTCAATAAATGCAACAAAATAAGACTTAAACCTTTTCCCTTTCATGAATTGATCAAGGGAAACTTGAACCATTTCATCACTAATAAGTATGAAATGCCTTAAGCTTCCATGTGTTCAACTAGAGTCCGATTGAACACAAAACCAATTATTATCTTGCACCATTTTAGTCCCATTTTAATTACCAACCATCATTTAATTCATTGAGTCCAATGGGTGAATTTAAGTCCTCTAATGAAAAGAGGGCTCAAACCAAGTATTGTTTTAGGCATGAAAGAGACATCATACCGTTGGTAATGAACCCCAAAAGGATTAAACCATTAAGCATGACATCTTAATCTCATGTTTGAACAAACAAGTTGTTTGAAACTACTTTCAAAGCAAAACAAAACAAAAGCCAAGAAAGGAGGGAGGTTGCAGAGGTGATTAAGAGTGATTACAAGTATGGAAAGCCATAAATAAATGCAATCAACTCAAATAAGATGGTGTCTAAGGCGTAAAACATCAAACTCATGAGGACAATTACACTATAAGCATGTAAAACAAAGATCAAATGCAACTATCAACCAAAAATAGTGCTAAAACAGTCGAAAAATAGTCCTAAACATGCTGGAATTAAGGCAAAAATAGTTAGATTAATAAGCTAAAACATAGCACAAGCTAGGCTAGTAAGCAAGACACAAGGAGGGGAGGCTAACCCCTCCAAATTTGGACTTCAAAACATGATTGTAGCCACTGAAATAACTCTGAAAATCAATGTTTAAAAGCTCAAAAAAAGATAGTGCAAAGGTGGGAAACACAAGGGAAAAGGCCTTAAGAGCAAGGTGTAAAGAAGGGTGAACCACCCCTTAACCTTTATTGGCCTTAAAACCCAAGTTTCAGCCCAAAAACATAGAATTTTTATAGCCTAAAAACAGTTGGAAAACAGCAAGAAAAAGAGTAGACAAAGCTAGTAAAGAGGCAGAGCTTTATACCTTTGAAGTGGAAAACCAATTTCAATCAATAAACCAAGGCCAACACACCCTCAAGAGCTCAAACAAGGCTCTAAGATACCTTAGCTCAAAGAAGAAGAGGTTTGGTTAAGAGTGTATAGGCAAAGGTGTAGAAATTTGTAAGAGAGAAAGAGAGAGGAAAAATTTTGCTCCAAAATTTTTCTAACCTTGAAAGCAAGGAGGGAGGTCCTCTATATATAGAAAACACGAATTTCCCTCAAGAACATCCATCCATACAGTTGGGAGCAAATGCAAGCATTTGTGCAAACAGCTAGCACAACTGTCACAAAATATCTGCAAAAGACATTGGTGGCCGGTAGGCCACATCAGTGGCTGGCAACCAAGAGTGATAGTCGGCAGGCCACTGGAGGTTGTAGGCTTAAAGATCACTGGGTTTGGTCCAAAACAGGGCAACAGGTGTAAGGTTTAAAACGCTCAAAGCTATGGCATTCCACTGAGGATTTTGAGCACTTGACAAGCATATAGACTCATTATCAGGTGTGCTGTCCAAGTCGTAAAGGCCGTAAAAAATGGGTTGTTTACACATACGCCCTATCATGTTATTGGTTGGAAAATCTATGTAGTTTTAATTACTATGTGTAGATCTCTATTTCTATTTTGGTGGTTAATTTGGTCTCTAGTATTAATACCTACTCGTAAGGGTTGTGTAGGGGATTATATGTGTAGTTTTAATTACTATGTGTATATATTTTTATACTTCAGGTGGCTAAAGTGCTTTTGAGTAAAATCAAGAGGAGTTAAAGTTTAATTAATCCTAGAAAACAAAAAACAAGTAGTTAGGGATATGAATAACAAATATAGTGAAGGTATACTTACATATAACACCCCACAAACTAGTTCAGTCCAATCATTCTTTTTCTTACTCCAATGTGAGGTCTTGTAAAAATCTACTATGTGAGGCTCCTTGCCATTTTCAATTCCCTGCATTAAAAATATAAAATGCAAGCTTAGCAATATTATTAATAAAAAAAAACAATGCAGCATTAACTAATAGTTTTAAAACAAAAAATATGTTACCTCAATTGAGATTGCTGCTAAAAATGACCTTGAACCCATGGTGTGATTATAGGGTAACTTTTTTCTGTTGTCTATGCCTCTTTTTGACCGTTTCTACAATGCAATACAATTATTATTGTATTTATCAATATCCATGCTTATTTTTAACAAGGAATGAAGATTTCATTTTCATTGAATTATTTACATAGTCATTACAATGTAACACGATTTAATTGCAAGTAATGAATGAAGTATTGTATATATCAGTGGACTTGTTGAATACTCTTATCAATGGACTTGTTTAGTACAAAGAGATGGATCATTAGAGTTTTGATAGCCCTCTCATATAATACTCGAACAAGAGTCATTTTTTAGTGAAGATAATGTTAGCAAATAGAATGGCAAACAGATTTGCAATTCCATCAAAGTTAATATTTTTTTTGATCTACTAGCAAATGAAATTTTGCCACAAAGTTTGAGATAATTTCAGTAATCCACCAGATGCTGTAAAACTTGACAGGGGTACTCAGTTACTAGATGTGAGCAAGGGAAAACAGAGTCTGGTCTGAAGGTCTAGAACTTGAAAACTAATGGTTTAAAATATAGGAAACTGATTTGGACAGATAGTAGAGATAACTGGTGCAGGAAGAGATGTAGAAGGTATAGATGGTTTAGATAAAGAGGTAGTAGATATAGATGGTGCATAGCAAGAGGTAGCAGGTAAAGTAGCTGAAACTGGGACAGAGACAACACAAGAAGGCGGGACAGAGATATATAGGTGCAGACGGAGATGAGACAAAAGTAGGATTTCCTTACTCTATAGCACACACATTCAGTTTCCTTTCTTTCCCTTTCTCTCTGCAATTTCCTTACTCTATAGCACACACATTCATTCTTTATATATATATATATACGTGCATATATAATTGTGTGTATCAACATCCATTCTTTCAATTTCAAAGAAACTTGGGAACTTTGAGTTATAAGAAATTTAAACATCCATGGATTTGTAGTGCAATTAGAATAAGGTATAATGGTGATTTGTGTGGTGCAATTAGAAGAAACATTCATCAGTGTTGAGTTAATTACCTTGTGTGTGTCATCAAGAAACACGTGATCAATCATGTACCTCTAATCTTCTTCGCTCACCCCAACAAATGGCTTACTATAAGGATTTGTCACTGCTTTCCCCAACACTTTGTAATGTTGATTCATATGACATCAGCAGCCTTTGAACAAATGTGTGGTCTTTGTATCAATAATTTTTTGCGCAAGTGGACTCTCATCGTATCCTTCAATCTCAAACTTATCCTATCCCAATTAAATAATTAGACAAGTAAATAGACATCATATATATTAACTTACTTACATCAACTATAAAAATTAAATTACTCGCAAGGACTGCACAATAGCTGGTCAAATGGCTGCTAGAACATCCTCTCAATTTTCTGTTTCTTGTAAAGAGCTTGGAATCGAATTTGTGCCTCAAATTCATTAGCTGCCTTAGTGGCATTCAAACCCACAAATGTTCTCCACTCACTAGAAACTTCAACAAAAAGCTTCTTGCCACCGTGTTGGGTGATAAGTCTACTAGTCTTCTTACCCCTCGTCGAACCTTGTACTCCCTTCATTGATGTGAACAAATTAACAACAGCCTATAAAATTGAAAGAACAGATGTTGATTAACAGATGTGAACAGATGTGAACAAATTTGAACAATTTGTTAACATATTTGAATAGTTTGGAAAGAAGAGCTATTTAAACAGATTTTGAACAGATTTGAACAATTTTGAATAATTTAACAGTGTCATATGAAGAGTTGTTTAGCAGATTTGAACATCTATTTAAATAACATATGTGAATTAAGAAGTAAATCAACAAAATTGGAAAGAAGAACTAAAGAACATTTTGTAGCAGTGTACATTCTATGTCAAAGTTGAATTGAACCTATTGCATGTGTGTATGCCAGTTTAAGATGCATTAGTAGAAACAATTGGGGCATTTTCTAATTAAGTATGCAACATGTAGTGTACATTCTATATTGATTGGAATTCTATAATGTTATTGATTAAATAAATGGGTCAAACCTATTAACAACACTGCGGGTCACAACATTTTTTTTATTAAATAAATGGACTAAAAGCCAAACGGTAATGTTTTGCTGTCACAGAATTGTGGTTGTGGCAGCATGTCCTCTCAGTCCTATACATGACAGGAATCAACATAAATTACAATGGTGGGTGCAAGAATCAAACTGTTCTATACAAAGGATAAAACACTTACAAATACCAGCTGTCTGCGACGATGGAAATGTTGACAAGTGATCTGGGACCTTAGTCGGGGTTGCCTCTGACACTGAAGTCATCGGCTTCCTCTTAGTGGCTCGCCAAGTGGCATATGTGTAGTCTTTGTATGTAACAAATAAATTATAAGCAATGCATTAATAAATATTTAAAATGCATGACAATTCATGAAATTATAAGATAAGCTAATAGTCTAATATTATAACTACATTACAATTAATGAAATTATCAACAAAAAAATTCATTACAATTTGAGTCATAACTAAACATGACTTCATTAACAAGTGCATACCATTACAATCAAGGACATTACAAATGACTTCATAATGTAAACAATAAAGGACATTACAATCAAGGCTCTACATCATCATTTGTATCCGAGTCACTATGACTATGAAATTCATCTTCATCATCACTAGGATCATTTGAATTTTGATCATCATCATCACAGATAAAATCATCTCTGTTTGCAGCCTCTACATATACACCTCTACCAGATTATAGAACCACTTCACTTGGAATAATATCAGGTGCAATATCGATCCTACATAAAGTGTTGCTAATGGAATCTACAATGGTGATTTGGACAATTTCAGTGGTCTCGTCCTGCTGGAACACATTATTCGGAATAGGCAATTCATTATCATTGGGATCTACATCCTCAAGCTCCGGCACATTCTATATTCCTTGACTTTGAAGTCGCTCTACCACTTTCCAATGTTCACCTAATTCAGTATCATTGACATAAAAAACTTGATGCACTTGACTTGGCAAGACAAATGGGTCATTTTGATACCAACTTCTTACATCAATGGTTGTTAGATGTGTTTAGTGTGAAATGTTTTGCTGCTACCAGTGTTAAACCATTTGCATTGAAACAATACAACTTGATGCCCAAACATGAATGTCATTTCCCAAACTTTAGTCAAGTGACCATAGAAATCAATTGACATACCCTGATAATCCCCTTGAACGACCACACTGCTATTTTGACTTTTACAACGGGTGTCTTGATCTTTGGTATGGAATCGAATGCCATTACAAATAGAACGCAAATAAATATTCACTATTGAACCAGGACCATTAGCTAATGACCATAACTCATCAGTTGCTTTCGATAATCCTTTAGCTCGTAATTGATTTATCTACATGAACATGTGACAAGGATATATGATGTTAATATCAATCTACGAATAGTGAATTATGTTTATGATGTTTATTACATATTTATCTATATATCTTACCCGTTCTTTGAACCACCTAGGAAATTCTTCTTGTTGTCGTCTTGTAATATCATGTACATTTGCATTCTGTAACTGATTCTTGTGTTCTTTACTTCAAAAAAAGTGAATAATTAGTACTTGAGTGCGACCATAATGAAAACGTTATGCGTACAGTTAACTAAATTAGAACAATGAGAACATACCCTAGATATTTATCGATTTCAAGACTATTGTATAAGACAAACCATTGAGCCATTTTTCTTTCATTCTGAGATACATCGAGTGCCCTTTGAGTTAGCCCAAAAGTACGGACTTTTTGTGAAAAAACTGAATACCCCATGCCAACATCACCACTATCTTCATTTCTTTCCTCTCTGTTAAATATAGTTTCAATCCCACCAAGATATATAGAGCAAAAAGTGAGGCATTCTTTGACAATGTAAGCTTCTACAATCGAACCTTCTGGGTGAGCTCGATTCGCTACATATCCTTTCAAAATCCCGAGTAATCTTCAACAAATAACATGAAATTACTATACAAACCACATATACGGTGCTATAATATTAAAAATAATAATTTTACAATAAGCGCATAATAATACCTTTCAATATGGCACATCCATCAATATTGTACTGGCCCTCCAAGAACGACTTTGCGAGGCAAGTGAATAGCTAAGTGGACCATGACATCAAAGAATGCAGGTGGAAATTTTTTTTCTAACTTGCAAAGTATGAGTGCTATGCTTTCTTGTAATTTCTCCAAATCATTCGCCCTCACTATTTTTGAACATAACTCTTGAAAGTAATTTCCCAACTCAAACAATGTAATAGAAATGTCCTTGTTAAGATACCCACACATCCCAATAAGAAGAAGTTGTTGTACAAGGACATGGCAATCATGACTTTTCAAACCAGATAACTTGCCACCCTTAGTGCTCACACACCTAGAGATGTTTGCTGCGTATCCATCAAGATACCTAATCAATTTTAAGAATGCACAAAAACCTTGTCTTTCTTTTAGGGACAATGTGTACAATGCAATGGGCTTTTCAAAGGACCTATTCGCTTGCCTCTTTAAGTGCAAATCTTTTCTAATTTTCATATCCTCTAAATCTATGCATGCTTTTTCCGTGTCCTTGTTCTTTCTATCAATGCTCAACAAAGTCCCAATCAAATTGTCACATATGTTCTTCTCTATGTGCATGACATCAAGGTTATGTTGTAACTTGACTTCCAGTAAGGCAATTCAAAAAATATGCTTTTCTTTGTCCAATTAAGTACTGTATTTCATCCCTTTTTCTTTTCTGGTTGCTTAGATGCTTCCTAAATGGTTTAAATGTTCCTGAATCAAGTTCATCTAATATTTGTTCCCCTAAAAACTCCAAAGGTCTTGCTCGATCATCTGCCTTACCATTAAAAAGCTTACTTTTTCGCCAAGGATGGTCTTCAGGCAAGTATCGGTGAGCATTAGTATACCCTATCTTACTTCTTAACCATTGTGATGATGCATTCTCATTACAATTGGGGCAAGCCAAATATCCTTTTGTACTCCACCCTGGCAAGTTACCATAAGCTGGAAAGTCATTAATAGTCCACATAACAATTGCATGCATTCGAAAACTTGCCCTAGTTGAGGCATCATACGTAACTACACCATCTTCCCAAAACTGCTTCAATTCGTCAATTAATAGCCTCAAGTAAACATCAATATCTCTCCCTGGTGCTTGTGGTCAAGGAATAAGCAATGACATCACGAAAAATGGTTTTTCATACACTTGCATGGTGGCAGGTTATAAGGCATAACTACCATTGGCCACACACTATATGAGTTGCTCATATTTCCAAAAG
The DNA here is from genome assembly GCA_025200525.1 of Camellia lanceoleosa. NCBI lineage: Eukaryota > Viridiplantae > Streptophyta > Magnoliopsida > Ericales > Theaceae > Camellia > Camellia lanceoleosa. The sequence continues at coordinate 36,978,454 of CM045758.1, forward strand.
GGTTGAAACCATCGGTGGCCAACCCTAGCCTCACATTACGTGGTTCTTGGGCAAACACATTATGTTGCCTGTCAAAGTCCTTCCATGCCTCACCATCAGCTGGATGCTTTAATATGCCATCGTCAATACGTTTTTCTTTGTGCCATCTCATAGCTATAGCTATTTTTCTCGACATGTATAATCTTTGCAACCTTGGTGTCAACGAGAAATATCTCAAAATCTTCTGAGGGATCTTCTTACCTTTGCCATCATTTAGTTTGTATCTAGGCTCCTTACAAATCGAACAATTTCTAAATTTGCATTTTCCTTCCAAAAAAAGAGCACAATCATACTTACATGCATGAATAGGCACATACCCTAAATTTAAGTCACGCAAAAATTTCTTGGCTTCATAAAGGGTCCATGGAACCTTTTGATCACTTTCTCGTAAACGTCTTTCAATACACCCAACAACAAGTCAAAAGACTTATTGCTCCACTTGTTTAACACTTTCATATGAAGCATCTTAATGACAAACAATAACAAAGTAAACTTTTGACATCCAAGATATAAGAAATGCCGAGCATCCTCTAACAATTTATCAAAGTTCTGTGCATCCTCTCTTTGCTCATTATCATGCCACTCATCCTTTTCATCATCATCAAAAATATTCTCCATGCGACGGTCTTCTAACATATCATACAATTCATCTTTAAGGTCAAGTTCATCATTGGTTGTCCCTTCATCAGCAACACCTTCAACCTCATTGTCATTATTCCACACACGAGGTTGATTGACGGGAACAGTTTCCCCATGGTGCACCCAAGTCTTGTATAAAAGCGGCATCCATTTTTGGAGCAAATGATATTCCACATCCTCAATGGTATGATTTTCAAAATTTAGGCAATCCATACACGGACAACGAATTCTATTATCTAGGCCAACATTTGTCATTACAAATTGGAGAAATGACTTAACCCGTTCTCTGTACTCCGAACTCAATCTATTTTTAATGGAGATCCAACTTTTTTCCATATTTGGTCACCTATAAAGTGAAGATTATGTTAGGTGAATAAACCAAGAACCCATTAACTAAATATGAATTTTATTCCTATTTTTTAGGCCAATTTTGTTATACGTCAAAAAAGTTATTTATAGGCTTTATGCAAGCATAAAATCTCATGGACACCTCGTAGAAACAAGAAGATACAAGTAGAAAGAGAAAATAGATAGCTGACAATAATAGAGAAGGAAAGAAATTAGACAGGAAAGAGTAGAGAAAACAAAAATGAGAGAGAGAGAGAGAGAGAGAGAGAGAGAGAGAGAGCACAAGTTCTATGACTTAAACCTAATTTTTTTTCATCTTTTGAAGGCTAATTTTATATTACTTTTTGTTTTCAAAAGTTTTAAAAAATAGAAACAAAAATACCCTAACGTTATTCATAAAGCCAAGCAAAGAAAAAATCAACTTTATTAATTTTGTCAAAAAAAATTACCAATTTAGGAATAGAATTTAAGAACCAAAAGGAGAAAATTGTCAGCTGCAAAACAAATTTTGTATTGTTGACTGAAAATAGCCTAAAGAGAGGAAGGGTGAAAAGATGAAATAAAGAAAAATAAAAACTACAAGTACATATGCATGTGTTATATATATATATATATGAGGAATTCAATAAGAGAAAGAAAAATAAAAACTAATGTTTAAATAATCTACAACACTTGACACCCAAAAACAAAAAGATGCAATGCAAGCAATAGAAGTTGAGATTTGTTACAGGTATTCCAGCTACATATTCTTATTCATTGGGTTGTCTTTTATGTGTTTGGACCTTCAGGTCATGCTAAATGCAGTGGTGATGAAGTTGAAAAATAAGCAAATTTGGACAAGGCTGCAATTTGTGCCTTAACAAGGCATGACTTATGTTTGGAACTTGCTTTTTATTTTGGTTCATGCTGCCAGCAGCAATAGCAATGCTCCTACTAGTGTTTTACTAGTGAGGTGTTGTTGTATTGAAGACCTATACCTAATCCCTTATGGGTTGTGCTTGGGTCTATTTCTTTTTTATTTATTTATTCCATCTCTTTTGGCTAAGTATATATGGGAATTATCTGGTCTACAGGTGTAGACACCCCATTTTTGACCGCCCTTAAAACTTGGGCGCTTTATTCCAAACACACGATGATGATAGTTACACTGTAATCTATTGAATTCTCAGCGAAGAAATTTGGATTCAAGCTCTAATCCCAGACCTTACACCCAATTTTGGCAAACTATTTTAGACTTTAAAACCCTCACTTTCAGAATATTTTTCCAAATGCTTCTACGATGTTCTGAGGCTTGTATTTCGTTTAAAACATTTCACTTTTCGGTAAACCGAGTAAGGATAAAGTGGAAATACATGGAAGGGAGGTGAACTCTTTGAAAAATCTTTCAAAACATCTTAGTTTTAGGTTTGGAGTTGAGGGAAATAAGAGGGGATAAAAGGAAACTAGTTGGGGGAAATGTCCGGCATCAAATCGTTGAGAAAGAATGAACAGCCTTCACTAACCTAAGCATATCTCTCTGACCACTTAGAATTTAGATGTGAGTCCACCATTAATAGAAAGCAAACTTCTAGGGCTTTAATTTAGACTCAAAAATCACCTAAAATCGAGTCCGGATAAGGGAGATATGCTCGTTTGAAGTTGGGCCTGAAATGCAGATTTTTGGACCCGGTTGGGTCTCAATGAAAACTTTTCTAGGCTTGCTTTTTAGGCCTGACCATGTATTTTTGGGCCCAGTTGTGGGTTTTGGGGCCCAGTCGGGTCTCAATGGTGCCAAACAGACAGCTAGCGGGAATTGAACAAATATCTTTGTTTGAAGATATTTTTAACCAAATTGGCTCAAATTCTATAAATAGGACCTCCCACTTCAAATTTTAAGGTTGGAAAACCTTCCATGAGGCTTAGGCATTGATAGAACATCTATCGTCCTTCCAAAGGCTTCCTTAACCTCATATCACCTTTTATCTGTACATACACAATACATACACCATTAGAGCTTGTTCTTGGAGCTTTTTGTTGAGATTTCAACCTAAGTTTCACAAACTTGAGGGTGTTTAGGATCAAGTTTGTTTAACTACAAGCATCCTCTCTTTCAAGAGGTATAACTTTTGTATCTTCTTCCTTACTTTTCTCTCACTCTTTTCCTCTCTTTTCCTTGCTTTATACACTGTTTTTGGTTTGGTTTGAAGGCTAAAATATGTGATTGAAAGTTATAAAAAGTGGAGGGGTTAGCCACCCATCCTTAGGCTTTGTTCCATAGCTTTTTCTCTATTCTTTTTACTTGGCTTCTCTTGCTTTTGCCACTATTTTCTTGGCTTACAAACTGGTTTTCAGAGTTTAAAAGGGCTGAAAAACATGGTTTAGAAGTCCAAAAAGATAAGGGATTAGCTACCTCTCCTTAGTCTTGCTTACTAGCTTTGTATCTCTTTGTCTTTCCCTATCTTTTGTGCTCTTTTAACATGATTTTAGCCACTGTTTTTAGGGTGTTTTTGGACTGTTTTTTGACTATTTTCAGAGGCTAAAATATGTGATTTGAAGTTGGAAAAAGTGGAGGGGTTAGCCATCCTTCCTTAGGCTTGCTTATTAGCTTTGTTCTCTTTAATCTTTGCTTACTTTTTCTAGCTTTTCAAACTATATTCAGCTTGTTTTGGGGGTAGGTTTGTCACTACTTTTTTTGGTTTTAGGGGCTGTTTGACTCATTTAATTAATTTATGCTTTGAATATCATGCTTGTAGTGCAAGCTTGCTTGTCTAGCTTGTCCTCTCCTATTTGTGTTCACTTTCTTCCCCTTTTTGAAGTAGTTGAGCAACTATTTTTCACCCATTAAGGGCTATTTTAGGGTTGTCCTAGGTTGTTTAATTAATTTATGCTTTGATTAGTTTGCTTGTTGTCTCATATGTTTGCATATATAGCTTGTTGTATGTTGTTCTCGGCCTCTCTTTGTTTAATTTCCATGTTAAGAACCTCATTTTAACAAACAACCTATTATCCATTTCTTTCATTTGAGAATTGTTTCAACCAGTTGACAGTTATTCAAAACATGAACTAGAGATCTATGCTTAATGGTTTAATCTCTACAGAGGTTCATTGTCAACAGCATGGTCTCTTTTTCATGTTGAGAATCACTTCTCGCTTGACATGCTTCTCATTTAGTGGACGTAATCTTTAGAGGACTTAATGGACTAAAGAATAGAAAGGTCTAAAAATTGCTAAAATGAACCAACCCATATAAAGAAAATGAGTTATATTGCTTGGATTCGGCCGGACGTTATGCCAAGTCTATTGTGTTAAGGGTCGCCTTACATCAATTCATGATGTTTCGATGAGCCTTGAAGCGTTCCTACCTCTCTCTTTAAGCTTACTCCATGATAGGAGAGAGGGGTGGTTATTAATTCATTGCATTCATTATTTTTTGTCCAAAATCATGCCTTAACTCACCAAGCAATTAATTTTCTCATTGATGCTTTTGGAAATGACTTCGTTCTTCTCTTGAGGCTTACCATGATAGAGAAGAGTAGAAGGGACAAATAGAGTTCATAATAACTCTGTCTGCACTGTTTTCACTTCAGAGCACAAAAATAGGATTTTGCATAACATTAAGGCACAGCCGGCCTTATTTGGGTCTGATCGGCCATCAATGTTCGGTAAGGCAATGTGTTTTGTAGAAGCAGAGGGCAGTGACTAAAGGTGAAACAGGACAGATTCCAAGGAAGGCAGACAGAGTTACTTCTGAAACCGCTACGTGCATGCCATCCTTGTACATCCATTGTAAATTATAAATTAATGATTTCAATATTGTTGTAATTATCATCATCGTAATTAATATTGTTGTAGCAATGATTCGTTAGATAGTTAGCCTATTTGATTGTAATAAATTAGCTACTTAGTTAATTATAGCTTAGCTAGTTAGTTATTTATTCATTCATTTGGTTCTGTAATAATTAGTTTAATTCGGACTCTCAGACATTGATTCGCACCCTTTTGCACGAGGGCCAATATTTAATAATGTGTATGTCTTCCAACCCCACGTAATTTTTCCTTTTATTTACCTGCTTACGACAGTTAGTATAGAACATCATTTTTCAAATTAGCATTCTTTTGATTCGCATCCATCGTCTTGTATGCATTCAAGGTTTGGCTTATCATACTAACCCAATGTCAATTTGAATTCATTTCTTGAATACGTGATTCATCACATGTCTTGAATAGAATCATATACCATGCTCACAGCTGAGCCTATTAATTACATACTTGTATGTGTCGCATTAGTCATATTGCATTAGTTAGGAGCATACATATTTTCTAATTATTTTGCTTTGTTTTGGCTTGGAGTAGTAGGTGAGCAATTTTGAGTTTTAGCATCTTGCATCGAATGTTTGTGTTGCCATGCCTAGCATATTTCCATGAGGCTAATTGCTTAAATAATATACTTGTTTGAATGCTTATGGATGGAGGCTGATTGCCAAAATTGGGACAAATTGATTAATGTATAAACTCACATTTTCAAGTGACGAGTATTAAAAAAACAATTTTCAAACAAACATGAAATCAAATGTTTTAATCTTTGCAAATTAGTATATACTTATGAACATCACATAGTAATGTTCTTCTAATAAAACCAGAACAAGAGCATATAATGTAAATAAGAATCACATCATGATTAGTAGAGGCCAATCTTTGATTGGGTGAATGGGGTGCTCAATTCATGACCTTCCTCTCTCGTACCTAAGTCCTCGAGCCGAGACACTTTGGTAATGATGGACTAATGGCCTTTGGCACGAGTCTCGAGTTTCCTAAATTTTTCAAAAATATTTTGGTGGTGACTCTGAAATCTGGCAAAATAGTCCATTTTTGGCATTTGATTCAAACATCGATTTTCCAAAAAAATTACCGGATTTGGAATCATTTGTGTTTTTACTATTTTACGTTGCACTTTGTGAAATCAAATTAAGAACCACGGGAGTCTGAACTTTGGGGCTAGTCGTATCCGAAAGGAGCACGAAAAGTCAAGCTACAGTTTCTAGCGACTCTATTGGGGATTTAGAGAACATGACTTGAAATTCATGATATGAAATTTTATTTTCCTATATATGTTCTTTGCATTGCATTTGCATTATTACTTTAAATCACTGTGTTTTCCATCTGTTATTCCTAGACAGTTTGCCAGAAGCTTGCCCAAAGCTTGCCAAAAGGCTTATTGGTCATAGGCTCTGCCATGTTGGGAACACAACCCTTGAATCTGGACTACCGCTGTACCGTTGGATCCTCTTTTCATTTCTCGGTGTTAGGTGCGAGAGGTATATTAGGTAATTTTGCCAAGGTACCCTTTTGACCAATCAGCCTAGCTGCATGTAGAAAGCCATAGTGAGTGATCCAAACTAGGACATGATGCTCACCCATATGCAGGATTGCGTGAAACTACTTGCTTGAAGTAGTGAAACCCTAGATCACTCCAAAGCTAAGACAGGGAAACCCTAACCTCTCATAGGGGTGTTTTGAGTGCCTTTTGTGCAAAATGTGAAATCTTTGGAAATGTGTGATGCATCCTGGGAGAGTCTTAATCTTAAGGCGATTCTTTTCAAAACTTGAGGGTCATATTAGAATCAGAATTTGGGTTGAAATCCAAGGGTTTGTGTTTGATATGGGTGAATTTTTAGCAAGACTAAAACCAAGGCCAAAAATTGTATCTTGCTTTGCTTTGACTGGCATACCCGGTATCCTGATCTGATGAGGCATTTGTTTTAATGCTAGGTTTGTTTGAGCCAAATAAGGAGCAATACCCAACTTAGCAAAGGCCCAATCCAATCCAACCCGAAAAGCCTTAACCCATCACAGTCCATCCAAATCCCAGAAAAACCCACTTAGCAAAAGCCCAGTCCATCTAATCCCCAAAGGCCAACTCAGAAAAGATCCATCCACTACTGAAAGACCCATTCTAAAAAGCTCGATCCAGTCAAACCTTCCAGTTCAGATACATCCAGTGTAACTGGGTTGAAATCCTTATTAGGCAGCTCTCAAGTTACACCTATCCATTTGTCGCGTCCTAAACCCGTCCCTATGGGTTTAAGCCAGAACCAACCGATGTCCGTGATTACGAAGGCTCTTGAGCGATAATATGATGTCTGATGCAGTGGCAAAAGCCAAAACAATAATAAAAGATGTCCAATGAACTGTGACAGTCTGTATGTGAAAAGACTTTTCATAACATAATCACATTGGAAACAAAAACAGTATGTACATACATCATATACATGCGTTCAGGTTAGGGACCAAATCCCTACATAACAGTACAGTAATAGTCTATACAGTCGATACAAATCAACTATAGAAAGGGGGAATCTAAAACACCCCAAAGCAACCTGGGCTTGGCAGCACTTGGAACCTCGCAGTGAGGCACAACAGTTGGCTTGACAAAACAAGAGCTAACCTGATGCTCCTAGCTCCGGTCCGGTGCCTGGACACCTACATATATATATATATATAACCAGTGAGCTAAAGCCCAGTGAATAACATATGCGTAAAGAGGTTAAGAATGAATGTCCTTTCAGTATTTAAAACAGTCATTTGAACAGTATATCAGTTATTCGATCATAGCAGTCATAAATGGTACATCCAATAGAAAGCGATAAGAGGGTCTTAACAGCATCAATCGATTGATGGCCATCATATCAAGAAGCGAGTGGTTCCAACATGGAACCGATAAAGATCTCTCGTGATAGCGAAGACAAAGACAAGTAATAGTAAATTGCTATGGATGCCACAATTACTGTTCGCAAATACGACAAGCATTCCTTCAGTAAGAAATATCATTCCAGAAAGCAGTACAATTGATCATTGAGAAAATATTCATGATTGAATATATCTTTACAACATTGTTACTCACAGAGTTCTGGGTTACAGATAGGCTAGTGAGCTTCCTCGGATGCCAACCCTACACAGTTACAGGATGAACACACACTAAGTTGCATGTGTGGGAAACAATAACTTAGTCCCTCTCTTGACTCGGTGTGGTTCTATAGCATTATCCTCATTAAGATGCCTTAAACTAGGCCTAGGAATGCCTAGGATGGAATAAGGATGCAAAAATGCACTTTAAAACACTTTTCAAATTTTTGCTGAAACAGGGGTCTTGCTCGAGTGTGGCTTTCTCTGCTCGAGCGGACATGCAGACAAAAGAGCCTCGCTCGAGTGTGAATTTCCTCGCTTAAGCGGACTGCAAAAGTACTAGATGCAAGAAATTCACGCTCGACAGGCGCTCGACCCCCGCTCAAGCGTGAGACACAAGTCCTCGCTTGAGCGTGCATTCCCCCGCTCGAGCGGATTGAAAACACATGCAAAGTACTGGATACACGCATTTTATGCTCGAGCGTTACTTTCCCCGCTCGAGCGGAATGCATGAACACAGGGTGTACGCTCGAGCGTGAAATCCTACGCTCGAGCGTGAGTCCAAAATCTGGAATTTCCAGATTGAACCTCCAAGCTCAAAATCAACTTTTAAAGCATCAAATTCGATTCTTTTGGGCTAATTTTCTGGAAAACATTTAAAAACCCATAATATGACATATTTCAAAGATCAATTTTGTAAAAGCAAGCCCAAAGGTAAGTCAATTAAACACAAACTTCAACTCAAAATTTAAGAACATGAAGAACAATGCAAAACTCTTACATGCATGAGTTCCCAAGAACTCTTATGCTACAAAACAAGATCAAATGCAAGGTTTAACTTCAAAACATGGGGAGTTCATGGATCAAGACCAAAAATATGAACATGCATGAAGAAATTCTCATGAAAATGACTTCAAAGCTCAACAATGTAAACATGCATGCATGATTTAAGCTCCAATTCAACATATCAAGCTAATTCATGCCTTAAATCACTAACCTTACCATGAATCATGCAAGAACAACTCAAACTCACAATTAAAAGGGTGATTCTCCTACCTCAAGTCTCTAATTCCGAGTCTAGAAGCCCAATTATGCAATCCTCTCTTCAATTCTTCTAATTTTCCAAACAATTCTTGTTGAAACCAAAGTTCTCCTAACTCTCTCTCTCTCTCTCTCTAGTCAGTTTTGGTCTCTCAAGGATGAGCAAAATGATGCAACACATGTAAATCAAGACTATACAATTGGCCTAGCAAAGTCCACTTAATGGCATTTTGATAATAAAGCCAAGCTAATGTAATTCAATATTATTTAATCTAATTTAATCGCATTTCAATTAAACATACTGTAAAATTACATAAATTATAATTAGCATAAAATACTAATCAATTTCTGGTTCGGCCGCCGATAAGACCTTCAATTTGCAGTTCAAAACATAAAACATGAACGGATCAATTAACAATCAAACAGATAGAAATGCTTTAAAACTAATACACTTCAATCAATCAGTCATAATTTCATTCAAACAGTCACTTAACATGCTTAATCATAGATTAGCACTAATCAGTGGTATTATCAGTAAACAGTGGTTAGGGTTGTCACACTATTTCCCCGATTGCCAACTCAGCAGACCCGTGATGGCACAGAGTCCAGAAGAAGTTGTGGCCATGATAGCGTCCCTAAACTAAGGAATGGCTATGCAGGATAAGACCAGTGCTGAAATGCAACGCCCATCTCGAGCATCTACCACATATCTAATCCTGGGCCCCCAGTCGAACTTTGACCAACCTCTACCAGCTGAAGATTTGCAAGGTCCAAATCCTCAAGAAGGGTTGGCTTAGGCTCGAGTTTTTAGACCCTTGGTGTAGCCTAATGAGGGCCTTTTCCCCCTTGATATTAATGATCTTGACCTGACCTTATCAAAAATTGCTAACCTTGAGAAGCAATTCAAAAAGACACAGCGAAATAGTTCCATTTCTGACATTGAGGATGGGTACATCGAGGCTGCCATAAGGCTCCCAAACAGATTCAAAATGCCACACATTGACCGTTTCGACGGGTCTGGAGATCTTATGGTGCATATTTGGCTTTTCTTGGATGTCCTGAAACCGATGGGTCTAACTAAGCCTCAGAAACTCTCTCTGTATGGAACAACCCTGTCGGGTATAGCAGCCATTTGGTATGCCAAGTTGGAGGATAAAGTGAAATAGAACTGGGAAGATTTGGCTGAAGCATTTGTCAATCAGTATTCTTACAATATCCAAATTAAAATGACCACCCAAGAGCTTAAAGCAACCCACCAGAATCCTAAAGAACCTTTCTGGAATTTGTTGCAAAGTGGAGAGCAAAGGCAGCACAAATGACAGATCAACCTTCTGAGAAGGACCAAGTGTGGATAGTGGTACAGAACCTTGAGTCTGATATGTTACAAAATTTAATAGTTGCTCCACTGTTCACTTTCAAAAATTTGCATGAATTGGGGATTCAGATTGAGAGAGCATTCAACAAAGGGATTATTCCCAAAACAAGCGAACTAACAATAAGGGTGTTTTCCGATAGTACCAATGCTAGCAGTAGCACTATTCCTGAACCCACTGAAATCAATACTGTCACCACCAACCCACAAACTACTGACCCATTCGCCAATACCAACCCACAAACAACCAGCCCAACCCAAGCTCAAGGAAGAACTTTCACCCCCCCATATGAGCTTAACTAGCGCACTAAAAGTCCTGATAGAAAGAGGGTATCTCAAACAACTTTATCCCCAACCTCTTCCTGACCCACTCCCTGCTAGACATAACCCTACTAGATACTGTACGTACCATCAGCAGTGCGATCATGGTACCGATCATTGTTACTGCCTTTGTCATGAGGTTCAGAATCTCATCGACAACCAGACGATAGCTCCACCTAAGGAACCCAATGTTACCGCCAATCTACTTCCCATCCACAACCAGGTACCTCCTCCGCACCTTAACGTCATCCATACACTGCTACCTACCTTCAACCCCAATATATACATCACTCCGGCCTATCTGCCTAAGCCAAAGGTGTACATTTTTTAAAGTACCGATTTGTGCATGATAGATGCACCCAATCCGATTCGGGTATATCAAGAGCACTGAAATTGAAGAATTAAATTGACAATTAAAATTAGGGTTTGAGATATTAATTTTCAAGAAAAATTCTAGGACAAAGAATTCACCACTAACCACATGAATGAGACTTAACATTGGCCAACAATCGTAATTCGGTTTGAACTACCTAAGATTTCACAACTACAAGTTTGAAATATTGATCAAGAGAGTTGTCGCATTCAACGTACAGGCACGAATCATCCCGAGTAGTACGAGGAGTTTGCTCTAAACTATGGTAGCAATATGACCCGTCTCTTGTAGCATGACTCGTCTCGTACTTTGAATACAAACACAAAGAAAACTAATGTATGGAAAGCATTAAACAATCATAGAGAGTAAAATGCTTGAAGAGATGAAAGAAACAATTATTAAAAACTTCTAAATCATCCATACATCCATTCAAACCAATTCACAATTAAAGCTTATGAAAAATCCTTTCACATGGCTAGGGTTTCATTAAAACCCTAGAAGATAAGACTAGCCACTCATGGAGGAGTGGGAAGAGGAAGAAGATGAGGAAGAAACCCCCATGGAAATGTTCTTCAAGCTTTAGGAGAAAAATCACCTCTTTAGAACTCTAGCCTCCCTTTACTTTCAATTAATTTTTCAAACCCTAGGTTTGGCTATTTTTCTCTCTTTTATTCTCAACAAAACAGACCAAAAATTTCGTGCACGCATTCCTAGGTGGGCCGCTCGAGCGCCCATGTGGACCGCTCGAGCGGTGGTGGGCCGCACGTGCGGTGGTCTGGCTGGTTCGGATTCTTCACTTCTCGCAAGGAGGATCTGCTTTCGCGCCCTTTTTGATTGAATTTTCATATTTCCTGCCAAATCTATACAAATGCACGAAACACATCGTCTCCACCAAATAAACAAAATTAAAAGACTAAAAATATAACTTAAGTGGCCTCAATGTGGTATCTTTTGGCGTACATCATACCTCCCAACTTACATTTTGCTAGTCCTCAAGCAAAACAAAAGAAGTAAGAAAAATAAAATACTCTGAGCCACTTTCATAGGGACTACGATTGCATTTAGCATATGCAACAAGCCTTTAAACCACAAGGTTACCCCAAGTGGACAAGTACAGTCTTATGAGGATTTTCAGAAATGATACCCACAAACATCAACATATTCATATCCGCTCAACAACAATTAATCATACTACTCCACCCAACAATCAACTTATGTGACACTACTATGTGAGATTAAGACATGATGAGTTATTGAAGGCACAGTGGACAAGCATGAAGGAATCTATTGAGTCAAAACCACAATTCAGTTAATACAAAAGTAATGTCCCCTATACTTGTGCATGCTAGTAGACACATCATCAGTACTCTCGATGTAAAGTGCAATCTCCATATTAGTTAAATGTTCAGTGTAACTCAAAATAACAACCAACATACACAGAAAAACTAAACTATTGCAGCCAAGATTCTCAATTTTATATATATATATCTATTAAATATGAGTGTGCAATGTTTTGATCCATTAAGCTTTCTAATCAACCCATGTAACAAGCATTGGGCCACTGACTCCCAAACCAGCCGGTTTTAGGGCACTAGATGTGAAGAAACTCCTACGGGTTTAATAACTCAAGTTGAAAAGGCTACGAATCCGAACAAGTCATTCTCTTTATTTTTCCTTAACTGTGCAATGTCTAAGTCTCTTAAGCTTTCTAATTAACCCATGTAGCAAGTATTGGGCCAATGACTCCCAAACCAGACGATTTTAGGGCACTAGGTGTGAAGACACCCCTACGGGCTTAATAACTCGAGTTAAAAAGGCTACGAACCCAAACAATTCAAATGTTTTTTTTTTTTTATTTTTTTTGGGTTTTTTTTTTAAAGAATCTTGGCTACTCATTTGTTCTTTTCTGCAACCCTAGCCATTATCAATGATGTACACCAGGGATTATAATAAAAAAGTCACCGCTATGATAGTGTGTTCATGTGAATTAAGGCATATTCATGACAAGTGTACTAATACCACAAACATAAACAACTATCCTAGTGCAAACATCACATGTGAGTATTTACCCAATAAACCCTTTTCATACAAGCCCACTATGTTCCCCAATTAACGTACGCTCATATCATTACCATACTGGCACAAAGTAAACATTAAGTGAAGTGGTGCAATCAAGTGCATCAAGTACAAACATGAATGGTTATTACAAATACCCTCACCCCCCCAACCGGAATACAACATTGTCCTCAATTTAAGCAATTGTACAGTAGATAGTAAAATGAGAGAGAGGATCTTACCAGATAGTGTGGGCGCACATCCAACGAGGCAAGGACACCCAAACACATACACACTTTGATGTTTTTTTACTTTTTTATTTTTTTTAATTTTTTTTTTCGGTACAGTATAAAAGGAAAAGAAAAATAAAATAAAACAAAACAAAATAAATAAGGAAAGAAAACAAAGAAAATATACAAATATCGCTGATGTGGATCTGGCGATGGTGGAAAATGCTGCTCAAAGAGGGAATACATCAGTGTTCGAGTCTTGAACGCTTCATCATGAACCCTAGCGCCAAGCTAATCAAACCGCTGCTCATTCGAATCCTGGTATGTATAGAAGTCAGCTTGTAGAGATGCAACTGACTGCTGATACCCATCAAATGCCGCTTGTGAGTAATCCCGATAAGCCAGGTAGTCAGTCTGGAGATCAACTACAGATTGCTGAATGGCGGCTTGATTATCCAAAAGAGCCTGATATTGCGCCCTCGTCATACGGAATGGCACTGGCACTGGCACTGGTGCAGCGGCGGGCTCGACTGGGGCATCATTAGGATTGGCCGGGGCTTCGAGGAGGAGTAGTGGAGGTGGCAGGCGAGCAGTGGTTTGGCGCCAGTGAGTTTTACCATAAAGTGTGGGCAGCAGAAGCTGAACCTCATTGGCCTAAAGTGGGTATATCTCTTGGTCTTTATGAGCGCAATGATGAGGTTGGCGAAAACGAGGGCCAATGTAGAACTGCCTTGGGTATTGCGTATTTTGACTTCATTAAGGATGATGTCAACCCAAAACCCAAAGTCAAATCGATGCAAGGCACGGAGGAAGTCCCCTCGCCTCTCTTCCTTGTGGCCAAGAGGAATGACATTCTTTTTTAGTACCATATCAAGGAAGAGAAGGCGGCGTGGTAAATTAGCCCGCCGGATGCTAGTACGGTTGTCATCATCTTGACGCCCCTCATAAAATTCAGTTACCAATGCCAGGATGGTGAGTTCCCGAGTGAATATCGGGAACTGTTCTGCATTGATAGGGTCCATGGAATAGTGGAGGACCTCGGCAATTGAAGCTGGAGTGACCACTAACTCCACCCCTTCAACAAGGGAGCAAAGAGATCCCCGGGCCTCGTCGCTGATGTACATATGCCGATAAAAGAGTCACACGATGCGAGGATATGCCGATTCAGTGACGGTGCAGATTCCTAGGAGGCCCCAATCTTCAAGTTGTTGAATACTCCACGTAGTGGTTTGATGGCGATGGAAGAAGTCCACATCAAAGGATGTATCACATGCAACTGGTTTGTTGGCCCAAGCATCGGTTGGCGCATCCCTAAATGCAATGTTGGCATTGCGAGGCTGTTTGGGTGCTCGGCGGGATGATGAAGACATATATGCACAAAATAATTCAATCAACACAACCAAAAATGTGGAACCATTATATCAGCACTCATCAAATACGGCATGTATGCATAAATCACTCAAAACCTCATCGTCATCACACCACTAGATTTATTTTTATTTTTTTGGTTTATTTATTTATTTACTTATTTTATTCTACATATATATATATATATATATTTGGAATTCTATCTATTTATTTATTTAATATATTATTAAACATACTACCAAAAAAAAAAAAAACTTATACTAAGTTAATATGAGATAAAATTACAAACACACAGTGGAACTACAAAGATGAAATAAAAAAGAAAATAAAATAAAAAGTAAACTACTAAAATAAAAGTACCTTTATTAAACAATCTAAGTTAGTAGAAGAGAAGAAAATAAAATAAAAATTCAAAAAATAAAATAAAATAAAATAAAAATAAAAGTAAAATAAACAATTAAATGAACAATTACATCATAAAATAAATATGAAAATAAAATCACTAACTAAACAAGTAAAATAAAAATAAAAATAACAACAATCCACTAACTAATTAAACTAACGAGAATCACTAACTAATCAATTTAAACTAAACAAATATATTAAATAAAAATAAGCTAAATTATTATTATTATTAGTACCTTTATTTCTGAGGTTTTGTTTTTTTTTTTTTTTGGTGAAAGAAACACTAGATCTATGGTAAACTAACCTTAAATCTAACTACAATGAAAGATTGACAGAAGAAATATAAAGTTTGAAACAAAAAGGGATGATTTACCTTTAAGTAGTGAAGAAAGAGAGAAAGAAGGATGATTCGTCGGAAAAAATAGTGGTCGCTGGAGATTTGACGGACGGAGATGAAATAGGGTGCCGGCGGTGAGATGGTGGTGAGGAAGAAAGAGGGTGAAGGTTGGTGATGGTGGGGTTTGATGAAGTTTATGGGTGTGTGGGGTTTAATGGAGTTTGTGGGTGTGTGGAGTTTAGAGAGTGTAACATCCCGTATTTTGAGGTATTAATATTTAGTGAGTGGTATTTGTGGTTTATTATAATAATTTAGTTGTGAGATTTTTAGATAGAAATCTAAAAATAAAATTATTTATTTGTATTTATCACATCTCTTTTATATCTATCTCATTGTTATTTATTCTTATTTAATAATGAATTTATCAATTTTTCTTACCATTTCCCATCACGTGGAGAGGGGGAAAAAAAAAATACAACAAAACAACAAAACCGTGGGTAACAACCTACAGTCTTCCCACCTACCACACCAAACCCACCATTCTATCATTACATCTTTCATTTATTTTTAATTTTTTAATCTTTTTTCATTCCTTCCTTTCCTCTATAAATCAGCAGAGTGAGGGGAGCTCCTCACAATCCTTTCTTCATTCGGCTCTCTCCCTCTCATAAATTGTGTAGAGTAGAAATATTAAATTTAGATATGAGAGTGTTTAGAATGAAAATGAGTATTTTATAAAATAAATAAATAAATTGAGAGTTGTAGATTTTATTAAATTATACATATTTTATGTCTTAGAAGTTTGATCAAAGCTATTTTTGGAGAGCCATGGAGTAATTTTAGATTTATGGTGATGGAATTAATTATTTTGAGGTAAATTTGGGTTGTATCCAATATGTTCTATTTAAATCTCTTTGCAAAGAGTTCTCTATTTTAAATTATCCTCAATTTGTAATCCACTTGATTATTGTGGTTATTAATAGATTTTGTAAAATCATTTGTTATCGAATCGTTGATATTCTGATCATTTGGTAAAATTCTCTACAAATATTTATGTGTTAAAATGGTGATTTGTCTGATTGAATGACATGGAAATACTCCGTACATGGATCGAGTGAATCTTATTAATTGTTTACAATAATATGCCCGGATAAGCGTGGAGCTTGGGTGAGGTGAGTGAATAAATGAATTTATTCACTGGTTATGTACTGAGTAGGATCGGGTATTTGGTCTTAGATAAATTATGATTGATTTGTTGTGCAATTTGGTAAATTGCTTGATTATCATATCGTTGATTTAATGTCATAAATTGTTAAATTCCTGTTAATTTATTCTGTATCCGAGCTTTGTATTCCTGTCGTATTGTATACTTCCCGAATTAATTTATTTTTCAGGTGCGGAGCAGATTTTAGCAGAGATCGAAATTGAGATTAGAAAGATTTATTAATATAGAGATTTGGGACCCACAACTGTAATTATTAAAATTGAAGATAGTTGTAATATTGTTTATTTGGAGATAAATGTACTGTAGAATATTTTGGAGAATACGATACAATTTGGAGACAATTTTGTAGTTATCATTTTTGGGGGTAAAACTTGTATTTTTTTTATTTTATTTTTTGAGGCTATTTTAGTGTATTTAACGATCCGGGAGTGGGACGTTACAGAGAGAGAAGAAGAAATTGAAGAAGAAGAAGATGAGAGAAGTAGAGTGATAGAAATGGTTGGGAAAGTGAGAGTTAACAAGTGTGTTAGGGCTTTTGTCCAGGAAATTTCATTTTTTTTTTATTTACTGATTTTATTTTACTTTATTTTTTTTGAATAAAATAAAAAAATTAAAAATTAAAATTAAAATAAGAATAAGGGTGAAACTAAATAAATAAAAGTAATTAAAGAAAAAGGGTGAAACTGCACTTTTTTATTTTATTTACTTTTATTTTTATTTTATATTTTATAGTTTTGGAGTCAAGCCGCTCGTGCGTCCAATTGGGCCGCTCGAGCACTGAATTACGAACGCTCCTGCTGCAGAATTGGGCATGGGCCGCTTGTGCGGCCTGGTCCTCCGCTCGTGCAATGGTTTTTTTTTTTTTGAATTTGGGTTGCTCGTGCGCCCAATTGGGTCACTCGAGCTCCGTATTTTAGGCTGCTCCAGTGCCGAAATTGAGCCGCTCATGTGGCATGAATGCAGTAGCCATTTGGGCTCGTGCGCCTAGCCCATCCGCTCGTGCGGTATTTTATTTATATATTTATTTTTGGGCCGCTCTACCGGGGCCATTGGGCCGTTCCTGCAGCATGAAAGCAGTAGCCTTTTGGGTTTGGCCACTCGTGCGGCCTAACAAACTGCTCATGCGCCCAAGCTTGGTGGATCTACTCGTGCGCCCATTTGGGCCTCACGTGCGGTCTGTCGCCCCCCCTTTATTTTTTCATTTTAGTATTTTATTATTTTTTCTTTTATTTATTTTTTTCATATTTTTTATTTTTTATTTTCTTAAAAACCAAGTACAACATTTTTTATTTTTTTATTTATTTTAATTATAAATATGTATATATATATTTTTTAGAGGTTAAAGAAAAGAAATTAAAAATCAAGTACAACCCAAAATATGCTAAATCATTTCTACCTTCATTTGACATTCGGAATAAATATAGCACTTTGGAAAATATCGGAATGCCTAACAAGGGTATAATTTTCATGCAAAAACCACGAGTACTACTTTTCTCCCTAACAATGTGTGTAACTTTTCCTATTCTCCAACAGGGTGACAGACTAGGTTGATTCGGTATCCAAAATCAAGGCACATAAAGCTAACTCGACCTATGGGGCTGCCATACAGAGTTCAAGCCGGGTGGTTTTGAAGCAATCTCCACACCCCTAGGTATTTAAACTAGACTCTAGTCTCAGAAATTCCAAACCTTTGCGTTCTAGGTTTTGCCATTCGAACTCTAAGTTCCACTGTCACAGTTGGTCTTCTAGGAACTCATTACAAACACAGTTAGGTGGCTATACCAGACTGTTAGATGCCGTTCGGGCACGGTAAACATCAAAGGAATTACACCTTTAGAGGAATTAAAGTCTCCTAGATTCAAAGTAATCGCTATGGATGATATATTGGGTCCATCAAATGGACAACCTCAATCATCTTTCCTTTCTCAATACCATCCATATAGTGTTTCAATCTTTGGCCATTGACCTTGAAAGTCGTACCATCTTGTAGATTTTTAATTTCAATCGCCCCATGTAGAAAGACTTCTATAACCTCGTATGGGCTATCCCATTGAGACCGGAGTTTACCCGGAACAACCACAATTTGGCATTGAACAACCACACTTTTTGGTGAGGCTCGAAGGACTTACGAGAAATATGTTTATCATAAAATGCCTTAGTCCTAGCCTTGTAAATTTTAGAGCTCTCATACGCATCATTGCGGAGCTCCTCTAACTCATTGAGTTGGAGTTTTTGATGGTCACTGGCTTTAGCCATATCAAAATTGAATTTTTAATGGCCCACAAAGCCCGGTGTTCTAACTCAATAGGGAGACGGCACGATTTTCCAAATACAAGCCTATATGGAGACATCCCAATGGGTGTCTTAGATACAGTATGATAGGCCCAAAGTGCAGCTACCAACCTAGTGGACTATTCTTTTCTATCGGGCCTCATAGTTTTCTCGAGGATATGTTTAACCTCCCTATTAGAAACCTCTACCTGACCACTAGTCTGGGGATGGTAGGGAGTGCCAACTTTGTGAGTGATCATATATTTGCGCACTAACGCCTCAAAGAATCGGTTGCAAAAATGTTTGCCACCGTCATTAATTATGGCACGCGAGAACCCAAAACGGAAAAAAATGGTCTCATAGAGGAATTTAACCACAACTTTATGGTCATTCGTTCTGGTTACCACTGCCTCCACCCACTTGGAGACGTAGTCCACAGCCACCAAAATATATTCAAAGCCAAAAGATGGTGGGAAAAGACCCATAAAGTCGATGCCCCAAGCATAAAAAATCTCAACAATTAAAATTGGGGTCATCAGCATCATATCTCGCCGTGACATAGAGCCCATGCGTTGGCAACGCTCGCAAGCTCTACAGAAGATATGGGCATCTTTGAAGATAGAGGGCCAGTAGAACCCACTTTGTAAAACCTTGGCAACCGTTTTCTACCCATTGAACTAGCCGCCACATGCATGAGAGTGACAAAAGGTGAGAATCCTATGGGTTTCACTCTCAGGCACACAACGCCGAATCACTTCATCTAGACAATACTTAAACAATTCTGGGTCTTCCCAGAAATAATGCTTGACTTGTGAAAAAAATCGGTCTTTGTCTTGCTTAGACCAAGTTTTCGGAATTTGACCAACTACCAAGTAATTTACTATATGAGCAAACCACGGGAGAGTCACGTATGAAACTACAAAAAGTTGCTCGTCCGGAAACGAGTCATGCAAGGCTAAGGGATCACTCGTGTGCTCAATAAAGATGCAGGATAGATGATCCACAACTACATTCTCAGACCCCTTCTTGTCCCGAATTTCTAGGTCGAACTCCTAAAGGAGTAAAATCCACCTAATCAATCTAGGTTTGGTCTCTTTCTTTGATAGTAAGTACCGGAAAGCGGCATGGTCAGTGAACACAATGACTTTAGACCCTAGGAGGTAGGACCGAAACTTATAAGTGCAAAGACAACAGCTAGTAACTCTTTCCAGTGGTAGTGCAGTTTAATTGAGCATAAGAAAGAGTACGACTAGCATAAGATATGACATGGGGCACTTTATTCATCCTTTGGCCCAAGACGGCGCCGAGGGCATAATCAGATGCATCGCACATGATTTTGAAAAGGAGGGACCACTCAGGAGATTGCATGATAGGGGCAGTAGAAAGAGCCGCTCACAATGTTTCAAAGGCTTTAAGACAAGCCTCATCAAAGACAAAAGGTGCATCCTTAGCAAGTAAACTACACAAAGGACGGGATATTTTACTAAAATCTTTGATGAATCGACGGTAAAAACCTACGTGCCCTAGGAAAGACCTAACTTGATGCATAGAGTTAGGTAGAGGAAGGCCTGCAATAAGTCAACCTTAGCTTTGTCAACCTCTATACCTCGACGGGACACAACATGTCCCAACACTATCCCCTTGCGAACCATAAAATGACTCTTCTCCCAACTCAAAATCAGATTTGTCTCCACACAATGAATAAGGACTTTAGTTAAGTTTTAGAGACATTCCTCAAAAGACGACCCAAATACGGAGAAGTTATCCATGAAGACCTCTAAAAATTTCTCTACTATATCAGAGAAAATAGCCATCATACACCGTTGAAAAGTCGTCGGTGCGTTACATAGCCCAAAAGGCATGTGCCTATAAGCAAAAGTGCCAAAAGGGCAAGCGAATGTGGTCTTTTCCTGGTCAGCAGGGTACACTAGGATTTGATTATACCCCAAGTAGCCATCAAGAAAACAATAGAAACCCTGCCCCGCTAACCTCTTAAGAATTTAATCAATAAATGGTAGAGGAAAATGGTCATTCCTAGTCATGGAATTCAATCTCCTATAATCAATGTACACTCGCCACCCAGTAGTGGTTTGTGTGGGGACCAACTCTCCTCGCTCATTTTCAACAATAGTGATGCCCGATTTCTTGGGCACCACTTGTATAGGACTCACCCACTTGCTATCCGAGATGGGGTGTATAATACCTACATCTAACAGTTTCAATACCTCCTTCTTCACCACCTCTTTCATATTAGGATTAAGCCTCCTTTGCATTTTATGAGAAGGTTTGGTGTCCTCCTCTAGATTTATATAATGCATGCACACAGAGGGATTTATCCCTCTCAAATCAGCCACCGACCACCCTATAGCACTCTGATGTGCCACAAGAACACTCATTAACTGACTCTCCTGGTCTACAGTCAAGTCAAATGCAATGATGATTGGTAAAGTATCCAGGGGCCCTAAAAATGCATACTTGAGTGTGGCTGGAAGTGGCTTCAACTCAAGTGTAGGTGGTGTGACTAAAGATGGTATGGTGGGCTCTCTCGACAGAGGAGGAAGTCACTCAAACCAGGCTTTCTACGGAGGAAAATCCGATGTAGAAGAAGCATTAAGCAAGGCATTCACCTCCTCAACCGACCTGTCAATGTCAAAATTCTTAAACCCAAAATGAGCTAAACAAGCCTCTAGAGGGTCCTTTACAAGAATGGAGAGTAAAGCTTCCTCCACAATGCCATCGACAACATCCACAAATAAGCACTCTTCTCTCCCATGGGGTTGTTGGGATGTTTGGAAAACATTAAGTTTCACTTGCGTGTTCGCAAATGAAACTTCCATTACCCGATACGACAATTTATGCATGCATTGGTCGTAACCAAGAAAGGTCGACCTAAAATCACCGGAATTTGTTTCCTAGAACCGGCTACCGGTTCCATATCTAAAACCAAAAAGTCAACAAGAAAGTAAAACCTATCAACCTTTACTAGCACATCCTCAATCATGCCACGTGGCACTTTGAGGGACCAGTCAGCCAATTGGAGAGTAACAATAGTGGGCTTCAACTCGCCAAGCCCAAATTCTTCGTACACAGAGTACAGCAACAAATTGACACTAGCCCCTAAATCTAATAAGGCCTTATCAATGAAATGGTCCCCTATAATGCATGCAATGGTTGGGGCACTCGGGTCCTTAAGCTTATGGGGTGTGTCATTTAACAAGATGGAGCTTACTTGCTCCGTGAGTATGACCTTTTAGGACACGAGTGTCCTAGATTTACACTTTTGCATACAAAGGTCCTTCAGAAATTTAGCATAGGAGGGTACTTGCTTAATCACCTCCAACAGGGGGAGGTTGATTTTTACCTGTTTAAAGACCTCCATCATCGCTTCCATGGGTGTCGTCTTCTTATTAAAAGGGGACAGTGTATCAAGGCATTGGGGAAAGGGTGCCTTAGGCACATATGAAGTGTTAGGGGCTAAGTCATCTCTCTTAGGTGTTTCTCCCTCACCCTTGCTCTCGTTAGGTGTACCACTGTGGTCACCCTTCTTAGCCCTAGTTGCATCAGACGCAACTGGCTGAGGCTCTAACTCTCTTCCACTTCTCAAACTAATCACCGCTTACACCTGCTCATGGTGCTTTCCATTCCCACCCAAACTCTCTGCCTCGTATTGTCCCTTAGGGTTGGCCACAGTCTGACTTAGTAATTTTTCCTCCTCTCTTCTATTCATGTTGTTAACCATTTGACCTAATTGGGCCTCTAGCTTGGCAATAGAGTGAGTATAAAAGTGAACTACCAGTACTAACCCCTTAAGTTCTGAGAGAACTTCCAACACCTGAGTCTCAAAGGTAGAGTTGCCCTGAAGAGCAGGCGGGGGTTGTGGTTGCCGGTATGGTTGTGGGAGTCAATAAGGTTGCGGTGGTCGGTAAGATGATTGGTTGGCAAAATTATTAAAATTTTGCCTTGGCGGTAGAGGATTGTAAGAAGTGCCTTGTGAAGGAGGTCTCCATGAGAAATTAGGGTGATTTCTCCATCCCGGATTGTATGTTGGAGTATGGGTCATTACCCGGGTTGGAGAATCCTTGAGCCGCATTTACATGCTCTTGGACTAACTCTGGAAATTGCGATGCCGAAGGGCACTCACTCAAGTCATGAGCAGGACTCGCACAAATAACACATGCCTCATGAAATTGAGGCTGATCTTGCTGTGTAGGGGCATGTCCCGCAGCTAATAATTGGTTCATTTTGTGGGACAATGCCTCTACTTGTTGGGCAAACTCTAGGTTTCGCCTGACCTCATAAATGCGCCCTCTCTTCAGGGCTCTAACTACTGGTTGCCGAACTTGCTGGGATGCAAAGGCATGATGAAGGGAATTATCACTTAGGTTCTCAAACAATTGCCATGCCTCGACATCATTTTTGGACATGAATGTCCCACCACAAGAGGAATCAACCATTTGGCGGTGAGGCTCAGTTAAGCCATAGTAAAAAGTCTACACAAGTTGCCAATCAGGCACATGGTGGTGGGGACACTGTTGGAGAAGGTCACGAAGTCTTTCCCACGTCTCATGAAATTGCTCGCCATCAATTTGAGTAAAATTGGTGATGGCTCGCCCAAGTTGGTTGGTTTTACTGATGGGAAAGTACTTCTCCAATAACCGTTGTTGTAATTAGTCCCAAGTTGTGATTAAATTGGCAGGTAAGGAGTTCAGCCAGTTTTCGGCTTTGTCCTTTAATGAGAATGGAAACAATCGCAACATTAAGGCCTCATTTGTGAAATTTTGGATCCTCACTGTATAGCAAATTTTCAGAAATTCATTCAAATGTTTATAAGGATCTTCATGGGCAAGTCCATGGAATGATGGGAGCATTTGTATGGTGCTGGACTTAATCTCATAGTGAGCAGCAGTGGTGTCGTGTAATTGGATGTATGATGGTGACGTATATGTAGTGGGTGTGAAATAATCCTTAAGGGTCCGCTTGGGCACATTCGGGACATTTGGATTTTCCATCTCTAATGGCTTAATGTATGGATATGAATACTCAAGCCTAGGAACACGGGCAGAGGCTCTAGTTCAAGGTCCAAACTTGACAATTCAGGGTGATAAGAATGGCACCCATGCATACACTACTCACACACACACACACACCAAGTTTTGACTTTGTGCACTAAGTATGAAAGCAAAATACCAAAGGAAGAAATACTCATAGGGATTTAATGACAACGCTTTACTCATCTTGCGGGTGCTTGACGTTTAGACGTTGTCTCCAACCTCCAATTAAGCTTTGTCTTTCTTCTTAGCAGTTTGGTGCTTTGCTTGCGAGTATTGGCTTCTGTTTTTTTTAGCACTTTGGTGCTGCGATATTTTTGTTTAAAAACTTGGCTGTAGTTTGCTTGCACTTCAGTGATGGTTCCAATTGCAAATACTCTGCATACTTAGCAACACATACGCATAAAATCCTAAACTAAAAATTAAAATAAGAATGTAACTTTAAATTAAATAACTTTGCCAGAAGTCCCTGGCAACGGCGCCAAAATTTGATGGATTGTTGAACACACCAAAAATAAATCACTAAACTATACCAAATTCTTTTAGAATAATGGCAAGTCCAAGTATCGATCCACAGGGAAAAATGTGAAATTAGACTAATTAAATCGCCAAATTCCTAAATTAATTTTGATTAAAAATATAAGATTGATTTTATGACTAAACAAGAATGAAATGAAATTGAATAATTAAATTGACAATTAAAATTAGGGTTTAAGATATTAATTTTCAGGAAAAATCCTAGGGCAAAGAATTCACCACTAACCAACAATCGCAATTCGGTTTGAACTACCCAATATTTCACAACTACAAGTTTGAAATATTGATCAAGAGAGTTGTCACATTCAACGTATAGGCACGAATCATCCCGAGTAGTACGAGGCATTTGCTCTAAACTATGGTAGTAATACGACCTGTCTCTTGTAGTATGACTCGTCTCGTACTTTGAATACAAACACAAAGAAAACTAATGTATGAAAAGTATTAAACAATCACAGAGAGTAAAATGCTTGAAGAGATGAAAGAAACAATTATTAAAAACTTCTAAATCATCCATACATCCATTCAAACCAATTCACAATTAAAGCTTATGAAAAATCATATTACATCGTTAAGGTTTCATCAAAACCCTAGAAAAGAAGACTAGCCACTCATGGAGGAGTGGGAAGAGGAAGAAGATGAGGAAGAAACCCCCATGGAAATGTTCTTCAAGCTTTAGGAGAAAAATCACCTCTTTAGAACCCTAGCCTCCTTTTACTTTCAATTAATTTTTCGAACCCTAGGTTTGGCTATTTTTCTTTCTTTTATTCTCAGCAAAACAGACCAAAAATTCCATGTATGCATCCCTAGGTAGGCCGCTCAAGCACTCATATGGGCCGTTTGAGGGGGGGTGGGCCGCACGTGCGATGAAGCTTGGCCGCACGTGCGGTGGTTTGGCTGGTTTGGATTCTTCACTTCTCGCACGGAGGATCTACTTTCACGTCCTTTTTGATTGAATTTTCATATTTCTTGCCAAATCTGTACAAGTGCACAAAACACATCATCTCTACCAAATAAACAAAATTGAAAGACTAAAAATGTAACTTAAGTGGCTTCAATGTCGTACCTTTCGGCCTACATCAAGCGCCAAATAGCTGAACCCACTATTGCCGAGATGTTGAGAATGATTAAAGACCTTCAATGAATGGTGGCAGATTTAACCTTTAGGGTTCCGACCCTGTCAAAGAATTCTCCAATCTTGGGACAAACTAAAAGTGGAATGGACCAATCAAAAGCGAACGTGGTCTGCACACCTTTGGTGGGCTATTGAAACTTTAAAGGTCAAAGGGTTGAACAAGCAGCAAGTGCTCGTAGTTGTTGTAAAGACTGTGGATGACATGTTTATCGCTCAAGTTAAGAGCATTTTGAATCGGAGGCAAGCAATGAAAATAGATGCTTTACCAGAAACACTCATCCTGATTTCAGTCACAAACCCATAAATACCCACCAACCCATTTGCCAATGTTTCTAAACCTAATGCTTCCTCCTCCCAAAAATGAACATTTACCCATCTCTATATGAGCCCAACCCTCACCTTCAAGGTACTAATGGAGAAAGAGCATCTCAAACCGCTCAATCCTTGACCTCTCCCTAACCCTCTCCCATCTAGACATGACCCTACCCAATATTGCACATTCCATCAGCAGTACGGTTACCATACCGACCGTTACTTTCGCCTTTGCCATGAAATTCAAGACTTGATTGAGAATAAGGTCATCACCCCACTTGAAAATCCCAAAGTTGTCAATAAACCTCTCCTTGACCGCAATAGATTGCCACCCCATAACATAAATCCTATCCATATTTTACCAACAACCAACCTTTGACCCTTGCCAGCATGGTCAATGAGATGCGTGGGGACAACCAGGGTAATTGTAAGGCTCAATCTGTGAGAAATTAGCCTTGCTAATTGTGGATGTTAGTATTACTGAATTGAAGGTAGGTTTGAACCCTCCCGTGGGCTACTTGAAGTTGTTTTTGAATTCTGCAGATGGATTTAGAGGAAACCCCATTTGTCTCTAGAGTACTGATTTTGTTTTGAGTTGTGTCTTGTATGTAGTTGAGTTGTGTATGGAGTTGTGAGTTTCATTTTCTTTTCCTTTTCTTGCATTGTTGCGTTAGTTGAGTCTTTTCCTTTGAGTCACTTTCATGTACCCTCAGGTCTTTGTCTTTATAAGAAAACGGGAGTGAAGTTTTTGATCATTTTGTCGTGCCTACAGTAATGCATGTGTGACTTTTTAAAAAAATAATAAAAATAGAAAAAGCTTTGAATTTATTTTTTGAATGGCATTCTGTTAATAAGCTCGAGTGTTGAGAAGGATCCCCCGAATGGTTTGAGTGGGTTTTGACTTATCGGTGCAAAGTCCTTCATGATTTCAAGAATTTTTAGTTGTTTATTTTGCAAACTTGCAAAGATAGGTTCAAAATTGTGCGTGGTATTTTGCATTGTCTTGGAGATGCTCTTTACCTTTAGGCGATCATTTTGGCAAGCACAAGGTGCCTTTCAAACCTACAAGTACAAAACAGCTTTCAGACCTCACACATCATAGAATTTCTCTCCCTGGTGTTTTCATTACTTCAAAAAGAAATGGATAAGCAAAGCCAAAAATGAAGAAAAAGAAAAAGAAGAGAAAGAAAAAATAAAAAAGAAGAAAAAGAAGGAAAAAGGCAAAAGAAATAAGGAAAAAAGAAAAGGAAAAGAAAATTAAAGAAGTCAACCAATGAAATCCAATCAACTGTGAGGAAATAAACTTTTGTCTGAATTCGTGGAAGCCAATGCGAGGAGGTACCACATTGCAAGGAGAACCAACTTTCAAAATGAAGCAAAAGAAAAGAAGAAGGCATGTATAAGATAATGGAGAACCAAGCTCAAATCAAGGCGAAGTCAGTTCTGGTGTTAAGGCAAGGATGACTATTGATTAAGTTCACCACAAATGTTGTAACGCTATCCTTGAGAGGCTCCCTAGGCGGAAAACCCGAAAGGGTGACCTAGGCAAAAGTTAGAGCATGAAAAATGAGAAATCAAACAAATATAGCTCGCAAGGTTGAAAACCCTAAAGGGGAGACTTTAGCAAAAGTTAGAGAACAAAAGGGAAGTGTCAACACCCCGAGTGAACCTTAGCCATGAACTATGTTGACCTGATTCCTAATCTTGGGATACATAGGCAACTTTATCCTGAAGTTCGGTCTCAACCATATCTATCTTGTTTGTCTCGACCTAATCATCTTACCCGATTTACGTCGCCAGCTTCACATCAATCCATGAGCTACATCGACTACTGCATATATTATACTTGCGTTGGGTAAAAAAGAACTAGCTTGCATCAAGAAGTTGAGAAATTTTCAATACTTGAACTTATCAGTTGAATCTCTAACTTAAGCAAAAAAATGAATCAAAACTCAGGTTTTACGAAATTTCATTTTAAAGAAAACATAAGTAATACTAGGGGCACGATGAATGGTCAATCACCTTGAGTCTTTTTCTGTTTTTGGGTCAATTGTGAGTTCTGTTGTGTCATGCCTGGTGTTTGTCTCAGTCTGCATTCTTCGTTGAGTCACCATAGCGTATTTGTCTCTCAAAAGCACTTTTCATCGAGTCACCAGAATGTGTTTGTCGCTCAAAGTGGTATCGCCAAAATTCCATACATGAACATAAGCTCCAAACACAAAAACAAGTCCATATGTGGAATTCATAAACAAACTGAGAGCCTATACAAAGGGCATCACATTCATGATCATTGCAAAGTGTATATGAGGAATCTGTCACTGCTTTGGAGGGGACTGTAGTAAGTTCTCAACATGTCGGTGGCAGAAAAGAAGCAAGAGTCTGATTGGTTAGCAATTGTTCCAAGATTTGATGATCCCTATCACACGTACCTGCATGATGTTGAAAAAGATGGCCAATGACTGGACACTAGGGGGAATTTTCAGTACATCTGATTGGGGCATCAATCGAACAAGGGGCATGAACCTAATCGGTGGCCAGTGACTGGACACTAGGGGCAATTTTCGGGCCATCATTTGAACAAAAGGCATGGACCCAACCTTTCTCTCAGTCCGCTCAAAGCCATTTGTTGAGCACTTTCCCCTGGGTTAGGGTGAGCTCACCCCCATGATGATTCTGATATGATTTAACTTTCGAAAGTTGTCTCCAACCATTTCAAAACTCTCTTGGGATTGCCATCTTCCCCTGATTAATACACGTGCTTTATGCATGCATGCTCATACACTCTGGTTGATTTGAACTGCGTGATTGGTTGCTCTTGCTCTTGACTTTGTTCTGCACAACGGAGTTTTGTTGAGTTGCCTCCCTTTGTGTTACATTTCAATAAATTGTGGCAAGTTGCCCTGCACTCATTTCATAAGGTACATGACGCATTACTCTGAGTACTGCTCATTTCCCTCTACATACCATGCATCTTTCAAGTTGTATTGCATTGTTTTGTACACCTTGAGTTCGCACTATTTTGTGCACTTTGTATCGCACTGTTTTGTACATTCACTTGAGTCCGCATTGTTTTGTGCACCTTGCATCGCACTGTTTTGTGCACCTTGAGTTCGCACTATTTTGTGCACCTTGAGATCGCATTGTTTTGTGCACCTTGTATCATACTGTTTTGTGCATTCATACATCTTCACTTTATATCGCACTACTTTGTGTATTCACCATACATCGCATTGTTTTGTGCATTCACTTTGTATCGCACTATTTTGTGCATTCACCTGGCATCACACTATTTTGTCCATTCACCTTGCACCACACTGTTTTGTGCACCTTGCATCGCACTATTTTGTGCATTCAACTTGTATTGCACTATTTTGTGCATTCATCGTATATCGCACTGTTTTGTGCACCCACAGCACTGTAATGTGCACCCTATATCACACTGCTTTGTGCACCCTACATCACACTATTTTGTGCACCTTGAGATTGCACTGTTTTGTGCGTTCACCTTGTATTGCATTATTTTGTGCACCCACAGCATTGTTTTGTGCACCTTGTATTGCACTGTTTTGTGCACCTTGTATCGCACTGTTTTATGCACCCCACATTGCACTATTTTGTGCGCCTTGCATCTCTCTGTTTTGTGCATTCTACCTTATATCGCACTGTTTTGTGCACCCACAGCACTATTTTGTGCATTTGTTTACTTCGTATTGTTTTGTGTACCTCATTCGCACTGTCTTATGCACTCACTGGGTCTAGAAGACCTTATTAAATCCCTTAAAGATGCAATTCCTTTGGTGTTTGTCGTGCCCGAGCAGCTTCTGGCGGTCTGGTATAGCCACCTAACTGTGTTTGTAGTGAGTTCCTAGAAGACCAACTGAGACGGTGGAAACTAGAGTTTGAATGGAGATGCCTAGAACACAAAGGTTTGGAATTTTTGAGACTAAAGTCTGGTTTAAATATCTAGGGGTTGTATGGTAGCCCCATAGGTTGAGGTAGCTTGTATGCGCCTCAATTTTGGATACTGAACCAACCTAGTCTGTCACCTTATTGGAGAATAGGGAAAGTTGCAAACATAGCCAGGGAGAAAAGTAGATGAAGAAGAAGAGGAAGATCCCCAACAGCATGAGGTAAGTCATCACCTATTGCCCCTGTAAAGGTACTTTCACTTCCTAACTACTACATCATATCTATTACATCTATTACATTGCATATAACATCTATTGTATGCAATTACCCCATTGTCCATTACATCCATTACATCGTATTATTTTATCGCTTGCATCTTTTCTATGTTAAGCTTAATTTGGCATGTGCTCATACCTTTCCATCGTTAGAATATGGTTTTGTCATGTGTAAGTACCCATGCTGCACTGAGGCCAGTATTAAGGATGTCGACACATTTTCTGTGTTAGACGTGGTTTATTTTGTGTCCGTGCTTTTTCTAGGTAAGACGTAGTTCGGCCTACGCCCCTTATTCACCGTATCCATTGCATTGTACTTTATCTTGTTGCATTCAATATTTAGGATCATTATCTTTCCCCTGCAGATCATTCTTCACTTATATCATACCACCTAATTACTTGTAATGTTTCTCTTTTTGCAAAAAACATAGTTTTGCATGTACTCGTACCCTTTTCACGTTAAAACATGGTTCTGTTATGTGTAAGCACCCATGCTGCACTAAGGCCAGTATTGAGGATGTAAGCACTTAGCCTGTGTTAGGCGTCGTTTGGTTGTGGCCACTTCCATCATGTGTAAGCACTCATGCCGTGTTGAGGCCAGTATTGAGGGTGTAGGCACTTGGCCTATGTTAGGCGTTGTTTGGTTACCTCCATTCCTTTATGATATTTGTGTGGTAAACACTGCTTGTGGTTTGATGATTTCGTTATATACATACATTGTATATCATTTGCATTGTTTTGTTGCATTGTGTATCATTTTGCATTCTGCCCCAGAACTACGGTGGTTTGATTCTTTGCAAAGGGATACGTAGGCAACCGTCGGGTTCAACCAACTGCATCTGCATTTTATTTGTTTGCCCCAGTCTTACGGCCTTGTCAAAATGGGTCGTCTTCGGGCTTTGACATTCACCCATATCATTTCATGATTTCGAGCTCTGTCAAAAAGGGCCAACTGTAGACACCCCATTTTTTACCGCCCTTAAGACTTGAGCACTTTATTCCAAACACCCGATGATGAAAGTTATACTGTGCAACCTTTTGAATTCTTAGTGAAGAAATTTGGATTCAAACTCTAATCCCAAACCTTACACCTCATTTTGGCCAAACTATTTTAGACCTTAAAACCCTTCCTTTCTGAATATTTTTCCAAATGCTTCTACGATGTTCCGAGGCTCGCATTTCGTTTAAAACATTGTACTTTTTGATAAACCGAGTAAGGACAAAGTGGAAATACATGAAGGGAAGTGAACTCTTTGAAAAATATTTCAAAACATCTTGGTTATAGGTTTGGAGTTTAGGGAAATATGAGGGGATAGAAGAAAACTAGTTGGGGGAAAGGTTGGGCATCAAATCATTGAGAAAGAATGAGCAGCCTTCACTAAACTAATCATATCTATCTGACCACTTAGAATTTAGATGTGAGGTCACCACCATTGGAAAGTAGACTTCCGAGGCTTCAATTTAGACTCAAGAATCACCTAAAACTGAGTCCAGATGAGGGAGATATGCCCGTTTGAAGTTAGGCCTGAAATGCAAATTTTTGGACCCGCTTGGGTCCATTTAGAACCGGTTGTGCCTCATTTAGACCCGGCCGGGTCTCAATAAAAACTTTTCCAAACTTGCTTTTTAGGCCCGGCCATGTGTTTTTGGGCTCGGCCGTGGGTTTTGGGGCCTGGCCAGGTCTTAATGGCGCCAAACAGACAGCTGGCGGGAATTGAACAAATATCTTTGTTTGAAGATATTTTTGACCAAATTGGCTCAAATTCTATAAATAGGACCTCCCACTTCAGATTTTAAGGTTGGAAAACCTTCCAAGAGGCTTAGGCATTGATAGAACATCCATCTTCCTTCCAAAGGCTTCCTTAACCTCATATCACCTTTTAGCTATACATACACAATACATACACCATTAGAGCTTGTTCTTGGAGCTTTTTGTTGAGATTTCAACCTAAGTTTCACAAACTTGAGGGTGTTTAGGATCAAGTTTATTTAACTATAAGTATCCTCTCTTTCAAGAGATATAACTTTGGCATCTTCTTCCTTACTTCTCTCTCACTCTTTTCCTTGATTTATACACTATTTTTGGATTGGTTTGAGGGGCTAAAATATGTGATTAAAAGTTACAAAAAGTGAAGGGGTGGCTTTGTTCTATAGCTTTTTCTTTATTCTTTTTACTTGGCTTCTCTTGCTTTTGCCACTATTTTCTTGGCTTACAAACTGATTTTCAGAGTTTAAAAGGTCTGAAAAACATGGTTTAGAAGCCAAAACGAGGAGGGGTTAGCCACTCCTCCTTAGTCTTGTTTACTAGCTTTGTATCTCTTTGTCTTTCCCTATCTTTCGTGCTCTTTTAACATGATTTTAGCCATTATTTTTGGACTATTTTCAGAGGCTAAAATATGTATTTAAAGTTGTAAAAAGTGGAGGGGTTAGCCACTCTTCCTTAAGCTTGCTTATTAGCTTTGTTCTCTTTAATCTGTGCTTACTTTTTCTAGCTTTTCAAACTATTTTCAGCTTGTTTTGGGGGTAGTTTTGTCACTGATTTTTTTTGGTTTCAGGGGCTGTTTGACTCATTTAATTAATTTATGCTTTGAATATCATGCTTGTAGTGCAAGCTTGCTTGTCTAGCTTGTCCTCTCCTATTTGTGTTCACTTTCTTCCCCTTTTTAAAATAGTTAAGCCACTATTTTCACCCATTAAGGGCTATTTTAGGTCTGTCCTAGGTTGTTTAATTAATTCATGCTTTGATTAGTTTGCTTATTGTCTCATATGTTCACATATATAGCTTGTTGTATGTTATTCTTGGCCTCTCTTTGTTTAATTTCCATGTTAAGAACCCCATTTGAACAAGCAACCTATCATCCATTTCTTTCATTTGAGAGTTGTTTCAACTCGTTGACAATTATTCCAAACATAAACTAGAGATCTATGCTTAATGGCTTATTCTCTACGGAGGTTCACTGTCAACGGCATGGTCTCTTTTTCATGTTGAGAATCAACTCCTACTTGACATGCTTCTCATTTAGTGGACGTAATCTTTAGAGGACTTAATGGACTAAAGAATGGAAAGGTCTAAAAATTACTAAAATGAACCAACCCACATAAAAAAAAAAGAGTTATATTGCTTGGATTCGGCCATATGTTATGTTGAGTCTATTGTGTCAAGGGTCGTCTTGTATCAATTCATGATGTTTCGATGAGCCTTGAAACATTCCTACCTCCCTCTTTGTGCTTACTCTATGATAGGAGGGAAGGGTGGTTATTGATTCATTGCATTCATTAATTTTTGTCCAAAATCATGCCCTAACTCATCAAGCAATCAATTTTCTCATTGATGCTTTTGGAAATGATTCTGTTCTTCTCTTGAGGCTTACCATGATAGAGAGGAGTAGAAGGGAAAAATATAGTTTAGAATAACTCTGTCTGCACTGTTTTCACTTCAGAGTACAAAAATAGGATTTTGCATAACATTAGGGCACAGTTGGCCTTATTTGGGCCTGGCCGGCCATCAATGTTTAGTAAGGCAGTGTGTTTTGTAGAAGCAGAAGGCAGTGACTAAAGGTGAAACATGACAAATTCCAAGGAAGGCATACAGAGTTACTTCTGAAACCGCTACGTGCATGTCATCCTTGTGCTTGCATGCCATCCTTGTGCTTCCATTGTAAATTATAAATTAATGATTTCAATATTGTTGTAATTATTATCATCGTAATTAATATTGTTGTAGCAATGATTCGTTAGATTGTTAGCCTATTTGGTTATAATAAATTAGCTACTTAGTTAATTATAGCTTAGCTAGTTAGTTATTTATTCATTCATTCGGTTTTGTAATAATTACTTTAATTCGAACTCTTGGACATTAATTCGCACCCTCTTGCACGAGGGCCAATATGTAATAATGTTTATGTCTTTCAACCCCACGTCTTTCTCCTTTTTATTTACCTACTTACAATGGTTAGTATAGAACATTATTTTTCAAATTAGCATTCTTATGATTCGCATCTATTGTCTTGCATGCATCCAAGGTTCGGCTCATCATACTAACCCAATGTTAATTTGAATTCATTGCTTAAATACATGATTCATCACATGTCTTGAATGGAATCATATACCGTGCTCATAGCCGAGCCTATTAATTGCATAATTGTATATGTCGCATTAGTCATATTGCATTAGTTAGGAGCATGCATATTTTCTAACTATTTTGCTTTGTTTTGGCTCGGAGTACTAGGTGAGCAATTTTGAGTTTTAGCATCTTGGATCGAATGTTTGTGTTACCATGCCTAGAGTATTTTTATGAGGCTAATTGCTTAAATGATATACTTATTTGAATGCCTGTGGATGGAGGCTGATTGCCAAAATTGGGACAAATTAATTAATGTACAAACTCACCTTTTCAAATGACAAGTATTAAAAAAACAATTTTCAAACAAACATGAAATCAAATGTTCCAATCTTTGTAAATTAGTCTATACTTATGTGTGTCACATAGTAATGTTAGTCTAATAAAACCAAAACAAGAACATATAATGTAAATAAGATTCACATCATGATTAGTAGAGGCTAATATTTAATCGGGTGAGTGGGGTGCTCAATTCATGACCTTCCTCTCTCTTACCTAAGTTCCTAAGCTGAGACACTTTGGTGATGACAGACTAATGGCCTTTGGCACGAGTCTCGGATTTCCTAAATTTCTCAAAAATATTTAGGTGGCGACTCTGAAATTTGGCAAAGTAGTATATTTTTGGCATTTGATTCAAACATCAATTTTCCAAAAGAATTGCCAGATTTGGACTCTTTGGTGTTTTTACTATTTTACATTGCACTTTGTAAAATTAGATTCAGAACTACGGGAGTTTGAACTATGGGGCTAGTTATATTTGAAAGGAGCACGAAAAGTCAAACTACAATGGGCTGTGCTTGGGAAACTTTTTTAGAACTTGTTCAATACCTCCATAGCCTTTGTATGTGGAGATTGAACAGGTTTACTGTCATTATGGTGATGCATTTAGGTGATTGAACAGGTCATGGAGAATCTTAATAGCTTCTAACTCCAGACAAAGTACTAGATACAATGGCACATAAATTTAAACTAAATTATAATTAATGGAGCCAAAGTTAGAGCCAACTAAATAAATGTCACCTAGAGTTTGAAAGGTTTAAGAAACAATAGAGGCAATCAAATGATCACACATGCAAAGAATACAATAAAAATGGCACATTGGAAAATTTTGAGAAAATTAAGTGGATCGATCAAATTTGAATTGAAAATGAAGGGTATGAGTTAAATTTAAACACTTTTATCATGGTCTCATTTGAACTCAAAATAGACTAAATAAAAGCAAAATAGACTAAATAATAAATTGAAAAATAAAATAAAATAACACTATATGTCATGACCCGAACCCGTCCCCATGGGTTAAGGACATAACCGGCTAGTAATCCTGAGATTACCTCCGGCCTCAGACCAACAACAGACATAACTCATCAAAGTAAAGGGGCCAAACAGAAGCAATATTTAAAACTTTGTCCATAGAGTTGTGCTTACATGGCACGTCATAACAGTCCATACATGTACATGTTAATAACTCACATCAAAAATATGTGCTAACACAAAGCTCTGTACATATAGGATCATCCAAGTCTAGGTCAGCCAATCATACTATATACATACATAAACCAAAGTCCTCGCCAACAAGACAAAATAAAACAGGATAGCAAAAGGGTGAAAACTGGTCTCGTGCGTGAGACGTAAGGGCTGACTCTTCAAAACCTTGGTTACTCCACACAAACTTCACTGAGGCTGGGTTTGGACCTCTCTTGGCTCACCTACAAACACATGAATGAGCGTGAATGAAAGCCCAGTGAATAATATCAAATAAATAAGGTACATTAGAACAACATACATCAAACGGCCTTGGGCCCAATTCATATTTCTATCTAGTATAATTATACATATAGGTCAAGTGACTGTGATTCCAAACACATCGGACGGCCTCGGGCCCAATGCATTCATGTCAAACGGCCTTCGATCCATCCATACTTTCAATCATATCAAACTGGCCTTTGGCCCACTCAGACTTTCATTCATGTTGAACTGGCCTTTGGCCCATTCAGACTTTCATTCATGTCGAACTGGCCTTTAGCCCATTCAGACTTTCATTCATGTCAAATTGGCCTTTGGCCCATTTAGACTTTCGTATCGAACTAGCCATTCAGACTTTCGTATCGGACTAGCCTTTGGCCCATTCATTCATTCGTATCAGACTAGCCTTTGGTCTATTCATTCATTCATGTCAAACTGGCCTTTGGCCCATTCATTCATTCGTGTCAAACTGGCCTTTGGCCCATTCATTCATTCGTATCAAACATTTGTCCACAATTCAATTCAACAGACTTATAGAAAGATGAGCAATTGGACAAATGGCATATTTCAAATATCTCTGTTAAGATATTACTCATAGTGATTGGCTGGTTGATTTGCCCTGGAGTTTGACCCTACACATTACATGAACAAAATGGGTCACAAACAATTCAATCCGTCTATAATTCACACATTCCTCTTTAGGCTTCTTTCTTATTCCTTTAATTCATTCACAATGCTCAATGCATGCCTGAGAGTACTTAGGAGTGAAAGAGAACGGAAAACGAAACACAGAATGCATTTTCAAAATTTCAGAAACAGGGGTCCCCGCTCGAGCGTGGACTCCCTCGCTCGAGCAGAGCCATGAGGTCTGCAAAAGTACTGGTTACATCAAATTTACGCTCGAGCATGAATTCGGGCGCTCGAGCTGAAGCTCAGTCTACATAGCTCCCCACTCGAGCGGACATCATGTCTGCAAAATATGCTGGGAGCTCGTAATTTACGCTCGAGCAGCGATTTCCCCGCTCGAGCAGACATCAAAATTTCTGGATTTTCTAGAACTGTTCTTGAGCTCAAATTCAACATTCAAATCAACATATCTTGTGTATTATGGCTCAAACTTCACATAAACATGTACCAACGTGGTACAAACACCAAATTACAACATCATGAAGCTTAATTCCATGAATTACTTACATGCATGTTCCAAATTGCACAAAACTTGTTTCCATCATAACAATTCCATGTATTTCAAACCCATTTTCTTATGGATGGTACATACATGTGGAACACAACTTCTATTCTCAACTTAGATGATGAAGAGATGGACAAAACTATGAGCTTCAACTAAAATCTCACATGGATTATACATTTTGTGCTCAAACATGCAAATTCAAAGCAATTTCTCACATGCATGTGCATATTGACTCCCAATTCAACAAAACCAACTCAATTTCATCATAATCAACTTAACTCATGTTCTTGATCATTATTCAACCTTGAATTCACAAAATTACTATTTAAAATCTATGAATTTACTTACCTAGAGGCTTCAATCTTCACAAATTCTAGTTGAATCTTGAGTCCAACCTTCCAATTTCTCAAACTTGAGCCAAACACACAATTCTCCTTCTTTCTTCCTCTCTAGCTGACCCTCTCTCCTTTCTTATCAACCAAATTCAATAAAAGAGGAGTATTGAGCATGCAATGGCCCTTATTTAGCCCCTCTAATTCACATTATTTTAATATTAAATAATTGGGCACTTAATTCATTAATTTAATCCAATTAATCTAATCCAAATCAATTTTCAATTAAACTTCACCGTAAGCTCTAAAAATTACGCTGATAACAATGGCGTAGTCAATTTCGGGTTTTGTAACCAATAAGGCCTTCAATTTAAATTCCAAAGCAGATAATCAAACAGATATTCCTACAGTGAACAAATAGAAATTCAAAACCACATATTTTCACATAATTGGCACACAAAATCATATCAAACACATAATCACATTCATAATAAGGACCAATTAGCATAATACGGAATAGGGTTATCACACTATATTTTTTTATAAGCTAGTCAACAGCAAAGTTAAAACCAAATGAGAGCAATAAATAATTCATTGTGCAACACACAGTAGTGCTGCTGTACACACAACAGAGTTAATTACTATGTCATAATGAAATATTGTTTAGAACAATGTCTTATATTAATAATGTGCAACAAGCGACTTCCTTTCCTGACCCATAGAACAGAGTTAAAACCAAATGAAAGCAATAAATAATTCATTGTGGCAGTCTGTAGACACCCCATTTTTGACCGTCCTCAAGACTTGGACGTCACCGTTTGAACACTCGGTGATCATCCATGTGTGTGTTCGTTTGGAGTTTCCGGAGTTCTCGGCTCGCGCGCCGTGCCTCAGGACCTCCGAACTCGACCGTTTGTGTTTGGTTTTGCACCAAACACTTGTGTTTTGCCTTTGAGGGGCAGGGAATGCCTTCTGAGACATCCCCACACACCACCGGCTGGGGCTAGAGGCCACCGGCTGGCTGTAGTTGTCCCCGGCACTATATTGTGCCGGTCGGCACTTGTTTGTGCCGGTCGGCACTGTTTTGGGCGAAATGACCATTTTGCCCTGCCGACCACTGTGCACTTGCTGTGTGAGATATTTTCTCACAGCTGTATGCAACTTGTTTCTCCTCCATACACGTGTATGGAGGGATGAGCTTGCTTAGTGGCCAAGCTTGTAAGCTTTTGGCCTATAAGAGGGAAGGCTCTTCCTCTTGGCTTAAGGTTAGAAAATCTTGAGAGAGTTCAG
This sequence comes from Camellia lanceoleosa, assembly GCA_025200525.1. Lineage (NCBI taxonomy): Eukaryota > Viridiplantae > Streptophyta > Magnoliopsida > Ericales > Theaceae > Camellia > Camellia lanceoleosa. Next base: position 37,017,253 of record CM045758.1, read on the forward strand.
CCATTGTTAGAGAGTTGGAGCTCTGGTTTAGGTTAGAAACATATATATCTATCCTATATCTATCATTCTCTTGTTAAACTAGGTGTTTTGTGCCATACTATTGCACTAAAGCACCTAGTGTCTCACCTTTCTTCTTGGAACTGAGGCTCCAAAGAGTTGTTCTTGGAGTTTTTGGTGGTTTTGAGTTCAAGGAGGCAACAACATCAACTCTTGTGAAGATAGTCAACAAGGGTGAGAAGTTTACACTTTATTCCCCATTTTTGCACCTCATTTTTACCTTGTTTAGAACAGTTTTTGTGCTTAGTGATTAACACATAAAATCTCTGTTTTTAAGTCCTCTTTATTTTTCATTAAGAGTGTTGTGAGGTTTGGGGAAGTTTGACCCCCTTTAGGCCTTGAAAAGGCCCCATTTTTGGGCTATTTTGGAGAGATCCGAGATTTTGGTGATAGGGTCTCTTCACCACTGGAATCTTGAGGGATTTCAGTGGTGAAGAGCATGCCTTGAAGTCTCAAGAAGGAGAGGGCCACCCCCTCTCCTTGATGTCCTTGAAAAGGACAAATTTTGCTCTTTGAGAGAGCTCCATGTTTGGTTGTGTATTGAGCATGTCTTGGTTGTTTACTATGCTTATATTGCCATGATATAACATGCCTCTAAGTTGGTTTTGGTCTCCTATACATGCCTAGTGTAGTTGCCTTGTAATGCCTCTTTTATGCCTTAACATGACTAGGTTGTTTGCCCTATTTTCTAGCATGTTTTAGGCTTAGATTTGTGAAGCTTGTGAGCTTATTTTGCCATGATTCAGCTCTGTCCATAGCTATTTTGGCCAATCTTGGCGTGTATTTGGTAGCCTCTTTGTATTTGGCTTGTTGGCCTCAAAGGCATGAATATGTGGTATGCTATTCTAGCTTTGTTTTTGATGATTGGAACCATCTAGCATGTCATTTCAGTCCTTCATGCATGCTTGTTTGATTGCCTTAGTGGCCTTGTTAATGCTCTAAGGGTATGTCTTGTATGCTCCATGTTTTGGCTTCAATGCATGCCTTTAGCTTAATGACTCTTAGATGCCATCTAAGTAGCTTTTTGGCCTTGCTTGAACATGCTAAGAACCTGTTTTTGGTTGTTAAGTGCATGCCATATGTGTTTGTGCCAAGTGTGGTTTAAATGCCCTATTGACTTGCTTTAAGCCTAGGCCATTTGCATGCTTTGTTTGGAATGCTCTATTGCATGATTTGGCATCATGTTTAACATGAATTTCAGAGCTTTAAATGCCTGCTATTAGTCCATGTTTGGCCTGTTTAAGTATGCATGAGAATTGTTTTGGTTTGCCTAAGTCTTGGGCCTTAACACTTGCATATGTGTGTGTGCATTTGGTCTCATCTTCTAGGCATTTTGGCCACTGATCTTAGGCCTTTTAGGGTTGCCTAATTCATGTCTAAGTCCATTATTCCATTGGATTGCATGCTTGTATTATATGCTTGTTTGTATGCTTGCATAAATGCATCAATATTGTCCATCTTGCACCCTAGATGACATGCTTAGGATTGCACCACATTAACATGCACACCAAGCCTCTTGAAGTGAGTTTGATAGAGGTTTGGTACCCCTTTTATGCCTATGTTGTTTTGCATGCATTTGAAAGTGAAGGTGCATTCTTGGTTCTTAGGATCATCACGCATGGAAATGCGCGATTGATGGTCCGGGAACCGAGGCACATGCCCTCTTGAGTCCATAGCATGATGAGGGATGTGCTTGGTGCATACATGCTTTGGTTTGCATTGCCTTGCCTTTGGTTTCCTCTGCTGCTGTCAGTTGCAGGTTCTGCAGGGATAAAGGGCCGATCGGCACTCTTTATTATACGCATTGCCTCTTGGCAGCCGATAATGAAATTCAGAGCCGGTGGCTTCCTCCCTCAGCCGGTGGCTCCCTGCCTCAGCCGGTGATGTTCCCCAGTGCTCTGAGAGGCACCCCTGAAGTTTTGGGAATTTTCAGAGAAGGAGAGCAGAGGAAACAGAGGCCACACTTGGGCGGCAGTGTAGTTCCGAGCGAGCCCCGGGCACGCGCGGCAGTCAGCCCTCCTTCCGAGGCATTTATCGCTTAAATAGATTAATTAGTCTATTTAATTACTTTAGTTGATTTGTAATATTTAATTAGCTAGAATAGTTAATTATTTATTCGGCCTGTATTATTATTTGGTCCCTCAGAGGCGAATTTGTAATAAGCGTGTGTGAGTGGGTGTATGTCTTCCAACCCCCACTTCTTTCTATCCCTTTTATTTACCTGCTTATGGTAGATTAGGGCATGTCTAAATTAGCATACTTTATGCAATGCATGTGTGCATTCATGCATTTGTTTACATGCACCGGGCTCGGTACATCATACAAACTGCATCGTAACTTTCAATTTCCAAATTGAATACATGCTACTCGCGCATTTCACATGCCATGTTTAGGGTTAGCCGAGCCTACTCTAGATTGCATTTCTGCCTGTGTTGCATTAGCCACTTAACATGAACTAGGTCATGCATGTTTGCTAACCAGTTTCTTGTTTTGGCGCGGAGTACGATGTAAGTGTTTTTGCTTTAGCATATCGCATGCGTGTGAATGTTTACCATGGCAGTATGCTTGCCATGCGGCTAAGTGCTTATGTGATATAACTGCATGAATGCCTGTGGATGGAGGTTGAATTACCTAAATTGGGACAACACATTAAAACTGTGAGTTTTAAAGCCCACTAGATAGTGGCAAAGCCGTCTTTTCTAAAAGCCCGCTTGAGAGTGGCAAAACCTGCATTTTAGCCTACTTATGAGTAGCAAATCATTTTTCAAAACAAACACGTAATGTTTTGTTCCAACTTAGGCGATTTGGTCTATACTTGTTTGCTGTGCGCATAACATAGTAAATGAAGGCTAATAACCGTAATAAGAACGCGAAATGTTATCAAAACCGGATATCACGGTTAGTAGAGGCCGGTCTTCGAACCGGGCGAAAGGGGGTGCTCATAGCTGACCTTCCCCGATCGTACCCAAGCTCCCGAGCCAAGACCACTTTGGTGATGACGGACATGTGGCCTTCGGCACCGAGTCAGGGTTTCCTAAATTTCCCAATTAAAAAATATTTAGGTGGCGACTCTGTAATCTGGCAAAGCAGTCCATGTTTGGCACTACTTTTCAAAAATCTGTTTTCTCAAACGATTTGCCGGATTTGGACTCTTTGGTTCAGATTTAGAACCGCGACACAAATCGAGTCCGAACTGTAGAGTGAAGCCCCACGGGCGCGTCTACACAGTCACACAGTAGTGCTACTGTACTAAAACCAAATTTTGAAAATAAAGAATAGAAGATGAACATCAGGTTTCTTATATATTATTGTAGTTTCTTTAGAGGCTATATTCAGCACCACCATTTTTGTTTCTATCAGTGACTCTCAACTCAATTACCCAATCCATGTTTAAACTAAGTTATTGTGGGGAAGTGGTTTGGAAATACTCTTCAGATCCTGGGGGACGCTCATGATCCTCAGATTGTCACCTGAAAAGAAATGAACACTCTGGTCGGGGGTGCTGGAATTAGTACTCCGACAGACAAGTTAGTCTCTACTCTCTCTGGATTACTTGTATTTTAAGTTAAGCATATTGATTCTCACATAACTCTTTCTGGCTGATGTTCTTCTATTTATATCTTTTATTTCTTGGGCCTTGGGATTGGGCTCACTTTCAATTCACTATTCGGCTTCTTTTGTAGCAAACCGCTTTTCACTCGGCCCTTTGCTCAACCGGCTATTTGGCCGAATAGGGTAGGATTTGAACGTGCGAGATGGGGCCGAGTGCTATATATATTTCGACTCTCCAAGTTCAACTATTCGGCCTCTTTACGACTCCCAATATTTGGCCCCCACAATTGCCCCCCAAGCACTCCACTAACGACAGTTGGCTGGAGTGTTTGGTTTCAAACTCGAATAGTCAGAGCCGAAATTCGGCGGCTGACCTCATTCCAATGCAGATGTCTGAGCACACGCTTCTCGGTTATCATTTCAACTTCCTGCCCCTTCGTACACTTCTATTTATTGTGATTTAAAATTTCGACCTCTTTTCAAATACATACATATTTTTAGATGCTCGTTGCTAGACTGCCTTCCGAATTACCTCTGTAACTTCCTTTCCTTCACTATCCTCTTCGTCTCTTGTAAGTTCTCTCTCTCTCTCTGCTTTGAATCCTTTTTCCTGGTTTGTTTTTGGTTTAGCATATTCCTATAGGCTGAAGGAAATGGCAAAACATTTGAAAGATCTCCTCTCCTCGGATCGAATTTCTAGCTTCCAACGCCATTTTTCCATTCCTGATGACATCCGTCTGTCACTCGTGAGAGACGACACCCTCGCTATGGAGAGGGCTGATGAAACCACGATCGTCTTCCCTCTCCTATCAATCGCAGAGGGTGGAGTCTGTTTCCCCCTTCACCCATTCCTTAGGTTATGCTTTGCCATTGGGGTCTAATCCCTTCCCAACCAATGTCAACTTTTTTAGAATCGTAATGGGGATTATAGAGCGAAACCGTTGCCTTAGGATTAACCTTGGCATTCCTGCTATTCGGCATTGTTATGACTTGGCCAAGTTTTCTAGTCGGCACGGACGTTATTTCCTTAGGGCCAAGGACACCGATCATCAATTAGTGACTATGATTTCCAGTTCTGGTAAGCAAGTTGATGATGTTATGGTCGTTGTCCAAGGTAACTGGGAATTTGGCGAAGGCAAGGATCGCCTTGATCCTATTCCTAGACGGAGGGGCGAACCAGGTGGCCGTATAGCTTCTTGTGTTTATTTTTTTGTTATATTTATAAAACTTCATTTTTGAGACCTCATGGTTTTGCTTGTGCAGGAAATGATTTGAAGAAAATTCTGACTTCAACCGACAACGCCGTTCTTTCAGAAATCAAAGTCGTGCTCAAATATTTCGGCCGTCCGAGTCTTTAGAAACAGGGGAGGGCGGCCCACGTTCTGCTTCGCTATGAGCCAACATATACAACCTTCTCGACGGCAGAAAATATCCCAATTCCGAAGGGTGAAGAGTTTCCTACCGCTCTTATTTTGACCGACTTCAAAAACTTGCGGCAAGTTAGTTTCAAGGGGTCCGATTCGGAGTGGGCGAAAGTAGCTGAGGTCGAAGAGTCAGATCAATCCGAAGCGGAAGTAAACGAGGCTTTAAAGTTGGCCTTTGAGGAAGCCGGCCTCAATTCAGCCGACCCTCCATCCACTTCGGACTGAAGGGACCTTTTATTTGACGACGTTTTTAACGGTTTAGAGGACCTTCCCGACGCATACCCCGAAGACATGGCTGGGTTAAGCCTCACACAACTTGCCAAAAAGAAAAACGCGGAAAGGATGGCCACGCAGTGAAGAGCAGAGGCCATTCGATCTGAAGTGCCACCTGCCACCGAATCTCAGCCCACCTTGCATGTTGCTGAATCTCAGCCCTCCTTGCCTGTTATTGAGGAGGAAACGGCAAAAAATCGAAGTGCTGAGTCTGAGGTGGTTGTGTAGGCCGATCAAGAGGCTGAGCAAAGGGCAGAGAAGCATCCTGCCGAGGTCGAGGCCGACTCAAAAGAAAATCGTGCCGACAAACGGCCTCGTTTAGAGGAATCGGATGTGATTGTGCCTTTTGTCATTCAACTGAAGATAAAAAACACGCCAATCTCCTCTGATGCTTCGGCAATTAAAGACCCAGTCGTCACACTCAACATGGCTACGTTCGTCTCATTGCCGGCTGACAAGGCGGCTTTCCGAGCAGAGCCGGATCTGCTGGCAATAACGCTAGCCACTCAATCGACTCTCCTGGTATATACCTTGACCTTGTCTTTCTTTTTTATGCAAATATTGTTTTGGTTTTAATTTCCTGTTTCACAAACGGTCGGGAGAATAGCCGAGATGGGTCGTCGCCAGCATGATGCCGTCGAACAACTTGGTCGTTTACAAACGGAAGTAGAGGGCCAAAGGAGCAGGGCTAATTTCGAGGCGGCGAAGGTGAAAATGGAAAGCGCCAGGGCCAAGGCCGAGATGGAAAGGGTGAGAAATGCGGATCAGCTAAGATTGGCTGCCAAAAAGAGGGCAGACGCGAGCGAAGACGCGCTCAAGTTAGCCCAAGAGGCGATCGCCAAACTGGAGGCTGAGTTGGAAGAATTAAAGAAGGTGAAGGAAGCAGCCGACTCGGAGGCTTCCAAGGCGTTCGAGGCCGGGCAAAGTGCTGCTCTTGCCAACTATGTGGAAGAAGTCCCCAAGTTTGAAAATCGGGGTTTCAAACACGGCTGGCTCAAAGCCCTTGTTGCTACTGATGTGACATTGGCTATGCCTATTTCATACGAGCAAGTGGATGTTGAGCCTCTAGAGTCTGACTCCGAGGATTAATTTGGGCGACACTTGTTTTTGCTTTAGGATTTTGAATGTATTCTTACAGCTTTTCGTTTAGTAATTTTCATGTATTGCTACAGTCATAGTTTTTTGCTAGGCATTTTCGTGCGAACTTGTAGCTTTTTGTTTAGTACTTTTCATATGTAAAATGGCTACAATTTGTGCCCAATTTACTAATGAAAATTTCCTTTGTACTTTGCTATTATTTGTGCTTAATTTTGTTATTGATGAATGGTATTGTTTTTTGCTATTTTGGATAAAACATTCATGTATACTTGCCGATTAGATAACTAGGCAATGCTAATTTATCCTCGTTGAATAGCCAATTAGATTACTAAATTTGCCCTTGCCCTAGCCAATGCATGAACTCCAAAAGTCAAATACTAATAGTTCATGGAGTGGCTATGGCACATAATGATCGGCATCGGGCTTAGGTGCTTGGCCGATCAGATTAATAAATCTGCCCTTGCCCCAGCCAATGCATAAACTCCAAAAAGCCGAATGTTAATAGTTCATGGAGTGGCTATGGCACACACCGATCGGCATCGGGCTTAGATGCTTGGCCGATCAGATTAATAAGTCTGCCCTTGCCCCAGCCAATGCATGAACTCCAAAAAGCCGAATGCTAATAGTTCATGGAGTGGATTTGGCACACATCGATCGGCATCGGGCTTAGATGCTTGGCCGATCAGATTAATAAATCTGCCCTTGCCCCGGCCAATGCATGAACTCCAAAAAGCCGAATGCTAATAGTTCATGGAATGGTTGTGGCGCACATCGATTTTCATCGGGCTTAGATGCTTGGCTGATCAGATTAATAAATCTACCCTTTCCCGGCCAATGCCGAATGCTAATAGTTCATAGAGTGGCTATGGCACACATCGATCGGCATCAGGCTTAGATGCTTGGCCAATCAGATTAATAAATCTTCCCTTGCCCCGGCCAATGCATGAACTCCAAAAAGCCAAATACTAATAGTTCATGGAGTGGCTGTGGCACACATCGATCGGCATCGAGCTTAGATGCTTGGCCGATCAGATTAATAAATTTGCCTTTGCCCCAGCCAATGCATGAACTCCAAAAAGCCGAATACTAATAGTTTATGGACTGGTTGCGGTGCAAGTCGATCGGCATCAGTCTTCTGGAGTTTAGCGTTAATGAAATCGCCTCGGGGGCGCTGTAAGCATTAGAAATAAAAGGGATGGACTCTTCGCGCCAGTGACTCCACTTATTGTGTTCAGACTCAATTTAAAACAATTTGTTGCGTAAGGTTAGATAAGTGCGAATGTCAAATAGACTGTTCTTCAACAGTAGAAGAGAAGCGCAAACATTGGCTGAGCTTGACACTGCAATGAATCGCAGCAGCGAACCCACCCGTGCGGGGAGGTAGGACGTCTAAAGAACGGGAAAAACGTCAGCCTCCAAATCGTCGAAGTAGATCACCCCGAAAGGAAAAACAGCAGTGAGGAAGCTCCCTATGACCGTGACTGAGAAATGAGGCTGACGTGACACTGCGACTGTTGAGTTTTGTGGTTTTTGTGGGGAATAAACCGATGACGGAGGCGGACTCCATTGTCAACGACCCAGGTGTAGCAGTCGAGTTGCTCGACAGATTTTTCCACCGGAAGTCCAGCAGTCGATGGTTAGTCGACAGGATTTCGAAGTATTTCGAGAGGACATCGACGAGGCGGTGAAAGGGCTGTATACCGCTTATGAAGTCAGCATGCACCTATGTACCGCGTGGCGAGAAATAGAGAAAAAGGACGAACGAATTCGAAACTTGGAGGCTCGTGCGAAGAAGGCCGAGCATGAGCTTAGGGAACTTAGGAAGGCTCAAACCACCGAGCCACATGCGGCAGGTTGATCGTGGAAGAGAGAGTGACCCAACGGTTGTTAAGTCACGCGATAGCCGATCGGGATACAGCAAGCATGTTTGCCGTGGAAAATGCAAGGACCATGGGTTATGAAAAAGGCTTCCACGACGGCCGAAGAGTCGGGATAGACAAGACCAAGGAGAAACTCGCAGAGGAGGTGTGCCGATGCGAGAATCGAGGCTTTAGGCACAAGTGGATTAAGGCTCTCTGAGCCTCAGAGGCACTCCAAGGAGCAGGAGTTGAATCAACGTCGCCATTATATCATCGTCACAACTTTCCTTTTGACGCTTTCGAAATTGAGAAGAGTGATGACGAGGGCGATGCCGAATAGAACTAAACATATATGGTAAACGTTCCAACACAGATTGGGCGTCAACTATGTATCTATTGGATAATTTAATAAAATATTTTATTTTAAATGTTTGTGTTTGATTTTGAATGTTTACATGCCTGATTGGGCATCTCGTTTTGAATGTTTGCATATTTTAATTTTGTTTATGCGGTTACGCCGGTCCAACTTATTCAAGCATTTCATTTTCAATGTTTGTATGCTTTTAAAGTGTAAACGGTTTTTGTCGGCTCAGCTTAACAAAACATTCCACTTTGAATATTTATATGCCTTAACCTTCGTCGTGAAGGGCGCTCCGCATCCGGAGTCTTAATCGGCCCAAACGTGTTATGCATAACTGGGGCTCCAGATTCGGAAGCTTTATTTGGCCAATCGTGATATCCACGAAAGGCGCTCCAAATCTGGAGTCGTATTCGGCCCAAAGGTGTCCTGCACCAATATGGCTCCGAATCTAGAGACTTAATTTGGCTAATCGTGATATCCACGAAGGACACTCCGAATCCGGAGGCTTAATCAGCCCAAAGGTGTCATTTACCGATGGGGCTCCGAATCCGGAGACTTAATTTGGCCAATCGTGATATCCACGAAGGGCGCTCCAAATCCGGAGGCTTAATCGGCCCAAGGGTGTCATTCACCGATGGGGCTCCGAATCTGGAGACTTAATTTGGCCAATTGTGATATCCATGAAAGGCGCTCCAAATCCAAAGGCTTAATCGGCCCAAGGGTGTCATTCACCGATGGGGCTCCGAATCCAGCGACTTAATTTGGCCAATCGTGATATCCACGAAGGGCGCTCCAAATCCAGAGGCTTTAATCGGCCCAAAGGTGTCATACGCCGATGGGGCTCCGAATCCGGAGACTTTTGAACTGAATTGCGCGAAGAGGAAATGGGAGACTTTGCATTGCAAGAGTGAAATATGTACATGGTGAACCATTCAAAACTAGTATCATTCCCCACAGGTTGGGTTTAATGATAAAATTTACACAAGTGCGTTGAATTCCAAGGTCATAGTAGGCTCCTTCCAGATATGTCTTTGAGTCGATATGCCCCTACTCCAGCGATCGAATCAACCTAATATGGGCCATCCCAGTTTGGACCCAATTTTCCATCAGCCGGTTTTCTGGCAGCTGGGAGTACTTTCTTCAGGACCAACTCTCCTGGTGTGTAGCGGCGCAGCTGAACACGTTGATTATACGACTTAGCAAGCTACTGTTGGTACCATGCCATGGACACAAGGGCACGGTCTCTTCATTCTTCAATCAGAGTCAAATCCAAGGCTAGCATCATGTCATTTTTGCCCATGTCAAAAACTTTTGACTTCAAGGTTGGAAGGCCGATCTTCAGGGGTATAATCGCCTGGATTCCACAGCATAAAGCAAACGGCGTTTCCCCAGTGGATCGCCTCGGCGTAGTTTGATGACCCCACAACACACTCGGCAATTCTTCTACCCATTTGCCTTTAGCTTTCTCCAGCCTCTTTTTGATGTCGTCCAAGATGAATTTGTTAGAGGCTTCAGCTTGACCATTGCTTTCTGGGTAAGCCGGCGTGGAAAAGTAAGGCCAGATACCATACTTGCTGTACAGATCTCAGCAGACGCCGCAATCAAATTGGGTGTCATTGTCTGAGATAAGTGCTCTTGGAATACCGAATCGTGTTATGATATTTCTCTATACAAAGTGCTTAACATCAGCATCTTGAATGTGGGTTAATGCCTCCACATCGACCCATTTTGTGAAGTAATCTGTCACGACAATCAGGTGTCATTTGTTCCCTGGGGCCCTCGGCAATGGTCCGACGATGTCAAGTCTCCATTAGGTGAATGGCCAAGGACTGGTTATGGAGCTTAGCTCTTCAGCAGGCAGGTGGGTCAAGGGAGAGAACTTCTAGCACTGTTCACACTTTTTCACATAACATTCGGCATCAACTCTCATTGTCGGCCAGTAATACCCCTGTGTCATGGCTCGATGAGCCAAAGAGTGCCCGCTAGAATGGGCACCACAATTGCCTTCATGTATTTCAATCAGAAGCTCTTCAACTTTGTCCAGATGCACGCATTCCAAATATGGACCAGAAAGGAATTTTTTATAAAGCTTTCCTTGCGGATCCAAGTAGTATCGCAGGGCTTTGTTTCGTAGCTTGTGCGCTTCTTTCTTGTCCTCTGGGAGCTATTCAGAAGACAAGAATGCAGCAATGGAATCCATCTAACTCGGTCCAAATTCTATGACATTGACTTGGATTTCCTTCGAAGGGCCAATGCTCGGCTTCGGGATGAAACCTACTTCGATGGTCCGTTTAATCTCTGAGTTAATGGTAGAGGCTAGGCAAGCCAGGGCATCTGCATGTGTGTTCTGATCACGTGTTATCTGATTCAATTCATGATGGTCAAATTTTGCCAGCAAGGAGTTAGCCATTTTCATGTAAGCCAACATACGGTCGTTTCTTGCCGCATACTCCACCTTTAGCTGATTGATCACCAGTTTTGAATCGCAAAATACAAGCAAATGCCGAGCACCCAGAAGATGTGCATTCAGCAAACCGGTTAGAAGGGCTTCGTATTCGGCTTCATTATTTGAAGCTTCGAAGCCGAGCTTGACGGCCTGCTCAATTATTGCGCCGTCGGGAGCCATGATTACTACTCCGGCTCCACTGTCCTGCTGATTGGATGATCCATCACAGTACAACTGCCAAATGTCCCCAACATAAATTCTCCAGTTTGGCTTCGGTCGAATTTCATCAGACTTGAAGTCGGCAAGACCCCCAATGAATTCGGCAACAAAGTCGGCAAGCACCTGTCCCTTGATTGAGGTTTTAGGTAGAAACTGAATATCGTACTGGCCGAGTTCAAGAGCCCACTTTGAAACACATCCTGATGCTTCTACACTACGTAGTACTGATCAGAGGGGATAATCTGTTAGCACCCCGATGCTATGCCCCTGGAAGTAATGCATCAGTTTTCTTGCCGCCATGACTAGGGCTAGGATGAGTTTTTCCAGCGGAAGGTAGCGTGTTTCGGCATCAACCATTGCCTTGCTCACATAATACACTGGCCGTTCCTCCCCCAGCTCTTCTTTTATCAGTACAGCACTGACAGCCTGGTCGGAAACTGCCAGATACAAAATGAGCGGGTAGCCAGCCGATGGTGTTGTCAAGAGTGGAACTAATCGAAGGTAGGTTTTGAGGCTATTGAAAGCGGCTACACACTCGGCGGACTATTCAAAAGCCTTGCCCTGCCATAGTGTATGGAAGAATTGTCAGTAGCGATTTGTAGACCGACTAATGAACCTGTTGAGTGCGGTGGCCATCACCATTAACTTTTGAACCTCTTTTACTGAACGAGGGGAGCTGAGCTCCAAGATTGCTGTGATTTGCCTCAGGTTGGCTTCGATTCCACGGTGGTTGACAATGTAACCCAAGAATTTGCCAGAGTCGATCCCAAACGCACATTTGGTAGCGTTCAACTTCATTTTGTATTTGCGTAGAATGCCGAATGTCTCTTCCAAATCGGCTAGATGAGTTTGCTCTTGTTTGGACTTGACCACCATGTCATCCATGTACACTTCCATAGTGTGGCCGAGTTGCTCCTTGAACATGGCAGTGACCAGTCTTTGGTAAGTTGCCCCGTATTCGTCAACCCAAAAGGCATAACCTTATAGTAGTAGGTTCCTTTTGGGGTGAGGAATGCAGTTTTGTCTTGGTCCTCTGGATGCATGGCGATTTGATGGTAGCCTCTGTAAACATCGAGGAAGCTCATACGCTGATGGCGTGCCGTCGCATCTACAAGCTGGTCAATTCTGGGTAGGGGAAAACAATCCTTAGGGCAGGCTTTGTTTAGGTCCGTGAAATCAACGCACACTCGCCAAGTCCCATTTTTCTTCTTCACAACCACATTATTAGAGAGCCATATAGGGTAGGTCACTTCCCTAATTGCCCCGGCGTCAAGCAACCTGTCGATCTCTTCAACAACGACGGCTGTATGCTCTGCGGCTGACTGTCGACTTTTTTGAATGATCGGCTTGCATTTATGGTCAACATTCAAACGGTGCTGCGAAACAAACGGATCTATACCCGGCATCTCGTATGGAGTCCACGTAAAGACATCAAGGTTGCTGAGTAGGAAGGAAATTAGCTGCTATCTGTCGGCTTGATTCAAGGAGGCGCTGACCATGAAGAACCTGTCTGGGTTTCTGTCGATTTCAACTCGATCTAGGGCTTTCGTGGCCTTTTCACTTGGGAGCCGTCCAACATCGTCGAGGCTCGCCCGATCCGGCACCTCGATAGAATTCACTTGCAACTCCTTTGGCGTCTTTTCAACAAGGAGATAGCATGCTTGTGCCGACTTCTGGGAGCCACAGATTTGCTCAATGCCGCATTTTGTCGGGAAGCATAGCAGCTGATGATAGGTGCTTGGCACGACCTGCATAGTATGCAGCCAAGTTCGCCTCATGATAAGATTATACGGCGATGGCAGTTTGACGACTAAGAACTCCACATCCACTGTTCAGGAGCCCGCTCGAATGGTAGTGTGGTTTTCCCCAACGGGTATTCTGGATTGGCGTTGAAGCTGAATAGTGGATAAAGAGCTGGAGAGAGATCCGATTCGGAGAAGTCGAGTTTGATGAATGTCTTGTAATACATAACTTCCGATGTGCTTCATGGGTCAATGAGTACGTGCTCAACGGTGAATCAGTTTACGCGTAACTCGATTACCAAGGGATCAATGTGGGGAAGTGTCACTCCAGCCAAATCTGAATCATCAAAAGCAATGCTCACAGCTTCATGGGGCCGTTTAGTCGGAGTGAGTTGATTTTGAAGGTCGGGATTCGACTGAATCATATGCACTACGGATGACATTGGCTGGCTGTATATCATGTGGATCACGCCGAGTGGAGGTGAATCCTGTCTTAAAGTTATTGCTTTGGTTGAGTTGCCTTTTCAGACGTACTGTTGTAGCCGACCATCTTGTACCAATTCCTCCAGATGATCCTTCAATGCATAACAATTCTCAGTATCATGGCCATGATCCTTGTGATACTCGCACCGCCTATTCCGTCTTCGTGTGTTAGAAGGTCCCACCATTTTCGACGGCCATTTGAAGAACGGAAGATGTTGGATTTTGGATATGACCACGCTGATCGGCTCTGACGACTCCGTATATTTCTTGTCGGCGCGCCTTGTGCACCTACTATCGACTTGCAATTGTTTATTTGCTCGGTGGGAGCATTGGTCGCTTGATCGGCGAGAATCCCGTCTCTTATCTTGTTTAGCCCGATGCCGTGGTTCAGGGCTCTAAGGTGGTATAGAATTTAATGGCTAAGTAATTTCAGAAAGAGACGTCTTGTTGGTCACATTTCTAGCTTTAACCCGCAAGGCGTTATCTTCCACTTTACAATATTCCTCAACTTTCTTCATCAACGACCAGACTGTTTTGAGGGGCCGTCTGGTCAAAGAGCTGCGGAAGGCACTATCAAGATGCAGCCCCATCTTGAAGGCGGTAATGGCCATGGAGTCATTGCAAGCATCATCTACCAGATTAAAGCACTCCCAATACCGCGCCGAATACGCACGAAGGGTTTCCCCCAGTTGAATTTGCATTGCCCAGAGGGAATCGGCTTGCTTTAGTTGGACCTCATTAGTGATAAACCTTGCCTTGAAGGATTTTTGGAGTTGGTGGAAGCTTTTAATCGAAGCCGGCTCCAGTTTATAATACCACTTGACAGCCAGTGGTCCCAGACTGCTCGGAAATATTCTGTACATGAGAGCCTCATCGTCTGCATGCAGCATCATGGCATGCTTGTAATGGCAGATGTGATTGGTGGGGTCTGATTTACCGTCGTATAAGGTGAATGACGGTGCTTTGAATTTCTTAGGTAGCATTGCCCTTGCAATCCATCGTACAAAGGGATCATGCTGGTCTTCTTCGTTTGAACTGTTTCTTCTTCGCTTATGCCTTATACGTGGACTTTCTTCAAAGGAACTGGTAGTTTCGGGTCGCCCTTTCTTCTTGAGCTCTGGGGATAATGAGTCGGAGTCGCTATCAGTGTCTTGTTGTCGGGCTTGAGGTCGTCAATCACCTGCTCTCAGAGGTCGTTCCTGATCTTGGCGTACAGCTTGTTTGGACTTCACGACTTCCAAGGCCAAATCCTAACAGAGACGTTCGTTCTCAACGATCATGTTCTCCAACCTCTGTTCATTTTGCTTTGCTTGTTCCATGATCGTTTACATTGTCTCATGCGCTGAGGTCGAGGGTGAGGCGAAGTTCAAGGAGCGTCTTGCGGCAATAGTCTCTGGTCCAAGCATGTTTGTTGGAGGTCATCTCTCTGTATGGTTTCGTCAGTAACTATCGAAGGGTCTTCCGTTACGCCCGCCATGGATGTATTTTAGTATTTCCACAGACGGCGCCAATTGTGGAGAAGTGGTTTGGAAATACTCTTTAGATCTTGGGGGACGCTCGCGATCCTTGATTGTCACCTGAAAAGAAATGAACACCTCGGTCGAGGGTGTCGGAATTAGCACTCCGACGGACAAGTTAGTCTCTACTCTCTCTGGATTACTTGTATTTTAAGTTAAGCATATTGATTCTCACATATCTCTTTCTGACTGATGTTCTTCTATTTATATCTTTTCTTTCTTGGGCCTCGGGATTGGGCTCACTTTCAATTTGCCATTCGGCTTCTTTTATAGCAAACCGCTTTTCACTCGGCCCCTTGCTTAACCGACTATTTGGCCGAATAGGGTAGGATTTGAACGTGCGAGACGGGGCCAAGTGCTATATATATTTCGAGTCTCCAAGTTCAACTATTCGGCCTCTTTACGACTCCCAATATTCGGCCCCCACAATTACAAACACATGCATATTATTAACAAATCAAACACTTCTTTGCTCTCTCAGCAAAGCCTCCACCCCCAACGCATCCCTTGTATATATATGAGAAAAAGTAGTATTGTGGATTCAATAGAGGAAGAAGGTGAGGAACAAAATTTTATAGAATATAAATATAGATAGTCCCACAGATAAAATGATGGTTGGTAAAATGGTACCAAAAAAAAGAAAAAAACAACAGATAGTAAAATTGCTTGTCCATGACCAATGCTGTTAGATAGCTACCAACACAACACACAAACCCACCAAGCAAAAAAAAAAAAAAAAAAAAGGTAGATAAAACAAATGGGTTAAAACGAAACATCGAATCCCAGAAAAATTAGAAACAATCATCACAGATCAAGCACAAACCCTTGATTATCAACCAACAATCTCTCGTAATAACATATACAGATTCAAACAAATGGATTGAAAACAAGAGATCACTATAAAAATACACATAAACCCTCAATTATTAACAAAAAAATCACACAGGAATTTCAAATATAAAGAGATGGGTAGTAAAGATTATACTAGAAGCAAGTAATCGGATCAACACAATCGATGAAAAATGAGAATGGAAATCAAAGAACAACACATGTGACCCCTGTTTCTCTCTCTACACTTCGAAGGGGCAAAGTAAAGAACAGAGAGAGAGAGAGAGAGAGAGAGAGAGAGAGAGACTAACCTGGTAAGCAGAAGTGGTGGAGCGAAGATGAAGATGCAGCAAAACGGGGAATGAACTAAATGGAATAGAGATGGTGGCTAGGGTTTCGTTTCTGATTGGGAGTGTAGAGAGTGAAGAGATACAACTAAGCGACCAATCTAACTGTGAGGAGTCCAAAGAAGAGAGCAACGATGAAAAGGAAGATCAATTTTTAGGAATTCATTGTTGAAGCCATCGTCGTTCAAAGTTACGTAATTTTGATACAAAACATGACGTTTTCTTTCTGTGACCACAATTTATTGGTCACCAAAAGTTTTGATATCCTGCTCTTTTTTTTCCCCTCTCCTGCTAATACTTTCTGTGACCATTTTTTTTTTTGGTCGAAAAAAATCACCGATTAGCCACCAAAAAAATGTTCGTCGCGAAAACCCAACCCATTAGCGACCAACAAAGTGTTAGTCACAGAAAGTGACCTATCTGCAACCAACTCAAAAAAGGTGATCGCAAAAAGTGTTTTTTCTTGTAGTGATATTAATCCAAGAAATGCAAAAGTTATTTTTGTTCATGGAAAGATAGCAATAAATAGCTTATTTTAATTCTCCAAGTGAAACCAAATGAAGCAATCAATAGATACTTAACATCGATGGCTCCTACATTATTGTTAGGAATCAAACATATTGATGACTTAAGTTTTCTTAAATTTTATTGAACTAAAAGAGGTTTAAATGGAACTGCAAAAGTTGTAAAGTTAATTCATATACTATGAATAAAATATCTCATTTAAGGAATTAATAAAAAATCACACAGATATGCAAATGACAAATTAATAACCCACCAATCATTTTCAACCACCAAGTTTTACTAAAATTAAACAATTTATCAAAATGAGTTGTGTTTCCAACTGAAACTATCAATAAACCACATCAATCACTAGTTCTTTGTTTCCAAGAATCTAGTTATTAATGTGGGAAAGCATTTTATGAATGACAGCACATGGCTAAGGTGACGCCGAAGTGTCAACCGAGGTGCCACGTGGCCTGGTTATGCTGCTGAGATGATCTCGGCTAGGCCAAGGTTATCTGTTGAGATACTGGAATCCGAAGTAAGTAGATAAGGGACAAAAGTCCTAGAACAGGGGAGGATCTCAGTCTGGATAAAGATAAGGCTCAAGAAGAGTTTATCTCTATCTAGATAAAGGTCCAAGATGAGCATTGAGCTTGAGTCCACTGAAGTGAGACTTCTAAAAAGATCAAGTCACTATTGGTTATAAAAGTAAGGCACCCTCGTAGGTCTAAGGTAAGTTCTTTCTTCTGAGTTTTGAGTACAATTTGTTATCTTTAAGAGATATAGATTACTGACTTGATCATCGAAGTGCCCCCGGATGGACGAACCACCGCTGAATTCTCATCTTCTTGTTACAAGTTGTTGGGCTTAATCTATTCTGTCGGTGTTCTCCAGCTAAGTTCCCTTTTTGGTTGTGTAGTCAGAAATCAACACCCACAATTAAAATTAACAATCCACATCTACACAGTTTTAAAACAATAATTTGACTTTAAATATTAAATAAAAATAATGAATTAATCTCATATAGGGACATTTTCAAGTATTGGTAATACAATCTGATTCCAAACAATATCAAAAGAAAATATTAATGAATCTTACCATTTTTCTTATAAATTAATAAATCCAAAAATTTTAGATATGCCACATCACCCTAACCTGGCAAAGGGTTCAAATATGTAGAAATATATATAACAGTAAAAATATATACTTCTCCACCTAAAGTGGCCAAATAGATAAAAAAAAAGCAAACAAAAAATAATGTAATACAAGTATATAATTTCATAAAGTCAAATTCCATACAATCAACAAATAATTTCATCAAAAATATTTCATCCACCAAATTTGAATTTGTTCGAATCACTCAAATTTGTGCATGGCGGTCAACTGTCCAGATGATTACCCGAACGACCGGTGTAACCCTTGTTTATCACGAATGTTACCTTTGTTACTGAATGACCAGTCGGATGACCAAAATGCACAAATTCAGACAATTCAAATAAGTCAAAATTCGGTGGAGGTCATATTACTCTAATTTCATCCAGTCAAACTCAACCACCCCAATATCACAATTTTAGAAGCTATGAAATTATCCTCTCTTTTTCAATAATCAAACATCTAGAAAAGCCCCACACACACACACAAGGAAAAAAATAAAAAATAAAAATAAAAATAATGACAAGAAAAAAAGCAGCATATTTGACTATCCAAACCTATTAAAAATCTATTTAGAAAAGTTGAGAGATCTATCTACTAAACATCAACTTCTAGAGGCTAGAGGATAACTGGTTTATATGAAATACATTATCAGGAACTTAAATCTCATTATATTTGAGATCCATTATCATACACATATTAAACACATTATATTTGAAACACATTATCATAAACTTAAATCCCATTATATCTCATAAACTTTAATCTCATCCCATTTAGACTGTAAATCCATATAAATATAACAAATGGCTGGTATACACTTGAAACACTTCTAAGTGGGAGATATCTCTAATTGTTTCGACAAAAATAAATAAATAAATTCCAATATTGGGTTAATAGGAAAAACAACCCATTATTGACCAAAATGTTTGATTTCACTCTTGGCCGCCACCAATTCTGATAAAATTATACTTTCTTTACTTTTTCTCCCACTTTGTCAGTAACCAAACAAGACAGACAAAGCCTAATAAAAAATACATTTTGATAAAAATACAATCACAACAAAATTTCACTTTCTCTACTTTTTCCCTCACTTTTTCAACAACAACAAGACATAAAAATTTTCTGGATTGATAAAAAAGATAAAATAAAATATTTCCTGGGTTCTTACCAAACATGATAGAAATATTTTCAAATGGTCATTTTTTGATAAATTCCTTTGTTAAATGTTTTATTCTATCTAAACCATTTTCTTTTTTAGTATTCCATTAGGTCCTATTTAATGTAATATGACGAAATCACCCTTATAATTTTTTGCACATGTTTTCATTTTGAAACTAATACACAATAAAAAATAAAAATAAAAATAGTCCCTCATTTAATGGAGAAAATCTCTGTCATATTCTATGGAGAAAATCTCTCCATCATTCTACAGAGAAAATCTCAAATTATGAACTTTCAACTTTTTTATAATGTGAAAATTATAAAAATAACGCAACAAAAAATTTGAATGAAAATCAAAATACAATGTGAATGTTCACAGTTAAGAACAAACATACAACTAACCTTCAAAAAAAATAAAAATCGTACCAAAATACAATGTGAATATTCACAGTTTACAAATAATAGACAACTATCCTTAAAAAAATAAACTCATACCAATGTGAACATTTATATTGTAACGTGAAAATATAAAACAAAATTGAAAAAGGTAAAAATCAACTATTTCGATTGTTCAATCGTAACAAAAATAGTTGTTCAACCAACAAGCATAGTAACAAAAACAACAAACATATAACTAACTTTCGAAAAATAAAACTCATACCAAAATACAATGTGAATGTTCACAATTTACAATTAACATACAACTAGCCTTAAAAAAAACATAAACTCATACTAATGTGAACATTTACACTGCAATGATAACAAAAATGATTGTTCAACTAACAAGTATAGTAACAAAAAGAACACACGTACAACTAACTTTCAAGAAAAATTATAAATAAAATAAAATAAAATCATACCAAAATATAATGTAAATGTTCACAATTTACAATTAATATACAACTAGCCTTAAAAAAACTAAATTCATATTAATGTAAACATTCACACTGTAACATGAAAATATGAAAAAAAATTCGAAAAAAAATAAATAACTATTCTGATTGTTTGATGGCAACAAAAAACGATTATTCAAAAAACAAGTATAGTAACAATTAATATACAAAAAATTATCAAATAATTCATATATATTGACACACATTTTTAGAAAAATCTATATAATAAATTACATAATATTGGTGGCTACACAAATCGACGAAGAGATTACGGTTTATGTGTAATAGTGGTAAAAAAATGATTGATCATCGCCGGTTTACCATCATCTCTGTTGCGAGTCCATCATCATCTCTATCTATTATTGATCTACAACTAACTTTCTCTTCCAAATATTCTTCCATGGCAGGACCTTAATACAAAATAATAGTTGTAAGATACAGTTAACGCAGCGGGTAAAAGGATTCGAACGTTACCTTATATAATAGAATCTGAAACAAAGAACCTTGTGGGTAAATCACGTACTTCACAACCACGAACTAAGAACACTTAGCAATGGAGTGATACCACAGTATAAGTATCACCCACTCTAATCACAGTGCAAAGACTTGATCGCTATTTTAATGGGAGAGAGTTAGAGAGAGAGTATAGGAAAAAAATTCATTCGTTATTTGATTCATCCCACATTCCATATATCATATCTGATATATAGGCTGACCATTTAACCATCTATCCATATCTCTTGATAAGATATGATAGATATGGATAATGATAGTAGGTTATCCAAACAGGATAGTCATGGAAATTCAAATTCAAATTACATGAGTAATTTGAATAGGTCATGCCACATGAGTGCCCAAATCCAAATCCAATACCCGGTCCAATTTCCAACAATGGTGAAGGAAGATTCTTAATTAAGTGAATCCCTCACATTGAGGCAAAGAAAATACTAAGAATAATACTTTTTCATATTCTATAGACAATGTTTTATATATACCACAAATAAAATATATATATTAAGAGGATTTACATGTAGATCCTAATAGATGAACTTATTGTCTAATAAGTCGTAGGATAATTAATGACTTTTTTTCATCAAGCACTATTAAAAAATATCACTAATTGTAAATTTTCAGCAGTAGTTTAAAAATTTTATCAAAAATGTCACTAATTATAAGTTTTAGCGACAATTTAAAAAATCATCACAAAAAAATTACTAATTTTCAACTTTCAGCAACAATTTGACAAATTCGTCACATAAAAAAGTTACTAATTGTAGGCTTTAGCGATAATTTATAAAAATCATGACAAAAAAAAAAGTCACTAATTCTCAATTTTTAGTGACATATGCAAAAAATCATCATAAAAATTATTTTAGCAATGATTTTACTAACACTTATTTTCAATAGGACTTTATGGGAATGAAATCCAACTATTAAGACATATTGGTAGTTTACCCTATATATTATAATAAAAGTCTGTAAGGGTAAAATAGTCTACATAATAATTCTAATATGGAAAAAAAAAAGAACCTATTAGAATATAAGTTTAAATATATGGGACTTGATCAAACATTAAAAAACTTTATGGAGTTATTGATTTGTAAGTCTACTACATAGAATTTATAATAAATCTCCCATTTTGGAACCCTTAGAAACACAAACAGAAACACATATCAAGGCCATTATTGGGTTATTATAATAGGAAAAACAAACTTTTATTGGCCCTTCATTGGCTAAATATTTGTCTGATTTCTTAATTAATCCCCAAAAATTGTATGACCCAAAAATGTCTAATTTCTTGATTAATCCCCAAAATATTTGATTTCTTGATTAATCCCCAAAATATCTAATTTCTTAATTAATCCATTCCATGAGATGAGAGAAAACAACAAAGAAAATCAATCTATTTATGTAATTCAAAGAAAATTTCCACAAATGATTAAAAAACATGAACAACAAACTAAGCATCACTGACATTACAGTCCATAACAACACAAAAATGGAAAAAGATCCAATGCCTATATGAAATGAAATGAAATGATGGGTGTTGAAGGTGGAGGATTGTGAGAGTAATAGGTGGGTATGGAGAAGGAGTTTCAGGTAAGGGAGTTAAAGACTGAGAGTAGGGAGTTTCAGGTGGGGTTAGGAAGGGGAGGGGACTAAGACCTTGAGGGAAAGAGAGAGGTGTTACTTGAAGGTGAACAATCTTGCTGCAATCGACGACAACAATCAAAGTAACGAAGAGCCAAGTGAAGAGAGAGTAAAGAGAGAGAAGTAGTGATGATGAATGGGCTTGAATACAACCATTGAAGCAATGAAGAACCAGGCGAAGATAGACTAAGAGAGAAACAATGTAACGCCCTGAAATGTATCACATGAACATACAATAACCAAGCATACTCAAGTACCATAGAATCTTCTTTCTCATTGAACTAAGGTTTCGAATTATAAATCCCAAGGTCTACACACTAATGACAATTCAAGTCTATTATCTAGTTCAATAAGCTAGAAGACAATTCAAAAGTCATTACCATAGAGGCATACAAAAGTTTGAGATGGCGCCATATACAACAAAATAAATTTCTAAATGCCTGTCACACGGCTTTAAGGCTTCACAATTAATTATCCTTGAGCCACAATTCCCAACCAAAAACAAAATGTAAACTCCAGGTCACTATTGTGGTGGCATGTCACCAATTCCCAAAAAGTCAGATATGGATGAACTATATGCCCAGTAGAGATACATTTAACAAGGTATCTAATCGTTTGAAAACATGCACAACACAATTATAATTCAGAAAATAATAATTCAGGATTTAAGTTTGAATATTTAAAATGAATAAGTAAAACAATTATGCATATTGCAAGAAAACCTTTATCAATACAGGGGAGTAAACAAGTCATGAATCCCTTGTAGGAGTCCCAACACATATACATATATATATATATATATACACATTTGTAACCTAAATCATCTGTTTTTCCACTTTTGTCGACTATTCTATGGTAGGACTAGTGGACACCCAAAAATATTTTCCCACATTCGTCCGACGATATGTGCAGACAGGGAAATTGGGTACCCTGACTCTCTGTACGGGTACCAACACAACACAATTTCTTAAATTCGACTCTCTACCCTGGACTCATACTCAATTTACCTCCCCTTAAACCATTTTTCAAAAGAACCAGTTTCCAATATCACAAAAAAAATAAATACATAAACAAGATTTATAATTTCATTTATATCTAAATCACAATCTCAACTCAACTATTACCATCCATAACTTCCATCCACTTATCATTCATAAATACACAAATTTCCAACATCAATAATCATACTCTATGAAAGGTTGACTAAAGCTCCAACAATAGTCAAATAAAATTTCCCTTTTTTGTCAAATACAAGTTTTACCTCACTCAATCTTTAAACCAAGTCTTTTATTTACAATCACACCACGTAAACATCTTCAAATCTAAGAGATACTAAGTTAAAAGTAAGCCTATCTCAAGAAAAGGACAAGAAAGCAAAACTTCTAGAAGAATTCTTCACAAAACAGATCCAATTGGTAGAGAGGATGATCTTCACATGTACTTCACTCCTTGCAAGTGATTTAAACTAGATCTTAGAGAATTGAGAGAGATTTGGGGTAAGAAACTTAGGGTTTTTGGAAAGAGGGAGAGGAGAAAGAAGATAGAAAGAAAAAATGTGAAGAAATTAGCTAGAGAGTGCCTTTTTAAATTGCTGATTTCGAGCAGACTGCTAAAGCGGTAAATGAGGCTTTTCAATATTTTTTTTTGCAAAACAAGATACTAGAAGCCCTGCATCTTCGCTTGAGCGAAGTAATGGTTGCTCGAGCGGTCCACCCTGACCTACAAAACTACTGAATGCCCTCAATCTTCACTTGAGCAATGCTTTCACCGCTCGAGCGGTCACTTGTAACAAAATGTCACAAACAATGATGATGAAATGGGTTTGAAATGTTGTGAATTGAAATTTTGGACGGTGAAGAAGAGATAGTAGACTGAAATGGGTCTGAATTTGACATGGTTTCAA
Source organism: Camellia lanceoleosa (assembly GCA_025200525.1). Lineage (NCBI taxonomy): Eukaryota > Viridiplantae > Streptophyta > Magnoliopsida > Ericales > Theaceae > Camellia > Camellia lanceoleosa. The sequence goes on from CM045758.1 coordinate 37,041,229, forward strand.
CTTTAAAGCCTATATTAAACCATCAAGGTAAAAAGACACAACTCTTAAATTAATCTCAACCTTTCAATCTCATTGCCACCTAAGATAGATGTCACATCTGGATTCAAAAATAGAGTTTCCTTGTTATATAGATTTTTGGGTTTTTAAAAGTGATCCTAGTAAAATTAGGAAACATAGAACAAATTTGTCGGTTTTGTAAATTTATAATAATATAATTCATTAAAAAAAATGATTTTGTAACGTTGGATGAATAATTTTTTAGCTGCATATATCTATATCTATCTATATGTAAAACATAAAGTATTATAACGCAGCAGGAAAAACATTTTAGATCATACCTTTAGGTGATAGAACCTCAGAGGTTAATCACGTGCTTCCAAAATCTGAATAACAAACCCAGCAGTGGAGTGATACTACAAAATGAGTATCACCCACACAAGTCACAGTGCAAAATGGCTTGATCGTTGTTTAGTGGGAGAGAGTTAGAGAGAGAGTTTGGAATTAAGGTTATGGGTAAAAACCACATAACGTATCTGATATATCAATATATTATCTAAAATATATAATCAGATATATAACCACCAATATCTATCTATCCATCTATCCATATCTATTGATATGATAGATATAGATATGGTTATCCAAATAAGTTTTAAATTAAAATTCAAACTTATATGGATAAGGCTCAAAAGGTTCAGGTTCAAAAGGTTCAAAGGGTCATGCCTCATGGGCGCCCAATTTCTAACATCTCCCACTCGCATATGAGTTGGCATTACACTGCCATATCTCTATCTCAATCTTCTCAAAAATGAACAATCTCATACTAGCCAATGCACCATGCGACTGCTGAGAACACCTGCATGTGAGAGCTCTATACTAGAAACTCAAAATGAGCTAGCATAGAGACATCAACCCAAAAAGAACAGAAATAGTGTCTCATATACCCCAGACCCAGCTAATTACACTGGTCAAAAAAAAAAACATCTCTAATCCCTCAAAAAGAGCATGTTTGACCTTCTCAATTCTTGCAATATATTCACACTCAATCCGCCTTTCATACAGAGCGATGTAAGTTGCCGGCAGTGAATATACAACAGTGGTGTAATACTAGATGATCTTCCCTTTGCCCTCATGCCATTTAGTTTAGGATTGACTACTTTCCCAGTGATGTCCCTTAAGGCTGAATCATACATGACCGCAAACAACATACCAAAGTAGCAGAACGTCAACCCCTTACCTTATGACATAGTCAAAAGTCACAAAAGGGTACATAAATGAAAGTCATATCAATAATGACACGTAAGACTCACACGGTGAGGAAACAGAGATCCATTCTCTCACTTCATTACTCGATCGCCAAGCACATATAGTATGAATACATGCTACTATGGAGTAGCTCTTCCAAAAGAGTGACGTCATACTCAATACACCGTACAGATATTAGTCTAGTCGCTTTCTAGCGCCTAACCCGATTTCTCTATTTGCTCGCCTTCCAGGTGCCAAATGAGATCTCGCATCTAGCTAATCATAACATGCACAACATGGAAAGTGGGCACTAACATCCATATTTGGTCCTTAACACGACCTCATCTTGGTTGTAACCAAGGCGACACGCATAGTGGATTATTTAAGCCTCTCTTGGCTCCAAATAAAAAAATAAGCCATTAGTCTCATCATTGCTCGCTCCCAAGCGCCAAGGGCGATTGCTCGTGTGAGTGAGCCAATCTTGCCTACTGACATCATCATCTGCTAATCATTATGACACAAACCATAATAGTGTCAACATCATATCATCTCACAACAAATAAGTGATCGATCTAAAAAACATGACCACAGCCTACGCAATTCTAGATTCCAAGCATAAGCTTTATCAACACCTCTTACGATAAGCATATACAACGGAATCCACCATTTGTGCCTCACATAAAGTGGTTCAAGATCACTACTTCTTGCACAATTACCTCTCTAAAGATATTTTGTTGACCAATTTGCGTTCATTCTTGATGCGCCCAACTAGCGCATTGAATCTTACAAGAAGCAAATTAATATACTACTAGTAAAGCATTCTATCCACAGTCTAATGAGTAAGGTCAATGTCTAAACAATTCAGTTGACCATTTACCAAAGATAACACTTATCATGCCGAATACGCCCACATAGCGTACTTTAGGCTCCCATAACAAAGAAAAGATCAAGGAATATAGGTCATCTGTTTCTCCCAAAGACAATCCAAGGATTCACTCAATAGCTAAGGCTCTGGCTTTTACCGATAGGTAAGTCAATGGGTTTGCAATTTTGCATCTAGAATCGTTCTAGGATATTCCTTATGTATGTCATTAAAGACAAAACAAGAATTCTCCTAAAACAATCCCTAAGGATCGTACATCCGAGCATATAAATTACATCACCCATGTCCATCATATCTAAAACAGAGGACTGCCCATGCTAGGTGGCAACAACACTATAAATTCCTGGCTCATAATGACTAAGTAAGGAAAAACTTCTTTTGGACCATTGATCATGCCTCAGTGGTTTTCATCGATCATCGTTGGCCTATCATGGCTTGACGAAATCTAAGAACCACTATTTGGATAACTGTTTTAGGCTGTAAAAGATTTATTGGAACTAGCAACCTTTTTGCGCTCCTAACTTTTCACCATAAAAGCAGAAGGTAAATCTCTACGGATCTACTTATCCAATTCTCTAACGAGAAAGTTAGGTCACAATGTCCACCAATCAATGTTCCGAACTTATGTCAATCATAGCCTAAGTCAAAATAACCTCACTCCCCAGGAGGAAGTCTTCTCATGGTCTACACTTTCTTTAATAGTGCGACTTTTCGGTATCTAGTGAGCCTTATGCCTCAACAATGACTATCCAAATTACGCATAACTTTAGAACAGTTTCGTGTCATAATGGAAAGTCAACCAAATTATAGAAATGGTTATCCTCAAAGACTTTGTCTTAAACTGCGCAACATTGATCCACTTTCTAAAAACAGGGGATTAGAGCCTTTGACATTATCCTAGGCTCTTTATCATCTTGCGGAGCAATCATAAATGTTTCCTTCTCAATCACCCAGTGATGACGTGGAAAATTTTCACATTCGCTACCACGCAACTAAGAATGTAAAGTATTATTCTCTAATGGAATAATCCATTAGTAGGCACATCGCTCCCACTGTCCCTAGGATATTGGAAATTTCTTTCCATTCTCAACTAGGCTACATAAAAGCGCTATGCTTAGAATTCTCTATCTTATAGAGTTCCAAAACTCTATTCATGTCACCTTTACTAAGAAAACTTTATGTGACTTAGTTATACTACCACAAAGCTGCTTACCTATATGCACATGACCCGGAGGGTTTACATGACCGCATACAATAATGCGCCACACGACCCTATGTGTTTACAAGACAGCATACAATAATGCGCTATAGAATCCTAGGTCTTAACTTTGCAACCTTATGAGAAGTAAAATAAGGATAAGTTGCTTGATGGTTACAGTTCGCCCACAAATGGCTCTCTGCTAACCCATTACTCAAATGGAGTGTAAAATCTGATATGGAGGGCACTTAGTTGGGGATATAGGCAACAAACTAATGCAATTCCCAATTGGGAAACATTTTGCGCCATCATCCACCTAATATTAATAATACTTAATTCTTTATCTCTACTACACCATTTGTGTTGTTGAGTACTAGGAATAATCAATTTTCTAAGCATCCATTTCTCTTCACAGAGCTTTCTAAAAAATAACTCAAATAGATACTCGCCACCTTGGTCAAAACTAAAAGCACAAAAGCTCTTATCTAATTGATCTTGACCTTATATGTGCAATGTCAAAAATCATCTCAAAACTTTTGACTTATGGGAGATCAAATAGTCTTGACTCAGATGCGTATCGTAATCTATAAATGTGTCGAGATTAAGGCTTAGCTATCATACCCTTACACATATCTAGTCACAAATATCATAGTAGACTAAATGAGCCAATACAAATGACCTTCTACGACTTTCCTACTTACTTGTGCGCAACCATTGCGAACAAAGTTATACATTCATATGAGAGCATGATGTCACAAGCGAGTGGGCCCGAGAGGGCCTACTCAAACCATCCTATCATCATCTCATTAATGTGATTAAGTATAATAAGCCACCAGTTCATGACCTATGTCATAAACTAATTCTAATCATCTTAATGTGTGAGTTCTTGAAGACAAGTTTTAAAGGTTTAGGCCCAACTAGGTAATGACTCACGACTAATTCATTTTCATTAGATCATAAAAAGATGTCATGGAGATATGAAGTGCGCCTAAGTCGCAAATTTAACTAGTAAGTGCTAATCCCCTGCACCTTCAAGTCAATTCTATTCTCCATACACTTTACTGCATCTAGCTGAAAGATGACGATACTCTTTTTGCCATTTCTATTTCTCGTTTCATAGTTACTTGCAATTAATTATACTATCTACAAGAAGGAGAGAATAAGCTATCAATCTATGAACAGCTTCTGAAGTAACTTAAGCACAAATTAGGCTAAAAAGTCTTATTCAACACAATGATTTCACAAGCGATGCATCAAATTCTTAGAGTCATAACAACCTTATTGGCCTTGACCTTTTCATTACTATGTTGCAACGTTTGTGCTTAGTGGTAAACGTTATTCAAAACAAAACATTAGCCTAGTAAAGGAATCATACAAAGAAGCATCTCATCATGTCTCACACTCAAGTGTGGAAACAATAAGTGTCCAGACTTAGACAAGTTGGCAATGCTAATAGATTCTGCAGCCACTTGGCGCTAATCTTTTCACTTAGTGTTAATAGATTTTGCTGCTACTAAACGCTAATCTTTTAACTTCAAGTAATACTTCAATGCACACTATTATAGTGCGTGAAATTTTGCTCCATCCACTCCCAATAATTGGGTAGAGAGCAAAACGCTGCTCATACTGGCTACTCGTCTTACACTTAATAACTAATTTATTTAGCTCACATTTCTTGGATGACGTGACTCTTGAATGTTACTTCATCCAATGATGTAACATTATTTATAAGTCAAATTACAAAGTCAATCCGTACAGCTCAATAGTCAAGATCATATACAGATCTATTGTGGGCTTACTAATTTCATAACTCCAAAACTCGCCAATCAAAACTACGTAGTATGCCGCTAACCATAGCGCACACATCAAATTTTGTTGTGCCAAACAAGGCAACAAAACCAGGGCGACTTTGAGTCATGTTTCCTTACTTTGGCTCAATTAAGGTCCGACCTAAAGTCTCCAAGACTTTTGCTCATCTAAAGAATAAGATTACATTGTTCACATTTGAACAACTCTACTAAGTCTAGGTCAACCAAATTAACTTCCATAAGCTAAGTCAATTTAGAGAGAAATTCGTATTGGGATCAATTTTGATTAGCATAATATAATTTTGCCGCAAAAATTTAAATTAAATAGTGACAATATTACACAAATCGCAAGATCGAAAATCTGCTATACTCGTAATCATCTCTTGCGTCACAGGTGACAATTATCCAAAATTTAATTTAATTTATGTGCAAAATATTGATTTTCGAGAGTAAATCTACAAAGATTTCTCTCAATCGAACAACCTTCCACTGACTATGGCATGTCTAAAAGCATGATAAAAAATTCTAATTTCATACAATAGCATCATAATGTAGATTCACAATCAATACATGCTATGTTACATTTAATAGCAGAATTAAAATAAAAAACAATTAATCATGCTATTCTAATTACAACATATTAGAAATTCTAGGAAAAAAACAACAATATGCAGTATTTAATATTCAAATTATGCCAGAACAGAAAGTATATCACTTCTGAAATTTTCTGGAATTTTAAATAACTAATAAACACATATAAAATTAGAAATAAATATTCTAGAATCTGGTAAAATGCAATAACCATACCAGTAAATATTAAACCATTACAGTGGTCTACAATAAAAAATTCAGCCCCAGAAACTTAATCATGCAACACCAGATGCATTTTAAAGCAGAAATAATGAATTATTATTTCAGGAAAAATATTTTTTATTTTCATAAAATTTTGAAACTTTTACAAAAGATATAATTTAATTCTGAGTCTAATGGTCCCAACCACACTTAAAAAAAAAGCTATAACGAATTACTTATAACCATTTAACGCGATTCAGAATTAAAAACAAAACAAACAGTGCCTTATGCATCACCAGCCAAGCCAGCCAAGCCGGCAGAGGAAAACGGCATGGCTCAGCACGCGGCTCAGAATGAGGCTCAGCGCGCGGCTCAACGCACGACGTGCGCATGGACAGCACCGTTAATGCCCGCGTGATGACGCGTGGAAGCGCGTGTAAGCCGCTCACAGCGTTAGCACGCGCTACCTTCTAGGGTGTTTTCTGGTTCAATTTTGGTACTGCCGGACTCCATTTTTCAAAATAAAAACATTTATGGTCTTAAAAATGGTATTTAATAAATAAAAAAATGAGGTATTTTTTTTACACTATCAATCTAATGAGAGTGGAAATGCAGAAACCATGCACTTCATCTTCCTCCTTCATTAATATTCATGCATCTAATGAGTATATATATATTTATATAAAAATATACACATATTTTAATGCATAAAAAATAAGCACGATAAAACCCATATTGGCTCTGATACCAATGTAAAAGATAAAGTATTATAACGCAGCGGGAAAAACATTTTAGATCATACCTTTAGGTGATAGAACCTCTTGGGTAAATCACATGCTTCAAGAATCTGAACAACGAACCCAGCAGTGGAGTGATACTACAAAATGAGTATCACCCACACAAGTCACAGTGCAAAATGGCTTGATCGTTGTTTAGTGAGAGAGAGTCAGAGAGAGAGTCTGGAATTAAGGTTATGGGTAAAAACCACATAACGTATCTGATATACGTATCTGATATATCAATATATTATTTAAAATATATAATCAGATATATAACCACCAATATCTATTTATCCATCTATCCATATCTATTGATAAAATAGATATAGATATCCTGAATGGTTATCCAAATAAGTTTTGAATTAAAATTCAAACTTACATGGATAAGGCTCAAAAGGTTCAGGTTCAAAAGATTCAAAGAGTCATGCCTCATGGGCGCCCAATTTCTAACATATATTATTTGTGAACACTGAATTTGGTGTCCAACTCTTCTCTTCATGCCACATGACAAATTTTTATATACTAAAATAAAAAATAAAAAAAATTAATGTACTATAGCGCAAGCTTTATTTTTAACGATTTCCAAAATAAAAAATCACTATGGACAATTGTAAGTGAGTAGATCTTTGTTTGATTTTTGTTAAATGTAGTATTAATATCTCAAGCTTTATTTTTACATGTAATTTAAATTATTTTTGATAATGTGATTGAAAATATATAAAATTGCAGTCTATTATGTAAACGTTGATTTTCATAAATTGTGTATAATTAAAAATTTGACACAATGACATTTACAATGACTTATTGAATGACCTCCTTTAAAGAAAATTCCTAACTATGCCATTGGTCATGATCTCCGGCAACACTCTAGCTATCAACTCCGGTGGCCATATTCAACCACGCCCACTACCGATCACCAAGTCCATCTAACCTCTGTTGGTATTGTTCCATGATAATAATTGAAAAATAACTTAGATAAAATAAAATAGAGAAGATAAAACAATCTTGCTTTTATTAATAAATAAAATAAAATAATATATATATTTGGAGAACAAACTACAAATCTAAAAATACAGGCATGAATTAGATTACAACATGGAATTCGAATAAACCAAATCACTAATAGAACAGATTAGTAACATGGATAAATAAAGATTAGAACTCGTTGAAACAAAAAATAATTCTGAAAAATTAAAGAACAAATGACAAGGGATGCAAACCAAGTCTCGTGTTTCACACGGTGTCTTTAAAACAGATTTACGGCCTTTTTTTGGGTGGGTAGATTTGCAGTCTCACCTGTAGTATTGGAGGTTTGCCAACGTTTGTCTCCCATAATACAACGGTTGAACATCTACTGCAGTAACACTCACTGAATTAGCTCTGACGAACTTGAACATTGGTGGTACTCTCTCTCTCTAAAAAGAACCAAAGGAAAAGGACTAGCAATAAAAAAGATTAAAAAAAAAAATTAATTTTTTTTTTTGGTGTAAAAATCATCTCTATATTTTTATCTCAAAAAATCATCTCCATTTTCTATCTTAAAAAATCTCATCTAAAAGTTGGAGGGAAAATGGCATTTTTATACTTGTAGGGGAGAAGTTTTAGCCAGGAAGGCTACCATAAAATCTAGCATTAATTGCCATCAACTCTAGCTATTAGAGGTAGAGTTATAAATGTTGAAAACCCTATCTGCATTATATATAACAATAAATATATATAATGCTATTTGAATAATTCAATTCATTCAGATATGTCACAAAATAGATATGGGTGTTGAGTGACAAGTCGATTCAAACCCAATCCCAAATCCATGCACATGCATATGCACATGCACAAGCCTAGATCCAAGCTCGACCCTAAGGGCAAGCAAGAGGCATGTGCCTTTGGGCCCCAAATTTGGGCTGAAAATAAGGGTCTCCAAATATAATTTTGTGTTTTAAATATTTAAAAAAAAAAAAAAAGACTCAAATACTATAAGCCCAATTGAACATGGGGCCCGAATAAAAAGAAAAAGAAACATAGTGTAGACGTCCCCGAACGCCCCGGGAGGGTTAAGTCCCGTTCCGTTCATATTGGGGTCACCACAGTTCAAGGACTCAAATGTCACGGTTCTTAATCTTGAACCAAAGAGTCCAAATCCGGCAAATCGTTTTGAGAAAACTGATTTTTGAAAGAAGTGCCAAACATGGACTGCTTTGCCAGATACAGAGTCGCCACCTAAATTTTTTTAATGGGAAATTTAGGAAACCCTGACTCGGTGCCAAAGGCCACGTGTCTGTCATCACCAAAGTTGCCTCGGCTCGAGAACTTGGGTACGATTGGGGAAGGTCACTTCGTGAGCACCCTTCGCCGATCAAAGACCGCCTCTACTAACCATGATATCGATTTTGAAAACATTGTGCGTTCTTATTCCTAAGTATTAGCCTAGGTTACTATGTGATGCGCACAGCATACAAGTATAGACTGAGTCGCCTGAATTGGAACAAAACATTTCATGTTTGTTTGTTTGAAAATGGTTTGATGGTGCTACCCGCAGGTAGGCTAAGACGTGGATTTGCCACCATCGGGTGGGCTTAGAAAACATGATTTTGCCACTATCTAGTGGGCTTAAAACAAACATTCGATGAATTGTCCCACTCCAAGTAACCCAACCTCCACCCACAGGCATTCAAGGCAGTTATACCACATAAGCACATAGCCTTATGGTAAGCATGCTATTCATGGCAGTCACTCACACGCATGCAAAGATGCTAAAGCATAAAACTCACCGAATACTCCAAGCCAAAACAGAAACTCATTAGAAATCATGCATGATCCTAAGTATACAGAAATGCCTAATGCAACACATGCAAAAATGCAACTATAGCAGGCTCGGCTATCCTAAACATGGCATATGGAATGCTACAGCTAACATGTATTCAACTTGGAATCGAAATACAAATGCAGTTAGTATGATGCGTTGAGCCCGGTGCATGCAAAACAGATGAATGAATGCAAACATGCTATCATACTGTATGCTAATTGAAATATGTCCTAATCTAACCATCATAAGCAGGTAAATAAAATGGAAGAAAGACGTGGGGTTGGAAGACATACATCATACTCACGCACACTTATTACAATTATGCCCTCGCGTAGAGGGTCCGAATAAATAATACAGTCCCGAATGAAAGAATAGTACAGTCCAAATGATACAGTCCAAATAATGTACAAATTCCTAATTAATTTACAAATTAACTAAGAAAATAATAAAACTGGCATGCAAGCCAAGGACTGCCTTGATTCTGCTCCGGATGATAGAATGATGCATGTTTGGGCTGCTTTTGTGCGGAAATCCATGACGATGCCCCAATTAACTTCTGTTTGCACCTGTTCTTGAAATGCGTGCCAAGCTTCGAAAAGTTGCTGATTCTTCATTTTGCTGCAACAGAGAGCAGGAAAGGGGCATGGCAATGTATTTTCACAAATATATGCATGTCTCGATCCTCATACCACCAATCACGCATCTCGATGCATGATGGCCGAGGAGTCGAATTGCACAACTCGATATAGAATGAATGCATATGAACACTACAACAAAACCTAACTCCATCATGGATAATCCGGAGTGTCGGTGACTTGGGAATTGAGACACGTTCCGCCACTCGGAGTACGGAATGTACCTCGTTTCCCGTGCCCGGGCTAACTCCTATCCCGAACACGATGCAATATGCATGATATGCGTGAAATGTAACTAAGATACAATCTTAACATACACAATGTTATGAAATGGCATACACGCTATACGAGGTAATACATAACCGAGCATACACAATGCTATGGATGAAATGGCATACGCAATGCAATATGGGCTTACACCAACATGAGAGAGCCTCAGCCGCACTCACATAGGAGGCCATCAGATGAAAACAAGACAACTCGAAATGCGTGCCCGCGTGCACGCAAACTGAGGACGGACCCTCAGGCACCGAAATGCCACTCTAATGAGACATGGCAAGACATGGAATATAGTATGCAAACATGCAAAAAACCAGTAGCAAAATGAGGGGTAAAACAGCCCCGAAACCCAGTAAAATGGAACCCGATGCATGGGATGACCCCGAAACATGGATTTTGGTGCATGAAATGGCCTATAGCTATACAATGCATACATAATTTGAATATGCAATGAAAATACAGAAGTAAGGAAGCCCCGAAATACGCATTTTCACAGTTCAAAGCATGGCCAAAAAGTAAGCAAAAATAGGGCTAAAATGGCATACAAAAATGGCTCCGCAAGGGAGGAAATGAAGCAAGTGGTAGATGCAAAACCAAAAAAGAAAAAGATCCTTCTACAACACTGAAGAGGGGCCAAAAATATGACCATTTACAGTAGATGACAAGCCCCAAATCAGTATACAAACATACTCAAAATGCAATGCAAGATTAAGGCCATAAGGGAGCTATAACATGAAGTACACAAAATATTTATCAAACAGCCAAATACCCTTAATGAAACATGACAAGGGGGTCGAAATATGGCCACTCTCAGTTCTGATCATGGCCGAAAAATAGAAGAAAGGTAAGCTAACAAGACATGCAAAAAAAGGGGACCAAAGAGGGGTGTAATGGCAAGTGATATATGGAGGTCCCAAACAGTGTTGCGCCCTTCTTCAATATTGAATATGGGCTCAAAATAGGCCTATTTACAGTTTACATCAGACCCCAAAACAGATCACACACAAGCTAAAAATATAATGCAAGAAAATGGCATTCAAGAGGGTATTGAAGCAAGTGCAACATGGGGGGCCCAAACAGTGTTGAGCCCTTAATGAAACAAGAAAATGAGCTCAAAAAAATGACCTTTTCAGTTTTGATCGGAGCTCAAAACAACAAGAAAATAGGTCTAAAAAATGATACCAAAATGAGTCAAAAAGAGGGGAAATGATGCTTACCCTTGAAGACTACCCCTTGGCTTCCTTTTGGCTTGAGATATGCTGCCTCCTAGCTGCTGGAAAGCTCCCCAAGCTTCTGGAAATGGAGTAGTGGTGGTGGTGCTAGGTGGTGATGAACAAAGGGTGTAGAACTTAGGAATTTTTGAAGGAAATGAGAGAGATGGAGAGAGATATGATACAAGAGCTCCAAGACCAATTTTTTCAACCCTAAAACCAGACCTTAGCAGCTGGTTATATGGTCAAGAGAGGGGGAGAAAAGGAGGGAGAAAAGGGAGGGAAAATGGATCAAGTTTTCCCTCCAAAAGAGTTCCCTCCGTATACAACTTTTGGAGGAAAAAAAGATACACAGCTGTAATGTACTCAAACTGAGGATCATGGCTGGCCGCTTATTGGAGTTGCAGGTGGCCAGCCGGCCACCCCCTATGGCCGGCCGGCCGGCCAAGGGTCAAAAAGGCCAAGTTGATTTTCTGGCCAACCACCACATATTGGTGGGCTCCCATGTCCCCTCAACACAACCCTGTGGTTCAAAATTGGCAACTGTAAAACATGAGAGAGAACAAGCCATTTTTCAAAGGGGTTCAAAAGGTTCAAGTGGAATTAATGGCCGGCCATATAATATTTGTGGCCTCCCAAGTGTGTACAACACAAATATGTGGTTTGGAGCTGAAGAAAGTGGCCCTAGGGTGGTCAACATTGGCTCGGAAGTGAGAAAAACGGGCGTCGGAGGGCACCGGAGGAATATAACTGGTTGCTGAGACAATTGCTGACCTCCCACCTTTCTACGGCCTTCCTGGTGATGAAACAGAGGTACCTGCCAAAAATGAACGAAAACCGATACAAAAAGAATGTTCGGGGGCCAGAACGCGCAGTTCGGGGCCTCGAAAACTGACTGTTAAGCACCGAAAGTGGCATTCGACCACGAAGTGGATCTCTCAGACCTCAGTGTCCCTCAAAAGGGAGTAAATAAGATGCATGCCAAAAATCGGAGCAATCGGAGATAGTTAGGCGGTCCCGAACCGAGGCACACGGCTTGACGGCTCCGAAAACCGGGAACCGGGCTCCGAAATGGGAAAAATGGCCTGCGACCACGAAACGTAGCCTATGGCCACTGAGAGATGATCTACGAGACCTCTCCTTCCCCTCAGGAAGAGAAAACCGAGCTTGGTTCGCAAACCGAGGCATGGCACAAAAGAGGGTTTGGAAGTCCGGAGGCAGGGCTTACGGCCGCGACTCTGAGACTTCTGAACGAGCACAATATGCAACATCACCGAACGCTCAATCGGTGACGTCTGAGTCTTAAGGTCGGTCAAAAATGGGGTGTCTACACATAGTCCAAGAAAGATTGAATGAGTTAGCTTTGTTATCCATTGAAAATGATATGGTAGATAAATTCGATTATGCAAGTTTTATTAGTGATTTTGCAGTTAAAAATGTGAGAAAAGTAATGTTTATGTGATAGTTGGTTCAATTGTAAACTAGATATTGTTAAATTATAAAGTAACAAGACCAGATTTTTTTTTTTTTGAGTATTTGTAATGATTGCTTCCTATTTTAACATATGAAAGTAAATTTTTGTTTATAATTTTAATGATTATATGTACAAATAAATTTTTTTATGACTACAAATAAATAAAAAAGTTATTGTAACTTATCATTTTATCCATGAATTTTTTTTTTCAATATAAGAGGGGCCCTATTTTTAAAATTTGCCTTAGGTACCCCTAAATCTCAAGGCCAACCCTGCCCAAATCTAGACCAGACCAAGACTAAGTCAAGCACATGCACATGCACATGCGCATGCACAAGCTTAGGCCAATGCAAACCAAGGCTAAGTCTAAATCTACGCCCAAGCTTTAAGATCCATTAGGACTGGTCAAAACTAAGACTAAGTTCAAATTCAAACCCAACTTTTATTAATATCTACTTTATGAAACAATTTCTAATTCAAAACTCAATGATTTTGGTTCATTCTTTTTACGTTGTAATCTTCTCACTTAAAAGAATACAAAATCATTTTGACTCATCTAAATTGACGGTTAGATCTCACTTTAATTTAGTATTAAAATTGTTAAAAAATTATTATTTTTCAGCAACCTCTGGGCAACCACCATCTCCTACAATTCAACCGAACATGTTTTTTTTTTCAAAAAAAAAAAAAAAAAAAAAATTTCAAAACATTATTTACACTATGGGGCTGCCACGTGACATCCTACCTCTGAAAACATAAAATATTTATTAAAAAAATTGCTCTAGTCTTTGAGAAGTTATTTGCTGGTCTAACATAGTCACGTCGTAGGAGTATCGTGATTAGTAAAAATAGAATTTATAATTTTGTATTTGAACATGAAACTACTTTTAATAATTTTTTATACGCGATCTTTGTGACGGACTAGATAATTTCTACACCGTAGAGGTGCCCGAGATTCTAAATGACAAATCTTAAATAAATAAGTTAATTCTTTGTTTCCTTGGCCCCCAACTTATAATTAAATTAATGAGGTTTTTGATTGATGCGTGGTTTTCCATCCAACTGGAATTTTTTTTTTTTTTTAATTTATGTTATTTATGTTGTTTATTTTTTCAATTCGTTTAGTGTAAAATAATCTGAAGAATTACCAAAAATAAAATAAAAAAATTAAAAATAGTTCACTAAAGCTAGAATAGCTAACTCTATTTTTTTTTAATCTTTAGTAAACATTTTTTTAAATAATTATTTATTTTTTTCCTTTTTGACTTGTCTAATTAAATAAAATCTAAAAGTCTAAAACATTTTTAAAAATTAAAAAAAAAAAAAAGTTTACTAAAAAAACAAAAACTAAAAACCAGAAGAAAGTCAATCCCAAACACTCACAAAGTTTTACATTTCTTTTTTTAAATTTAAAATTTTGTTTGATGAAAAAAATGAAGTGGAGTGAAATTTAAAATTTTGGAATGGAAATAAATTTTAAATTTTAAAATTATATTTTTTTTATACTTATTATTATCAAAATATTTTATATGTTTTTTAAAATTAAAAATAAGGTCAAAAAATTTAACCAAAAAATAACAACTGAGTGACATTTAAGGCAAACATTTTACAAAATTCAAAAGGTTTCAAGAATTATAGTGGAAGTGGAAGTGGAAGTGGAAGTGAAATTTGCAAAACAAATTATATAAAGATGGAAAGCACCTGTTAAATTTACAAAGTGGTGTGTAATCAACTTTTTTCTCCTTTTATCTATCTTCTTCCCTGTATAATTTCGGTTATCAGCTCCAGCTGCTAGCAATTACATCCCTATTAGCTCTGACCCCGGACCCTCTCTTACCATCTTCCGCCACTCCAAATCCCATCCCCATCCATTTCTACCACTTACCACTCTCGCTACTCTATCACTCCCCACCCTTCTCTACCCCAATTGTTAGATGAAATCAAATAATCATTCCTCTTAGTTATCCCAACCAGTACCGGCCTTGAGTTTTCAGGGCCTAAGGCGAAATTAAAAAAAAAAAGGGTCTATATTCAAATAAATAAAAAAACCTGTTTGGTATCGTTACCGGTAATTGATGCTAAAATAGATATCAAAATGTATTCATTCAAAAAAAAAAAAAAAAAATTTACCATCATATAGTTCAAATTAACAAAATAAATTAATTAATCAACAAATTTAATTAATGAACTGTTCTAGCAGTGTGAAGCAAACAAATCTACTTATTTCTTGCTACCAAAATATTTCTCAAGTGCTCCCGATTGAGATTGAATTAATTGTTCTACTTTTAGCTTCTTCTTTCTCTTTTCATCTCCAGAACTATATTTACTAGAAAATATGATTATAATCACAATTCAATCCATAAATCACAATCCACTGATTATTTCATATATGATAGTAAAGAAAATATAAAAAATAATTTAATGCAACAAAACTAGGGCCAAAAAATTAGAAAAAAATTATTTATTCCACTAAAATCTGATAAATAAATAAGGTAAAAAAAATTAAGACAAATTTATTATTCCACTAAAATCTAACAAAGAGAGAAGGTAGAAAAAAATTAGAACAAATTTATTTATTTCATTAAAATCCAATAGAGAGAGAGAGAGAGAGAGAGTGACTGAGTCGCCGCCGTTGATAATTTCCAATCAATTTCTGCCACTGCTCAGTGCTTTACTTATACTTGGTATGTTTCATTTCCATCGTCACTTTTGTGAGAGAGAGAGAGAGAGAGAGAGAGAGAGAGAGAGAGAGAGATTGAGAGCTTGTATGTATTATTCTTCTCTCCTGGACCATCAACACTTTTTGTAGATATTTTAATTTTAATTGGGTCAAATCACACTTATAAATAATTATGGTCCAACAAAATATTTTTGGACCCTTTGAATTGGCCTTAAAATAACAAAAATAATTTGGGCCAATTTAAATTTATAATATACTATAATACTTTACTAAATTTGGAACCACTATTTTGAGTCAAATTTTTGGAGCTTAAGACACAAGTCTTAGTAGCATTAGCCCAGGGCCAATACTAACTATTAGCATTTCACAGTTTGTTATATATGAGATGAACAAAATCGCTAAAATGAATACAGATTGATCTTAGAATGCGCTAAATTCATTTATGAAATTTAAATTTTCAACTTTAACAAATTTCACCACGTTGTTTTTCATAATTTTCCATTTGAGTGGATCTTCAATCATTACCCAAATATTGACTCAAATTTTAAATTGAGTAAAACATACTCCCGATACTTAAAACTCATACCACTTAAATCTTTACCCAAATGAAAGGAGATTCAACTTTTGGTTCAAATGTTCAAAGACTATATTTACTCCATTCATTTACTAAAATTGTCATTTTTAAAATATAATGAAAAGTTTTAAAAAGAATATGAGTAAAAGTTGTTATTTTCCATTAAAGTGCTTCATATCAAATGAAAATTTATTCAAATTTGAGTTTAAAAAAAGGGAAAATTTCAAATATGTGGAAAAAAAAAAATCCAACTAATGAAGGTACAAAATTTATTTGCAAAATTGAAAGCATAAATCACTTATACCTTCATAATTTTGTAATAATTTTTCCACTCTACTTTTTTGATATTCTCCTTTTAAAAAATAATATTTTTACAAAATTTTATAAAATTTATAACAAAAAATAATATGATAGTAACATTAATAAAATTACGATGACAATGATAAATATTTTTTAAAAAATGAAAGACCTAACTATTTTGGGAAGTAGGTTAAAAATTTACTTTTTAGTTATTAATTTTTTTTTTTTATGGTCATACTACATGCACTAATTAGTGTATCAACATATGCTATGACATTAATATTTTAAAATTATGACTCCACATATTATATAAATTATAAAGACTCAAAACCCCTAAAATTATGTTGCATTTTCTGTTACTATACTAATTAATATATCAATTAGTTTTTTTTTTTTTTTTAAATGTACAAAACATAAAAAGGTGATGTGATACAAAAAATAAATAAATAAATTTATTTAAAAGCCAATAAGCTAACTTTTAATCTAATTTCTAAAATAAGCATACTTCGAGGCGACTATTGCCACTTAGGGGTATATTTTAAAAACTTGGCTAAAAGTTAATTTTTGATTTTTAAACCTATTTTCGGTCACATTATCTTTCTATATCTTTTTACACATTTTTTAAAAAAGGTCCAAAAAAATAAATAAATAAATAAAATTCGATTTTTAATAAACTTCTCAAACAAATAACTGCCATGCAATTCAACGACCAAGTTTCTTGTTCTATCCTAAATATAAAAAAAAAAATTTTTAAAAAAATTCAACATACATTTCAGGTCAAATGATGTAGGCCGTGAGTGATTTGATTTTTGAAACTTTTTTCAAAATTTAAAAAAAAAAAAACTAAATTTAAATAAATATCAAAAAATTATTTTGAATTTTTTCAAAATTATTTATACCTTCCCAAATAATAAAGAGGAATTGACCCATAAATTCTAAAAGGTGGGATTGTAATCTAATCAGTCCCATATTTAATTTTGTATACCTAAAGGTCCCATTATTTGGAGGTGGACAGTTTTGTCCATGAACTTACTGTTTTGGATTTTGTGATATTATATTTGAATGATTTGGGTGTATGTAACGTTTGGGAAAAGCTTACTATAGTTTTTTTATGATATGGGTGTATGTAACGTTTAAGAAAAACTTACTAAAACCCATATTTATGATGTAGGTGTATGCAACTGTTGGCTTTTTGGCTTTTCAAAGGGTAAATTTGTAAATGCGAGCGTGCCAGCAAGGATCAATCAGTCCTTACAGAAATTATAATTGCCAATCAATTATCAGGCGACTATGTTTTAGTTCTTTCAGCCTCAATGAAGAGGACTTTACCGTGGCTCGACTTTTAGGAGAAATTAAGAGAAATGACAAGTAATATTAAAAGCAATTGAAGTATTTTATTAACATAAACACTTACAATTGTCCAAACTCAGCCTTGAGGAAGTTCTGACAACGATTTACTTGAATCTACTTGAAAACTACTCCTATGAATTGAAGTACAAGGTACGGTATTTAAAGAACAAGTATTTAAAGTACGTAAAAGGTAAACCGGAAAGGAAAAATCTGAAGTAAAAGCTGGTTTATATGATCCGAGTCTGGGGGCCTTTTCGGGAACTTCCCGCTATTTATACTTGTTAGGGATGACCTTCGAATCGCACTTCAACCGTCGAATCGCTTCCTCCATGATCGCCGATCACGTTACCTTAGAAATAGTTCCACTTTGCCATCACTTGCGCTTGGACTTCCTCCTTTACGAATTTGAATGAAGGTAACCGTTGAAGCCACGCCACCTTGTACCTCATTCCCGATCTAATGCTACTCGCACCACTTGAGACCCAATAATTATTGCCACGGTACGATTGAGATTTAAGATTAACATCATCTTCCAATAATACCCTCATTCTCGCCACGTGTCGAATTGTAATTGGCTTTTACAAAATATGTAGCCAACATATTCTCGCACTAATATACCCAATACTTGGAAATATTAGTGAATCAAAAACTTTTCCCCCGCTTTTTCAGAACGTGCATAGAATCCATTTTCAGGAAACACAACCGTCACCTATTTTGGTGATCATTTGCATTAATTCTTAACTTTGTTGGACGTTCCAATACCTTCAGTACTCGAACGGATTATGACTCAATCACCTTCCCATTCTAACGATCGAGCATACGAAGAGCCTTTGAGTAATGCTGTTTCCCCTCGAAAGAATCCCCACACATTTATTAGCCACCTTTACCCGCCTTTCTATATTCAGGTCATGGAGGCTTTCGCAGATTATCAACCTTTGGACTACGAACACATTGCCCTCAATCCTTCGGTTTACGAACACGTTGATACAAGAAGTTCTTCCTCTAAACTCCCCTCACACTTCGAACAAACAACTTTCAAGCCTTTGCTTCAACAAATTGCAAATATGGAATTAGGAAATTCTTCTTCACAACCTTCTGCTTGGGATGAAGCTTCATCTTCTGGGGTGACAAACTGGTCTGCATCTGAGTCCTGGGACTTGAGGGAACGGATCAATCATCATTTTATTGAATTCACTGACCCCTTGGATTTCCCTTCCTACGCTCGAAGCTCGGTGGTTCATCCCTATGTGCCCATCGACTTTCGACGTAGTTTAGAAGAGAATTTGCTTGTAGCTTGGTATACATCCTCCATGCCTACAGGAGCAATGCACCCTGCCCGGTGCTCGGAAGAAACACAAGGATATACCCCTTCATTCTTAGCCAAGAAAGCACAGATTTGTTCTTCTGACTGGCTTAACTATATTAATGCCTTTGTTCCTCCCATTCCTGTGTCATCTCCCCCAATCGAAGCGACCACTTCTTCTTCTCCATCTTCTGAAATGGAAGCATCCACACCTTCTTCACCCTTCGAAATAGAAGCATCCACACCTTCTCCATCCCCTAGATTAGAGGCATCCACATCTTCCTTTCCTTTTGAAGGTAACCATCTACTCCTTCTCCTCCTCCCACTCTTTCCTGGATAGAGAAGTTAAAGCGTGCTCTCCCAATGGACAAAACCTTCTCCCCTTACAAACCTCCATCATCTCCAACTCCATCTGAACGGAAAGAAGCCCAACTTCGCTGCGACTTTTTTCTCACCTACCCTTTAATGTTCTTGAGGATGACATTCCTCTTAAGAACTTCCAATGGGCTGTAATATTCTCGACCAAGGGCCATATCCTTAATCCTATCGCCCAAGGTAACTTCATCTGTTCTCGGATCAACTTCAAGATTCTCCATTGGCATCGAAATTCCAAAGTCACCACTCCTTTTTGGATCAACTTTCATCTCTTCAATTCATGCTCAATACGGCGTAAAACTTCATTGAAGACTTTGAAGACTTCAAGAATAAGGATTCTGCATATTGGGATGATTTAGTTATAGATGAGTTGGAACAAAAATCGAGAGAGGAGGCTTTTCGAAGGTCAAGAGTCAGATTATGAAGTGAGAGCACATCAACTCATGCAGCCAACTTTGGAAGAGATGGAAGACATAATAAAGAAAGAACAAATATTCATTGATCATTGTTGGACGAAATTTCATGATCTTGTAATTTATTCTATTCCTTACTTTTACGAACTTGAATTTGTACCAAAATAAGATTATTTAATGAAATTATCTTGGCTCTAATGAAAAGCAAAGTCTTCTGTACTTGACATTGTTTGACTCTGTTTCCTCTTACTTTAAAAGCCAACTTATAACCTTAAATTAAATAATCTCATCCTTCGAATTTGGACTTACTTGTCTTTAATGAAACACTAAAAGAAACCAATACGTCTTTTTCCAACTTATGGAGTAAAAATTGACAATTTGGTCAATATTATCTAAAATTAGTGCTTCGAACTTAACAACTTGTCATGGCTACTATAGTCAATCAATTTTAAATTGACCACTTCTTGTTTTGAAAAGTAGCTTGTGCTGTCCTAATTCAATGGACAACCTTCCCTTGTAAAACCATCGCTTTGGTTAGAATTCTAAGCTTTGCTTTAAAGGTCATTACTTTCAATAATGTTCCTCAAACAGGTCTTTAAACCTTTTGAAGTAGACCAATACTCAAGCATCTTAGCTTCTCGAATCATGTAGCATACTTGGCCGATTACGTATTTCGCCGCTTTTATTTGATTTCGTGGAGCCAAAATTGGCTTCAAGCCAAATATCTCTCTCGGCTAACGTTAACATTCTAATGTGTTCTTCCTCCAAAACTATCAATATTGGAAGAGACTCCTCATATTCGTACTTTTCGTACATAAGGATACACGCAATATATTTTTCAGACACAAAACCCTTTTAAAACCCCTTTGCTTTGTACTCTGAAATCACTTACTCTTTTGAGACACACAAACCCTACCAATCTCGGTTAAACCCTCTTCCTTACTACTCGCCATCAATGGATCCTTCCTCACTAAAAGTGCTTTTCATGATCGTGTCATCCTACCATGGCCTTGAAGCGATGTATTGATGAAGAAATCACCAAAGTTTCATCCGGTGAGCCAAGCCACATTGATGGACGCCTTTTTACCTCGTCATAGCAACAAACAGAATATGTCCTTGGCCCTATTTTTAGGAAGCTCTGCTCAACTTATGCCCTATATCTTCGCTTGGAGGACCATTTCCTTCTTTACGAAGAAGGGCTTGATTGGGGCAAGAGGAGAGTGAATCGTCCTCACCGTTGCAGGCCGACAATAAGGACCGAATGGGAAGAATGGTATGACAGAGTTGTTCTGCGAGAAGATGACCCATGTGAACTCAGATTCTCGATGCCCTTCGTCTTCCGTGTTCATTATTCCTGAAGACCCTTTCTTGATACATGCTGCCTTATGTTTCTGGAATATGTCTTTTAATTTCTTCCAATTTCGGTGCGGCATGATGGCCCCCATCGTTCTTGATATTTGCCATCTCTTAGGGCTTTCCCCCCATGGTTCTCCATTTACTCCCAATTACCCAGACCTTCCCATTAAGTTTTCTCTTCCTTCCTTAAACTCCTCTTATAGTGACTTTGTAAAGTCTGAGAATAAAAGGGAAGGTCTTGTGAGGGACAGAGTCGCTTTTCTTTTATTTTGTATTGGTTAAGCAAATTCCTCTTTTGCACCTCATCCCAGAGGCTTATGCCTGAGTTTGTTCCACTCGCGAAGGCGCTTGTCTTGAAAAAACACATAGCTCTTGCTCCTTATCTTTTAGGTCATGTCTACAGAGTCTGTTCCCAATTTTGTGAGAAACCTCTTGATGCTAACCAAGGAGGTCCCTTCTGGGTGCTTCAACTTTGGCTCCTCGCTTATTTCAATCGACTTACACCCCAAATGTCCGAAATTTCTTGTTCAGATCCTATTACTTATGGGGAAAAGTATGCTAGGATTGCCCTTTACCCCGCCTTTGCTTACTATTTTAGTTTCTTTTATCAACTTCCCATTTCTCCATCTGCCTCTTTCTTCTATCCTTTTGAAGCCAATAAAGGACCAACCTGGCTGCAAGCTTTCCTGGCCGATAAAGAATGCTCCACTTCTCCTCACAAAGACATATGGGCTTCTATATTACTACCAAGGGAATTGTTCATTGGTAGTTTACACCCTCGAGCCTACAAATGCATATCCAAGTGTCTTGCCCTTCTCAATTTGCTGCACAATTTGGACTCACTCAAGGAATACCAGCCTCTTTGCGCCTCGAATGTCCATCTTACTGCCAGAGATTTGAGAATATCCAAATCCAGGCTAGAGACGGCAATTCTCAAACTACTGAAAGAGTCGAATGAGTTCCAATTTGTCCCCTTTCTTCCATATGGCTCAGTCTTGAAAAGATTCCAAAGCGGTGGATCGTTAATATGGAAGTGCGCCTATCTCGAGCATCCCCATGACTTGTCGGTAGGATGGGAGTGCCTTCAAGGCTAAACCAGCGACATCCAAGGACACTCTCCTCTTCACGTGGGTCGCCACGACTAATGCTACAACTTCATCCCTCCACTAGAGTTACTAGAGTCGCTCAAGAAGGGTAAATATTTTTGGACTTCTCCTTTTCCTTCTTTTGAATTTTTAGTTCCTTCCCTTTACACGCTTGTTCTTTGGTGCAGACCCCACACGAGGAATCTCCCAAAAGAATTGAAACTTTAGTGTTCTCAAAAAGAAACAACAACAACAAAAACAAAAAGGAAACTAATCCTCCCTCCCGAGGAATCCGAATCCTTGAGAGAAGAAGAGGTTGAGCAAGAACTGTAAGTGTCTTCAGAGAGCAAAGAAACAAAAAGTAATTGCCTCCTTCCCGATGCCTCCTTTTGATACAATTAAGCATCCTTCTTCGAGACACCCACTATAGTAATGGAGAAAGCATTTACTCAAAAACACGAAACTCGAATTGAAGAGGGGAGATTGAAAAAGAACCAAGAATACCACCGCCAAGGAGGAAGAGAAAGAAGATGATCAAGCTGGCCGACTTGGTGGAAGATCCGATTCATGAAACCGCCGCCAAGCGGTAGAACAGAACATTCCAAAGCAATAATCGCTTTTGAGAGGGCCGAGAAGAGACGGCAACAACAAATTTTAAGAGAAGAAGTCTGCCTTGTTGATGCTTTGCAAAGGAAGCGGAGAAAGCAACAAAATACCGCACATTATTCCTCCACCGCCTTCTTATCGATGCATTGCTTCAAACAAGTAATTTCTTTCACACTTCCTTGTTTTTCCTTTTATCAACTTTTATCTTGAATTCTAACCATCTTTTATATTCCTTCCTCTTACAAATATCGTGATTCATCTTTCCGGCTAGACCTCCTCTGTCTTCAGTTGAAGTTGACCAGACGCAACGTGGGCAAACCATCCAAACCATGCTCTCACTCTTCAAGCCTATATTTGGCACATTTTCTTTGAGTCCAAACATCCCTGCATCTCTTTTCCTTGGCTTAGAGCCATTTCTTCCTTTTTTGGCCTTCAATCCACCTCATCCCATTCCTTCTTCGAGCCTTACCCTTCCTTCTTCCAAGGATATCCCAGCTGTTACTCCAATCCTAATGGCAATTGATTCTTCCACAGAGGGTGCTGGTAGTTCCCCAATTCATGGTTCACTACCTATGCCTATTTCCAGCCCCTCTTCACTTGATTCATTGGTGGCTAAGACTATAGAAACTGCCAAAGACGCTCCATCCATTTCTCCCATCCCCATGCAGCCCTCTGTGTCTTTCACCACAGTATTTTCTATGCCCTTCATGTCTAGGGACGAAGTAGACATCTTCGAAGGAAGACTTGCTAGTCTTTTTTATGTACCTTCTACATCTCCAACATTCATTGCTGAAGCTGAGCCATTAGTCTTGGCTGACTCCTTATTGGAGATTTTTGAGAATTCTTCCTCCAGCAACAAACCTTCTGTGCCTTCAATAGACATAGATACATGTCTAGAACTACTAAATTCCTTTTCGAGGATTCCCTTTGAGGCTCTACAAAGGCCTACTATCAGAAATGGGTTCCTTCAGTGTTGTAACATTGCTGAGCAGTCTGGCTTGAATGTCTCAAGTCATCTATCTCAAGCAGCAGCCACCATCGATTTTTACCTCAACATTTGTCAAGCTGCTAAGGTTGCGGATGAGAAACTGACTGGGGATCAGAGTTTTGTTTCTCAAGTGCATACCAAGGTATCAGAACTCAAGGAACAACATTCCTCTGATTCCAAGTTTCGACTCCAACTGTTAGAGAAGAAGGCCCAACTGGAGGAGGAATTAGCTGCAATAAACCGAGCCTTGGGTCGAACTGACACCAAATTGCAGATCACTAACCAAGAGTTGGCTGATCGTAAAAGGGACATGGCTACAGCTATAGAACTATTCCCATCATTTAGCAATAGGAAATCCGTTGTACAAAAACAATTAAGACATTGTAATGACTTCTGGGCCAATCTATGGCATAATGTATTTAATTCTTTATGAAAGAACAAGTTTTATCTATCCTTTGAGTAGTCTCGTGTTTTTGTATTCAATGTTTATTCCATTCCTTGTGTTTCCCAAATAGTTGGAAAATAAGGCTTCAAATATCTGCCATTAATCTTTTTGGGATGTACATAACCATTCAAATTTCTTAAATGGTATGCCCCAAAAGGCAAAACTCTATGAATTTGATATGGTCCTTCCCAATTAGGTGACCATTTGCCAAACTTATGGCTTTTAATCCCTATTGGGAGTATTGTTTTCCATACCAAATCACCTTCATCAAAGCCAATATGTTTGACTTTCTTGTTATAATTCTTGGTCGCTTTCTTCTTTTGGAAAAGAATGCTATTTAACGCCAAAATCCTCGCTTCATCTATGTCTTCCAATTCCAAGCACATGCTTTGATGATATTGCTCAGGTTTTAATTGATCTTGACATCTTACCCTCAGAGATTTAACATTAATTTCCACAGGTAACACTGCATCATGCCCGTATACTAAGGCATAAGGGGTGACTCCTGTGCTCGATCTTGGGGAAGTTCTGTAAGCCCACAAAACATCCAACAAAAGGTTATGCCAATCCCTAGGATTATCTTCCACCATCTTTTGTATTCCTTTTTTCAAGGATTTATTAGATGATTCAGCTTGACCATTGGCCTGTGCATAATAAGGAGTGGAATTAATAAGGCTAATCCCAAACTCTGCCACAAAGGATTTCACCATTTTCCCATCAAACACAGTTCCATTATCAACTGTTATGGTTTGTGGGATGCCAAACCTATGGATCAAATCTTTAATGAACCCAATGACCTCTATCTGATCTACAGCCTTATATGGCTTGGCTTCGACCCATTTAGTGAAGTAGTCAGTAGCCACTAGAATGAAACAATGATGTTTCGAAGAAGGTGGATGAATTTTACCTATCATGTCCATGGCCCATCCTCTGAATGGCCAAGGCTTCACTACTGCATGTAGGTCAGTTATGGGCACATGTCTTATTGTGCCATGTTTTTGGCATGCCTGGCAACCTTTTGCATATTCTATACAATCTTTAAGAATAGTTGGCCAATAATAGGAATGCCTTCGAAGCAACCACCTTATCTTTACACCAGGCTGATGAGCACCACAAATGCCTTCGTGAACCTCAGCCATAGCTGTTAATGCTTCTTTTGGGCCTAAACACTCCAATAATAAGCCATCTCCTCCCCTTTTGTATAAAGCATTATCATATACTATGTATTGCATAGACTGCAATTTGATTTTTCTGCTGGCTTTTGAAGATGGACCAGCCAAATACTGCATAATTGGATGCCTCCAATCCTGTTCTTGTGAGTCATTATGATTGACTTCCAAGATCACATTCCTTTTATTCAAAGGTTGTATTAGTCTCTGATATGTTGTTTGGCTTATATCCCTTTGGGTATTATCCCTTCTCTTGAAGTTCGAAGCTTTTTGAGCCACATCATTAGCTCTACTATTCAAGAATCTTGGAACATAAGTTACATTTGCTATTTGAAACTGAGAAAGCAGATGTAATGCAACAACATAATATGGTAGGATGCTTATGCTTTGACACTTGAAAATCCCTTTTACTTGGTTAACAACCAATTGAGAGTCTCCAAATATGTCAACTGCATGTACTTGTAACCCAATAAGGATTTCTAGTCCTACTATTAAGGCTTCATATTCAGCCTGATTATTGGAACAGCTAGCTTCATCCACTCAAAACCATGTGTGGTTTCTACCCTTGTGGAGACTTAATCACAATACCAATTCCAATTAATCCATTGGCTTTCGATCCATCGAACCACATTTGCCATGGTTCAACACTAGCCATACCAAGTTCCATTACCTCTTGGTTTTTCGCTTTGAGATGGATGATCTGCTAGAAAATTGGCTAATACTTGCCCTTTTATCGCCTTTGAGGGACATATTCTAAATGAAATTGATAAGGCTAATATCCATTTGCCAATTCTTCCCTCAACATAGGTCTAGATAACATGTATTTAACCAAATCAGTGGTTGCAATTACCAAGAGCTTGTAGGTAAAAGATAATATCTTAATTTCATTGCAAGAAAAATACAAAGCAAGACATGACTTTTCAACAAATTTGAATATTTACATTCACAAGAATTTAAAAACCTACTAAGGTAATAAACTTTTGTTCCTTGCCTTCTTCATTGTCTTGGGCCAAGAAAGCTCCCAATGAATCTTCTGCCGCTATGTATAACTTCAAGGGCTTATTTCGTTTTGGTGGCATCAAGATCGGAGGATTGGCCAAGTAGGCTTTGATACCTTCGAAAGCGCTTTGATGCTCTGCTGTCCACACAAATTCCTCTTCATCTTTCAAATTTTAACAAGGAAGAAAATACTTTAGTTTTCCCTGCAGTGTTAGAAATAAACCTTCGAAGAAAGTTAACCTGCCCAAGGAACCTTTGTAATTCTTTCTTACTTGATGGAGGCCTAGCTTCAATGATGGCTTTGGCTTTATTCTGATCAATCTGTATTCCTTTCTTATGCACCACATAACCCAGGAAATTTCCAGATGACACACCAAAAGCACATTTAAGAGGGTTGAGTTTCAACTTGAACTTTCTCATTCTTTCAAAAGCTGCTTCTAAATGAAGCAAGTGCTTCTCCATGGACTGGGATTTTACCACGATATCATCAATATAACATTCTAGATACCCTCCAATAAGGTCATGAAAGATGGTGTTCATAGCCCTCTGATAGGTAGCTCCAAAGATTCTTCGCACCAAATGGCATCTTAACCCATTCGAAGGTGCCAATATTCCTGTGGCATCTGAATCTTTGTCTTGTGGATGTCTTCCTCGCAATGCATATTTGATTATAACCAGAGTGGCCATCCATCATTGACAAAACTTGGTGCCCTCCGAATCGTCTACCAACAGATCCACTATAGGCATAGGGTATTCATCTTTAAGGGTTGCTAAATTTAAGTTCCTGAAATCGATGCATACCCTCATTTTGCCATTTTTCTTAACTACAGGCACAATATTAGATAGCCATTCAACATATCTGGCCGTCCTAATAAAGTCTGCCTTGAGTAGTCTAAGAATCTCCTCCTTGACCTTCAATTACATCCGACTCATCCTCCTAGGCTTCGCTTTGTATGGCTTGAAATTAGGCTTCAAAGGAGCCTATGTTCCACCAATGATCTATCCAATCTCGTAGCTCATTGTAAGACCATAAAACAATCTTTGTACTTCTTTAAAACAACCAACAACTGGTCTCTGTCCAGAACATTCAAACAGGTACTTATGTAAGTGGGCTGCTGCACAGAACCTTCCCCTAAATTCACTTCTTCTAAGGGGTCCTGCGTCTGAGAATTCATTGAAGCTTTCTCTTTGGTTTCTTCAACCTTCGAAGCAATCTTTTCACCTTGTTTTGCCTCTATGTTCTCTATTTCGACATCTCTACCTTCTTCCTCATAGACAAAATCATCCATAAGGCGTCTTCTTCTTGTATTTCGGACTCTTGTTTCAATGTCCAATGCACAATACTTCCCAAAGGTCAAACTCGACTGTTGTTGTTCTTGTTCTGACCAATTGTCATGGCTTCTCTCTCTTGTTTCAGACCTTCCGGACTATTGCATTTACATCCAATGATGAGAATTTAATCAAAGCCAATGAATTGGCTTCGTTCTTCACTTCTTTGCCTATAACCAGCATCGTTGTCATCTTTCACGGCAACTTCTTCATCAAGACTTTCTGGACTAAGTGCTTTAGATGTGTAACTTCCTCATCACGTCACTTGGCCGAGCCATCGCCTTTTTCTCAATATCTTGAGTGGAGTTACCCTTCAATATATAGTTTGGCCTCTGCAAAATCCGCGACAAAGCTATGAAAGGTTGAGGATCTGATCAATCTCCTCTGTCTCTCCATTACCCGAGCCATCATGATCTTCGATGCAAAGAGGAAGGTACACACTTGTTGGTGTGAATCCACCCTTCCAAGTAAGGCATTATACTTAGCATTGCTATCGATCACGAAGAATCTTTGCCATACAATCCTCGGTTCCCACACTCAAATTAATAGGCGAATACCTTGGGCCATCTGCTTATCTCCAAAGAAACCAAAGAATGGTTGTCTTGGTTGGGATCAACCTTGGATTCTTCTTCCCTAATTTCTTCAAAGAAGATTTCGGCAATAAATTAACCGCCCCCATTGTCTACTAGGACTCGGTTTAATCAGATACCATCAAAGAAAGCCTTAATGTACAAAGGCTTGACATGTTGGGTCATGGAATTCGAGGGGTATTCAAAAGGATATGAGAGGTTGATGCTCACCTCCTCCTCACTTTCGACTCAACTTCCATAGGACTAGCCATTTCCGAAGCATCCTGAACCATGCTCACTTGTGATTCCTCACTAGAAACAGGAATTGGATCCATGTCTTGGTCCTCCTGATCCTCAGCCTGAAATTCATGAGGTAGTATATGTACCATGTTAACTGATACAGGGGGGAATGAGCCAAACCGGATGGTGGTTGTACCTTCTTCCCTCTTGACTACCTTTGTTCAAGATCTTCCAGTCATTCATGCATTGCAGTACTTCATTGATGATCGATCCTTCAAGGATCCTTCAACTAAACTTTCGGTCGAAATGTTTGTTCAGCCATAAAGGCTTCGAACATTTCTTCTTCTGCCATTTCCTTCTTTTGGCTCATGCCAATTTCTTCTTCTATTTCACTATCACTTTCCATCAGAGCCTTCTCCAATCCTGCCAAACTAGACTTTTCCCTGGCCTTTAGTTCAGAATGAACTTGGGCCAATTGTTCCCTGCTACAAACCACTTTACTTTGCAGCGTCGGTTTTGGAACATGGTCTGACTTCGAAGCTTTCTTTTCTTTCGTCTTGACATGTGAAGAACTCTCTTCACTCTCTTTCAGATTTTGCTGGTACTGGGTGTACCTGCGCTGAATTTTCCTCCTTTGTGATCTGGAAATAACCGGCACCATACTTGGCTCCTTTGTCTTTGGGTGCTTCAGCAATACCCAGTTGTTTGGGGCCACCAAAGGAGGTTTGACCATTCTGCCTGTGATTCCAACATCTCTCCTGTCAGGCAATTCCCTAGGTTTGTTTTGCATTACAAACCAATCTGGGACTCCAGGCACCCAAGAGCTTACTGATTCAGACGTTGAATCACCCTTTTCCACCTTCGAAGCCATCTTCGAAACTGGCCGTGGAGGTAAGTGCTTGGTTTTGGTCTCATGTTTCGAGCTTGATTCTGGCCTTTGTTTGAAATGGCCATTTTCTGTTCTGTGTGAAGTTGATCTGGGGGGCCAATCTCTGGCTTTAGTCCCATAACCTGAACTCCTCTCTAATCTTCTTTCAGAATGTCTACTCTCCATTTTATAGTAGTTAAGTGGCCTAGACTCATACAAGGGCCTTTTGCCTTTAGCATTCATTCTGTCAACTGCAGGCTCAACCACCACTGGTCGTTGCCTATCACTAGCCGGGTACGGCCTTTTGTTGTAAGCGTTGGTTGTTCTAGGACGTCTCTGAACATCCTTATAGTATTGCTTCCCATCAATTGGAAGCCCCTTCAACCATTTGTAGCTTAGTCTACACCTTGGACACATCCTTTGCATTACAGCTGCTTCCAAGGAATCGTCGTCCAGTATTTCTTCATCAGAATGTTCCTTCTGATGTGAGAGACTCTGACCAACAACTGGTGAACTCCTGGTCTCTTTCTTGGCAGCTGTCTGGTTGGCAATATGCATTTGCACATTGACTTCTTCCAATTCCTGCAAAGATAGGTTCTGAAAATTTGGAACAACCACATTAGCGCTTTCTCCAACTTCGAAACAAGTTCTTGTCAATTCCCATGGCTTTCTCGCTTTTGTTTGGGAACTTCAGGCTTCCTTTCCGGATTTGCTCCTGGATCCTGTCTCGAAAAACAATGCAGTTTTTAGTTGAGTGAGACCAAGAATTATGCCATTTACAGTACACTTTTCCTTTAAGTTCATCAAGAGAAGGCAGTTTTACTCCTTTTGGTAACTTAAGGAAATTAGCTGCGAGCAAATGATCGAAAATGTCATCTGCTTTTGTTAAATCGAAAGAATACTTTCTGTGAAAGTCTTTCTTCTTAAACTGTTGGTCGATAGTCGTATCCTTATGAATTAATGCTTCACAGGATACGGGTTCTTTGCCCACAATCTCTGCTGCATCAATCTCGTAATTGGGATCTTTATAGTATGTCTTATATGAAGCATTGTTTCGATCTTGTTCTTCCTCCAATAATGCTTCATATCGTGACACCTTATAGGTTAATTCGACCAAATCCCTGAATTCAATTGAATCAAACTTCTTTCGAAGCCTGAACTCTAAACCGTTTTGAGCCAATCGTACAAATTCTGGCTCTGGAAGGATGACTCTACATTTATTTCGAGCCCTTTTAAATCTTGCAATGAATTGAGTAGCCTTTTCTTCAGGCCTTTGACTCAATCTTGCCAAATCTGCCATGGATACTTCTGGCTCTGATTGGAAAAATTGGGCATGAAATGCCTCTTCCATCTGTTGCCAAGTTTGAATGGAGCCAGGTGTAAGGTTGATATACCATACAAACGCTCCCCCAGTTAGAGAGTTTGGAAATAATCTCAATTTTATGTAGTCATGATTAGCGAATTCACCACACTGAGCAGCGAATCTAGCAATATGCTCTACTGTTGATTGATTTCAGCCCATAGAATAGGGTGAAATCTGGTATTCTAAACCCTCTTGGGTATTCATGTACCCTATCAACCCACTCTGGATATGGTTTTCTGTATACAGGAGTTTGGACCCCCCGAGCCATTGGTCCACATAGCTCCCTAACAATATCAACAATTTGGTCCCTAGGGACCATATTTTGGGCTTCTTTGAACCACTCTCTGGAGGAGCAAACCACAGGTTCGTGGAACTTGTGCTGTGGTCCTCTTGGTCCATACAATGGTACATTTGGGACTTGGTTGTCCTGTGGTGCAGTTCTTTGTTGGGAAATGGATAACCCTTTGAGCTGTCTGTTAAAGGACACGTGAAAGGTGTTGGAATAGGTATTGTATCCTTCCATTTGTAGGCAAACCCTCCAACCCCGGGTATAAATTCAAATAAAGGATTATTATAACCCCGGTGCCGTGTATGGCTTCAACATGGGATTTGCCACCATTCTTATGCCGCTTTCTTGTACTTGGCAGATTCGCTAACCGGTATGGCTTCACTATTGAGTATTGTGGTATTTTGGCCTACTACAGGCCTCGAAATGGGTTCATACCAAGACTGAGGTGATGGTCTGTCATAGTTTTGAGTACTAGTCTGGCCATTAACCTGTCCATTAACTTGCATAAATTTGTTTTCTCTAGCCAATCTTTGTTGATGAACATTTAAAATTTCTTCTGTATGTCTTGTATTTGTTGGTTGGTGGTTGTTCATTCGATCCAAAAAGGATGTTGCCCACCTTTCCATTGTGTTCATCAGCTGTTGTCCCATAGCATCTACCAAGCCATCCCATGGATTTGTTGGCTGAGAAGATGGAATGGTGGATGGTCCAATTCCTTGGTTTCTTCCAATATTATGAACATTTGGTTCTTGTCCAGAAGTACTGGTCTGTTCGACCAAAGGTTCTGATAACATAGGAGTTTCCACAGAGTGTGTTACCACATTCTCCTCTGGATTAGGTATTTCTACCTCTCCTTCTACGCCTTCTTCTAAGCGTTCATTTTCTCCTTGTCGTCTTCGTCTAGCCATTTTTAATTAGTCCCACCGGGCGTGCCAAAAAATATATGTTGGCTTTTTGGCTTTTCAAAGGGTAAATTTGTAAATCGGCGTGCAAAGAAGGATCAATCGATCCTTCTGAAATTATAATTGCCAATCAATTATCGGCGACTATGTTTTAGTTCTTTCAAATTTCAATGAAGAGGACTTTTCTTGGTGGCTCGACTTTTAGGAGAAATTAAGAGAAATGACAAGTAATATTAAAAGCAATTGAAGTATTTTATTAACATAAACACTTACAATTGTCCAAATCGACCTTGAGGAAGTTTGACAACGATTTACTTGAATCTACTTGAAAACTACTCCTATGAATTGAAGTATGCGGGTATTTAAAGAACAAGTATTTAAAGTACAGAAAGGTAAACCGGAAAGGAAAAATCTGTAAAAGCTGGTTTATATGATCCGAGTCTGGGGCCTTTTTCGAACTTCGCTATTTATACTTGTTAGGGATGACCTTCGAATCGCACTTCAACCGCCGAATCGCTTCCTCCATGATCGCTGATCACGTTACCTTAGAAATAGTTCCACTTTGCCATCACTTGCAGTTGGACTTCCCTCCTGTTTCTGAATTTGAATGAAGGTAACCGTTGAAGCCACGTCACCTTGTACCTCATTCCTGATCTAATGCTACTCAGACCACTTGAGACCCAATAATTATTGCCACGTGTACGATTGAGATTTAAGATTAACATCATCTTCCAATAATACCCTCATTCTGCCACGTGTCGAATTGTAATTGGCTTTTACAAAATATGTAGCCAACAGCAACGTTTGGGAAAAGCTTACTATAGTTTTTTTATAATGTGGGTGTATGTAACGTTTGGGAAAAGCTTACTATAACTTTTTTATGATGTGGGTGCATGTAACATTTGGGAAAAGCTTACTATAACTTTTTTATGATGTGGGTGCATGTAACATTTGGGAAAAGCTTACTATAGTTTTTTTTTGGGTTTAGTAGTGTATGTAGGGGTGTCCACGTTATTTATGACCCACACGTTTCAACCACACAAAAAAAAGGTACATTAGTCAGAAAAACCATTCTATAAATACATAATGGGACCCTTCGGATCACATTACCAAAAAAAATAAGACTTGGACGTCTATTAATTTTAAAATAGGATTTGGTAGACTACAACTCTTCAAAATAGAAATTTTCAATAATTTTTCTTTCTTTAAATTATGATTATGAAATAATTTAGTTTTAACAAATATCATAATTGCATGTATGTGTACCATGAACTCTATGAGCAATGAATGATTGGAGATCCCCTCACATGGTCAAGTAACGGTCAAATCAGCACCATTTGATTTGGTACCTTGACGCGCGAGGTTCAGCAGACGACGACCGACCTTTGAGCCTTTTTAAAATCAACAATGATTCATCCCACTAAAAATATCATTATTAATAATATTAATGCATTAAAAAAAAAATACAACTTCAAAAATAAAACATCACATCATTATCGACGAGACCCACTACCACCTAATTAGTGGGAGCACTAATTAATACTCCCCAACATTTTTCTTTTAAAATGCTCTCACCTACTGCACTGCCCATTGTCCTATCTTATCATTCCCTAACCATCGATTCCCTATCCATCTCCTATCTTATCATTCCCTAACCATCGATTCCCCATCCATCGATCTGAAACAAAAGATTTATTCTAGGAATTTTAAATAATTTATTTAATTTTTTATTAAAATTTTTATATAATTGTAAAATTCATATATATATATATATATGGGTTTGTATAGATTCATATCGATGTGAAAATTTTGATAAAAATTTAATAAATTATTTAGGTTTTGTTTGGAAGATGGGTTAATTTCTTACCTATTTTAGTCTAGGACTAAAAAATCTAGTTTAGAAAAGACTTTCGATTTTTTTAATTTTTTTGTAAAAGAAATAATATAATGATTATGAATTAGATGTGATGTTTTATCTTATTGAGTTAAAAAAACTTATTTTATTTTTTGTGATTATTTTAATCTAAAAAAATTCAAAATCAACTTATCAAACGAAGGCTTAAAATTTATAACATTTTCGAGAGAGAGAGAGAGAGTGAGTGTGTTTGAGAGAGAGAGAGAGAGAGAGAGAGAGGGGTGTATAGAGTTAAAAGTAGCTTACTAGAAGAATAAAATAATTTAAAATATTGAATATGATAAAATATTATATTTAAATTATAATTATTTTATTTTTTAATAATTAATTTGATAATTATAAAAAAAAATAATTTTCTAAATACAAATATTTTAGACAAGTTAGCCTTCATTTGAGAAGTGGGTTGATTTTTTGACTTTTTAACTTTTTTGTGAGAGAAGAGTTTAATAATTATAGGTTGGATGTGATATTTTGTTTGTTGTGACTAAAATAGTCTGTTTTGTCTTTTGTGGTTAAAATAGCTAAAAAAGTCCTTGCCAAACAGAGCCATTGTTAAAAGTTAAAAAGTTGTTTTGGAAACATGGTTAAAAGTTATTTTTTAACTGTTAATCTATTTTGAATCATATATCAACTTTTTTTTTTTTTTATACATTTAAAAAAAATTAAAAAGAAACAATTTTTAACTAATTTCTGAAAATAACCCAAAATAATTAAAAAGTTAAATTACCAGTTAAAATAATAAACTTTCCAAAGGCAGAGAGAGAGAGAGAGAGAAATGGCGAAGAAGGTGGAGAGCAGTGAGAGAGGTTCGAGATGGTCTCTCGCCGGAATGACCGCTCTCGTCACTGGCGGCACTCGCGGCATCGGGTATATGCGTCATCTCTCTCTGTCTCTCCGCCTGAAATTGACGATTCATGTTTTCTAGGGTTTTGATTGATTGATTGGTTGTATTGTATTTTAGGCACGATGTTGTGGAGGAACTAGCCGAGAAAGGGGCGATCGTGCACACCTGTTCTCGCAACGAATCCGAGCTCAGTCGTTGCTTGCAGGAATGGTCCGCCAAGGGTTTCACGGTCACCGGTTCGGTCTGCGATGTATCGTCTCGGCCTCAAAGAGAGAAGATGTTGGATGAAGTCTCTTCTCTGTTCAATGGCAAGCTCAATATCCTTGTAAGTCACTCTGGATTAAAACCAATGCTGTGTTTGTATCATGTATTTGATATAAATTTAGTTAGAGATTTAAAAAAAAAAAAAAAAGAAAAAAGTGTGAACTACATGTGAGTGATACCGATTTTAAATCTTATACTCAAATCCATTATACAAACACAATTTTTTTTTAGATGGGGATACAAACACAGCTTTAAAAAAAATAGTAAATATATACTGTGGATGAATGATTATTGAATGAGATCAACTCTAATCTTTAGAATGTGTTTGTTTTATAAATTTGAAAATGGTGAATTTTACTTACATTTCACACACACACATATATATATATATATATATATATTTTTTCATTTTCAAATTATTCTCAAATCTATAAACTAAACACAATCGTAAGGAGATTTTTGTTAATATTGTAACTAGTCATATTGTATTTTACTTATTCTAGTTGACTCGCTATTATATTTATTTTAACAAAATTCTTTTTTTTGCTAACTTTGATAGGCTCTTTAAACATTATATGTAAATAGATATGTGTAAAATAAACAATATAGATGAAAAAATAGTTAAACAAACCCTTTTTAGGCAAAATAAATAATATTGTTAAAATTATTTTATGAAAATTAAAAAATAATCATTTCATTTCATGTTATAATAATGAATGATCCTTTGTACATAGACAAAGAAATGATCATTTTATGTTAATTTCAATAAACCAAACAAAGAATTAGTTGGTCCACGTGCTTCCTTGTTTTTTGTGTAAGTTTGTTTTTTGTTGTCAGTGTGGTGGATTTTATCGCTTTGCTTACACGGCATGTGGTCCTACATTTGTTTTCATATCCTTCTTTCTGTTGGTACGAGTGACCATACATAGTAATCAAAGAATGGAAGTGTGTAGTGTGGCTAATTATGGCAACTTATAAATTCTAGTTTTAGAAATGTTATTTTAGACGGTTTGGTTTAGGAATGTAAAAAAAAAATTTGATAAAATCAAAATCATCAATCGAAACTGACCGAAATTTAAGTTTTTGGTCTATTTTTCATAACATATGGTTTGTTTCAGTTTTGAAACTTGTTATACCGATGTAAATTAAATCAACTGCATATTATATTTAAATATTTTATATTATAATTTCTTGAACATTATATGAGAAGTAACTAAGATAATACACTTTTGTGATACAAATTAGGGAGAACAACATTCATAGAGCAATTTTCATATATTTTCTTCATTTATTTTCAATGTAAAATTCCATAATCTACTATAAAACCTTTTAAAATTTCATATAAATTTCTCTTTTATATCAAACCGACAAAACCGATAAAACCGAACCATAGCATACGGTCTGTATCGGTTTCTCAATTATAAAAACCGAAAGGGTCGGTTCGGTGTAAATATACTCTTAACACTGACCGAACCGAACCGAACCGTTTACATCCCTAGTTTGGTTAAACTTATTTTAAATAGATTCTGATTTTAGCAACTTATTTTAATTCAAAAAAAGCTAATTCTAATAAGTTGTTTGTCTCTGCTTCTTATTATCAGCTTCTGCTATAGTCATGTTAATTTACGATTATATTTTTAGGATTTTTTTTTTCTTTGAAAATAGAAAAGGATTCAAATGGATTATGGATTTTTTTTTGTGTGTTGGGGGGGGGGGGGGGACTAATAGTGAATAATAAAAAATAAAAATTAATTCAAAAAGTTATTTCATAACTTATTCACTATAAATATTACTCAGCAATTTAAATCTATAATCCAGCAGTTGCATCAAACAGATTAACAACTTCTTATTAAAATTATAATCTATCATCTGTTTTAACAGTTTTGCCAAACACCTGCAATGTAAATTAAGTAGGAAGGAGAAATGAACAGAGCTCAACTTCACTTGTATATAAAAACCAATTTGATTAATAACAAGCTGTACTTCAGGTAGAATAAGTCCACTTGATTTATTATTTATTTAATAATAAGATAAATATATTATTTCTATGTTAAATAATATATGTGTAATATACACATATTGTAATATAGAATTATATTTAACGAGTTGATCAAATTTTATTATCGAGTTCATACTTTTCTTGTTATTGAGCTATGACCTGAAACAAGTAGAGCTTGAGTTTGATTAATTTTTGAGCTCCAAAACGAATGAGCCAAGAGCACTTCAAAGTTCAGCTCGACTCAACTTATTTGCAACACTACGTTCCATTATGCCCCACTAAATCATATAGTTCCACATATTATCACAACATGTAAACTCTCATTTACTAGTGCTGTTGTCACGATATGAAGCATGGGCACCTCTTTGAAAGTTATGAATTGGTGTCTGACATGTGTTTGACACGAACACACACCGAACACATTAAAGGAATCGAACATGTTAGTGACACGCAATGTTCCAATTTTTTATTTTTTATTTTATTTTTTCATCAAAATAGCATGCCAAAGGCTTACGAATTCGATGAGAATAAAATTTGATATTGACTAAATTTATAATATTAAAAAATATAACATATAATAATATATAAAATTATATGTTGTTCCCTGTTAGTCCACATTTTTGTATGGGTTGGGCTTTCGAATAGGAAGGAAGATGTGATGGTTTGGAATGTGGTGGGTGCTAAAGTTTAGTTCTCGGTTCAATCCTTTTATCAGAGTTTGGTGGGGGAGGTGGTGGGTGAATTTCCCTGGAGGAGTATTTGGGTGCCTCAAGTTCCTTTTAAGGTGGTTTTCTTCTAGTGGACAGCTGCTTTAGGTCGGAACCTTACACTTGATAATATGGTTTGTCGAGGACATGTGTTAGGAAATCGGTGTTGTATGTGTTATTTTTTTTTTTGATCGGCAAAATAAATCTTTATTGATGGAAACATACAAAATATGGTAGAGTACATCAATAAAGAGGATCTCAGAGCTAGCTCAAGCTCGAAGCTCCAGTTGGTGAGAAACCAACAAAAAGAGAAAAACAAAAAACAAAAAGCATTAACAACCAAATTACAGCCACAACAGAGCAAACTAGTAGTAGATCACCAAGACTAATAGATCAGCAGGCTTAGCAGCTAAGCTTGTCACTAAAATTTTTGGGGCTGCGTTTAGGAGCCAACCTGGGTAAAAAATCAACCTAGAAGGTTGTGCTTTGATAACATTAGATCTAGACTTTTAGGCTGGAAGAGGAAAATGTTGTCCTTTGTCGGGAGGTTAACCTTGATCAAGTTTGTCCCTTCGGGTCTCCCTATGTACTATCTTTCCCTATTCAAGATGCCTGAAGGTGTGGCTCGTGAAATTGAAAAGATTAAGGCTGCTTTCTTGTGGGGTAGTGATAGCCTAAAAAGAAAAGTTCATTTAGTAAAATGGGTTGAGGTTACAAAGAGTGTTGTCCAAGAAGGCTTGGGCATCAGAAGGATTAGGGATGTTAATGCATGCTTGCTTCTCAAATGGTGGTGGAAATTTGGAAATCAAATCTCAGCATTATGGAGAAAAGTTATTTGCAGCAAGTATAAAATTGAGGTACAGTGTTGGCATCCTCATGTGCAATCCTCCTACAAGAACTCTAGGGTATGGAAGGACATTACTTTTATAGGAGTTCATAGTTCAAATACGTTTCAATTCTTCTTGGAAAACTACCAAATCAAGGTTGGACATGGTAGTCATATCAGATTTTGGCATGACAAGTGGTGTGGATCTGCCTATCTCAAGGATGAGTTTCCCTCTCTCTTCAACCTATCTGCTGATAAGAATGGTTCTTTTCAACGATTCTATGCCAGGAAAACCAGCTCCACAGTCTGGAACTTTCCCTATAGAAGAGTCCTGTATGCCTGGGAAGAGGTCGTTGAAGCTAGGTTGATTATAATGTTATCCTCTGCTCTCCCTCCCTTGAGCCTTAACAGTGCTGACAGTCTGGTGTGGTCATCTGCGGCCTCAGGTTCTTGTGTTTTCTCCATGTCTTCCTTATATTCTCTTTGCAATTCTCTCCTTGGGCCACATCTCATCATCAGCAAGTTCATTTGGAGCAAAATTTTACCTCCCAAAGTTCACTTCTTTGGATGGTTAGCATGGAAAAACATAATCAAAACAGTGGTGTTTCTACTCAATATTGGTATTCTAGGCGGCAATGTTTCTCCTTTATGTCCTTCCCTATAGAAGATTCCTGTATGCCTGGGAAGAGGTCGTTGAAGCTAGGTTGATTATAATGTTATCCTCTGCTCCCCCTCCCTTGAGCCTTAACAGTGCTGACAGTCTGGTGTGGTCATCTGCGGCCTCAGGTTCTTGTGTTTTCTCCATGTCTTCCTTATATTCTCTTTGCAATTCTCTCCTTGG
This sequence comes from Camellia lanceoleosa, assembly GCA_025200525.1. Taxonomy (NCBI): domain Eukaryota; kingdom Viridiplantae; phylum Streptophyta; class Magnoliopsida; order Ericales; family Theaceae; genus Camellia; species Camellia lanceoleosa. Next base: position 37,080,935 of record CM045758.1, read on the forward strand.
GCCACATCTCATCATCAGCAAGTTCATTTGGAGCAAAATTTTACCTCCCAAAGTTCACTTCTTTGGATGGTTAGCATGGAAAAACATAATCAAAACAGCGGTGTTTCTACTCAATATTGGTATTCTAGGCGGCAATGTTTCTCCTTTATGTCCTTTTTGCAAAATGGCCCTTGAATCTGTTTCCCATGTTTTGCTTCATTGCCATTTCTCTAAGACCATTTGGTCATTTGTGTAATATGAATGGGGGCTCTGTTGGTGTATTGCACAATCTGTGGCAGCCTTGTTCAATTGGTAGAAGGGTGATAAATTTAAGCACCCACTCAGGAAATTTTGGGGAGCAATCCCACTAGTAGTCTGTAAACACGCATGCTTTTAACCAAGAGACCCATTTAGCCCCAAATCCAAAGCTGGACATCAAAGAGAACAAGAACTCCCAGTTTACTGAATAAAAAGCTTTCTCAAAATCTAGCTTGATGATCAACCCTTGTTGCTTAGCCTTCTTCCAACCATCGACTACTTCATTAGCAATAAACACCCCATCTAGGATATTCCTTCCCCCTATGAAAGCAGTCTGAGTGTCACCAATAATGGAGGGCATCACGGACTTCATTCTGTACGAGAGAACCTTTGCTAAAATCTTGTATATAGAACCCACCAGGCTAATAGGTCTGTAATCAGACAGATTAATGAGATTAGAAGTCTTGGGGATAAGTGTAATGAAGGAGCTGTTGATTCCATAGATAAGACTGCTGTGGTTGTGAAAATCTTGGAAGAATTGCATGATCACTTGTTTCATTATTCTCCAAAACTTCTGATAGCATAGGAGGTTAAACCCATCTAGGCCGGGAGCCTTGTTGCTATTACTCTCTTTAATGGCAACCCATACCTTTGCTTCAGTGAAATCTGATATGAGATGGTGGGAGATAGTGTCCTCAATTAATCTGAATTCCCCTCCCAACACGGGCCTATTAACCCAGCATTCCTTGAAGTGTTTCTTGAAATGAAGGAACACCTTATGTTTAACTCTACTAGGTTCCTCTAAAGACACACCATTTACTGAGATGGAATTTATCATGTTCCTATTATGTCTGGTACTTGCAACAGCATGAAAGAATCTAGTATTTTTGTCCCCCTGCAGAGACCAGTTCATTCTGGATTGTTGATGCCATAACCACTCCACCCTTCTATAGAGTTTCCATACTTCACATCTTACTTCTCTTCTTCAAGCCATTTCTGATTGAAGTAGTACTCTTTCCTCTACAATTCTGTCTAAGGCATGCAATTCCTCCTCTGTTGCCTAGAGTTTAGTGGTACTATTACCAAACACTTCAGTATTCCAAACCTTTAACTCCATCTTAAGGTGCTTGAATTTTTGCTGGATTATAAAGCCTGCCCAACCAATAACAGTCGAATTCTCCCAGCAAGAAATGAAAAAATGAGAGAAATTGGGATGCAAGGTCCAAGCATTAATAAACCTGAAGGACTTGGGGCCCCAATCTCTTTCATCTTCCATCATCAATAAAGAGCAATGATCTGATATTAACCTAGGTAGGCCCCATAGCTTCATTTTGAAGTGGACCAACCATTCTGGGCTGAGCATGATTCTGTCAATTCTACTCCATTTCTGGGCCTCCTGAGTGTTACACCAAGTGTGTGTATGACCGTCCAAGAATAGATAGGTCACTCAATTCACATTTCTCTATAAACTCGTTAAGATGGCTCATGACCCCCACAAGCTTCCAATGTTGTTTAGTGTGCTTCTCTTCCAGAGGTTAAGGGATATGCCATAACACCTTAACCACATACATCTCTCCTGATGAATTTGGACTCCTAACTGCCATTCTAATACAAACTGACTCCAGTCTTTAAACCATTTCTTAATGTTGTGGATGTTAGATTGTAGCTCTGCATGGGATTTAAAAGTCACGACTACATCACGACCTCCCTCCTTTCTGATCACAGCTTGCGATATCCCATTCTCCTTAAGGGCCTCTTTGATACTATTAGCAGAATAATCCATATTAAGTCTGATTATGACATTGTCATAGAGCCACCAGCGGCCATCTTCATTTACTTTGATGGTCATGCAAGCTTTCCCAGTGAGTTTGCCTCCTTTTAGTACCTCTGCAAATGATCTAGGGCCAACAAATGGTATTTGACCGCTGCTTGTGGTTGTTTCAAATGCACCTCTGCTGTTCCGGGCCCGCCTCCTGCTTTGCACATCCTTGTTACTCCTGTCATAAGAAGCCATGTTGACTATGAGAACCTTATCATCCACCAAAAGACCATTTGCTTTCTGAATAGCAATGTCTGATGCTACAGGACAGTCGAATCTCACAAAACCAAATCTTGAGTTTGACACTCTTCTTCTTTTGAAGGGCATAAAAACATCTCTCACTATGCCAAACTTGGTGAACAGCTTAAACAGGGATTTAGCATCCATTGAACTAGGAAGGTTGTCCACAAATATTGTGTGTAGGCCGTGCTTTACTTCTTTACCCCAAGCTCGACCTCCTCGCCGCTGCTTCACAACAGGAATCCAACCTCCATTACCGTTGGGTGATTGCAAGTCACTCACTCTCGCACTCTCTCTCACCATCTTTACTTGTTTTCCAAATACTCTTACAAATTTCTTGTACTCAGGTTTTATGGTGTTGTATGTGTCGTGCTGATGCGGAGTCAGTTAATCATTTATTTCTTCATTATTCCGTTGCTTTCGTGTCTTTGGGGATTGATTTGTTCTTTGTTTGGGATTATTTGGGTACAGTTAAAGGGGGTTTTGGAAATGCTATGGAGTTGGAGGGGAGCTTAGGTTGGGTGGCACCAACGACGAGTGTGGTCATTGGTGCCGTTCTGTTTGATGTGGTTCGTTTGGTTGGAGAGAAATAGGCGAATTTTTCAAGAGATTTATCATTATATGTCATGGTTGGAGAATCGGCTTTTAGTTACTTTGTTTAGTTGGTTGGAGACTAGAGTTGATCCGAATTTGTTTGCATTCTTGGATTTTTTGGATAATGTAATTGGTTAGGTGTGTTTAGTTTGCTTTTATAGTTTTCTTGTATTCTTTGCATCATCTTAATACTTTTTCAATAAAGTTTTATTATTTATCAAAAAAAATATATATATATAAAATTATATGTTGTGTCTTGCAGTTGTTCGGATATCAACTATTGAATATGATTTTTATTCGAACAATTAGTTTTTGTTCAAAAAATGTCTGAAGAATTACTTTTTGTTCAAAAAATATAAGAACAATTGTTCCTTGTTCACAAGTTGATATACGAACAGTATAAATGATACGTATTGAGATAAAGTATGGTGTGTAAATAAAATTACCCAGAACATGACAGTCCAATCAAGTATTCTAAGTTAAGCTATGTGTGGGCGACCCAATACTCTTCGGGGATTAGGTGAAATCCAAAATGTGCTGCTTTTATATGTAATTATTAATTTAAATAATATATTAATTTTTTATATTGTAAATCTTTCTATTTTTTTCCGCATTCAAAATTTTTGTTGGCATATTTATTCTAGTAATTAAGATGTGGTTTATCCCTTTGTTATTGTTGGACTTTTGGAAAATTTTTATTAGGATAATTAATTAAATAAGCAAAATATGCTATATAAAATTTAGGATTTACATTTAAGGTGAACAAATTCATTCTTTGTATTCGCTACCATGCATTGTTTCTTTCAACTTCACACTAAAAAAATTCAACAATGCTGGGGACCCAGTGGGGGTGACCCCCAGCACCCCCACCTCCACGTGGGGGGCTGCAAGTGGAAGACCAAAAAAAAAAAAAAAATATGGACCGATCAAAAAACAGTGGGGGTGGTGGGGGGCATTTTCCATGTGGTAGTAAATACCTGTCTTTTCAATCACTGTTACACAAATCAGAATGCGTCAATTTAAGACACCTTTTTGTGTGGTTAGAGGCTTTCTTTGCATGATCCTCTGGATCTAGACAAAGAATGTTGGGATGCCGAATATAAGGTCTTGTTTGTCATTTTTTAAAAATGTTAAAAAGTTAAAAAGTTACTATTTTATTTAAATCACATTATTTTATTTAAATTACATCACCTCTCTATTACATCATTTCAAACTCAACTCATATTTCATAAAAAATCAAAAAGTACACTTATTTAGAACATTCCAAACAACTCCTAAATATTTTATATGCTAAGCATCTCTTAAATAGCTTCTCTTGTTAATTGGACCCTTGAGAAACTTACTCTACAATTATATTATCTCCTGGCATTAGATAAACAATGTTGGCACAACCCTCTGGAAGCCTACTATGGAGTATAGTGCTGAAGAATACTCAATGCTCATGGCTACCAATCTTGAGTCCGCTTTCCATCTCTGCCAACTTGCATATCCTCTTCTAAAAGCTTCTGGAGTTGGAAGCATTGTGTTTATTTCCTCTGTTGCTGGTTTGGTGCACACTGGTTCTGGATCCGTTTATGGAGCTAGCAAAGGTAAGTTACAATCAAGAGTTAATGATTCATATGGCCCGTAAAGTAGGTCTCCTTTTTTTATTGTGGTCCCTGAACTTCATTTTGTCTCAATTTAGTGCTTTCACTTTTTAAATGGCTTCAATGGTTTGTTTCTGTTTGTCTTCATTTGGACTTGGACGTTAATGGCATCAATCTCATCTTTCTAGTGCTTGGTTTGAACAAAATATAAGAAACATTTTTCAAACACAAATATTTTCTCCATTTAAAAAATTTGTAAGTAATAAATGGGAAAAATCTTTTTATCTGTAAAATAATTTCTAGCAAAACAAACGAGTCTCAAAAGGAAATGTTTTTCCACCAAAATGCAGCTTCCAAATTTCCCGTGAAATAATCTGTCCCGAATTCAATTTCCTTGAATACCGATGTCACATCATCAATTAACATCAAAAATCCAAAAAAAAAAAAAAGGGATGAAATTGAGATATTTAAAGAATTGAGGGGCTTAATTGAGACAAAATAAAGTTTAGGGACCACTCTAAAAGAAGGGTATAGTTTAGGGGTCATATGTGTTATGATTCGACCATCAATATATGGTATTTGTTGTCACGTTAGCATGCTGTGGAAGTTGATGTTGTGAAGTTAATTCTTTTGGGGTCATATTTGCTGTTCACAGGTGCAATGAATCAACTTACAAAAAATTTGGCTTGTGAGTGGGCAAAAGATAACATCCGAAGTAATTGTGTTACACCCTTTTGTATCAGAACCCCACTCTTACAACACGTAATATTCTTCTCTCTGGCTTATGATTATTTTAGAATCTAAAAACTTTTCTTTTGGACAATTTCGTCTAGAGTATTTACTCGGCAGATGCTTTAGAAAATATACCTGGTGAACTAACACCCCTAATAAGTAGACTTGCTTTGCCCATTTAATTAATATATCATGCTGTTTATTGTTTTACAATAATGACATACCACTTATGTTTCTAGTTTAATACAATACTGGTGTTACACACATCAATTGATATACTAATTAGTGTATTAACACATGTTAAGAGTATTGTAATTTCAAAATTATGGATTAGCCCCATTATACAAATTATAAAGATTCAAAGCCAATAAAACTATACTATATTATTTGTTAATAAACTAATTGATATATCAATTGGTATGTATAACTTTATTCTTTATACAATGCTTAGCAACCTGATTCTTTCTTCGGTGTTGTATTCTGTGTTTGGTCATAGCTAGGCTTGTACCCCGAATTTAGGCATTATTACGTGGTTAACCATCTTTATGGTGTTGGAGGAATTAAAGCTCTATCATTTCAATATAATTTAATTCATTGAATGAAAGCATATTGCCAAGGACAGGCTTTTATCTTTATGATTCTGGTATCTTACATACCTATGAAGCACGGACACCTCTCCGAGGGCTTCGTACTAGTGTCGAACACGGACACGCGTCGGACACGCGGTGGACACGTGTCCGACACGCAGCAGAGAGTGTCCCTTTTTTTTAAAAAAATTTTTCACATCTAGACACGTTATAGACACTTTCGGGACACGTTCAGGGGTAATTTCACAATTTACAAAAAAAATTTGGGGTCAATTTGTAAATAAGTAAAAATAGATCAGCCTTAATCTACTTCAATTAGAACAGAAACAGCAGAGAAAATGTGAGAAAGAGAGGAAAAGAGAGGACCTGATCGATTCGTTGTTCGTCTTGTCTTCTTGTCCGTCGTCGCTCCTCGTCTGTCTTCTCTTGTCGGTCGTCAATCGTCTCTCGCCCATCGTCGTTAAGGTACACGCTGCTATTCTTCTTCAATCTTCATTCTTCTTCTTCTTCGATCTTCATTCTTCTTCGTCTCTCGTTGATCGTCAGTCTCTCTCTCTCTCTCTCTCTCTCTCTCTCTCTCTCACAGCCTCTGATTTCATTTTATTTTTTCTTTTATTCTGATTTTATTTTATTTTTTCTTTTCTTTTATTTTTTTCTTTTATATTTGGATTTAATTTTCTCTTTTCTATTATTTGAGTATATAATTTTAATAATGTATGTTTATTAATTTTATTATAGGAACCAATTTTTAATTCTGAAACAATGGCTACGGATGGTAGTTCTAATGATATGTTATGTATTGATGGAATGCAATTTTATGTTATTTGTGAATGATATATATGATGTTAAATCAATTAAATGTTTATTTTTTTATAATTTTAATAGTGTTATTTTGTATATTTTATTACCTTTTAATGATTTTTTTAAATAATTTTATGATATATAATAAATAAAATTAATTATATATATTGAATGTGTCCCCAGCGTGTCATGTCCCCTATTTTTTGAAAATTTGTATTTTTGCATGTCCGTGTGGTGTCGCGTGTCCGTGTCTGTGTCCGTGCTTCATAGTTACATACTATAAGAATGTGGTGTGTTCACAGATGTCTCAAAATCTCAATATTAACATCTCAGCATGGTTATCAGAATCCTATTTAGATTGTAGAATTTAAAGTGACTGCAATCGTAGTCATAAAATCTTGTAGAATCATATTATAATCCTGATTTTACGACAAACCAGATCCTACTAAAAAAAAATTCTTATATATGTATGTTAATGTGTATATTTATATAAGAAATTTATTTATAACTCTTTCACCAAACATCTTTTCTAATTTGTGTTAACATAAATATGCATTATATCATATTTATTATTTTTCTTTAATATTTTAAAATTATTTAAGATACATTATCTTTACAGATAATTTCTCATTTTACTTTACATTAAAAGTAGAATCTTATGATCCTCAATCCGATCCGTAAGTCTCTCCGAACGATCCCACCTACCATCTTAATTTTAACAACCTTGCATCTCATGCAAAGTGTACCTTATCTTTTTTTCTAATTTATAATTATTTTAAAATATATATTGAAAAAAAAAAAAACCTTTTAACAAGACATAACAAAGAGATATACTTCAAATTAAAAAAATCATATGGCTATTCACTTTATCTTCAGCTCTTATAGAAATTCACAACTCTCCTTTTCACATGCATCTCTCCATGTGTATAGGTAAAATAATTATGGTAATTATTTGAAGCAATTAAAATTTAACAATCATGGCAATTATTATAGGGAAATTTATTAAAAAATCATTTTTCAAGTGTTTGTATTCTAATTAGTTCATAAAATATTCTTATATTCTAATAAGTCCTATTATTTGGACATTTGATCTACCAAATCATAATTATCATATTTAACGTATTTTATGGACATTTCTACCCTTATAAATATGTTTTGAACGGTTAGTAATTTAGTGATATGAACATTCATATTTTATAATGTGAATATTCACATTGACATGTTAACATTCACATTGATAATGTGAATGCTCATATTGTGAATGTTCACATTGATAATGTGAGCATTCACATCACGGAACATTCACACTGTAAATATAAATATTATTAGGAGTATTTTGGTAACTATGTCACCCATAGAACTTATTAGAACATAAGAAAATAATATGGACTAATGGAACATAAGAGATGAAAAGGGATTTATGAAAAAATGTCCCATTATTATACATAGGAATATTTTATGTATACAAAAATTGTGACAAAATTTATTATGAGTTGTGTGCTTTATATAATAGTATAGGTTTCTTCGGTATACGATATCAGATGTTTGAATTGTGCGAGGTAGGTTTCTTAAACATCACCACAACCCCACCCCCCCCCCCAAAAAAAAAAAAAAAACCCCTATTTTGATATTATTTTGTAGAACATGATCTTTCCTAAGGAGTTGAGATGCATCATGTTGTGTTGACATATTTGAATTGTTTGTGAAATTTTTTTACTTTTCATTTTTCTTAATTACTTAATCAATAGAATAAGTACCCCTATTTTGATATTATTTTGTAGAACATGATCTTTCCTAAGGAGTTTTGATGCATTATGTTGTGTTGACATATTTGAATTGTTTGTGAATTTTTTTTTTACTTTTCATTTTTCTTAATTACTTAATCAATAGAATAAAAAGTTTTGGACAGATTTTTATAAACCAAGTCTCTTACTCAATAATTATTTTTTTATGGCTTCCAACATAAAAGTGGAAATTTGTTTAAAAAAAATATGAAAGTGAAAATCTTTAAATAAAATTACTCACTTATATATAAGATCCGTGCACAGCATGGGTCACTGCTAGCTTGAATGCAAATGATTGATGCCTTAACCTCTTTGCCGTTTGCTAAATGAGAGAGATTATTGCTAAAAACTCAATCAACATTGACAATGTTGCTGCTAAAAAACTGGACATTATATATTAGCCAAGTGAATCATAGACTTCTTTTAAATCGAGTTGATTTAGCTAAAATTTAACTACCGTATTACGTGTACCTCAGTTAATCATAAGCCACTTCGGAATCATGTGGATTGTGCTGAAAGCAATTATGTTGGTTAAATTGTACACTACACATTATTTAAGCTCTAGTGAGATGACTTTTAAAAATTAAAAAACATTAAAAAAAATTTTAAAATTATAAAAAAAATTAAAACTAAAAAAAAGTTTTCACCACTGATGACAGTAAACACTAATTACCGGTTCCTGAAATTTCTATTCCTTTTGCAGTTGATGGACAAGCAAGAGTTCCTGGATAAGGTAAGATCTAGGACTCCTCTTGGACGCCCTGGAGAGCCAAATGAAATATCATCCTTGGTGGCATTCCTTTGTATGCCTACTTCATCTTACATCACTGGTCAGATTATTTCTGTTGACGGAGGAATGACTGTGTATGGTTTCTCACCTAATTAGGGGAGAGAAAGAAAAGCCACAAATCTGGCATTGTTTGTTTGTTAGTCTGTGTTGGAAAATTTTATGTATTTGGACTTGCATTGTTGTGCTTTTTTTTTATTTGCGAATAATGGGTAGAATATCTGGTGTACCATTGACATATGATTGACCCGAATCTGAGGAATGTGATCAGTATTGGTTCTTGGGTTATGGTACACCTTAGTTATGTGGACCATAGTATCTACTAGTATTTTGAAATCTTTCCAAGCTTGTGGTGAGTTTGTTTTGCTGCGGCAGGTATGCCTAACACCCTTGTTGTTGTTGTTGTATGGTTTATCAGTCTGCTCAATGGATTTTCACTTGACCCCAAAAAAAAATCCTTCATGACTGTTGAGGTATCACTCTATTTTTTGTGCCTAAAACTCATGACTCTACTTGTTGATTGCATTATTACATTGCGTAGTGTAGATTTTAGTTTATATATGGTAGTAACACTTGGTAGATTTCTCCTGTTCTTTGTTTTTAGTTTTTTGTTTAGTGCTGTGGTTGGTTTCGATACTCTGTTAACTTGGCTTGTGGATCTGTATTTATGCTTGGTCCATCAACTGGGTATAATTTTTTAATCAATTATGAATTATTTGATTCCATTGATGTGCGGGGTTGAAATTTGCACTAATGAAAACGAAGCTTCACAATCTCACGAAGTCTTCCTGGAATTCTGTTCCTTGCACACTAGAACATACTGTTAACGTTTCCAGCAAGATAGGAAGACCAAGGACATGTACAGAGGAGTTAGAAGTGCGTGTCCATCTCATAGTTTTAAATCGAGGTATCGGGTAACGTAAAGGTATCGATCGTGAAGTATCGGTATCGGTAGTATTGACGGGTACGTATCGGGAAGCGGGTGTTGCGGCCGGGAAATTTAAAAAATCATTAGTAATTCCTTTAAAACTCAATTTTATGCATTTTTTTATTTGTTTTTTTTTTATCACATTTTAATCAAAATTTTGATATGCAGAGGCACTTTTGACTCACTTTCAACTAAATAATATGTATTTATTTTAGTCTCAAGTTTTTATTTGGCATATATGTTAAACTTTTAATAAAAAAAATTGATGTGGAAATTTTTTTTTACTTAGTCTTAAGCCTTAATTTATTGGTTTTAATAGGTCGATGACCAGTGAGTCTAATAAATTAACTTAAAATAATGAAAAAGTGAAATCAGTATGTAAAGTGAAATCAATATGAAACATACTCTACAGGTACATTGCAGAGAAAAAAATAAATATATTTATTAATATTTGAACAATTATATATATATATATATATATATCCCATCACATACCATAATATAATCACAAAATGCAGAACAGTGGCTTAAATAGCAACTACGAAACAGAAAAAAGAAAAAGAATATATACAAACAGAACAACAACAAGAAGAAAACAGAGCATGACAACAAACCTTCTTTGAAGATGCTTGAAGCTATGCCATTGGGAGATGGGCTTGGGTTCAATTCAATGCTTCTCCCTGTAACACTTTACAAGATTGATGCCACTGGGAGATGGATTTGGGTTTGATTGAGGATTTGGGTTTGGTCCGATTGAAGGTTTTTGTTTAAAGGTTGTCGTCTCCTCAAGTTGAAGATTGAAGTGAATTCCACTACACAGTCCAAAGAAAGAAGCTTAGATCTATGGAGCCAAGCTTTTGCAGGAGGTTCTCTGTTTGCAAGTGCTCTGCTCCATTGTCATATGTACCGAACGATTATTTTTGTTTTTGCAGGAGGTTCTCTGCTTCAATTTCAACCGTATCGGTGATGGCAAACGTGTATCGGAATTGTATCGCTCAGGTATTGGATTTAGGCCGATACATACCGGGAATCGGCCGTTACGGCTTTGAATTTCATTCTCACCGGTATACCGGCCCATATCAGAATCGGCACTCCAATTATCCCCGGCTGGTACGGTACGTACCGACTGATATTTAGAACTAGTGAGTTCTCTCTCCTTGTTCTCCAAGAATCACCCAAGGATAACTACCTAACGTGCCTCCAGTCGAGTCATGATTATCCCTTTAGGCTGTATTTAGTTAGAAAATTTGATCAAAGAAATGGAAAAAGAAAAGAAAATGCAATCCCACTTTTTGCTTGGTTATAATAGAAAACATATAAGAAAAGAAAAGTGAGAGGGAAATGTACTATCACTTTTTATCTTTTAAGTTCACTTACACTGTATTTAGTTAGGAGATTTGTGAAGAAATTTAGAAAAGAAAAGGAAAAATGTGTGTAAAATTAGATAAAATATACATTTTCCCTTTCTCTTTTCAAATCATTTTTCAAATCTCCCAATCAAATACGCATTAGGCTCTTTTATTTCTCCATTCTCCAACTCAATCAAATATTCACATTTCACTTATATTTTCCGTTTCTCTTTCCAAATCATTTCTCAAATCTCCTAACCAAATATATCGTTAGACTCTTTTATTTCTCCATTCTCCAACTCAATCAAATATAGCTTGAAATTCAAACCGTATCAATTCATTTTCATTTTCTTTCTATTTCCCTTTCCTTCATCAAATCCTCCAACCAAATACAAGGAACCATTATTCTGTTAGAAAAATGATTTAAACCTCTAAAAATAGAGCTCTAATGGAGCACTAATTTGTCTTTTTCTTCTCCAATTTTTGTCCTTTTTTTTTTTTTTTTTTTTATAAAAAAAAAAAAGAGGTTGCTAGCTCATTAGAGCTGCACTCTAGCAGCTCTAATTAGAGCTCTCCAGCAACACTCTATTCCGTTATACGGAATATTTGTGAGGTTTTCCATTATCTCATATGATAGAACATTTTCACATCGTATTAGTTGTCTGACACTTCATACATTTTCACACCTTATTAGTTGTTTGACATTTCATGACGTGTAAGAGCATCTCCAACGGTGACTCAAATTTTTCACCAAACTTGAGTAAAAAATGACTCATTTCACCAAATTTTTTAACAGATGCTCCAACGGTTCATCTTTCACCAAATGTGTCCCAGGACAACAGGGTGGTCGACCGGCCGGTTGACCGGTTAGGCCAAAAAAAATTTTTTTTTTTTTTTTTTTTGAATTTTTTGAACTTTTTTTTTGAACTTTTTGAACTTTTTCCGGGACGACCGGGTGGTTGACCGGCCGGTCGACCGGTTAGGCAATTTTATTTATTTATTTTTTTTACGGTTTGAACTTGAACTGTTTAAACCTTTCACTGGTTGACCGGTTGGTTAACCGGCCGGGCAACCGGTTGGTCAACCGGCTCCTCCTTTCCAACGGTCAGGAACAGTGTTTTGATGAATTTATTTCTTCGTCGCCGATCTAATGAAAATTTTGGTGAAATCTCATTTTGGTGTCAAGTTTGATGAACCGTTGGAGCCCAGAATTGTACCATTTTCATCAAAATTCAAATTTGATATCAGATTTGCTATACCGTTGGAGATGGTCCAACTCAAACGATTAAGCCATATCTAGCTTGATTTTTTGACCCTCTTCGAAAGACAAACGCATAGCTAGTTTTGTTTGGACAGCCCAACAAAGTGAATTTGAATACACATATTATAGTTGAGTACATTGATCAGTTTGTCTATATATGTGTGTGTATAAATGCACAAATGCTTACAGAGTTTAACAAGACATCTGCATAATTGCCTTATCATCCACAATTATTTGTAATATTTTTGCCTAGATTTGGTGAAATTACTCCCCCAGATTTTTTACTTCAAGATTTGTAATAATGATTTGGAAAATTTATTCAAAATTTGAATGTGGACAAGAAAAAAAAAACTACCAGATCAACAATCTTGTTTATTTGAACTTTCCAGCAATCTTACTTCTACCCCCTAGCTAGGACGGTACAATCAGGCTTATTCACAACAGTCTCTCAGTGCTGTTTATTTGAACTGACCCATCAAATGTGTATTCCCATTATAGGCCAGTCTGTCATTGAAGATATTGCTTTGATGTTTCCGAGCTGATCTTGGAGTTGGGTTCATTGTTTTCCACTTGGATAGAAAGAGAGAGATACTTCAGCCTTATTTGTCAATAGACTTAAATAATTAAAATGTCAAAAATCACCTTAAAGTGTCACATTAATTTTTTATATTTTTTTTCCATACTTTTTTTTAAAAAATTAAATTAAAATAACTCATTCGGAATTCCAATAGGAGTGTAAATGGAGAGAAAGAGACATTCGTTATTACTTGCTTTTTCAGTGGTTTGTTTCTGCCAAACAACTCGGGTTTAATGGGTTGAGTTTTAACACAGCCAGAGATGCACATGGGGGCTTGAAATGTCTACTTCACTGTTGCTTTCGAAGGTTTTAAATTTAATGAAATTTCAGAGTGGGGTATAAGGATGTCTCTCCCTGCTGGTTTGTCTTGGATTTTGGTGTCAACTTGTAGGAATAGAATTGGGAAATATCGAATAGCGAAACAGTTAAAAATTATTTATATTTTTATAATAGTATAATTTTACGCACATGGTGTAAATTTTTCATGTACATGGTGCAAGACCTCATTACGTTAGAATTGCAACACAAAAAATTATAATAATTTTTTTATTGTCCCACTGATTTGATATTTTTTCAATAGAATTCTTCGTCTTAAAATTTTATTTTTATATTTCAATTTTTCTTTTTAATTTTAAAATTCTCATTGCATCTTGTTGGTGTAAGTTGTTAACAATTTTGTACAACCGGTTAAAAAGATCATGCATCTAAAAAAAGTTAAATTAATTAAATATCGATAATTATATTGATATTTGTAAGTCTTAATGTATTAGATCAATTATACACATAATAATTAAATAAAACAGATTGGTTCAATAATTTCGTTCATATTATTTCATTATATTTATCTTAAAGAAGATAAACGGACTATTTTTATTCTTATTTGGAGCTTCTAGAATAAGGTTTCTTCTTATTTTTATTCACACAACAATCAATTTGATGATGTCCGGGATTTCCACAATTAAAACAGACTCCTTTGTTCCATTTGTTATAACCACTATTATTATTGCCACTAGTTTTAAACTTTTTACCTTTTCCTTTAAAATTCTTAGAAAAATTTTTCTTTCCAAAATTTGAAGCTTCTGAGGAAAAAATAGAGAAATTTTTCTTTCCAAATTGTGGTGGCTCAAATGGACCAGCAGAGGTAACAGTTAAAAAAGATTGTGATTTTCTTTTTTGCTCTTTTTTCAATCTCTACTCCTAATAAAATAGGTAAATTTTTCATGGTCACAAGAGTCGAAGACAAATTAAGAGCAACAACAACAGGCTCCCAAGAATCAGGTAAACTATGTAAAATTGCGGACACTTGCATTTGAGCAGGAATAGGGTTCCCTAAAGCCGCTAGTTCTTTAGCAATGACAGATAATTTATTAACATGTTCAATTACACTCCCATCTTCCTTCATTGAATTCCCATTAAAATTTTCAATTAACAATTGAACATATGATTCAAATGAAGCGCGATAAGCATCATTAACAGCATCAAACATGGGTTTAACATGCACATGATCTTCAAATAGAATTTCAATATCCAGTTCCATAAAAGTGAGCATGATGTCTCTAGCAATCCTGTCATCTTGAAGAAATTTTCATACATTCTCCTAGTGGAAGCCCTAACAATTTTCGGGAGGTGGATCCGGTAGATCAATATCAATCACATACTCAACCTTGTCTTGCAAAATAATGTAACCGATATGACATTTCCTAGTAGAAAAATTAGTACCATTCAATTTTTCAATTTTACTGAGTTCTTGACTGACTGCTTTACTAGCCATAATATGAATTATCAACAATGTTACATGGACTCGGGTGCAGGTGTTGGATACGGGTATGTGTGTTGGATACGGGTATGTGTTTAGGTGTCATATTTGCCTATTCGAAAAAATAAGGATACGGGACTCGGCTAAAAAGTGTCCAAAAAATAGGTACGGATACGGGGACACGGCATATAAAATATTAATAGAAATTTTTTATTGTGCTAACTAACTACATAATCTATGCATCATGATGATCAATACCCAGATAGTTAAAGTCTAAAAAAAAGCATAGAAGAAGAAAAAAGTAATTTATTATAAAATGAATATAGGACTTGGGCACATACTTGATTGATTAGTGCTTCCAGCCTCCCATAATTCACATGTTCTTTCACCATTTTAGCTTCATAATTCCTTATCACCATCAGTTCAGGCAAGAAATAAAAAAAAATCATTGTGTATAAAATATAAATTAAGCAAAAAAAGACAAGAAAATGATATGGATACTTACTTGATCAAGTTTAAAATGTGTATAACTTTGACCACACTTATAATATTCTATTATCATTATAATTGCAGCATATTATAAATTCAAATTGTGAATGATGTCATTAATATAAACATTATGATAAAAAAAACTACTTTCAAGTTGATTGAGATGATCAAATTTAGATTTACAAAAATGATAAGTTTTGTATGTCAAGTCAACTATTCTTATTCATAGTTGACTGATCATCTCCACCACACCACAAAATATTTTTTAAAAAAAATTTAAAAAAAAAAAAAAAAAAAAACAGATTATAGTCTTTACATAAACATCAATATATAAAAAGGCAAAAGATCAAATCAAGCTAGTCCAAAAGTTAAGCATCTAAGTTTTAAGAATCATGATCAACATCATCAGGCTGAACCTCCTCTATTGCATCATCAAAAGTCACAAGCTCTAACTCAGGTTCATTGATGAAAGGTTCTGCAAACTCAATTGGAGATCCATCAATGTCAAACCTATCTCCACCTACAATCATGAAAAAGTTAATAACTAATCCAAGAAAAAAAAAGTGTTGTAGAAGAAAGAAAACAAGATTAATGAATTAGAAAACTTATATAAATCCCAATACTTCGAAGGCCTTTCCTTGCACTTTTTTTTCTTTCTTGATAACATTCTTATGTTGTAATGTACAAAGACCAGATCTTCAACTCTACTACTTGCCAACCTATTTCTTTTGATGCTATAAATATGACCATAGATGCTCCAATTTCTCTCACAACATGATGAAGAAGCTGGTTGTGACAGCAACTTAGATGATAACCCTTGCAACAATGGTGTAACGCCCCCAAAATAATTATAATAATCCAACTCCAAACAATATAGATATTCATATGATCTAAAGGCTTACATCTTTCCAAGTCACTGCTTAGTTACAACAAAAATGAGTCTAGCTCAACACAATTAAAACCCTTGGCTATACAAAATAAATATAATAAAAAAGAAGCTCTTGCTCTAAATGCCTCCAAGCTATTGTCTTGGCGGAGGCATATCACCGACACTTGAAAATGGTTTTTCCCAAATAAGGTGAGCCAAAGCCTAGTAGAGACAATCTAACACAATGTATGAATCTTAACAAAGATATAAGTATGATATACATATCCAATACCCATGATAAAATCATTTATAACTCTTTTACAAAACCATGCCATGCCAAGCTTTATATCTCAATTCATTTTATCTCAATTCATGAGTCATTCACTATTTTATTCAAACAACCAAACTGAGGGTACAACTCAATGGGTCTCTAACCAGCACAACTATTATACAGACACTTCCATTTGCCATTCTACAGATATTTGGTCCACGGGAATCGGCACCCATGTATACACGCGGTTTTCGGGACTTTCACCTTAGACACACAAGCCAACTTAATTCAATGGAGTTCATCTCATTTATTCTCTCAAACATCATATATTTACAATATATCAATGACATAGTCAGAATAAGAGATTAGTTTCAATTCACCTAATCCTCATGCAATTTCTACAACAATCATAGCTATCTTCCACCGATAGCCCAAAATAGATATTTTTAAACAGATATACAATCTTCAAGATAGATAAATTATCTAAATTTTCATAAGTGGGTGGTAATACATATCCAACTCTACTATTTATATAAACATCTATCCAATTTCATATTCTCAATACCAATTTCATTTATTTATACAAAAATAACTATTTGAGATATTTTAGGGCAAAACTTCATTTTCTTCCAAAATGCATCCTGGGTATCAAAATTAACAAATTTATCACAACACAACAACACATCTACTTCCATAACCATTTTAATACATACATTTGAAAATCCCTCTTTTGATTTTAAATCAAAACCCTAGGTTTGTTCAAAATCATCCCAAATTCCAATATTCTTTATACATCAACAAATAACTAAGTTAAAACTCATAGAAAAGTGTAAAAAGTCCCTACCTCAAAGCTAGAAGACGAGCAAGCAAGGAAGAAACTCGGATGGAGCCGAAATCCAACTTTATTCGGATGGAAACATAGCCTTCAAGGTGTTCTTACCTTTTTAACAAAGGCACACGGGGTAGAGAAACCACCAAATCTAGGTAAAAATGTAAAGAGAGTGTGAGTTTTAGAGGGAAAGACTCTAGATCTAGGGTTTTGAGAGAAAAAGATGTGAAAAAGTGATATAGAAAGGTGCTATTGCGAACTGATTTATGGATGCTCGAGTGTAAGAAGTGACGCTCGAGTGTCAGACACAATAAGTTGTTCCATTCGAGCACAAGAAGTCTCGCTTGAGCGCAGAATACACACTCCTAATAGTTTTGCAAATAGCAGGCCAATACTCGAGCGCAAGAAAGGCCACTCGAGCTAAGATCACTCGAACACAGAAAGAACCGCTCGAGAGTAGAATACACTCTCCCAGTAGTTTTGCAGACCTACAAAAGTACTAAGGGTTCACAAAGCCTGCTCGAGAGCAAGAAGTGCCGCTTGAACGGAGAAGTAAAACTCTGGGCAACAAAAGTTTGAAAACTAAGCAACCAACCTGTTCCAAACACAACCACTACAATCCAATAGCCAAATTTAAGGAAGTATAAGGGAAGCAAGACATGGTCAACAATACGAAATAATGAAACCAGAGTCCAAGATACAAAAGGGTCGAGTTAAAACTGGAATCGCTATAAATGGTATTGAAGCACCATGATTAGCCCATCAAAAAATTGGCTTCTCATATATTCTTGCTTCAATAACATGTGGCTAATTGAAATATCCAAATCCACTTGAAAAAGCACTATATTCAACATAAACATTTCGCAGATGAGTTATATTTTTTTGAAACAGCCGCCGAAAATACTTGCTCCAGTTAGTAGATACTTCTTCATCTTCATGCGGTGCCAATCGCTGAATGTAGGGGTGGGCACGGGTCAGTTGCAGCCACAGAACCTTCAATCCGCCATCTGTCCGCCAGATTGGCGGATTAGAGAAAATTAATCCGCATCTGTCCGCCAATCCGGCGGATATGGATTGAGTGGATTAGCGGTTTGGCAATTTAAAATTTTATAAATTTTCAACATAATTTAACTTGTGTACTTCCTCAAAAAAAAAAAAAAAAAAAAAAAAAAGAAGAAAGTATTACAATTAATGACTTAAAAAAATATTACAATCACTGTATGCCTCATTCAAAGCAAGAAAGTTTGAAACTTTAAAATATCACAATCACTGCATGCCTCATCTACATACTACAATCACAGTATGCCTCATTCACATAAAGTATTACAATATGTGGTTCTTAAAATATAAAAACAATTCAAACCACCAAAACCATGAACAGAGCAGTAGTAGAGATTGTATGTCTCTGTATTGTTACATCTATATCTGTTTTTGAAAACAAAAACCAACCAGCATATATCATATATCATATTTTCTATTTATTATTTTTAGAGATAGATTTAAAAACCAAAAAATATAAATAAATAATACGTTTATTTTTTTTAATTCAAAAAAGATATTCATGTTGAAAACTTTTTTTCAACAAAATATTTAAACAAACTAAAAACGCAAAGTCATATAAATTACTAGGGGTGTTCGCGGTTTAGCGGTTCGGTTGTGGCTAAAGGAATCTCAAATCCGTTATCCGTCCGCCAAATTGGCGGATTGGAGAAAATCAATCCACAACCATCCACTCGTCATCACGCATCCGTCCAAAATGCGGCGGATCGGTTCGGTTCGGTCGATTTTGGTAGATCGATATATCCGTTGCTCACTCCTAGCCAAATGCCATTACTTCTACCTTGAAGCCAAGACTCATGATAATACTTAGGGACCAAGAAATGAACTATGCAATGTAGAGGTGTGTTGCTTTTGGTTCATCTAGCTTCTTAAATTTCATGAATGGTGTCAAAGAAACCCGATTGTCCTGTGATATGATCTTGGTCTTCATGCTCAAATATAATTGCTTTCACATTTTCTATCATGGTGTCCCACATATCATATATAGAATGTAACATAGGAGCATTAGTGTCTATAGCCCTTAGCATGTCAACAATAAGCTCTGTAAAACTCAAAAGGTAATCCAAGTCATCCCACCAAACATCATTTACTATGATTTGCTTCATCTCGCGAGCTTTAGTATCCATTGGATTCTTTCCATCTCCTTTGTAAATCTTTCATCCCGCATCTATCACCATTTTCTCTAATGCTGGCTTCATTTCCTTCAAACGTTTAGCTATGACAATGTATGATGCAAACCTTGTTTCTACAACCCTTAGTAATTCCAAATTTGAGTAACTTTTGAAAATGGCATTTGCAAGTTATGATTCACTATGAAATTTCTTATATTATGAACATCAGTGACCAAGTTGGCTATCCATTTGCATTCAAAATATTAACACAAACTTTAAGGGAGTTCACATATACTCTTTAATGCCAAATTCAAACTATGCACCACACATGGTGTCCAGAAAATGTGAGGATACTTATTTTCAATTGTCAACCCAGCAGCCTTAAAATTAGATCCATTATCTGCAACAATTTGAACAATATTTTGCTTCCCAATTTCTTCAATCACTAATAGAAATATGTTCGCAACATAATTTGCATCTTTTATATTTCCACTTGCATCAATTGCTTTCACAAACATTGCTCCACCAACAGATGTTGCCATTGAGTGGTCTCTGCTGTCTATTTGACCATCCATCAAAACATATGGATACTCATTTCTTTTTCCATGAATCTTTTATGGGTTGAAGCTTTCTATTCATATGTACCTTTTCTTGTGCAAGCCATGTTGTCTGCAACCTATCATATGTTGGAAGACAATAACCAGATAGTTTGTTGTTTGCCAAGGTCTGTGAATATTTTCTAAAACAAGGACACCTTGCTAAATTGAATGACAGAGCAGAGGCATAGAACATACGAGCAACTTGTTTATCAGCAATGTCTCTTCTGCCACATTAAATGCAGCTGCCAAAGGTCCTGAAATTAAACTCTTTCTTCTTTCTTTTTTTTTTTTTGAAGCAAGTCTGATCCTTCAGGTAGAGACACATAATCTGCTCTTTTTCTTGCATCCAATTGTTGTTGAGCTCTTCTTTTTTCTCCCACTCATGCTTATTTTTGAATGTTTCAAAAACATCATCCTTTGT